>CM054058.1:333768802-334968802 GCA_028641055.1 Alopecurus myosuroides
TACTCCTTGTGGGCGCCCTCCTCTTGCCTTGTTCATGTATGAGTGTGGAATAACATAATTGACATTGTTTTCCACACTTAGTGCATTTGACCTTGTGGAGGCACCATCCCCTTGTCATGATAACATTTATTATTTGTTGTTTTCACCATGCTAGCACTTGTTTTCCATCTCCTCTTGAAGTCCATGCTCATCCTTGTGTAGCTCCTCTCCATGATCTCCAGTTATGTTTGTGTTATCAACAAACCTAAGAATACACAAGTGCAAAGATTTAAGTAGGAGTGAATTCACCTGTTGTTGTAATAGCTTGGTTCTTGATCTTGTCATTGGACCAATCCTCACTTCATTAGCTTTTATAGGAACATCCTCATGTGTAACAATAGGTGAAGAGCTAGGGATGTCCTCATCAGCTTCCATTAACTCCTTCAAATCCTCTCTGATTATATCATCATATTGCTCAATTTTCTTCTCAATGCTTTGCTCAATTCTATTAGCAACTCCTCCTCGAAATGTATTGAAATTTGCCCATGTACATATATCCTCACCAGTCTTGGTCTTAGGCATCAAATCAGCTTCCTCCTTGTTATCCTGCACGGGATCAGTTTCGCTAGCTAAACTCATGATTAATATGTTAGTGAAAACAAAATAATCAATGGGTTGTGGTGCTCTCTCACATCTCACACAAACCAGGAAAGAACTGCTTCACTTACTGTTCCAAGGTGAATAGGATTGACTTACCAACCAGAACCAATGAAAACTGTGTCAAGTGTGAGAAGAGAATAACCAGGCTCTCAAGTGTCACAATGCAAAACAGGGTATTTGGTGGGGCTTTGGTTGGGATTCCTAACAACACCAAAATAAAAACTCCAATGCACTGCTTAATGTGATGAAAACACTAAAGGAACACACTCACTCTGGGAGACAAATGTGGCTTAGCAATTATATGGAAGAGTTATTTCAAGCACTAGAAAGACACTAGCAAATACTCTATGAAAACAGGCACAAGATTGCTCAAATGTCCACAAAATATACAAGATGATAGGCTTCCACTAGTGATAATATGTATCGTCCTCTTTTTGCTTTTTCTCTCTTTCTATTTTTTTTACTTTTATTCTTTTTCTCTATTTTTTTTATTTTTCCAATGGCATTTGAATCAACTAGGAGCAATGTAATGGAATAACAGAAAGTGGACAGAAATTTGATCAGATTGAGCAGCCTGCAGAGCAATAAAACAGCTAGTCTTTGGGTTTTGGGGACCTAAAATTTGCTGTAGAATGGCTGTGGCTAGGGCTTATCAAAGATCAAAATAGAATCCTAGAGATAAAATGAGGAAAAACAAAAGAAAAACTAACGAAAACTGAGTTAAAACGAACTAACAGCAGAACTTTTTGTCACGGCAGAGAAACGGTGAAGACCGATGTCGCGGTAGCGCGTGTGGTGTGGCGGGTGTGGCGTGTGCGTGTTGCGGTGGTGCGCGCGGGGCAGTTTTATGGGCGTGCGGGTGAATTCGACTGCGGCAGGGAGTGGTGCGGGGCGGCAGCGCTTTTGCGCGTTGGTGTGCCGCCGCAGCAACTCGGACTCCGAGTGCGGCAAGGGGTAGGGCGCGCGCGGTAAGGAAATTTGGGCGCGGGTGGGTGGTTTGGTAAGCGCGCGATGGATCCGAGTGAGGCAAGGAGGGTACGGGAGCTATACATCACGCGGCAGGGAAACGATGCAAAATTCGTGCCATGGTAGGATTCTGATAGCAACTAGGGCTCGGATGTGATTGTGCTCGGATCAAAACGAGTTAAAAACAGAACCAATGCAACACGATAATCTCAAGGAACTAGATCAACTTGTAAACAAGCTGTAGGTCTAAAATTTCCCGAGAGCAACAAGATTAAAGCACACTTACTTTTGGTGGGATTTTCGGTATAAAAACAAAAGGAAACTAGATGAACCCTAATAGATGAAAACTAAAAACAGAAAAAAAAAACAGGAACGCAAATCAACAAGAAGCAGCAACTAGTAGATGCAAATTGGTGTTGATCTAGGCTCTGGCAATGAACTAAACAACTATTTTTGTATGGATTTTTTTGGATAGGAATAAAAACAACTAAAACTAAAGATAACTTTGCTCACCAAGTAAACCTGAGAATCTGATACCAAGATGATATGGGGTGGCCCAATCTTCTCAATGAGATTCTCTCTCTTTTTGTGGATTTTCTGGATTTTGTGATAACTAGTGCTACACTGAGACCTCTCACTTGGATGACTCCTATTTCCAGATGCAACAACAATCAAGCCCTTTGGATATTCTCAACTACACACTCTTTCACAAGTAATCAAAGAGAACAATTGGTCCTGCATCCCCCTATTCCCAATGGAATAACAAGATATCACGCAACTTTGACTTGGTAATACTTCAAGATGAATGCTTAGTAACAATACAATCTCAAGGCTAGGGTTTGTTTGGTTTAAACTTGTTCTATCTCCACAACTCGCAAGAGGGGAGTATATATAGGTGGTGGTGCAGCCACAAAGGCTTCCTTGCGCAAGCACCACCCCTACTAGGACTAGGACTCCTACTAGGACTAGGAATCCAACTTGGACTCTAAGAGAGGATACAAACCGACCCAACATTAGGGGGTTCGGCCAATTATGGTATACAGACCATACCTACTTGTAGTAGGATTTGTATAGGATGCATAGGGCTTCTAGGGTGCGCCTCCCTCTTGTTATTTCTCCCTTATAGTGTGGAATAACAAAATAATGGTTGTTTTCCACACTTGCATGATTGTTTTCACCAACTTGTACTCTTTTTTTCACCATGGTAGTCTTGTTTTCACCATCTTGTATGTTTGTTTTCACCATGGAACACTTGTTTTCTCCCCTTGTAGTCTTGTTTTCCATCAACTCCATCTTGTTTTCCAGCTCCTCTTGGTTGTTTTCACCCATCATGCTTGTGTTATCAATAACCCTGATCATACATAAGTGCATAGACTTAGGTAGTATAAAGTTCTCATAATCACAAACATCATAATCAATAAGGAGTTAATTCACCTGTTGTTGTATGAGCTTGGACTTTGATCTTGTCATAGGTCCAAGTCTCACTTCATCTTGTTTAAGTGGCAATGTACTAGGGGTGTCCTCATCATCTAGTGGTTCATCCTGCGAGTAACCAGCGTCAGCAAATTGATTATGCAAGTGACCAAGGGAGTCAAATTCAGAAACCTCATCCTCTTCGTCACTTTGCTCTTCCGACTCATCATCTTCAGGAGAAGAAGCAGGCTCTTGGGTTGTAACCCAGAAAGCATCCCATGGCTGTAAACCGGAAAAAAGCAGGGTTAGCATTTGCGTAGCCTCTGAATTGCTATAAGAATGGAAGTTACTTATAAAAATATGAAACTTACAGGAGGAGCCGGGTTAGAAGCGTAAAAGGCAGCAAGGCCAACATCAAAGAACCTGTCCCTCTTTATTCCAACCAAGTCTTTCAGTGCAGCCACCATCTCAGACTTGGAAACAGGAGACTCGGAATATCGCATAAGGTCAGATAAACTGGTGTATCCATGCAATAGCTGGTCCCTAATGCTAAGGGGTTGGATACGCCAATCCACCCAAGTCTTGGTCAGATCTAAAATAGTTAGCCCGTGAACTACTAAGGAAGTTACACGTTTGAGAAGGGGTTTGATTTTGACTCGATCAGCAGATTTGGCGTAGGAGTTCATGGTACTAGTGTAAACTAGACGCTCTGGACGATAACCCGGAAGAGCCGGTTCACCTTCAGGAGAAGTGTTTTTGATATAAAAGAAGGTTTTCTGCCAGAGTTTTGGATGACTAGCAAGGGGGGTACCCAGATAAGCGATGTATTTCCGCCTCTGAAACGAGACGCCACCGCAGTGGATCAGCTCACCCCCAACTACTTCCGGGTGTTTGTTACAATAGAAGTACTCAAGAAAAAGATCTAAATTTGGCTCTATTTGGAGATAATCCTCACAAAGAAGAACAAATTTGCTGACATTAAGTATGGAATTGGGGGGAAGGTCTTGAAGGTGAAGACCATAATAGCTTAGAAGCCGGCGGAAAAAATGAGACCCGAGAGGGCGAAACCCACGAAGAATGTGGGCTTCAAACGTTATTACCTCATCCGGCCCAGGCTCGGGCCAGATCTCATTCCCAGGGGCACGCTAGGATAGATTTCTTCGGGAGTAAACCGGAATCTTCCATCTCCGTAAGCCGGCCTTCGGTCATCTCATACTTACAACAATTCACTTGCATCATGCCTCTCCTGGACTTGGCTGCTGCAGAACCGGAAGTACCTTCGGTCTTCTTCTTTTTTCTGGTTCCCCTGGCCTTGGTCGCCAGGCTCTTCTCCTTCACCATCTTGCGACGAACGTCGATGAAGCTCCGACTGTGGCGGCGTAAGAAAGGAAATGGAGCTCTCAAGCTCTTTCTGGAAGAAGAAGAAGAAGAAGAAGAAGTGGGGGCGCGGGGTGCGAATGATCCCGGGGCCGTACCAGGAGGCTATTTATAGTCGGGGGCCTAAACCCTATGTTAAGTTGGTAATTTTGCACAAAGGACCCTTGGGATTAGCCTTTTTCTAAGAAAATGTGAAGAGATTGGATCTACGAAGGAAGATTTTGTTTGAGAAAAATACACGGAGAAAATTCCGGAATAAACCAAAATCTTTTCGGTTCCTAAGATCTGGGTGATAAAGATGCGGGGTAATGTTTTCAGAAAAATGGAAAGATATGATCCGGGTGATGATGATACAACTCGTATTAGCCGGATCAGATATTCTGGAAGATTATTTCTTGAACTAACAATCTTTGTTTAAGTTATTTCCAAAAGAGCTTAACAAGAACAACGTAAGTTTTAACTTAAGAGTTCATGTTAACCTGGGGACTAATGTTCGGGGAATAAGTAAGGGGGAGCCTTACTTTCCATCCACATGAACCGGATTCTACTCTAGCCGGTTCATAATGACCGATCCGGTTTATATTGGGAAAAACTAGACAAGATACCAGCCAGCAGAAGAAGATCCGGGTTACCTTTGTGTAACCCAGAAAGGTGAACGAACCGGCCCGTGATCCGGGTTAGAAGACCCGGAGGCCCAAGACCTACGGAGCGACCCAAGGCTAGACAGAACGTCTGGGAACCGGATGTGACTAGGACTCCGATGACGGGAACAACACGGATCCCCTTGTAACCTGGGCACTCGTCCACTATATAAGGCGAGGCCCTGGGACGTAGATAGACAAGTTCTAAGTCAATAGAAAGGTAGCTCGAGACATCGAGAGCCGGAATCGCCCTTTGTAATCGAGACCTTATTTCCCAATGGTAAGAAGGCAGGAGTAGGTTTTACCCTCAATCGAGGGGCCGAACCTGGGTAAACTCGCGTCTCTCGTTTCCGCCTTAACCCTTCCGAAGTTTCGCTTAGTAGCAATGGGCTTGCAATCTATTTCTCACATGAGCACACTTGCCGTGTAAACACCATGACAAATAGGATTGCTGAAATTTCATATATCAATTCTAGCAACTATACTACTTGCTTCATTTTTAATTTGGTTGGTGACTATGACATGAATGAAATATTTATGGTGGATCAAATATGTATTACTTGTGATAAAATTGCTGAATTGAACATTGTGTTACCTAGTATGGATTGTTTACAATTTTCTAAATCTGAGCATGATTTTACACATATGTTTGGTTTGCCACAAAACATGATAAATACATATGGTAATGATTTATACTTCACTTATATTTGCAAATTGAGTTGAAATTTACATAATAAATATAATAAAAATGTTAAAACAATTGGGTGTACTACTACAACCAAATTTGATCATAGATCTTCTGTGAGAACACTTGATTTGATACTAAACATAAGAATGTATACATATATGTTTCTCCTTAGGATCATGATTTTATGAGCTTCACTTATACTTTCAATTGTGATTGCTATTTTATGAGATGCTATATGTTTTCATATGACGATTATTTGCTATTTACATGCAAAATTCGTTGTCCCATGTCATGTGAGAATTTTTATCATGTGCACACAACTAATGCAACCCATTATAGGTACATATATTGTGCATACACGTTGTTATTTTTGTTTCTTCCAAGTTCAGTTTACCACAAGCCGCTGACGTCTTGTCTTGAAGAAAGGGAGGATGATGAGGATATAATAATGGTCCATGGTGATTATACATTCTTAAGTTGGAAGGAAATATTGAGCCTCACTGATGTTCATTATAAGGTGAATTCTTTCCTTGTAATAAATATTTTTTGTGTTTATAAGAATCTTATACTACCTAAGCCTATGCATATGTATTAGCAGGGTTATTGATAACACAAACATGAATGGAGTAAGACCTCAAAGCATTCTGGAAAACAAGAGTACAAATGGTGAAAACAATTATTCAAGTGGTGAAAATAAATGTGCAAGTGTGGAAAAAAAAACTCCAGGAATGTTCTTCCACACTAAGCAATGATGGAAACAAGTGGAGGGCGCCCCATTGAAGATCAATGTGCAATCTAGAAGCCCTATTTTAATTAGGCATGGCTTGTATGCCATAATGGCCAAATAACCCTAAAGTGGGTCGGTTTGTATCTCTCCTAGTCCAAGTAGGACTCCTAGTTGAGTCCTAGTCCTAGTAGGAGTCTCTCCTAGTCCAAGTAGGACTCCTAGTTGAGTCCTAGTCCTAGTAGGAGTCTCTCCTAGTCTAAGTAGGACTCCTAGTTGAGTCCTAGTCCTAGTAGGAGTCTCTCCTAGTCCAAGTAGGAGTCCTAGTTGAGTCCTAGTCCTAGTAGTGATAAGGGGTTGCCCAATCTTCTCGATGAACTCACAGATAATTCGAATTGGATAACTTGTGTCTCACTGAAATATCTCCTCGGCTGATCCCTGATGCCAATGCAACAGTTTGCAACCCTATGGATATTCTCAACTCCACACACTTGCACAACGTAGCCACCGACTACGAGGTGGTCATGTATCGTCTTATTCCCAGTGCAACAGCAAGTAACACGAAACGTTTGCAGTATAACTTTTAGATGAATTCTTACAAGCGATTTCAATCTATAGGTCTAGGGTTTTTGTTTTAACGTAGTCTAATTATTCTAATTTGCAGCCTAGGGTATATATGAGGGGGTATGGTTGCGGCCAAGAGAGGGGGTGTTCCCCAACTAGCCTCAATGCGCCCTAACCTATCCCTACTCGGTTTGGTGCAACCGAAACCTTACAAACTGAACCCAACATGGATTCAGCCCATTGGACTCGCAGGTACCTACTAAAAACATAAGTGGAACACGAATTGATCACTATTGAGTGCTCCCACTTCATCCTCCTATGCACTGGAATATTTCCCCATGTTCTTCTCCTTGATTTCCAACTTGTTTTCCAGGTGTTCCAGCTTGTTTTCCATCTTCTAATGGTTGTTTTCCAGCAGGTACTTGTTGTTTTCCAGCATGCCTTGAAGTCCTCCTCCATCCATGTTTGTGTTATCAATAACCCTGCTAATACATAATGCATATGTTTAGGTAGTATAACATTCTTATAAACACAAACAATATTTGCTACTAGGAAAGAATTCACCTTATAATGAACAACAGTGAGGCTCAATATTTCCTTCCAACTCAAGCATGAATAATCCTTATGGACCCCTATTATATCCCTATTAAGTAGGAGTATCTCCTAGTCCATGTAGGAGTCCTAGTTGAGTCCTAGTCCTAGTAGGAGTAGTGCTTGCGCAAGGAGCCCTTGTGCCCGCACCCCTCCTCCTTTATATACCTACCACCCGCGTGTGGATTAGATAGAACAAGTTTAAAACCAAAAACCCTATCCTCTAGATTGTATTGATGCTAAGCATTCATCTTGAAGTATTACCATTGCAAAGTTGCGTGATATCTTGTTTTTCCACTGGGAATAAGGGGATACAGGAACACTCGTGATCTTTGATTGCATGTGCAAGAGTGTGTATTTGAGAATATCCAAAGGGGTTGATTGTTGTTGCATTGGCAACAGGGGTTATCCAAGTGAGAGGTCTCAGTGTAGCACTAGTTATCAGAAAATCCACAAAACATCCACCAAAAATAGAGAGAGCTTATTAAGAAGAGCGAGCCACCCCATATCAACTTGCCTCTACTTGTTGGTAAGTATTTATATTCACTTTGGAACGATAAGGTACTCCTTTTCTTGCTGGTTTTGAGTGAGTTGTGAGAGAACACCACATATAGATACTTGTTTTTTGTTTTCAATAACCTACGAATCATGGATCCTTCTAGTGGTGATCTTGTGTATCAAAAGAAGGACCATGGGGAAGGAGTGAATTGAAGGGAGTATGAGGCATTGCATGATGTGTTGAGAAACCTAATTGAGACATCTCACAAAGAATTGAGAGCTTATGTTGTTGATGCTTGTGATCCTCTTTATGTGGAGATACAAGCCCTGGATACTAAAGTGGGAGATATCACTAAATTGTCCATAGCCAATCAAACGCAAGTGACCACTATTCAAGACTCTATTGCTACATTGACTACTCAACTTGCTGATTTCAATACATTCCTTGATCAAAGACTTACTTCTATTGATGATGATAATGCTAGTGTGCATAGTGATGCTAATAATGGAGGTATATCTAATAAGGGAGTGGAAAACAATGTTGGTCGTGGCGTTAGAGGGGAGAGGGGCCGAGGTGGATTTCTTGGCCGAGCCAACATACATATGGGTGCAAGGCGTGTACCCCACACTATTCCTCCTGAAATAATAGATATGATGATGCTTTGGGCAAACCCAAATTTTCCATACCACCATTCAATTTTGACACCATGGATGTTGAGGAGTATTTGCAATGTGAGCTCAAGATTGAGAAATTATGGCGTTCGCATGAGTATACTGAGGACAGAAAAATAAAACTTGCTTCTTCTAAGTTTGATGGATATGCTCTTTGGGTGTGGGATAACACTGTGAGAGCAAGGGCTGAAATTGGTGAATTACCCATTATCACTTGGGCAACCATGAAGAGAATTATGAGAGGCAGATTTGTGCCTCCGAATTATATTCGTTCACAATATGATCAATTGCAACAATTGAGACAAGGTACATGGACTGTTGATGCTTATTATCAGGAGATGGAGATGATCATGCAAAGGGCGTGTGTGAGAGATTAACTGGAGCGAACAATGCAACATTTTGTTTCAGGTTTGAATTACAAGATTAAGGCCACAAACGCTCACGCCTATAGAGTCTACAACAAGTCCACCGGACAAGTTGAAGAAGCTATAGACGTGGTGTTTGATGAGCATAATGGGTCCCACGGGGGCCATATAGATCATGGTGTTGTAGGAGATGCAATTCCTCCCATCGTCATAAGAAGAATGGGGACAGGTGAAATAATCCACATTGAGAGTTACCGGATGACGGATGGAGAAGGACTATGCTCTACTCAAGTGGAGCCATTGACTACACCCATTGATACACAAGCTACCCAACAAGATGCACCAAGCCCTCAAGCAACAAATCAAGGCCAAGCTAATGATCAAGATCACTCCATCGATCAAGGCCAAGCTAACAATCAAGGCCAAGCTCACAATCAAGGCCAAGATCACAATGAAGGACAAGAACAAGAATCTCATGTTGGTGAAAGAACCCAACACATAATCGATCCATCTACCGTTGATGAACAAGATCAAGGGCAAGATGGACATGACTCCGATGATGAAGGTGATGCTCAAGCTATATCCAAGGAGACTTTGTAGTAGATGCTAGCTCGTAGGGCAAAGAGAATGCTAGAAAATCTTGCGCGTGCCGGTCACGTGGAGGACATGATTATTGGACAAGTTCGTGGAAGGGTAGTCACAAGGAGGCAATTGGCGGATTTTAGCAAGGCACATGCTTTTGTCTCTCACATTGGAGGACAGGAAAAACTTGTTTTCAATAGCCCAAAAATCAGGGCCAACAATTTTTTTTATATGTTTGACTAATGCTTGTGTTTCTTTTCTGTTTGCTTGTTGATTGTGTTTGTGTTTGATAACACCTAACATTAAAACCAATGATCAAAACTTTCTTAAAACACAACCCTGGTGATCAAGTCATGACAAGAAAGCTTATCATCTTCATCCATCACACTGTTTTGGCAAAAACCTTTTTGAAAGTGTTTTGATTTTTAAAGAAACCCAAAGACCAAGTTTTGAGGGAAAAAAAAGATAAATTCCAAACCTATATGAAGAGTATTTTGGAACTAATCATCTCCAACCTGTTTTCAACCAAGATGTTTTTGCAAGTATTTCAAAGACTCCCTCTCACTTCCTTCTTTTGCAAAAACAATAAGAAGGGACTATGTTATCCCTGTGTTTTCTCCTCAATTATATTCTTTTGGAAATAACAACTTTTGAGATGAATCTATTTATAAAATCCTCTTGTCATGGTATGCCTTGATCACTACCTAAAATTAACACTTGATAGAAACACCTGGAAATTAATTTGAAGAACTCAGTTGTTGGAATGATCTTGTGTGACTTGTTATTTTATCTGCATTATTGTGTGATTTTATCTTGTGCTTGCTTGAAGTATTTATTTCTGTTTGTTGGTTAATGTGTGTTGTTTAAATAAAATAAAACCTAGTAATAACAAGATCAAACATAAATACCATATTCCATCTCATGTCCATATCATCTTCTGTTTTCTTAAAAAAAAAATCTCCAACTTTGGAGACATGCTTCTATGCCAAATCTTGAGCTAATCATCATACATCTCATTGTCTATATCCATGCTATCCATACAAGTTGTTATTTTGGTTATTCAAACTCTTTTGTATCATCTATCAAAGTCCTTTTGAAAGCATCCCCAAAATAATGGTCATATCTCCTTCATTATGAAGCAATTTGCCCTTGTTACTCCAAACCATTCCTCTTTGTTTTCAGGACCAATGAACCTACCCTTTTCATCTCCATGACCTATACATCACCTCCATATGGTCTATTTATTTTCCAAAGGCCATTTAATTATTCCTCTCTCATGGTTTTTATCCTATTAAATAAACTCCTGTTTTCACCATCTTTCCACTTGCTGTCTCAAATATTTTCAAAAGAGTTGTTTATTAAAAATCACTTTTGAGACCTATATTATGTACTCTATCATCCCAACTCAAAAATATTTGTTTTAAAAACATTTTACTATTTATTATTTTCTATTTTCCAAAAGGCCAGAAATGGATTTTAAAATATTTTGTGAAGAAAAGTATTTCCTAAAATCTTGTAAAAATTACTCAACATGCCTATGGTCATGTGGGAATTATTTATAGAAAAACATTTGCAAGTTGTTTTGAAAATTTTGGAGAAAACATTTAAAAACAGTTTCTGCCATTTTTTAATTTCCAAAATTTTGTGAAAGAAAAGTTTTCATAAAAACTTGGGATCACCACCCTTAGACTCCATTTTTGATACTATATCTTCTAGACATGTTTTATTACATGTGTTATATTCTTGTTTTTGAAGAAATCCAGCACAAACACCTTCTGGTGAAAACCAAGATCTCATTTTTCTTGAACTTCTCTCACTCCATTTTCTGTCCCCTTGCTTCCTGGTACTCCTTGTCACGTGGACTCACATGTGAACCAACCCTGGAGCCTCATTGTCCCTTTCTCCTTGGATAGCACAAGGTGGCAAGCTTGCATGCCAATGCTGGCCGAGCACCACTGCCATCTGTCGATCCAAGACCTAAAACCTTGTCTTCTAAGCTCACGAGTGCTCCAGAAACTCGCCCGTGACTTCCCTGCCCCCAGCTCGTTGTGCTTACCCATATGATCCCTGTCAAACACCTGCAAGCACGTCTTGAGAGCAAGCTCGAATCCGCTCACCCCGCATCTCCTCCTTCTTCCCTATCCGTCCTCAATGGCCTCCTCACCAATGACAACCCACCAGACACGATCTACGGTGCTAGCTTTCCCGTGAGCTTTCCCGCCATGTCCTCCATGGCCGTCGTGCACCGAAACTCGGCGCTGGACCTAACTAGGCATCTCCCTCGAACAAAACCATGCCTAGACACCTCCCCTACTCCTCAATCGAACTTCGGAATCAAAATCCCTCTCTTTAGACCACTGAATCGCCGGAATCGTGCTTGGCTCACCGCCGGCGAGCACCTCGTCGGGTCTTCGCCTCGGGCAATCCCCTACCTCGCCGTTTCCCCTAATCTCTATCTCTTGATCTATTGCTCCTCGTGCCTCATCTAACTACTCCTTCAATCCGTTGCAGGAGAGCCGCCATCGACGACCTGGGTCGCCGGCCGCCGCGATCCGGCGCAGACCCTGCTCCGGTCCCTTCCTGCAAGCGTTGATGATGGCATCGTCTCCCCGTAGTCCCCATGATCCTCTTCGACTCAAACTCGTGGCCAGGAGGACCTCTCTGCGTCGAGCGGCAAGAACTCCGGCGAGCAGCCGCCTCGGGCCGCCGTGGACGTGTTTCGCCCGCCTGTTTTTGGTCGTCGGCGGCAGGCTCCTACGCGGCATGCTTTTGGTCGTTGGATCTGAATCCAACGGCGACATACCCTTTCGCCTGGTGCCTTTCACCGACGGGCGGACCCGGCACGGGCCACTGTCAGGGTCAAACCCCGCTGGCGCGGGAAATGCTGGTGGGCCGGCCCATCTCCTCTCCGCTCTCCGCGCCGCTCAGCTCGGAGCTGATCCGGCCCACTAATCTTTTTATGCATGTTGTTTTTGTTTTCCCTGCAGGACTATTTCTGTCTGTTTGCTTTAATTAGAATTAAAAATGTTAACAAGTGAATCATGCCAAAACAAAAATCACAGTACTATATCTACAAAATCTTAACCACATCCAACTTGCAGATCTAGATTTTGTGCTATATTTTAGGAGTAATAAAATAAATGGCAGAGACACTTTTTAACACCATTTCTATCATAACTTGAGTTTTAAGTATCCAAATCTTGCAAACTCAACTGTTCTGAGTAGCCCTTGATAATATCTATCTGTTGCAGTTGGCCTTGTGTTTACTTGAGTTGTTGTTTGAAAATGACATGCATGTTAGTTTTTAGGCCAGAGAGCACTTCTGTGAATTGTTTAATTTTATTGGTGATGATTTTTGAAGTGAATCCAATTGTGTTGCTTTGCTAATGACTAGGAGCACCTAATGCTAGTTTTTCATGATGTTAGGAGTTACAGAATAGGATTGGTGCAATATTTAGTGTTTAGCTCTTTTCTGCATTTTACTGCTATACCCTTATTTAAATTGTGTGTTATATTATTTTGCTATAAAATTGATTCCTAGCATGTGTAGGGTATTAGTACATGTTTTATTGGTGTTTTGAGTGTGTCATTATCATGTTAGGAAAATGTGTGTGAAAAGCATGTTGTTGTAGTATTTTTCCATAGGGTTGTTTTCCTTGTTATATTAGGTTAAATCTTGCATTTCTTCTTATGGGTATGATGATTTTCATAAATGCTTTAGTATTGTTTTCCCTAGAATAGCTACTGTTATTTTACAATATTATACTTGCTTGCATGCTTGAGTGAGCTCTAGATAATTTTGGCATGCCATGCTAGTTTTAGGTGATTTCTGCCATAATAATTATTTGCATGCTTAGTTTTTGATAAATTGATTAGATTGTTATTTTGTTATTACTAGCATGTCTAGGTGTTGTTTTCTTTGTTATTTGGATGCCATCAATATCCAGCATGTTAGAATAAATCATGTTTAATGGTCTCTTATGGTTATGCATGTCTGCTTGTCTAAATAGCCCTTTTTCATGTCTAGTTTTAATAGTTGTTTTGCTCCATGATTATTTTCATGTATTGAGTGATGCCATGATATGTTTGGTACTGTTTTGTCTCTGTTATTAGGTTGCTTAGCTACTGGTTATATTAATTCTCCATGTTTAGGAAAGCATGTGTTACTATGGGCTTGTATTATTGCTTGTTATTTTTTTCCTATGCATGTGTAGGTGTTCCTAAGTTGTTTTCTTGTTATTTTGCTCATCCTCATGAATGACCAGAGAGTCATTCAACCTTAATTGAGCATGATATGAGAGTGGCACACCCACTGGACTCATGCCATATTGGTTGAGGATCCATAACATTAATACTAGTGCCATTCATGTGTGTTGTCTGTGCATGTTTTGCTTGTTGGTGTGCACCCTAGTATTTTTGTTTGTGAGTGTACTTGTTTGATGAAATGCTTGCTGTATGTTTACATTTTATCAAGTGCTTGCCTTTGTTTGGTTCTGATTGGGTGTTTTCCTTTTTATGTTTACGACGTTAGATAACGAAGACGGTATTATTTCCCGGAGAGGTTTTTATTGCAACTCTTGTTTATTTCAAGAGCAAGACCAAGACCAGTGCCAAGGCAAGCCATTCTAAATGCTTGCTGTTGTTTTACTTATCATTATCTATCATGCATGTTTTACTTCTGAAGTTTTACAAAAGCTGATTCAAAAACTATTCTTTTAAGTGGACCATACCACTATTTATTTTATGTATCTAATATGCTATATCCACTATATAATCTTGGTGTTACCAAGCCCTTTAGATAGTTTATTATCATCACTTAATCAACTTAAGTCCCCTAGTGGACATTGTAACTTGATGATTTTGGAAAGCAAAAGATTAGAAAAACCCCGAGGAAAGGTGGGACCTTGTCCGAGGGAGGTTGGTGAAGAAGGAAATGTTTTCGACTTGTTTTCCAAAAATGACACATAACCTAGTCTTCGCCGGACAACCAAGCCGTGCTGCCACATTACCCTAATATGGGAACGGGGTCTAGCTAATTGCTTGTTGGTGTTAGTCCGTGTCTACCTCAATGTGCTATAGGGGTTAGAGTCCCCTGAACCGAATTGTTGCCAGGAGGGAGAAATGGGACATTCAAAGTGTGGGGATTAAGTTCGCCACCGGTTGCAACAGTTGGGTCTCCTGCCATGGCGGTGTGTTGTCAGGGGAAACCGGATCGATACGGCTGACTCACTCGGTGCCGGGGAGAACAAACCCAGTTGAAGAGGTAGTCATTTACTAGCACTGACATAGTGGATGGTTAGGACCAGTTATCCGATGTTTGCATAATGTCTCGGACAGTCCGTGGTTGTTCACGGCGGATGTACTGGATCTTGTGGATTGTGTACACCTCTGCAGAGTAAAACTATTCAGAATAGCCGCGCCCTCGGATATGGACAGTTGAATGGCCATGTAGCTAGCATTGTGTCAATGTTTTCAAAAAGCTGGAAAAGTGCTTTGGAACTTGTACCTGGGAGGTACGTTGAACGGGAATGATTGTACCTTTGAGGTACCGGATAAATGAGGATCTTAAAGATGTGTTTTTCCAAGAAGTTTGCAACGAGAAATGTTTTCTTTATTTAGAATGTTTTATCAAAACCTTGTGGACATGCTTTATCTACAAGAGAAATGAAATATCTTTTGAAGTATCTTCTTCAACAAAGGAAAATAAAACTTGTGCAACTATGATGAGTCTTAAATTCATCATGGCTAGTTGAGCCCTAATTAAAGCCTTCCTACCACCTTTATATCTGCATACTTGCATGTTTAGCTTTCATTTAGGGTGACTTGCAGGAGTACATTCAAACGTACTCATGAATGGTTTCGTCCCTGGCTATTGTCTTAGCCAGACTTTGAGCAGAAACCCGGAGAACCTGAAGAAGATGGTGTCGCTGACGGCTATGCGAACTAGGAACGTCTCCGAGTCAGTAGCCTGTAGGTAGTCAAGGCGTGACTTGGGTTTACCACGAGTGTGTTTTGCAGTCTTCCGCTGTTTTCAGTGTGTGTTCCTGCCCTGCGTGGCAGTTGTTTTTCAACTGAGTCAAGTGACCAGTTGTGTAAGCCGTGTATTCGTGTAGTGGATGTTGTAATCTGCAATGCCAACTCGAGTATGTTGTTCACGACTAACTGATCATGGGATCGTGAATGTATGCATACTGGAGGTCTCGGACTGCTAGTCTGGGGTCCCCACAGAGTTGGTATCAGAGCCATCCTGACTTTAGGAGACCTTAGTTTAGCATGGACGTCAGATAGGAAACAAAACTATTTTGGTAAAAACTATATTACAGCCCAAAATGTTTCTATCTCATAAAAACCTAAGCATGGTTTCCATTTTTCTTATATTTTCAAAAACCATTGACTTGTTTATAAAACAAACTTTTGAAAAAAACCAGAGAAAATAGTAAACATATCTTATTGCCTTTTTGTTTTCATGGCTAAAAAGGGGTTTGGTAAATAAATAAACATGAGTTTATAAAAATTTGGTTTTCATTTAAAAGTATATCAAAAAGTTTTCTTCTGTTATTTCTCTATTAATAGCCACCTACTTGGCGATGTCCCGAGAAGACCTTAGTAGTTGACAGCCCGAAGAAAAAGAAGCTTCCTTCAGAAGACCTCAACATCAAGATGAGATAAAAGGGAGAACCCAACGACCCTTTTGTCGACCCAACCCCATAGGAATCGATAGGTTTCGCTCAGTTGTTTTTGCCACCCGTTCTTCATCGATTCTAGACGTTTGCTTGTGCTTAAAATACCTGGTTTGCCTTTGATTGTGTGCTGTTTGTTAAATGAATTGTGTTTGTTGGATTGTCTTGCTTTGTTATGATTGAGTAGTTTTTCACAACTCTCTTTATCAGTATGAAAAACTTTCCTTTTTATCTTTGGCACCAGTGTTTCAAGAGGTTAACAAGTTAGTGCACCCTTATCCCTCTGTTTTTCCCCAACATCCAGAAGCAGAAGAAGAATCATTTCAGAGCTACAATTTTCACTGGAACTTGAAAGGGATACATGATTCAAGGGATAACATCGCACCAGACTAATGAAAGTTTCAGAAAGTAAGATACAAGTCTGTTTCCAAACACAGACCACTACACCTACTCTGGTGTAGACACTAACATTGCCTAGCCCTCGCTGGCTGGAACCCGGTCTGAAGGTGAGCTAGTCTCACCTGACGTTGAACACCGAGTCAGTCGACGGCGAAGCCCCTCTAGTCTTCCTGGCCTTGTGCCGCCAGCTTGGACCTCCACAACCGCAGCCACCGGCGCCACTGCTCGTCCTTCTTCCATCGCGGTATCACTCCTTGCGCCAGACCACCAGTCATGGATGTCCCAGGCTGCAAAGATCATGGCTAACAGGATCACCGTGACTGATCCCACCAGGCAAACGCTGAAGAGTAGCACGATAAGCACGTGCTCCAAGAAATTTGCTCGCTCCAGCAGGGAGACATACTCCCTGAAGAAGTCTTTGATTAACTGGGAAATGAAGCTCATCGTGTGGTGCGATTTAGAGAACCTCGGCTACCTTTTTATAGCAGCAAGAGCAGAGCCCTCTCCTTCATAAAGCACTACGCGAGAAAAGCCGAAGAATCCAGCTGCAGTACTCGCAAATGGCGCGAAATCACCAGCGCGCCCCTCCACCAAGTGGTCAAAGAATCGACATGTCTCACTCACAACAGTCTCATGGCGAGGTGTCAGCCCACCCTGAGCTCAAAGTGGGCGGGACGCCCTGATGCCAAGGGTTTTTTCACCAGGAGAGAAGGCCAGGCAAGAAGAAGAAGAGGAAGAGAGAAGGGCATCGACTGCCAGGTGGGCCTGGTCCCACACGTCAGTGTATGACTCCAGAGAACTCCGGGTGTACCAAGCCTCTAACTCTCTTTCTAATCGTGAGAAAAATCTTGACAAGATCACTAGTTGTTTGTAGCCTCTACCCTACACAACTAGGTCTCTGTGACCCCTTATTGTGGGTATCCAGTCTTATCTTCAGGGTTGAAGCAAATTTTGGTTTTCTTAAAATCTGGAAAAAAAAAATTGGTTAAAAGAGTTTTCTTTTTGTTGTTGCTTGTTAAGAAAACCCTCTTCCTTGTTTTCCCTTACGAATCTCGAGGACGAGATTCATTTTAAGGGGGGAAGAGCTGTAACAGCCCAATTTTTGGAGGACAGGAAAAACTTGTTTTCAATAGCCCAAAAATCAGGGCCAACAATTTTTTTTATATGTTTGACTAATGCTTGTGTTCCTTTTCTGTTTGCTTGTTGATTGTGTTTGTGTTTGATAACACCTAACATTAAAACCAATGATCAAAACTTTCTTAAAACACAACCCTGGTGATCAAGTCATGACAAGAAAGCTTATCATCTTCATCCATCACACTGTTTTGGCAAAAACCTTTTTGAAAGTGTTTTGATTTTTAAAGAAACCCAAAGACCAAGTTTTGAGGAAAACAAAAGATAAATTCCAAACGTATATGAAGAGTATTTTGGAACTAATCATCTCCAACCTGTTTTCAACCAAGATGTTTTTGCAAGTATTTCAAAGACTCCCTCTCACTTCCTTCTTTTGCAAAAACAATAAGAAGGGACTATGTTATCCCTGTGTTTTCTCCTCAATTATATTCTTTTGGAAATAACAACTTTTGAGATGAATCTATTTATAAAATCCTCTTGTCATGGTATGCCTTGATCACTACCTAAAATTAACACTTGATAGAAACACCTGGAAATTAATTTGAAGAACTCAGTTGTTGGAATGATCTTGTGTGACTTGTTATTTTATCTGCATTATTGTGTGATTTTATCTTGTGCTTGCTTGAAGTATTTATTTCTGTTTGTTGGTTAATGTGTGTTGTTTAAATAAAATAAAACCTAGTAATAACAAGATCAAACATAAATACCATATTCCATCTCATGTCCATATCATCTTCTGTTTTCTTAAAAAAAAAATCTCCAACTTTGGAGACATGCTTCTATGCCAAATCTTGAGCTAATCATCATACATCTCATTGTCTATATCCATGCTATCCATACAAGTTGTTATTTTGGTTATTCAAACTCTTTTGTATCATCTATCAAAGTCCTTTTGAAAGCATCCCCAAAATAATGGTCATATCTCCTTCATTATGAAGCAATTTGCCCTTGTTACTCCAAACCATTCCTCTTTGTTTTCAGGACCAATGAACCTACCCTTTTCATCTCCATGACCTATACATCACCTCCATATGGTCTATTTATTTTCCAAAGGCCATTTAATTATTCCTCTCTCATGGTTTTTATCCTATTAAATAAACTCCTGTTTTCACCATCTTTCCACTTGCTGTCTCAAATATTTTCAAAAGAGTTGTTTATTAAAAATCACTTTTGAGACCTATATTATGTACTCTATCATCCCAACTCAAAAATATTTGTTTTAAAAACATTTTACTATTTATTATTTTCTATTTTCCAAAAGGCCAGAAATGGATTTTAAAATATTTTGTGAAGAAAAGTATTTCCTAAAATCTTGTAAAAATTACTCAACATGCCTATGGTCATGTGGGAATTATTTATAGAAAAACATTTGCAAGTTGTTCTGAAAATTTTAGAGAAAACATTTAAAAACAGTTTCTGCCATTTTTGAATTTCCAAAATTTTGTGAAAGAAAAGTTTTCATAAAAACTTGGGATCACCACCCTTAGACTCCATTTTTGATACTCTATCTTCTAGACATGTTTTATTACATGTGTTATATTCTTGTTTTTGAAGAAATCCAGCACAAACACCTTCTGGTGAAAACCAAGATCTCATTTTTCTTGAACTTCTCTCACTCCATTTTCTGTCCCCTTGCTTCCTGGTACTCCTTGTCACGTGGACTCACATGTGAACCAACCCGTGAGCCTCATTGTCCCTTTCTCCTTGGATAGCACAAGGTGGCAAGCTTGCATGCCAATGCTGGCCGAGCACCACTGCCATCTGTCGATCCAAGACCTAAAACCTCGTCTTCTAAGCTCACGAGTGCTCCAGAAACTCGCCCGTGACTTCCCTGCCCCCAGCTTGTTGTGCTTACCCATATGATCCCTGTCGAACACCTGCAAGCACGTCTTGAGAGCGAGCTCGAATCCGCTCACCCCGCATCTCCTCCTTCTTCCCTATCCGTCCTCAATGGCCTCCTCACCAATGACAACCCACCAGACACGATCTACGGTGCTAGCTTTCCCGTGAGCTTTCCCGCCATGTCCTCCATGGCCGTCGTGCACCGAAACTCGGCGCTGGACCTAACTAGGCATCTCCCTCGAACAAAACCATGCCTAGACACCTCCCCTACTCCTCAATCGAACTTCGGAATCAAAATCCCTCTCTTTAGACCACTGAATCGCCGGAATCGTGCTTGGCTCACCGCCGGCGAGCACCTCGTCGGGTCTTCGCCTCGGGCAATCCCCTACCTCGCCGTTTCCCCTAATCTCTATCTCTTGATCTATTGCTCCTCGTGCCTCATCTAACTACTCCTTCAATCCGTTGCAGGAGAGCCGCCATCGACGACCTGGGTCGCCGGCCGCCGTGATCCGGCGCAGACCCTGCTCTGGTCCCTTCCTGCAAGCGCTGATGATGGCATCGTCTCCCCGTAGTCCCCCTGATCCTCTTCGACTCAAACTCGTGGCCAGGAGGACCTCTCTGCGTCGAGCGGCGAGAACTCCGGCGAGCAGCCGCCTCGGGCCGCCGTGGACGTGTTTCGCCCGCCTGTTTTTGGTCGTCGGCGGCAGGCTCCTACGCGGCATGCTTTTGGTCGTTGGATCTGAATCCAACGGCGACATACCCTTTCGCCTGGTGCCTTTCACCGACGGGCGGACCCGGCACGGCCCACTGTCAGGGTCAAACCCCGCTGGCGCGGGAAATGCTGGTGGGCCGGCCCATCTCCTCTCCGCTCTCCGCGCCGCTCAGCTCGGAGCTGATCCGGCCCACTAATCTTTTTCTGCAGGTTGTTTTTGTTTTCCCTGCAGGACTATTTCTGTCTGTTTGCTTTAATTAGAATTAAAAATGCTAACAAGTGAATCATGCCAAAACAAAAATCACAGCACTATATCTACAAAATCTTAACCACATCCAACTTGCAGATCTAGATTTTGTGCTATATTTTAGGAGTAATAAAATAAATGGCAGAGACACTTTTTAACACCATTTCTATCATAACTTGAGTTTTAAGTATCCAAATCTTGCAAACTCAACTGTTCTGAGTATCCCTTGATAATATCTATCTGTTGCAGTTGGCCTTGTGTTTACTTGAGTTGTTGTTTGAAAATGACATGCATGTTAGTTTTTAGGCCAGAGAGCACTTCTGTGAATTGTTTAATTTTATTGGTGATGATTTTTGAAGTGAATCCAATTGTGTTGCTTTGATAATGACTAGGAGCACCTAATGCTAGTTTTTCATGATGTTAGGAGTTACAGAATAGGATTGGTGCAATATTTAGTGTTTAGCTCTTTTCTGCATTTTATTGCTATACCCTTATTTAAATTGTGTGTTATATTATTTTGCTATAAAATTGATTCCTAGCATGTGTAGGGTATTAGTACATGTTTTATTGGTGTTTTGAGTGTGTCATTATCATGTTAGGAAAATGTGTGTGAAAAGCATGTTGTTGTAGTATTTTTCCATAGGGTTGTTTTCCTTGTTATATTAGGTTAAATCTTGCATTTCTTCTTATGGGTATGATGATTTTCATAAATTCTTTAGTATTGTTTTCCCTAGAATAGCTACTGTTATTTTACAATATTATACTTGCTTGCATGCTTGAGTGAGCTCTAGATAATTTTGGCATGCCATGCTAGTTTTAGGTGATTTCTGCCATAATAATTATTTGCATGCTTAGTTTTTGATAAATTGATTAGATTGTTATTTTGTTATTACTAGCATGTCTAGGTGTTGTTTTCTTTGTTATTTGTATGCCATCTTAAATATCCAGCATGTTAGAATAAATCATGTTTAATGGTCTCTTATGGTTATGCATGTCTGCTTGTCTAAATAGCCCTTTTTCATGTCTAGTTTTAATAGTTGTTTTGCTCCATGATTATTTTCATGTACTGAGTGATGCCATGATATGTTTGGTACTGTTTTGTCTCTGTTATTAGGTTGCTTAGCTACTGGTTATATTAATTCTCCATGTTTGGGAAAGCATGTGTTACTATGGGCTTGTATTATTGCTTGTTATTTTTTTCCTATGCATGTGTAGGTGTTCCTAAGTTGTTTTCTTGTTATTTTGCTCATCCTCATGAATGACCAGAGAGTCATTCAACCTTAATTGAGCATGATATGAGAGTGGCACACCCACTGGACTCATGCCATATTGGTTGAGGATCCATAACATTAATACTAGTGCCATTCATGTGTGTTGTCTGTGCATGTTTTGCTTGTTGGTGTGCACCCTAGTATTTTTGTTTGTGAGTGTACTTGTTTGATGAAATGCTTGCTGTATGTTTACATTTTATCAAGTGCTTGCCTTTGTTTGGTTCTGATTGGGTGTTTTCCTTTTTATGTTTACGACGTTAGATAACGAAGACGGTATTATTTCCCGGAGAGGTTTTTATTGCAACTCTTGTTTATTTCAAGAGCAAGACCAAGACCAGTGCCAAGGCAAGCCATTCTAAATGCTTGCTGTTGTTTTACTTATCATTATCTATCATGCATGTTTTACTTCTGAAGTTTTACAAAAGCTGATTCAAAAACTATTATTTTAAGTGGACCATACCACTATTTATTTTATGTATCTAATATGCTATATCCACTATATAATCTTGGTGTTACCAAGCCCTTTAGATAGTTTATTATCATCACTTAATCAACTTAAGTCCCCTAGTGGACATTGTAACTTGATGATTTTGGAAAGCAAAAGATTAGAAAAACCCCGAGGAAAGGTGGGACCTTGTCCGAGGGAGGTTGGTGAAGAAGGAAATGTTTTCGACTTGTTTTCCAAAAATGACACATAACCTAGTCTTCGCCGTACAACCAAGCCGTGCTGCCACATTACCCTAATATGGGAACGGGGTCTAGCTAATTGCTTGTTGGTGTTAGTCCGTGTCTACCTCAATGTGCTATAGGGGTTAGAGTCCCCTGAACCGAATTGTCGCCAGGAGGGAGAAATGGGACATTCAGAGTGTGGGGATTAAGTTCGCCACCGGTTGCAACAGTTGGGTCTCCTGCCATGGCGGTGTGTTGTCAGGGGAAACCGGATCGATACGGCTGACTCACTCGGTGCCGGGGAGAACAAACCCAGTTGAAGAGGTAGTCATTTACTAGCACTGACATAGTGGATGGTTAGGACCAGTTATCCGATGTTTGCATACTGTCTCGGACAGTCCGTGGTTGTTCACGGCGGATGTACTGGATCTTGTGGATTGTGTACACCTCTGCAGAGTAAAACTATTCAGAATAGCCGCGCCCTCGGATATGGGCAGTTGAATGGCCATGTAGCTAGCATTGTGTCAATGTTTTCAAAAAGCTGGAAAAGTGCTTTGGAACTTGTACCTGGGAGGTACGTTGAACGGGAATGATTGTACCTTTGAGGTACCGGATAAATGAGGATCTTAAAGATGTGTTTTTCCAAGAAGTTTGCAACGAGAAATGTTTTCTTTATTTAGAATGTTTTATCAAAACCTTGTGGACATGCTTTATCTACAAGAGAAATGAAATATCTTTTGAAGTATCTTCTTCAACAAAGGAAAATAAAACTTGTGCAACTATGATGAGTCTTAAATTCATCATGGCTAGTTGAGCCCTAATTAAAGCCTTCCTACCACCTTTATATCTGCATACTTGCATGTTTAGCTTTCATTTAGGGTGACTTGCAGGAGTACATTCAAACGTACTCATGAATGGTTTCGTCCCTGGCTATTGTCTTAGCCAGACTTTGAGCAGAAACCCGGAGAACCTGAAGAAGATGGTGTCGCTGACGGCTATGCGAACTAGGAACGTCTCCGAGTCAGTAGCCTGTAGGTAGTCAAGGCGTGACTTGGGTTTACCACGAGTGTGTTTTGCAGTCTTCCGCTGTTTTCAGTGTGTGTTCCTGCCCTGCGTGGCAGTTGTTTTTCAACTGAGTCAAGTGACCAGTTGTGTAAGCCGTGTATTCGTGTAGTGGATGTTGTAATCTGCAATGCCAACTCGAGTATGTTGTTCACGACTAACTGATCATGGGATCGTGAATGTATGCATACTGGAGGTCTCGGACTGCTAGTCTGGGGTCCCCACAGAAGGTCTATGAAGCGCTTGAAGATAAAGATTAGCTTGAAGCTATGCATGATAAACTCAACAACTTCGAGCGCAAAAAAGTTTGGAAGTTAGTCCCAAGGCCCAAAGAATGCAAGAACGTCATTGGAACCAAATGGGTGTTCAAGAACAAGCAAGATAAATATGGCATCGTCATTCGCAACAAGGCGAGATTGGTGGCACAAGTCTTCTCTCAAGTCGAAGGTGTCGATTTCGGTGAAACTTTCGCTCTCGTAGCTCGTCTTGAATCAATTCGTATCTTGCTTGCTTATGATTCTCATCATAACTTCAAATTACAACAAATGGATGTTAAAAGTGCTTTTCTTAATTGTCCTATTAATGAGTTAGTATATGTCAAGCAACCTCCAAGTGTCGAGGATCCCAACCACCCCGATTACGTCTACAAACTCGATAAGGCGCTCTATCGACTTAAACAAGCTCCATGTGCGTGGTACGAGCACCTTAAAGAGTTTCTAGTAGATCGTGGGTTCAATATTGGTTTAATCAATCCCACCATTTGCATAAAGAAGGTTGGAGGTGACTTGTTCATATGCAAACTCACTACCAAATTCCGTGCGATCCGGAACGTTTTGAGTGGAACATTTTGATAACGTCGTGTGGTTTCCGTCGCGGATGGCTGAAAAGTGGAATTTTCTCTCGACTTTGCGGTCCATCTCGACGTTTCTTATATTTTCCGTCGCGGATTTTTGTTCCCCGCCCAATAAGCCAAGTTGGAGGCGAGTTTCGTTCCACGAGAACATCGCAGATTAGTCGAATATATCCCTTTTCATTTCTGTCATTTATTTGTCCATATTATGAAATTGAATTATCTGTTTGGTATATGTTTTTGCATCGGCATAGTCTAATGTAACCCTTTTAACTTCTGTCACTTAGATCCATTGAAACTTCATTCATCTATTTCTCCATATTGTGAACTCGAATTATATCTATCTTAAGAAAATAAACATAGACTACATATTAATAGAAACCACCCAATACAACCAACGAGATTATCGATCTAAATAGGACATCAGAAGAACGGGGGCAGCAGTAGGGGGATAAAAGAGCATTAATAGGGGGCCGACATCTCCTCCGATGGCACTGGATCCTCCGACGGCACTGGATCCTCCCTTGCCTGGGGCCTCACAGCTGCGAGGAGAGCGATCAGAGTTTTCTGCTCTGCCATGGCTAAACCAATCTTCAGTTCCCCAACCTGCGAGGTCAGTTCGAGGTTGCTGGCCATCATCTTGGACATATCATCCATCAACTTCCGATACGCTAAGAGGGAAGCTTCGCCCTGCTGCAACCTGGCATCGCGTGATTTCTTGATATTGTCATAGGCGAGCTTCAAGGCCTTCTCAAGCTTAGCTTCTAGGATGATTATCCTCCGCCAGATCGGTGAAGATGACCCTCTGCTCGGCTTCATGTGCCATGTAGATAGTTGGATGATAGGAAGTTGATGTTAATCTAAAAGGAAAAAATGGATCTGAGAAAGATGAAATCACGAGGAATTCAGAAACGGATCTAAGAAAGATGAAAGCACGAGGAATTCTGAAAAGGATCTAAGAAAGACGAAATCACGAGGAATCCGGAAACGGATCAGAAGTACGTGAACGGAAATGGAACCTACATGAGGGCAGCAGACCGCTTCGCCGGTGGAGCCATGACCGCCTGGAGGAACGCTCGAGCAGCTACTACGTCAAAGGGTTTTCGCTTGAGGGGAGGCGGTGAGGCAGATAGAGGATGAACTGAAGAGTGCATATATTTATACATTGGGAGGGGGAGTCGAACGGAGGAACCGCATGCACGACGGAGCAATAACTGGCCGCCGGAACTAAAGCGACATGTTTCACGTTCACAATATCGTGACAAACGTGTGGCGTGTTGCATGACAGGGTTACTGCGGTGAGTGGAAGAGCGGTTGTTTCCAGACTTGGACCATGATGGCACTTTCTTGGGCCCTCTCTTGTCAGACCCTTTTTATTGGGCCTTATAGCACTCTGTAGCCCATAATTATCCTAAGTTGCAGCCCAAAATAAGAAGGAAGAAAAGTTGAAACTTCAACGAACACATAAAACATCGAAATTTTGATTATTTTGACACATTTCAACATCTTCCACACTCTAAAACACTACACATCATCCCAGAATGCGTCATCAAGTTCGTCGTCATTGGAGTCCTGCATAAGGCTCTCCCAGAATGCTTCGTCCATCTCCTCTTCTGACGATGAGACGACGATGGTGGAGGGGCCAGCATTCCCCCGGGATGTACGAGCTCGCATCTTCGCGTCCCTCTGAGCGTCGAGCCGCAACTGCGCCTGTACCAGATCTGGGTGATCACGGCGAAACCTCTCCATCGTAGCCTCGTCGTGCCGGCGGATGCGCAGCTGCACGAATGCGCGGCGGTTCTCCTGCTCCTCCTTGCGGGTCACAATCCTCAGATCCGGGGCGAGGAACTCGGCAACTTCCCTGCTCTCGACGTCTTGGAAGTTGAGCTTGGCGCGCGGGTGGCCAAACCGCCACACCACCACGTCAAACGCGCGGGCGGCGAGCTCATGCGTGTCGAAGGTTCCCATCCACCACCGCACGTTGTTGTGTGTGATCTCTGCAGACCAGAGCCCGAACGTCCGTAGTTGCACACCTCGAAAGTCGGTGCTGCTTCTCACACGCGGCGCCATCGGGTGGATCAGCAACGAGAGTGAGGGGGGAGGTCAGGGGGGCTGTGGTGGCGGCGTAGAAGGTAGGTTGCGTGGTTCGTGCTCGGTCGTATTTATGCGACAGCGACGAGGTCGAGAAGTTCAGTGACCGTTGGCTTGCCAGGCTTTTGTTGAGCTCTGCAGTGATGAGTTGCACGATCTACCAGCACGAGGGATTTGATCTAAACTCGAGGTTTTAGCAGCTATTACCGATTTGATCTTTACTCGGGTTTTAGCACGAGGGATCTACCAGCGATAATGTACCTTAGAAGTTCACGAAACAAACTAAACCTTAACAAGTCCATGAAACAAACGAAATTACAATCCACCCAGACAAAATAAGAAGTTCATAGGCCTACCTCAGCGGCAGCCTAGTCTCTTCACCCCCAAGGCCTATCATTTGCTCTGGTTCTATATCTCCACCGTGTCAATGACCACCTCCAACCTTGGGTCATCGGTCTCCCTCACAATGATCAAAACAGGTTGTCGATTATAAAAATTATTGCCTTGGACGAAAACCATCCACACCAGCTTGTCGAAGATAATGCGGCTATCGGTTTTCTTGTTGTAATTAACGGTGTTGACATGCTCTTCTGCTCTAAGTCGTAGGCCAACCCTGCCATGATTCCCCAGGCCAGCGTGTTCCCCTATCAACTTCGGTAGTTTCTAAGCATGAAAGATAACATACCATATTAGCATACCTTCTCATGGTTCTTGAAAAATTACTTGAAAAAAGAGGAGGGTGTCTTATAGATACATACCATAATATAGTGCTGAAAGTTTGTGACCGTGAAACGAGTCACAAAAGGAAGCCCAACATAGGGTCCAAGGGGTAGAAGCTGGGCCAGGCGGTTCTTCTCGTGATTGTCGAGATTGGCTCTTTGGGCATATACGATGTTGGCATCATCATGCCTCTCATCAGCAGAATTGTCAGAATCCTCATCATGCACGTCATCATCAGAATTGCTAGAATCGTCATCATGCATCTCATCATCAGAACTGCCATCTACGCTGCAAATTGAGTCATCTTCGCTTGAAACTGAGTCATCTTCGCTTGAAATGCAAAGTGAGTCATCTTGGGAGTCTCCAATAATAACAACGTAGATAGTGGGCCTTGGTATCATGAAAAACACTAGTATGTCTCCCACAGAGATGTTATTTTCCTCGATGAACTGATCCCATTGTGTCCCATGCACACGGGTCTTGCTCTGTTCTTTTGACACACGAAAGGTGTACTTCTGCCATGGGAACTAAACAGCACACGCTCGCCTACTAACTTGTTGAATGCTATCCGAGCAGTGCACGGTACAACCTGTGCATCAGAAATAAAAACAAGCGTGGAAATTAGATATTGTAATAAAAACACAAAACATAATACAAGTGTATGAAGAAGAATTGGTGTCTTACCACTGACTTGAGGTGACACTCTTGTACAACAACACCGAACTGTAGCGCCCTACCTTTTAATAAAGATAGAACACCTGTGTATCCTGCTATTCCCGGGATCTCTGATAGCATACACATAACAAAATGAAATATTCATTGCAATAGCATCATTCTACATCGTTGATCCAGTGGATAAGAAATAAAATAGCCTTACAATTGGCATAGTCAACATGGACTAGCCCAATAACAAGGTTTCAAAGTAAACACAGCGGAAATAATACATCAATGAGCCTTCTTCATCTTCATGCGCCACAGGCAGAACATGTTGGCGATAGAGTCGAGATCCTAAACGAAATCCTCACTCGTCTTCAAATCCATCTGCACGTTGGAATATGCAGCCCCCACGAGGGAGGAAGTTAGTACAAACAATGTACTGGCAAGTGACACTTGTATGGTGGCAGTTTTGAGGAATAACTAGCTACATGATATTTGGCTGGTGGAGTCTGGGCTATTTGCATAAAGCCAGTTTTGTCCTATGTTTGATAAAACTTTGTAAATCTCATGAAAATCAACATGGGTAGACACACCATGTAGTTTAATAAAGGCATCATGGGTAGACACACCATGAAGTTTGATAAAGTCATCATGGGTAGACACACCATGAAGTTTGGTAAAGTCGTCATGGGTAGACACACCATGAAGTTTGAAAATCATCATGGGTAGACACACCATGAGTTTGAAAAGGTAGCACAGAGGGGTAGACACACCATGTGCTCTAGGAAAAGGTCACTACCAAGTTTTAATTCATTTAGAAAAGATGAGGAGATCCTTCAGCACCAACTATGTCTAGTTTGCTCAACTGACCCATAACCAGGGACACGGCTACGATCTTAGTTTTTAAACTCTACAGAGGTTGTGCACTTTCACCTTGAGACTCATTTTCCCCGAGAGAAAAATGAGACAAGATCTTTGGGAAGAGAGATTCAACCATACCAGTATTGACTCGTTGCTCCTAAAATTCTACCATCCAATGTCAATACAACAGGAGGAACCCCCCACAACTTACTTAATCTTGGCAGAGCCCATATTACCTCAAGGCTGCACTAGAAGCTAACTATACATGGAAGACCTACAGATCTCTTTAGTCCTGGGTGGCAATCCACAAGTGTACCCTCAGGTGACAACCACCACATCCACGGCCCTGGGAGTGACCCAGGTGACAACCACCATGGACATGGTCCTGAGTAGCCACTCAACATAATCCAAGCAATTAACAATCCACCCATGTGTTTCATTGGGTTGTTAAATTTCAATTTTCAAAGTATCACGACCCAATAAATAGCAGCAGCAGTTGTGATATTGTTCTAGTATAGCTAAACTAGTACCTAGCAGGGATTTCAGGTTGGCTACACTCTACTAGGTGTTCTGAGCACAGCATATACTTGGAAAATAATAATATCACCTATCATGCACACTACTGAAAACACTAATGCAATAAAAAGTGGGACATGAGCATCACTTGCCTTGTGGAAGTTGGTATAGAGACACTCTCTTCACAATTTGAATGTTTCTCTCCGTACAATCTAAATAATACAAATGAATAACCATAAACAAGAAATTCGCAAACATACAAACAAATACAACAAAATACAATACATAAGCATAACAAGATATTCAACTTTATTGGTGTTAACATGTACAAGGATTTTACACATAATTCAATATGTAAAAAGAATTATGATGGGGTGGTTATTGTTTGGTCTTGTATGGACAAGTTCAAGGTTTAACACAATAATTCAATTTACAAAAAGAATTATGGTAAAAGGGTTTAGGCCTAGCTACTAGGGTATGGGTTGGTCAAGGAATATCACTTCACTCAATATACAAAAGAAGTGTATGTGATACGGTTTAGGGCTTAAGGGTTTTAGAAAATAAATCCATGATCCACATGATTCATTTCATGGCTTTGGTTTAGTAGGGTTGAAGGAAAAGACAATATGTCTTGTAAATTTACAAAAGTATTGGGCTAGGGTTTTCTGGTCCAAAAGTTATTTTCCATGTGGCTAACATGAAATGGGTGTTGGTTTTGATCAAAATGATCACACCACAATTTTCCTAAAAGAGGGTTTCATCAAACAACACTTAATTTAAAATGGCTTATTACTATGGGTGGTTTATATGGAAAATATTGCATGGAATGGGTTCTCTAGTCACAAATAGTTTTGGTACTGGTTTCCCTGGTCTAAGGTTACTAAATGGAACAATTTTCTAGAAGAAAACTAATTAAAATTATTTATAGAATTAAAACTAGGTGCAAAATACTTAAATGGCTATTTTAATTCTAAACTCCGTTTTAATTGGTTCAATTATTATTTTGGGACAGAGGGTATGAAGTTACACATCCTAAAGATTCCAAAAATATTTTATTTGCAATTTTTGGATTTATAGAATTTTAATTATGCCAAAATTCATTAAACAAGCATATTTAAGTGTGAACAAAATTTAGTTTGTCAAATTTGAATTTTGACAGTGCCAAAAGTTTCTACATATTGTGCTGATTTCAAAAAGTCCAAGTTTGCTAAATTTGGGCTTATGGATCAAAAGTTATGATGGTTGCAAGTTGCAGGGACTTTTCTGTAAAACTGCCAACTAAATTCTTTTCGGGATAAACAAAAAAAAAATGGCTAGGCCACGTGGGGCTCTCCTATTGGCTCAGGATTGCTGACAGGGTGCTGACTGGGCCAAGCACGTGGCGCTGATGTGGTTAAGTGAGGCGCTCTCGGACATTGGATCTAGATCCAACGGTTACTTACCCCTTCGGGTCGGGATCTAATTTGGGCCTTCCGTTTTGAATCATACAGCAGGGAGAGGGTGGGGAGCTCACCGGTGGCGGGGGCGGCCAGAGAATGGCGCGCGGTGGCCGGCGATGCTCGGGCGCACACGACGTTGACGGTCCAGGGGGTCCCAGGGCAAAGGCAGGCGACGACGACGCGCGGCGCGGCACCACAAGCTCAAAGGAGACCACGGCGGCAAGTCACACTTCCTGGACCAGGGGCAATCTACGGGCAGAGGCGGCGCGGGCTCCGGCGATGTTTGATGTGGATGCCAGGGACGTTCCTGCGGTGAAATAATTTGGGGAAGCGGTCAAGAATGTGCGCACTACCATGGGGAGTAGAAGGGGACACAAAGGAGCAGGGGGTACTGAGGCAATCGGCCGGAAACGGCGATACTCGGCCGCGGAACAGAGAACTCCGGCGAGAGATTCAACGGTTGATGCAGAAGAGAATAGAAGGGAGGGAGAGGGGAATGGTAGAGGAGAGATTGGGGACTCGAGGGGGAGAAACGGGGGAGGTTTTGACGGCCTTACTCGCGAGGAATCGGTGGGCGCAAAAATCGTGGCCGAAACGGCCGTGGCAGCTTCTGTCTCGGGTTGAAGACATGGGCATGTCATCATTGACGTCAGCCGGGCCTACATGGCAGTGAGTGGAGGGGGGCGCGCGGCTGGACGTTGTTCTGCGCGCGGGCGAGCGATAGGAAAATGGGCCAAGCAGCCTTCTGCGCGGAATGAGAGAGAGTTGGGGAGAGAAATGGGCTGGGCTACTCGGAGGTTTTTCTCTTTTCTCTTTTTTTTTTGATTTGTTTATCTTTTCTATTTTCTTTTATTAGACATAAGTTTTGTTTTATTAGTCCAAAAGAACTCAATTTTGTTTCTATGGTTTTATAAAAATAAAGCCTTTCATAATAAAATTATTTTGTGTTGTTTCCATGATATTTCAAAATTGAGTTTGGAAAATATGGACAAGCCTTAATAGTATAAAAGTCATTTTTTTAAATAGAAAATAATAATTAATTGAATTAGGGTTTAATAAAATTAAGAGAGGTGATCTCAAATGTAAATATTAGTTTTCAAGGTCTTTTACTTGTTTTAAAAAAACAAAATAATTTATATAAACTCTTTATTAGCTATCACTTGATATATTATTTGAAAAGCATTCTGAAAATATTTTTATTCACATGGAATCATTTTCAAGGCATGGAGAAAAATATTTGAGATAGTAATTCTCTGGTTTTTAATATCATAAACATTTTCATAGTTATAAATGGGTTGAAAACATGTTTCTAAAAAGGTTTGCTAAGAAGAAATAATTTCTCTTTATAATGAAAACAAGATTTGAAATAGGTTTAAGTTTTAAGGAAAAAGTTTCTTTGGGTTCCAAAATCCAATTTCATTGAGATGTGTATTGTTTTGTTTTGTTTTTTTACACATCATTTGGTTTTTGGTTACTTGTTTAACATGGAAACAAAAGTTTCAAATTTTTGTGATTTTTTAGTTTCTCCAAAAATCAGGGATGTTACAGACTACCACCCTTAAAAGAAATCTCGTCCCGAGATTTGGGAAGGCTAGAAAGAAAGATAGGTTTGGGTAACTGGGTTCACATAAGTTGGGTGGGCTACCACCCTTAAAAGAAACTTTTTTGGGTAGTCTAAAACTCATGTCTAACTGATTACTTGGTCTACTATATCTTCAGCTGGAGTCATACTTCATCATCCATATAATTTCTTGTATAGCATACATGAATTCCTTGTGGTTATTTGGGATCTTAATCCAAGTATACAACCTTTAGGGTCCCATAGGTGTATAAATACTCCAAATAGGATGTGTCTATTCACATGGCTTAGAGTGGGGTCTCACTCAAGATGGTTTGAGTAGAACTTTCCCTCGTGGTAGAGTTGTAGACCAACCGATTTATGTTGAACTACCTTTGACACTAAGGGGTCACTCTTTGAGTCAATCAGAAGCCCTTGGTTAGTCCAATCTTCTCTTCAGCCTCTTGGTTGATGTCGGGACTAAAGAAATTTCTTTATCCTAGACCACTCCACAACAAAGGTGTGGTGCATTTCTTCCCATACAGAGCTTCAAATGGTGCCATCTCATTACTAGCTTGAGAACTGTTGTTGTAGGAAAGATTTTGCATATGGTAAGTTGTCATCTCAACTAGATCCATAGTCTAAGGTACATGCCCTCAGCATATCCTCTAGAATCTGATTCACTCTCTCAGTCTAACCATCTGTTTGAGAATGAAACATTGTGCTGAACTCCAGTCTGGTTTCTAAGGGCTCATGTAGTTGCTTCCAGAAGTATGAGGTAAATTCGGTACCTCTATCAGGCACAATACTCTTTGGAACATCATAAGGCAGACAATCTTCTTCATGTAAATATCAGCCAACTTAACCCTGGTGTAAGTGGTCCAATCTGGTACATAGTGTGTTGTCTTGGTGAGAAGATCAACCACTACCCAATTGGAATTATACTCTGATTTGGTTCGAGGAAATCCAGTGATAAGATCCATACCCATTAGGTCCCATTCCCTTGGTGATCTATCATCATGTTGTTGTATCTCTTGAATGCAAACACCATGCTATATCTAACGAAACTCTCATGGTAGGCAATACTTCCATTGCATTGATTCCTTTAAGGTTGGCTTTGTCCTCTCCGAAGTTTTATACGTTTCAGCAACACTTGCCTAACATGGGGATATTATTACATCTTACCCTTCTATGGCTTAGGTTTAACATCATCGTCACTCGACTAAGGCTCAAGGCAACCATAGTTCCTTCAACCCAGCATAGTAAGTGATAAGGGGTAGCCCGATCTTCTCATTGAACTCTCTTGATAAATTGATAACCAATGTGATACCTCGCTCTCTCCTTTGGCTAAACCCTGTTACCAATTGCAACAACACTTAACCCCTTTGGATATTCGAGACTCCACACTCTTGCACACGTAGCCACCCACTACAAGTGGTCCTGTTTCTCCTTATTCCCAGTGGAACAGCAGAATACACTCAGATTTGCAAAGGTATATGATTCAAGATGAATGCTTCCAGCAATACAATCTAGAAGTCTGGGGTTTTTGTTTTATCGTAGTCTAACCTAATCTATGCGCCCCAAGGGGTATATATGAGGGGTGGGGTGCGGCCACAAGGTACATTGCGCAAGCAACACCCACCAACCCGAATAGGAACCCAACATGGGTCTAGTTTTGGACTTGGACTCAACCACAATAGATACAAACCGACCCATGCTAGGGGATGCGGCCATAATGGTATACAAACCATGTATAACTATAATTGGACTCTATATGGCGCATTGATACTTCTTTGTGGGCGCCCTCCTCTTGTTATGTCCCTCCATGAGTGTGGAATAACAATCTAGCACTTGTTTTCCACACTTGTAGCATTGTTTTCAACATGATCAACATTTGTTTTCAACTCCTCTTGAACTCCATCTTCATCCATGTGCATCATCTCTCCTTGTTCTCCCTCCTTAATGCTTGTGTTATCAACAAACCTAAGAATACAAACATGCATGGATTTAGGTAGTATAAAGCTCTCATAATTACAAATGTTATACTCAAGTAGGAGTGAATTCACCTGTTGTTGTAATAGTCTAGTCCTTGATCTTGTCATGGGACCAATCCTCACTTCATCATTCTTTGTAGGAATATCATCATGTGAAACAATAGGTGAAACACTAGGGATGTCCTCATCATCCTCCCCCCCTTGAAAAGCCTTGATGTCCACATCAAGGTTGTCTCCATGATATGGTGTCAAATCAGAAACATTGAAGGAATTACTCACTCCAAACTCATCAATTGGAAGATCTATCTTGTAAGCATTGTCATTTATTTTTGCAATCACTTTGTAAGGACCAGCACCTCTTGGCAATAATTTTGATTTCCTTAGCTTAGGGAACCTATCCTTCCGAAAGTGTACCCATACCAAATCTCCCTCTTGAAAAATAACTTCCTTCCTCTTTTGATTTCTCTTTTGAGCCACATACTTCTCTTTCTTCTCTATAGCATCCATTGTTTTCTCATGTATCTTCTTCACAAAATCAGCCCTTTTGGATGCATCCATATTAATTCTCTCTTGAATAGGAATCTGTAGCAAATCAAGTGGTGTATTAGGCCGAAATCCATAAACCACCTCAAAAGGACAAAAATTAGTGGTTGAATGCACAGCCCTATTATATGCAAATTCCACATGTGGCAAGCACTCTTCCCACTCCTTCAAATTCTTCTTGATCATGCTTCTCAACAATGTGGACAATGTCCTATTTACCACTTCAGTTTGCCCATCAGTTTGGGGGTGGCAAGTAGTGGAAAATAACAATTTAGTTCCAAGCTTCCCCCATAGTGTCTTCCAAAAGTAGCTCATGAATTTGACATCTCTATCAGAAACAATAGTTCTTGGCACTCCATGTAATCTCACAATTTCTCTAAAGAATAAATTTGCAATGTGAGAAGCATCATCACTCTTGTGGCAAGCAATGAAGTGTGCCATCTTGGAAAATCTGTCCACAACTACAAAGATAGAATCATGTCCTCTTTTTGTCCTTGGCAAGCCCAAAACGAAATCCATACTTATATCCTCCCATGGTGTACTTGGTGATGGCAATGGTGTGTACAAACCGTGGGGCTTCAACTTGGATTTTGCCTTATTGCAAGTAATGCATCTTTGCACCAATCTATACACATCTCTTCTCATATGTGCCCAATAAAAATTCTCAGCCAACATAAGCAATGTTTTCTCTCTTCCAAAGTGTCCCATTAATCCTCCACTATGAGATTCCTGTAATAAGAATAAACGCAAAGAACACTCGGGAATACATAATTTGTTAGCTCTAAACAAGTATCCATCATGTATATGAAATTTATCCCATGCCTTAACATTAGTACATTTATTAAATGGCATAGAAAATTCATTATCATTAACATATAGCTCTCTAATACCCTCCAAACCCGAAACTTTGATCTCTAAATTGGAGAGTAACATGTTCTTTCTTGATAAAGCATCAGCAACTACATTGTCCAATCCCTTTTTATGTTTTATTATGTATGGAAAAGACTCAATAAATTCAACCCATTTAGCATGTCTTTTATTCAAATTTGATTGGCACTTTAAGAATTTTAATGCTTCATGATCACTATGTATAATAAATTCTTTAGGCCATAAGTAATGTTTCCACACCTCTAAAACTCTCACAAGTGCATATAGTTCTTTATCATAAACAGAATAATTCAATTGTGCACCATGTAGTTTTTCAGAAAAATAGGCAATAGGTTTCTTTTCTTGCATTAATACTCCTCCAATACCTATGCCACTAGCATCACACTCAATCTCAAATTGTTTGTCAAAATTAGGAAGCATTAACAAAGGGGCCGAAATCAACTTCTCTTTAATAGCATCAAAAGCAATATCTTGTTCAACTCCCCACACAAATTCTACACCCTTTTTAGTGAGTTCATTCAAAGGTGCAGCAAGTGTACTAAAATCTTTGACAAATCTTCTATAAAAACCAGCTAATCCATTAAAACTTCTTACTTGACTCACATTAATAGGAATAGGCCAATTTTTAATAGCTTCAATTTTTGATTCATCTACTTCAATCCCATGTTTAGAAACAACATAACCAAGAAATATGACCTTATCTTTGCCAAAAGTGCACTTCTCTAAATTTCCATACAATTTATGTTCTCTTAGCACATGCAAAACTTGTCTAATATGATCAATATGCTCATGTTCATTGTGGCTATAAATAAGAATATCATCAAAATAAACCACCACAAATTTACCAATAAAATTTCTCAAAACATGGTTCATTAATCTCATGAAAGTACTAGGTGCATTAGTCAATCCAAAAGGCATAACTAACCACTCATATAAACCAAATTTTGTTTTAAAAGCTGTTTTCCACTCATCCCCCTCTTTCATCCTAATTTGATGATAACCACTACGCAAATCAATTTTAGAGAAAATAGCACTACCACTTAATTCATCTAACATGTCTTCCAAACGTGGTATAGGATGACGATAACGAATAGTGATATTGTTAATTGCTCTACAATCTACACACATGCGCCATGTACCATCTTTTTTAGGCACTAAAATAACAGGAACAACACAAGGAGAAAGGCTTATTCGAATGTAACCTTTGTCAAGAAGCTCTTGCACTTGTTTCTGAATCTCTTTTGTTTCTTGGGGATTAGTCCTATAGGGAGCTCGGTTTGGCAATGAGGATCCAGGAATCAAATCAATTTGGTGCTCAATACCCCTCAATGGTGGCAAACCCGAGGGCACCTCCTTGGGAAAAACATCCTCAAAATCCTGCAACACATTAGAAACACCAAGAGGAATAGGGGTCATGTCATTAGAAACTAAAATTTCTCCCTTGTGCATAAGCACTATAGGAAGCATAGTAGGATCCTCCCTAAATTCTCTCAAGTCCTCTCTAGTAGCTAACATGCATAATAAGTTCACTCCCTCACTTTTATTTTTACCACTCGAATTGGATGTCCTATTTTCACTCACTACACTCTTATTTTCACTCTCACTCTTTTCAACACTCTCAGGAATTTCTTGTCTAGATTCATTTACAATTTGTTGTGGTGTCATAGGTCTCAACAATATATCCTTCTCCTTCCACTTGAGTTGATAGGTATTTGCTCTCCCATCATGTATCACACTCCTATCAAATTGCCAAGGCCTCCCAAGCAACATGTGACAAACTGACATGGGCACCACATCACACTCAATGGTGTCTTTATAAGGCCCAATTTGGAATTCAACTCTCACCATGTGGGTAACCTTCATCTCTCCTTTATCACTAAGCCATTGTATATGATAAGGATGAGGGTGTGTAATGTATCTCAACTTCAATTTTGCACACAAATCTTTGCTTGCCAAATTTCTGCAACTACCACCATCAATAATAACCTTGCAAGCCAATTGGGGACCAACAATTGCTCTTGTTTGAAATAAGTTGCATCTTTGACTTTCAGGACTTGGAAGAATACTCAATGTTCTAGGTGTGCAAACAAAAGTAGGATATGTGGAAGGATATGCATCAAGAGGTCCATCATCATCATCATAAGCATCCTCTTGAGTAGGATCAGCATCATCACCAGTCTCATACTCATTGTCCTCATTAATAAGCATAATCTTTTTATTTGGACAATCTCTCTTGAAGTGACCTTTACCTCCACATGTATGGCAGCTCATGTCCCTATTTCGAGCTGTAGAAGAAGTGGATCCACTTGTACTAGCTGCTGGTTGTGCTTGCCTCTTAGACATAGAGGTAGTACCTTCATTTTTTGAAGTGGAAACCCCACGGCTAGGGGTAGGTTGTGGCAATGGTGGTGAAGAAAAGGAAGACCTATTAGTGAAAGGTCTCCTTGGAGCCATAAGAGCCTCCTCGGCCAATTGCTTCTCAGTCTCCCTTGCTTGGTGCAACAATTCATTCATATCATTATATTGTGTATGCCTCACAATGCTCTTAATTTTGAATTGCAAACCTGAAAGAAACCTTTGCATAGTGTGCTCAACATCTTCTCTCACTCTAGCTCTTTGCAATATAAACTCCATCTCTCTATAATAAGCATCCACTGATTTTGCACCTTGCTTCAATTGTTGCAACTTGTCATACAAAGACTTCAAATAAATTTTGGGCACAAATCTATCTCTCATAATTTGCTTCATCTCCCTCCAAGTAAGAATATCAGGTTCTCTATTTCTTGCCCTTGTCCTTGTAATATTATCCCACCATAGCAAAGCATAGCCATCAAAACTTGAAGAAGCAAGCTTGATTTTTCTCTCCTCATTATACTCATGCATCCTCCATAATTTTTCCATCTTGAGCTCCCACATGAGGTACTCTTCAACATCATCAGTATCAAAATTGAAGGTGGGTAACATAAATTTGGGTTTACCAAGACCATCATCCTCACGGTTTGGTTCATGGACAGGTACCCTCCTTGCTTGAAAAGTCACGGCCAGCACCATGATTAGCTCTACCACCTCCACGGTTAGGAGGAACAAAATTAGCCTCCTCCTCCTCCTCCTCAGCATCACCAAAAGCACTCCCACCATCCTCTCGGGCAGGAAGTCTTTGATCCAATAAAGTAGCCAAGGCACCAATTCTAGTAGTCAATGTATCAAGAGAAGCTTGCATTCTGTTAACTTGCTCTTGTGTACCAGCAGCTGTATCAGTAACTTGTCCAATTTGAAGTCCCAAATTCTGAACATGTGTATCCATGTCCACTCCATGCTTGTCAATGAGAGTATTTAATTCAGCATGTTTAGAAGCAATAGTGGAGCTCAATTGTTCATGCATCTCCTCCAAATCTGTCCACTTCACTTGTTCATCACCATGTTTCTTCTTAGCCTGTGTAGAAACATCACTAGGAGCAACCATGATTAATGGGTTAGTGAAATAAACAAAGTGCTATGGGTTGTGGTGCTCTCTCTCAACTCACTCAAAACCAGCAAAAGAGGTGATCCTTACTGCTCCAAAGTGAATAGAAAATCTTACCACAAGTAATAGCAACTAATGTGACTTGGTGTGAAGAATAGAATACCCAGGGGTTTTTGCTCTCACAAAGGTAAAACAGGTTATATGGTGGGGCTTGGTATGAATACCTAACAATCACCAATTAACAAGTCCTATTGCTGTTTGTGAATGATACAAAAATAACACCTAGGAAACACACACCAAAATTGGAGACAAATGTGGCAATGCAAATATATGTAGGAATTTTTGCAATGCTCTAGAAAGACACTAGCCAAGCTCAATGATAATCAGGCACAAGATTGCTCAATGTGTAGTGTCAATGATAGCAATGAAAACAACTCCAAATGATAGTAATAGCAATGTATCTCAATGGCCTTTCTTTTTGCTTTTTCTGTTTTTCTCTTTTTCTATTTTCTGTTTTTCTCTTCTTCTTTTTTTATACTTTTATGGCCGAAAAATAACTAAAGGAGCAACTGAAAATAAAAGCTAGATCAATGTGACACAATATGATAGTGAGCAGCCTGAAAAGAGCAAGAAAATAGCTAGTCTTATGGGTAAGATACCTAGTTAATTGCTGTAGAAAGGCTTTGTCTAGGGTTCACAAAGATTGGATATGAAAACCTAAAGAAAATGTAAACAAAAATCTAAAGGAAAAAGCACTAAGGTGAACTAGATGACTCACGGCAGGAAAACAGCACCACGGCAGCAAAACAGGGCGTTTTATAACGCACGGCAGCGATCACGGCAGCAAAACGGCCAATTTTCTGCCGTACGGCAGCACTAGGCGCTCACGGCAGAGAAAACGCGCGTACGGCAGCGGCGGCAGCGAAACATCGCAAAAACGAACGCGCGGCAGAGGGATTTGGGGCGAAAGTGTGCTGCGCGCGTGTGATCGGCGGGTGGGTTGCGGTGCGGTGGATGGTAAGGGCGATGCGGGGGATTTTGGTGGATTTGTAAGCGCGCGCTGGTGGCAATCCGATTCCGGCTAGGAGCTGTACCGCGGCAGCGTTTTGGTAGATTTTCGCGCGGCGGCAGAGCGATTCCGACTGGAACTAGAAACCCGAGCAAAATAAAATCACACCGCGACAGAACTTGCTAGAAATCGTGCCGTGGATGAAAATAAGAGCTCTACTCGGATTGGAAACACAAGGGATCTTGCGGATAGCTAATTTTTTTGGATTTTTGTGTATAGACTCAACTCGAAATTGAAGAACAACTAAGAACCCTAACCCGTAACCTAATGACTCAAAAGAAGAAAAAGTAACACAAAATCAAAACACAAAACAACACTAGAAATTGAAAACTAGCAATTATCTAAGGCTATGGCAAACACTAATACTATTTTTTGTGGCTTTTTCTGGATAGGTAATAAAAACAACTCGAATCTAAAAGGATAGATACAGCTCACCGAGTAAACCCAGTAATCTGATACCAAGATGATAAGGGGTAGCCCGATCTTCTCAGTGAACTCTTTGATAATTTGATAACCAATGTGATACCTCGCTCTCTCCTTTGGCTAAACCCTGTTACCAATTGCAACAGCACTTAACCCCTTCGGATATTCGAGACTCCACACTCTTGCACAAGTAGCCACCGACTACAAGTGGTCCTGTTTCTCCTTATTCCCAGTGGAACAGCAGAATACACTCAGATTTGCAAAGGTATATGATTCAAGATGAATGCTTCCAGCAATACAATCTAGAAGTCTGGGGTTTTTGTTTTATCGTAGTCTAACCTAATCTATGCGCCCCAAGGGGTATATATGAGGGGTGGGGTGCGGCCACAAGGTACATTGCGCAAGCAACACCCACCAACCCGAATAGGAACCCAACATGGGTCTAGTTTTGGACTTGGACTCAACCACAATAGATACAAACCGACCCATGCTAGGGGATGCGGCCATAATGGTATACAAACCATGTATAACTATAATTGGACTCTATATGGCGCATTGATACTTCTTTGTGGGCGCCCTCCTCTTGTTATGTCCCTCCATGAGTGTGGAATAACAATCTAGCACTTGTTTTCCACACTTGTAGCATTGTTTTCAACATGATCAACATTTGTTTTCAACTCCTCTTGAACTCCATCTTCATCCATGTGCATCATCTCTCCTTGTTCTCCCTCATTAATGCTTGTGTTATCAACAAACCTAAGAATGCAAACATGCATGGATTTAGGTAGTATAAAGCTCTCATAATTACAAATGTTATACTCAAGTAGGAGTGAATTCACCTGTTGTTGGTCCTTGATCTTGTCATGGGACCAATCCTCACTTCATCATTCTTTGTAGGAATATCATCATGTGAAACAATAGGTGAAACACTAGGGATGTCCTCATCAGTAAGAGTGAATAACATGAGTAGTAGGAATGGTGATCAGTCCATCCTGCACCCATATCATTTTCCCACATGTAGTTTGATGAACTACGTGATCTAACACTCGGTCATCCTCACTTGTCTGACAGAAAGTTTCCAATCTGTAAGACAAACCTGAACTAAACTATCGTTTCTCCAACTAGTGGGGTTGCGTGAACTCTTTGCACCTCTAGTTGAATAATAGCATCTTCTTCCTGTGTCCTTCTGGTGTAGAAAGTTATCCAAAAACTTAGCTCACGTGAATCAGACTCCATATGTCTATTATCAATGGTTGATAAACTTGTTGCTCCTTAGGATGATGGTGGCTTGATCATGGATGTGATTGTTCCTTTACTCAGAAGAACAGAATCCTAAAATATTTGGTATTCCTCAAATGGATGGTTGTCTTAAAGGTGCTCTTGGGTGTCAAGTCAGTTTTTGCACTCCAACTTAGAAAATCACTATGGTTGGTACAGCGGTATGGTGTTGGGTTTGGTTTGGTTTGGTTTAGCATGGATGAGTAGAGATTTAGAAAGAGACTAAAGAAGGTTCCTACCCAAACAAAGCAGAGCAAGGCAATTCATCATAAAAACAACATTTAACAAGCATATGGCAAACATTCATCACTCCAATCATCAAGGTTTAACAAACAACCTAGTATTGTCATAACACACACACAATTTCTATGATCAATACACTAACACGTTAATGTTTTCCTAACAAGGCAACTAGATTGGTGGTCTCATCTATATTTTCTTGAGTTTCTTCAAATCCTCCTCTGAGTGTCTTGAGGTGCTGATCTTCATGTTGAAACCAAAGGTCATGTGAAAACTATTCCTTTCACTCCATGATTTTTCACAAGCCATGTCTTGATAGAAAAAAAGAGGTAGGTCATCTATAACAAGATAAGAATATTTTGAAGGTGAATGATAGATGAGAGGATATGAGAAAGGTTAAAATGTGATGTTCTGTTTCTATAGGTTTGAAGAAAGTATATTTTCAATCCTGGGGTCTTTTCCAAACTTAGGGTCTCGATTCTACAGGCAACACTATACTCTGATACCATTTTGTAGCGCCCTACCTTTTAATAAAGATAGAACACCTATGTATCCTGCTATTCCTGGGATCTCTGATAGCATACACATGACAAAGTGAAATATTCATTGCAATAGCATCATTCTACATCGTTGATCCAGTGGATAAGAAATAAAATAGCCTTACAATTGGCATAGTCAACATGGACTAGCCCAATAACAAGGTTTCAAAGTAAACACAGCGGAAATAATACATCAATGAGCCTTCTTCATCTTCATGCGCCACAGGCAGAACATGTTGGCGATAGACTCGAGATCCTAAACGAAATCCTCACTCGTCTTCAAATCCATCTGCACGTTGGAATATGCAGCCCCCACGAGGGAGGAAGTCAGTACAAACAATGTACTGGCAAGTGACACTTGTATGGTGGCAGTTTTGAGGAATAACTAGCTACATGATATTTGGCTGGTGGAGTCTGGGCTATTTGCATAAAGCCAGTTTTGTCCTATGTTTGATAAAACTTTGTAAATCTCATGAAAATCAACATGGGTAGACACACCATGTAGTTTAATAAAGGCATCATGGGTAGACACACCATGAAGTTTGATAAAGTCATCATGGGTAGACACACCATGAAGTTTGATAAAGTCATCATGGGTAGACACACCATGAAGTTTGAAAATCATCATGGGTAGACACACCATGAGTTTGAAAAGGTAGCACAGAGGGGTAGACACACCATGTGCTCTAGGAAAAGGTTACTACCAAGTTTTAATTCATTTAGAAAAGATGAGGAGATCCTTCAGCACCAACTATGTCTAGTTTGCTCAACTGACCCATAACTGGGGACACGGCTAAGATCTTAGTTTTTAAACTCTACAGAGGTTGTGCACTTTCACCTTGAGACTCATTTTCCCCGAGAGAAAAATGAGACAAGATCTTTGGGAAGAGAGATTCAACCATACCAGTATTGACTCGTTGCTCCTAAAATTCTACCATCCAATGTCAATACAACAGGAGGAACCCCCACAACTTACTTAATCTTGGCAGAGCCCATATTACCTCAAGGCTGCACTGGAAGCTAACTATACATGGAAGACCTACAGATCTCTTTAGTCCTAGGTGGCAATCCACAAGTGTACCCTCAGGTGACAACCACCACATCCACGGCCCTGGGAGTGACCCAGGTGACAACCACCATGGACATGGTCCTGAGTAGCCACTCAACATAATCCAAGCAATTACCAATCCACCCAGGTGTTTCATTGGGTTGTTAAATTTCAATTTTCAAAGTATCACAACCCAATAAATAGCAGCAGCAGTTGTGATATTGTTCTAGTATAGCTAAACTAGTACCTAGCAGGGATTTCAGGTTGGCTACACTCTACTAGGTGTTCTGAGCATAGCATATACTTGGAAAATAATAATATCACATATCATGCACACTACTGAAAACACTAATGCAATAAAAAGTGGGACATGAGCATCACTTGCCTTGTGGAAGTTGGTATAGAGACACTCTCTTCACAATTTGAACGTTTCTCTCCGTACAATCTAAATAATACAAATGAATAACAATAAACAAGAAATTCACAAACATACAAACAAATACAACAAAATACAATACATAAGCATAACAAGATATTCAACTTTATTGGTGTTAACATGGACAAGGATTTTACACGTAATTCAATATGTAAAAAGAATTATGATGGGGTGGTTATTGTTTGGTCTTGTATGGACAAGTTCAAGGTTTAACACAATAATTCAATTTACAAAAAGAATTATGGTAAAAGGGTTTAGGCCTAGCTACTAGGGTATGGGTTGGTCAAGGAATATCACTTCACTCAATATACAAAAGAAGTGGATGTGATAAGGTTTAGGGCTTAAGGGTTTTAGAAAATAAATCCATGATCCACATGATTCATTTCATGGCTTTGGTTTAGTAGGGTTGAAGGAAAAGACAATATGGCTTGTAAATTTACAAAAGTATTGGGCTAGGGTTTTCTGGTCCAAAGTTATTTTCCATGTGGCTAACATGAAATGGGTGTTGGTTTTGATCAAAATGATCACACCACAATTTTCCTAAAAGGGGGTTTCATCAAACAACACTTAATTTAAAATGGCTTATTACTATGGGTGGTTTATATGGAAAATATTGCATGGAATGGGTTCTCTAGTCACAAATAGTTTTGGTACTGGTTTCCCTGGTCTAAGGATACTAAATGGAACAATTTTCTAGAAGAAAACTAATTAAAATTATTTATAGAATTAAAACTAGGTCCAAAATACTTAAATGGCTATTTTAATTCTAAACTCCGTTTTAATTGGTTCAATTATTATTTTGGGACAGAGGGTATGAAGTTACACATCCTAAAGATTCCAAAAATATTTTATTTGCAATTTTTGGATTTATAGAATTTTAATTATGCCAAAATTCATTAAACAAGCATATTTAAGTGTGAACAAAATTTAGTTTGTCAAATTTGAATTTTGACAGTGCCAAAAGTTTCTACATATTGTGCTGATTTCAAAAAGTCCAAGTTTGCTAAATTTGCGCTTATGGATCAAAAGTTATGATGGTTGCAAGTTGCAGGGACTTTTCTGTAAAACTGCCAACTAAATTCTTTTCGGGATAAACAAAAAAATGGCTAGGCCACGTGGGGCTCTCCTATTGGCTCAGGATTGCTGACAGGGTGCTGACTGGGCCGAGCACGTGGCGCTGACGTGGTTAAGTGAGGCGCTCTCGGACATTGTATCTAGATCCAACGGTTACTTACCCCTTCGGGTCGGGATCTAATCTGGGCCTTCCGTTTTGAATCATACGGCAGGGAGAGGGTGGGGAGCTCACCAGTGGCAGGGGCGGCCAGAGAATGGCGCGCGGTGGCCGGCGATGCTCGGGCGCGCACGACGTTGACGGTCTAGGGGATCCCAGGGCAGGGGCAGGCAACGACGACGCGCGGCGCGGCACCACAAGCTCAAAGGAGACCACGGCGACAAGTCACACTTCCTGGACCAGCGGCAATCTACGGGCGGAGGCGGCGCAGGCTTCGGCGATGTTTGATGTGGATGCCAGGGACGTTCCTGCGGTGAAATAATTTGGGGAAGCGGTCAAGAAGGTGCGCACTACCACTGGGAGTAGAAGGGGACACACGGGAGCAGGGGGTACTGAGGCAATCGGCCGGAAACGACGATACTCGGCGGCGGAACAGAGAACTCCGACGAGAGATTCAACGGTTGAGGCAGAAGAGAATAGAAGGGAGGGAGAGGGGAATGGTAGAGGAGAGATTGGGGACTCGAGGGGGAGAAACGGGGGAGGTTTTGACGGCCTTACTCGCGAGGAATCGGTGGGCGCAAAAATCGTGGCCGAAACTGTCGTGGCAGCTTCTCTCTCGGGTTGAAGACGTGGGCATGTCATCATTGACGTCAGCCGGGCCTACATGGCAGTGAGTGGAGGGGGCGCGCGGCTGGACGTTGTTCTGCGCGCGTGCGAGCGATAGGCAAATGGACCAGGCGGCCTTCTGCGCGGAAGGAGAGAGAGTTGGGGAGAGAAATGGGCTGGGCTGCTGGGAGGTTTTCATCTTTTCTCTTTTTTTTGTTCTGATTTGTTTATCTTTTCTATTTTCTTTTATTAGACATAAGTTTTGTTTTATAAGTCCAAAAGACCTCAATTTTGTTTCTATGGTTTTATAAAAATAAAGCCTTTCATAATAAAATTATTTTGTGTTGTTTCCATCATATTTCAAAATTGAGTTTGGAAAATATGGACAAGCCTTAATAGTATAAAAGTCATTTTTTTAAATAGAAAATAATAATTAATTGAATTAGGGTTTAATAAAATTAAGAGAGGTGATCTCAAATGTAAATATTGGTTTTCAAGGTCTTTTACTTGTTTTAAAAAAACAAAATAATTTATATAAACTCTTTATTAGCTATCACTTGATATATTATTTGAAAAGCATTCTGGAAATATTTTTATTCACATGGAATCATTTTGAAGGCATGGAGAAAAATATTTGAGATAGTAATTCTCTGGTTTTTAATATCATAAACATTTTCATAGTTATAAATGGGTTTAAAACATGTTTGTAAAAAGTTTTGCTAAGAAGAAATAATTTCTCTTTATAATGAAAACAAGATTTGAAATAGGTTTAAGTTTTAAGGAAGAAGTTTCTTTGGGTTCCAAAATCCAATTTCATTGAGATGTGTATTGTTCTGTTTTGTTTTTTTTACACATCATTTGGTTTTTGGTGACTTGTTTAACATGGAAACAAAAGTTTCAAATTTTTGTGATTTTTGAGTTTCTCCAAAAATCAGGGATGTTACACGAAATTGGATGCAGAAGGATCAACATTTGGGCAATTATTCTTGCCTACAGGGCATGGAATACCATGTTAATGAAGCAAAAAAGAAGCAGAAAATACAAAATGTGCATATAAGCAGATTGGTTCTAAAAAGGAACAAATCTTTAATGAAGACATTTATGTAAAACTGGGGCCAAACTACGAACAACTGGTAATGCCTCATAATAAAAGCACAACCATGTTTATCCAAGAACTAATTCTACAGTACCAAGAGCAATGCATAATGAATGTGCTTGTACATTGCACAAGATAGTATGGAACCCTCGTTGCAATGATATGGTGACACATTTTAATCATCGACTTAAAGGGATCATGCACATTCAAAACAACATCTATAGCCACAGCTCTGTACTCATTGGCCTCAGGGAACATAGAGACACAGCAAGCAGACACAACTTTGCTACACCAGGTGGGCCAGCAAAAGCAAAGACATGGCACATATATTTGTGTCTGGCTCTTACTTTTGCTGGCCATGTGGTGGAGACAGTGAGGCATCAGCCAAATATACATGTGTCAAAGTCATCATCATTGACCAAATCAGCTCATAAATTGTGCATAGTGATAACAAGCCTCATAAACATATAGGTGATCATGCACTAAAGGGAATCCCTAGTATTCATTGTAACATGCAGTCAGAATAAACACATATGGAACAATGCAAAAAAAATGTAAAACAAGCCTCATAAACACATTGCCAACACTTGCTACAAGAACGAGCCCAATACCAGGAAGTAATATAAGACGTGGCCTTGTATCACTGCCACGTATTGGATCTGATCTCCTAGCATTTATCATGGCATGCAAACCAAGGGAAAAAAGGGTGCTTATAATAGCATGTACGAATAAAAATACTCAAATTGTATACACTACAAGGTACTATAGACACTCTCTTTTCCTTTACCATGGCCTAGTTTAAATCATCGGCATATAACGAGGACATTCAAGGCAAAGAAAAGTGGAACAATGGAAACAAATGTAATACGAGCCTCATATATCATTGCCGTGCAAACCAAGGGCAAAAGGAGTGCTTATAATAGCATGTACGAATACAGATACTAAAATTGTATACACTAAAAGGTATTATAGACACTCTCTTTCCCTTTACCATGGCCTAGTTTAAATCATAGGCATATAACAAGGAGGACATTCAAGTCAAAGAAAAGTGGAACAATGGAAAGAAATGTAATACGAGCCTCATATATCATTGCCATGCAAGCAAAGGCAACAAGAGAGCATCAATAGCATGTACGAATACAAATACTCAAATTGTATACACTACAAGGTATTGTAGCCCTCTGTTTTCCTTTACCATGGCCTAGTTTAAATCATCGGCATATAACAAGGAGGACATTCAAGGAAAAGAAAAGTGGAACAATGGAAAAAAATGTAATACGTGTCTCATATATCATTGCCATGCAAACCAAGGGCAAAAAAAGTGCCTATAATAGCATGTACTAATACAAATACTCAAATTGTATACACTACAAGGTATTATAGACACCCTCTTTCCCTTTACCATGGCCTAATTTAATCATCGGCATATAACAAGGAGAACATTCAAGGCAAAGAAAAGTGGAACAATGGAAACTAATGTAAAACGAGCCTCATATATCGTTGCCATGCAAACCAAGGCAAAAAGAAGTAATTACAATAGCATGTACGAATTCAAATACTCAAATTGTATACACTACAAGGTATTGTAGACACTCTCTTTGCCTTTACCATGGCCTAGTTTAAATCATCGGCATATAACAAGGAGGACATTGAAGGCAAAGAAAAGTGGAACAATAGAAACAAATGTAATACGAGCCTCATATATCATTGCCATGCAAACAAAGGCAAGAAGAGAATTTCAATAGCATGTACGAATACAAATACTCAAATTGTATACACTACAAGGTATTGTAGCCCTCTGTTTGCCTTTACCATGGCCTAGTTTGTATCATCGGCATATAACGAGGAGGACATTAATGGCAAATAAAAGTGGAACAATAGAAACAAATGTAATACGAGCCTCATATATCATTGCCATGCAAACCAAGGCCAGGCGAGTGCCTATAATAGCATATACGAATACAAATACTCAAATTGTATACACTACAAGGTATTATAGACACTCTCTTTGCCTTTACTATGGCCTAGTTTAATCATCGGCATATAACTAGGAGGACATCAAGGCAAAGAAAAGTGGAACAATAGAAACAAATGTAATATGAGCCTCATATATCATTGCCATACAAACCAAGGCCAAGAGAGTGCCTAAAATAGCATATACGAATACAAATACTAAAATTGTATACACTACAAGGTATTTTAGATACTCTCTTTGCCTTTACCATGGCCTAGTTTAATCATCGGCATATAACTAGGAGGACATTCATCATGTTGATAAATTAGGATACACAAAATAAAAACAGGTGGAACAATGGAAAATGCACAGAAAAAATGAATCTGACCTCAGAATTTCTAAGTACAATAAGTATAGTCACTTGTAGCACCTGGCCTCGGTAAATCATTAGCCAAAGTGTTAATAATTGGCCAAAATTGAAATAACCTTGCAAAAAAAACCAAATCTAAGCCGTTAAACCAAAATAAAAACAAATCTAAGCCTAATCTAACTGAAGCACCCAAATCGGGTACGGAATTAAACAAATAACCTATCGAAATCATAGTGGAAATAGATGAACTAAGCGTGCGGGAGAAAATACGAAGCAGAGACGCAGAATGAACGGTAAAAACATGTAGATCTACCGTGCATGTCGTGCTACACAGAAAAATCGAGCTCAATCTATAGATCTACAATACATACAAGGGATAAGAGGGTTAGATATCATCTTACCACCATTGCCAAAGCCCTATAAGAGGACGGGACGACGCACGCGGTGATCTGAAAAAAAGCCGATGAAGATACTGCCTGCCCAGGGAGGAAGAGGAGGCATGGCCTTCGTTTCCCGCTGAGGATGGTCGTCGCGGTGTTGTCGATGTCCCGGCGGAAGAGAACCCGGCGACGGAGAGAGGGGAAGCTCAGGAAGGCGGTGAGAGAGATAGAGCGAGTGATATGACTAGAAGAGAGAGAGGGGGAGGTGAGCGCAATTAAAGGGCGCGCCTTCCCGAAGGGGTTGACGCTACGTCTCCCGCGCAATAAAGGGTCGGCCTGGCGCCAGTTGCCGAAAACATTTCACAAAAGAGAAGAAAAATAATTTGAAATGGAAAGAAAAACAATTATTGCAAAATAATAATAACTTAACCACAAAATACTCCATCCGTTTGATCTGACAGAATCAAAACAATTTCCCCATTTTTTTTGCAAGACAAAATCTAGATTCAATTTTTTTGAAAACCAAGCTTATCTGAAATGTGTTGATTATTTAGTGATGTCGTGCCTTTTTTTTATAAATGATTATCTACTTGCTTGGATGTGTTAGGGTTGACACTAGAAAGTCCCAAGACAATGGTATGACCCAACTCTTCACAAGATTCCCTCCCGTTTCTCCGTTCCGGGGCTTTCGGGCCAATAGGGCATGTAAATTCGAGAGAGAAACATAGAGACAAAGAAGTCGGGCTCTAAGTAGTCCTAGAACCCGCTAGAGAGAATCTGGCGCTGGTGGACACCTCACACACATGACACACTCTAACACACATGGTATATTATACCATGGTATTTGGTGGCATTCATACGATCCGGAGCCCCCCTCCGGAAAAACCGTGCATAGCTAGCCCCGCTGGGGAAAAAGGCGGAACTGCCGTTCTGGCCCCTCTACATTAGCCGAAAGGGGGTAGCAAAGTGGAACCACCTGTTTGGTTGTGTTATGTTAGGCCCAAGGAACACCCAAGAGAATGTTAGGGTCCACCTCTTGGAAAGATTCCCCTAGTTCCGTCAAAGCTGGGAGTTTCGGGCTCTAAGTAGTCCTAGAACCCGCTAGAGAGAATCCGACGCCGGTGAAGCCCTTAGAGAGAGAGGGAATCTTGGGCATCCCAGACCCATGACACACTCTAGCACACATGGTATGGAGTGTAATGGGATTTGGGGGCATTCAGACGATCTGGAGACACCTCACCGGAGAAACCATAGCCCCGCTGGGGAAAAGACGGAACTGACATTCTGTCCCATCTACGTGAGCCGGAAGGGGGTAGCAAAGTGGAACTAATAACTGTTTGGTTGTGTTACGTTAGGCCCAAGGAACACCCAAGAGAATGGTAGGTCACACCTCTTGGCAAGATTCCAACAGTACCGTCACACCCAGGAGTTTTGGGCTCTCATTAATTAGTCCTGGAACCCGCGAGAGAGAATCCGACACCGATGAAACTAACACAGAGAGAGAGTGAATCTTGGGAATCCAATACCCATGACACACTCTATCACACGTGGTGTGGCGTATAATGGGATTTGATGGCATTCAGACCATCCGGAGCCCCCTCTCCGGATAAACCATAGCCCCGCTAGGAAAAAGACGGAATTGTCGTTCTACCCCATCTACATGAGCCGGAAGGGGGTAGAAAAGTGGAACCAATTTATTGTTTGTGTTAGGTTAGGCCGAAGGAACACCCAATACAATGGTAGGGCCCACCTCTTGGAAAGACTCCCCCAGCTCCGTCAGATCCGGGAGTTTCGGGCTCTAAGTAGTCCTGGAACACGCCATAGAGAATACGACGCCGGTGAAGCCCTAACACAGAGAGAGAGGTAATCTCGGGTAGACAATACCATGAAACACTCTAAAACACATGGTATGTCATACCATGGGATTTGGTGGCATTCATACGATCCGGAGCCCCCCTCCGGAGAAACCATAGCCCCGCTGGGGGAAAAGGCGGAACTGTCGTTCTGGCCCTCTACGTGAGCCGGAAGGGGGTAGCAAAGTGGAACCAACTGTTTGGTTGTGTTAGGTTAGGCACAAAAAACACCAAAGAAAATTTTAGGGTCCACCTCTTGGCAAGATTCCCCTAGTTCCGTCAAATCCGGGAGTTTCGGGCTCTAAGTAGTTCTGCAACCCGCTAGAGAGAATCCGACGCCGGTGAAGCCCTAACACAGAGAGAGAGGGACTCTTGGGCATCCCAGACCCATGACACACTCTAACACACATGGTATGGTATACCATGGGATTTGGTGGCATTCAGACGATCTGGAGCCCCCTCCGGAGAAACCATAGCCCCGATTGGGAAAAACACGGAACTATCGTTTTGCCCATCTACGAGAGTCGGAAGGGGGTAGCAAAGTGGAACTAACTGTCTGGATGTGTTAGGTTAGGCCCAAGGAAAACCCAAGAGAACTGTAGGGCCAACCTCTTGGCATTATTCCCCCATTTTCGTCACACCCGGGAGTTTCCGGCTCTCATTAATTAGTCCTGGAACCCGCGAGAGAGAATACGACACCGGTGAAACCCTAACACAGAGAGCGAGGGAATCTTGGGCATCCAAAACCCATGCCACACTCTAGCACACATGGTATGGCGTGCAAATGGGATTTGGTGGCATTCAAACGGTCTGGAGCCACCTCTACGGAGAAACCATAGCCCCATTTGGGAAAAAGACGGAACTGTCGTTCTACCCCATCTACGAGAGTCGGAAGGGGTAGAAAAGTGGAACTAACTGCTTGGTTGTGTTAGGTTACTACCAAGGAACACCCAAGAGAATGGTAGGGCCCACCTCTTGGCAAGATTCCCCCAGTTCCGTCACACCCGGGAGTTTTGGGCTCTCATTAATTAGTCCTGGAAACCGCGAGAGAGAATCCGACGCCGGTGAAACCCTAGCACAGAGAGCAAGGGAATCTTGGGCATACAATACACATGCCACACTCTATCACACATGGTATGGAGTGCAATGGGATTTTGTGGCATTCAGACGATCTGGAGCCACCTCTCCGGAGAAACCATAGCCCCGTTGGGGAAAAAGACGGAACTGTCGTTCTGCCCCATCTACGTGAGCTGGAAGGGGGTAGCAAAGTGTAACTAACTGTTTGGTTGTGTTAGGTTAGGCCCAAGGAACACCCAAGATAATTGTAGGGCCCACCTCTTGGCAAGATTCCCCTTGTTCTGTCACACTCGGGAGTTTCGGGCTCTCATTAATTAGTCCTGGAACCCTTGAGAGAGAATCCGACACCGGTGAAACCCTAACACAGAGAGAGAGGGAATCGTGGGCATCCAAGACCCATGCCACAATCTAGCACACATGGTATGGCATGCAATGGGATTTGGTGGCATTCAGACGATCTGGAGCCCCCTCTCCGGAGAAACCATAGCCCCGCTGGGGAAAAAGATGGAATTGGCGTTTTGGCCCCTCTACGTGAGCCGGAAAAGGGGTAGCAAAGTGGAACCCATTGTTTGGTTGTGTTAGGTTAGGCTCAAGGAACACCCAAGACAGGGTAATTTATTTATTAGTAATAGTTTATGTCAGTAATTTATAGATGTCTTCCCATTATCCTAAAATAACATATTTCAATAATGGTTATCTTTTTAGGCCATCCATCATGTATCCAACGGCCAGCAATGTTCTCCAGCCAATGTACCAAAATCTGGCGGGCGCAGAAAATTTTCGCGCCGCCCACCCAAATTTTCGATTAAAAACTTTGTTGCCTATGCCGCCCTAAATTTAGAACCTCTACCTCTTATCTGCCCCCTCGCCGAAATTTCCCCTTCTCTTCTTGTCCAAAATCCCCATTTCCTGCTAAACCCCATCTACTCCGCCCCGGCCTTCCACCTCGTCATGTAGCTCGCCTTCCCGGGCTTCCACCTTGCCGTCCCCGGTCGTCCACCCCGCCGCTCAGCTCGCCTTCCCGGGCTTCCACCTCGCTGTCCAGGACGCCATCCAGATCTTCCACCTAGCCGTCCAGATTTGATACCTCGCCGTCCAGGTCGCCGTCAAGATCTGCCACCTCGCCGTCCAGGTCGTCCTCAAGATCTGCCACCTCGCCTGCCTGGTAGCCGTCAAGTTTCTTTGGTCAGAGTTTGCTTATTTTCGAGCTTGTATAAAGCTTAAGATCACTTCTCGTGTGCTCCTATCATACTTAGGTCCACAAACTAGATTACTGATATGATATGGTCAAACAGTGAATTACATCACTAAGATTTTCTAACTCTATGTTGTCACATCCCAATGAAAGATAAGGCTATTTGTAAAGAACATGTATGCACTATTTATTTTCATTTATTCGCATAAATCATCAATTCTAGACTTATAGTGTAAGTTATTTATTTCCATTTATACCATGTCCACCATCTAGATAAGGCATGCCTTGCATGATAGGTCAACAATAAAGGTATTTATGTTGTGTGGAACTGCTGGCTTAATTACTGTTCTGCCATGTATTTTGTGCTACTATCCTAGTTGATTTGGTACATATGAACCGTGCAGCTTAGGAACATTAAAGTCAAGACTACATATGGTAGGACAAAGATGCCTCCTGGTGGACATGGTTGTAAACTCTAGCGCGTCAAGGCCCATCGCGAGCATGCAGTTGCCCATGTCCATCCGTATGCAGATGACGAACTCAAGCGACCAGTGGTCCAAGACGAGGAGGCAGCTCCCCAAGGCCAGCAGGAAGCTGCCCAAGGCGAGCAGGCACTTTCCCATGGCCAGCTGGAAGCTCCCCAAACAGAAGGAGGAGGCTGACCACCGTGAGGAGGTAGCCGCCCAATGCGAGCACGTACCTCCCTACGGTGAGATGCCAGGTGTGCAAGGCGAGCTGCCACCATTCCTAGGCGAGGGGCAAGGTTCCCAAGTCGAGGATCAAGGTGCCTGCAATGAAGAGCAAGATGACATATCATAGATATTGCATGCTCTACGAGGGGCCATCTGCGGAGGGAAATCCAAAATGCAGAATACCAACTCTAGCAATGCCACAATTTCTGTAGATTATCCATGTGAAGACATTGTTTCGAGTGGTGCGGCTGGGAGGAGAAGAAACATGTCCAAAGGAAACAGGATCAGAATTGTTATTCCTCTGGGAAAGACAAGGCCAGTGGATCCAAAGGTTGCTGCCATGTATGCTACTGCGTGTTCTTTAGCTGTGAAGCACACTGTCCCTATCTTCCCCCATGGGAAAGAGTACAAGGGAAGGGAAGATATATTTTCGTCCTACCACGGCCATGTGTCTGTAAGTTTTGTAACCCAACCTTCCAGTTCATTCGATTGTTGTTCATATAACTGAAAAGTGCTCTTTCTTTTGTTTCAGTCAAAGTTTCATCTGAACCCTAGAGACCCTATTATTTGTCAATCTCTTCTGTTGCATCTCAAAAACTGTACAAGAAAAAGACGCCATATTTTGAAGCAAGAATTTTTTGACAGCGTTAGAGACAAGAGTAGAGTTGTACGAACGCCTCCTGATGCAGTTGGACACATGAGCGAAGCAGAATGGTGCAGGCTAGTCGATAACTAGTCCTCGGTCAGGAAACATGTATTGTCTTTGTTCACTCTACCTTGCCACTGTTTCTATTCCATAACTTGGACTGTTTCTAATCAGTTCATACTTCGTTTATGTAGATGGCTTGTTTGAAAGACAGACAAAGCAGACAGACTATCCAGTTCCATAGCGCCACAGGTTCTCGTAGCTACGAGGTTTGCTCCGACATGGGGGAATATTCCTTTGAATTGTTCAAAGCTACGCACAACAGCAAGACACGTGGATTCTCTTCGCCCGTGAAAAGAGCAATTGTAAGTCCCTCAGAATTCTGTTTATCTCTGGGATCAACAATTACCTCAATAGATTCTTCTAGATACGTACTGATGCTTCCCTTTGTGAATTCTGATGCAAACTCCTGTAGTCAGCTATTTCACCTATGCTTGTCATCTCATAGTTCATGCACATGCATCCTCTTGGTTGTCATCTGCTAGTTCATCTATCCTTGTGAGCTGCTATTTTCATCTATGTTATGTACATGCTTGTTGTCTACTATTTTCAGCCATGTTTACTTACATGCCTGTCATGTGATGTTTTTCATTTATGATCCTTAAAAGCTTGTCATGCGTGCTTAATTGCTTGTCATCTGCTATTTGCATCTTTGTTATGTACAAGCTTGTTGCGTGCTATTTTTCATACATGTTACTTACATGCTTGTCATGATATCAATGTTCCTTACAAGCTAGTTCAGCTTCTATTTTATCTAAAGCTTTTACATGCTTTATAGGAAGAATGCAATATCATATGCTAGAACCTACTTCAGTAGATGGCGCTGTCAAGGAACCTCTTTCTGCCACCGAAGTTGTTGCTGCCGTGCTGACCAAGAACCGTCTAAAGTCTTCATTCCTGAATACCATAGGTGGGGTCACAACTAGTGCAAAAGCAACAAAGTGCCAGCTTCACCTTCAACCTGATCATGAGAGAAAACAGAGGCAGGACCTACAGTCTGTAGTTGATGAGTTGAAGCGAGCCAAGGAACAAGCTGATGCAGATAGGATGAAGCATCGACAAGAATTGTTGCGTATGACGGAGGAACACAAAGGTATGAAGAAGACTCAAGAAATGTACAAAACCCTTATTGGTGGCATGTTGCCTCAAGTTCATCCGAGATATGGAACTGACTAGCCCTTTGTGAAACCGTTTGTTGTCTGTTGAATTGTATTAGACTGCCTTTACTGGCGAGCTATGTTGTGACCTTATTCGGAATTTATTTATTTGTTGTGTTTGTTTTGCTGTGAAAACTAGTATAGTATTTTCTATGCTTATGAATACGAGGACACGTGGTACTATATGGTAGGTCCATGAGGCGGCACCTTATTGGATGGAAATCGCGACGAAAAAAACACGTCACGGAAATGTTTCGACGTGGACATGTTGTGTTGGTACACGTGTTGGCTCATGATTCGCAACGTCTTACGACGAACAAAAATGTCGCACTGTCGGACAACGTTATAAATTCTTCTAGAATAAGCATATACGTGGAACATTATGAGAGAGACACGTGGCACCTTATACTGCTTGAACCCGCGACGAGAAAATAAACGTCGCACATGTTATGACGTCATTAACGGACGTAACGGTAGTTCCAATCGCGACATTTTTAAAATGTCAAGACGATGATGACACCAGGAACGGTAGAGGTGACGTCAGCAATGCCCGTAACGGGTAACGGAAAAAATGATGCCACGTGTACCGACACTGCGACGAAAAAAAAACGTCGCTCCTTGTTGGGCCTTGTGCTGGGCCGGCCAGTAGCTCGCGACGGAATAGTGTTCATTTAATCGTCGCAGAATCGTCCGTGACAGTCGATCATAGACGTTCTTACTCCGTCGCGTAAACCGTCGCGGATGGCCCTTAGCGACGGTTTGGAGCCCATCCGCAACGGTATTGAAATATCCTAGACCACGCGGAATTTGGTAGTGACTATGTGGATGATATCATTTTTGGTTCTACTAACACCACATTCAATGATGAGTTTTGCAAGCTTATTACGGATAAATTCGAGATGTCTATGATGGGCGAGTTGGAGTATTTTCTTGGCTTTGAGATCAATCAACACCCAGAAGGCACCATCATCAAGCAAGCCAAGTATACTCAAGATATGCTCAAACGATTCAACATGCATGATGAAAACCCCCAAGTCCACAACTATTGACTTGAAACCCGACCCGAATGGTAAAGAGCTAGATCAAAAGGTATACCACTCCATGATTGGCTCTTTGCTCTACCTTTGTGCATCTAGACCCGATATTATTTATAGCACAGGTAAGTGTGCAAGGTTTCAAGCCTCTCCGAGGAAAAAGTCATTTTGAAGCGGCGCATCTTTCTCTATTTAGTTCATACTCCAAACTTCGGTCTTTGGTATCCTAAGGGTTCATGCTTTTAGCTCATCGTGTACTCGGATGCGGATTATGCGGGAGAGAAGACGGATAGGAAGTCTACATACGGGGGTTGTCAATTTTTTGGTCGCTCTTTGGTATGTTGGTCTTCCAAGAAGCAAAATTGCATCGCCCTCTCCACCACCGAGGCCGAGTACATCTCCGCCGCAAGTTGTTGTGCCCAATTCCTATGGATGCGGCAAACTTTGCGAGATTATGGTATTGACTTCGACAAGGTCCCCCTCTTGTGTGACAATGAGAGTGCCATCAAGATCGCCTGCAACCCTGTTCTTCACTCCAAGACGAAGCACATTGAGATTCGACATCATTTCGTTCGGGATCATGTTGAGAAGGGCGATATTGATCTCTCTTATGTGCCGACCAAGGATCAACCTGCGGACATCTTCACGAAGGCCCTTGATGAACCAAGATTTAGGGGTTTGAGGAATGAACTAAATATAATCGATGCGTTTAACTTCACTTGAAATCTTGCATAGATACCTTCACTATTCATGCTATCTAGGTTTGGATGTAGGCATGGACATAGGGGGAGAGTACTTCAATTCATGAACCAACACTCCTCCTACCATGCCCAAATCAATCAAAACTTCATGCATATCTAGTCATTTTGTGACTTATAGTGCTTTAAGGTGAGTCATGCTTTTGGACCCAAGATATATCTCCGCGGCTTCTTGGCTTACACTCAAACACGGTGGATATGGACACCAACAATTTTTCCTCTTGATTGTGTTGATTGTCTCTTTTGCTCTTGCCTTACTTTGTATTTGAATTTCCATTGTCATCGTTTTGTTTCTTTGGTGGCTCATGTCTTGTTCCTTTTTTGAAAACTCTGTGTGGGAACACCGGAAATTTCGGCCTAGGGCCCATAAATTTTTGGTCCCCTAATACTTGGCCTGAAAAATTTCCCCATTTCCTCCGTGCCCGCTCTCAGAGACACGGCCGGAAATTTGGGCGGAATTTTCCGGGCCAAAATATCCGGGTACCGGAATATTCCGTACTGATGGGGGAATGATAACCCGGTAGGCCAAACTCCAAGGAGTAACCCGGTCCAAAGGACACTGTGCAGGATCCGGCTAAGGATAAGGAAACCGTGAAGGCCCAAGCTTGTAGGCCCAGTAACCCGGTTTGTGGGTTACTGTAAAGGAAAGTTAGGGTTTGTGCGCTGTGTCCGGGTAGGATCCAGGATGCGCCTTGGAGAATAAGCCAGGGGGTACGGGTGCTTTATAAACCGACCCCCAGGTCTAGTTTGGGCAGAGATCTAAGAACCCTAGCAATATCGCTTGATATCGAGCATCCAGTGTAATCCCAGAGTTGAGTTATTGTATCAAGATCGGAGACTCGGCGACTTTGATTGCCGGCTACCAGATCGAATTGCACCATGTTTTCCTCTGAGCTAAACCCTCTCCCAAACGCCTGTGTCGTCTTGCCCCAAGATCAGTTACCCCCGGTAACATCTGCCGTGATTATCCCACGACAGTTGGCGCCCACCGTGGGGCCTGCGTCCAAAGGTGTTTACATCACGGGAGAAGCTCGGAAGAGCATGGAGAATCTTGTCGTCGGCGAAATCTACATCGACCACAAAGGAGAAAAGATGGTGGACGATTCCGGCTGGGGGCCAGAGTCGGATCACCTCGAGTCCGGATCCATGGTGACGGTCGGCCGGATCAACATCTTCGTCGGTATGGTACGAACGCCTAATTTAAAAGTACAGTATCATGTGCATACTACAGGAACTTCTAGCAGGGACAAAGAGACATTAAAGCAAGCGGCAAACTCGGTTTCGTCGGCCGCGCTGGGATACCTTAGGTGGGCAGAACAAGAGGTAACGTGGAGTAGAAGAGATCATCCGGAAAAAGTAGAGCGTCCGGGAGTCTTGGCGTTGGTGGTCGCTCCACAGGTTAATGGTTACGAACTGAAGAGGGTCCTGATGGACGGTGGAAGTAGCATCAACATCCTTTATTGGGAAACCTTCTTACGGATGAGTCTCAAAGAGTCCCAGTTACAGAAAAGTTCGACAATCTTTCATGGGATCGTGCCAGGTCACTCGGCGAGCCCCGAGGGAAAGATCACTTTGGAGGTTGCTTTTGGAGAATCGGCGGATAATTATCGAGTTGAGTGGCTCATGTTCGAGGTGGTCAAATTGCGCAGTCCTTATCACGCGCTGTTCGGGAGACCGGCTTACGCCAAATTCATGGCTAGGCCGTGCTACGTGTATTTGCAGTTGAAGATCCCGGGTCCTAAACGGACCATCACCATACATGGGAACCGGGATATAGCGGCCGAGTGTGACGAAGGAGATTCGGTTATGGCTGAGCAAGCATGCAGAAAGGAAGAGCTCGAATATTACCGGTCTCAAGTAAATCCGGATGATAGAACAGCCTTGAAAAAGCCGAATACCGAGGATGAGAGAGCAAAATTCAAGGCAGCACAAGACACCAAGAAGATAGATTTTGTCGAAGGTGATTCCACTAAGCAATTTACCATAGGGTCTAACTTGGGAAAAGAACAGGAGGAAGCGCTTGTGGAGTTTATTCGTTCAAATGCGGATGTGTTCGCCTGGACGCCTAGCGACATGCCGGGTATCCCCACAGAGTTGGCCGAGCACAGTTTGCATGTGGATCCCCAAGTCCAGGCCCGTGAAGCAGGGTTTGAGGAAAATGAATGAGGAAAGAAGGAAGGCTATAGGCGAAGAGATCGCTCGGCTATTGGCAGCCGGCTTTATCATGGAAGTATTTCACCCGGATTGGTTGGCGAACCCGGTTCTAGTGATGAAAAAGACCAATGAGTGGAGGATGTGCATTGATTTTACGAGTCTCAACAAACATTGCCCAAAGGATCCGTTCGCGCTACCAAGGATAGATCAGATCATAGATGCAGTAGCTGGAAGCGATCTATTATGCTTCCTGGACGCATATTCCGGGTATCATCAGATTAAGCTCAAGAGGGAGGATTGGGAGAAAACATCGTTCATAACCCCTTTTGGGGCCTTCTGTTATAAAACTATGACGTTTGGGTTGAAGAACGCCGGTGCAACTTACCAACGGTGTATTCAGAAGTGCTTCGAGGATCAAATCGGACGCAACGTCCATGCCTATGTGGATGATGTGGTCATCAAGACCAGGAAGGCGGAGACATTTATCGATGATCTAAAGGAGACGTTCAAAAACTTGAGGAGGTACCAGATGAAGCTTAACCCGACAAAGTGCGTGTTCGGAGTTCCAGCTGGGAAATTACTCGGCTTTATAGTGTCCGAGAGAGGAATCGAGGCAAACCCGGATAAAATCAAGGCCATCCAGAGTCTGAAAAAACCGGAAAATTTGAAGCATGTTCAAAAGCTCACGGGCTGCGTAGCAGCCTTGAGCCGATTCATATCCAGACTCGGAGAAAAGGCAATACCCTTGTACCGGCTCTTGCGGAAGTCAGATAAATTCGTGTGGGATCAAGAGGCGGATGAGGCGTTTGAGGCACTAAAGAAGCAGTTATCTGAAGCACCAGTACTAGCGGCGCCGGGTCCTAAAGAGCCTATGTTGCTATACGTGGCAGCTGGCCCCCGAGCCGTCAGCGCAGTAGTTGTTGTGGAGCGCAAAGAGGATGGGAAAGGTTACCCGGTTCAGAGGCCGGTTTATTACATCAGCGAGGTATTATCAGAAGCAAAGCAGCGCTATCCACATTGGCAAAAGTTGGTGTTCGGGGTCTTTATGGCCAGCCGGAAGTTGAAGCCGTATTTCCAAGAGCATCCCATAACAGTGGTTAGTTCAATACCAATGTCGGATATCATCAGAAACTCGGACGCGACGGGAAGAATATCCAAGTGGGCAATAGAGATGGGGGATTATCACATCAACTACGAACCCAGGTCAGCAATCAAGTCCCAAGCTTTAATTGATTTCGTTAACGACTGGACACATACAGGCATGACTACGACGGTTCCAAATTCCGAGTCATGGATCATGCACTTCGATGGATCTAAGCAATACGAGGGATCAGGAGCCGGGGTGGTGCTAACGTCACCCAAAGGAGATAAATTAAGTTACGTACTACAAATTCACTTCGACTGTTCCAACAACGTGGCCGAGTATGAGGCCCTATTGCACGGCCTAAGGGCAGCTAAGGAGATGAACGTCAAGAGGATACGGTGTTTCGGAGATTCGGACCTTGTGGTACAGCAGGTATCAGGAACTTGGGATAGAAAGGACGCAACTATGGCAGCATACCGCAGGGAAGTTGATAGGGTTGCAGGATGTTTTTCCGGGTATGAGGTGGAACATATAGACAGAAGAAAGAATGAGGCAGCCGACGCGCTCGCTAGACTCGGCTCGCGCAGAGAGCCGGTTCCGCCTAACGTTTTCCTGGACGAATTATGGCGACCATCAGTTAAAACCGAGTCAGAGGAGGAATTGGCAAATCAAGACCCGGATTCAGGACTTGTGGCTACTATACGCACTGTTCCCGAATGGACAGAACCGTTTTTGGCCTACCTATCGCGAGGCGAGTTACCACAGCAGGAGGTACTAGCAAGGCAATTTTTGAGGCGAGCAAAGGGATATTCTATCATCAACGGGGAACTATATAAGAGAAGCGCAGCAGGGGTCTTTTTGCGCTGCGTAGCGCCAGAAGAAGGCCGACAGATTCTCAAGGAAATACATGAAGGCGACTGTGGACATCACGCATCCACAAGATCTCTCGTGGCTAAAGCTTATCGACACGGATTTTTCTGGCTCACGGCTCTAGCAGATGCGGAGCGATTGATAGCAAGGTGTGACGGATGTCAAAGGTACGCTCGCCAAACCCATGTGCCGGCTATGGAGTTACGGACCATCTCGTTAACTTGGCCGTTCGCTGTCTGGGGTATGGACATGGTTGGCCCCTTTCATATGTCACCATGCAAGAAGACACATCTTTTGGTGGCTATTGATAAGTTTACCAAGTGGGTTGAGGTTATGCCAGTTACTAATTGCGAATCAGCCACAGCAGTCAAGTTCCTGAAGAGGATTATCTACCGGTTCGGGTATCCCCACAGCATAATTACCGACAATGGAACCAACATGTCCCTTGGTGCGATGGAGAAGTTCTGTGGCAACAATGGAATCCGACTTGACGTCGCATCAGTGGCTCATCCGCAGGCCAACGGACAAGTGGAGAGGGCAAATCAAGAATTGCTACGCGGGTTAAAACCAAGACTGCGAGTCCCCTGTATCAGGGCAGCTGGCGCATGGGTCGAAGAGCTCCCTTCTGTGGTTTGGGGCATCAATACTACGCCTAATAGATCTACTCAGATGACACCCTTCTTCATGGTCTATGGCGCGGAGGCAGTACTACCGAGTGATGTTATTCATGATTCACCACGAGTATCAGCATACGTTGAAGTGGAGAATGAAAAGACCCGGCAAGATGCCGTGGATATGTTAGAAGAGCAAAGGGAACAAGACCTGGAAAGATCAGCCATATATCAGCAGGATCTACGAAGGTATCATAGCCGGCACGTGAAAACCCGGGTCTTCCAGGAAGGAGACCTAGTTCTGCGCCTGGTACAGTCGAACGAAGGAAAGCACAAGTTATCACCACCCTGGGAAGGACCGTTTATCATAAGCCGGAATTTGCATAATGGGTCATATTACTTGATAGATGCAAGGGAAGAGTCGACCACAGTTAATGACACTGCTCAGACCACTTCATCTATGCAAGAAAGAGACAGACCGTGGAACGTGGCTCAGCTACGTCCATATTATACTTAGCAAAAATTGTATTGGCATTGAACGATGTAATAGGAAGCAAGTTTTCAGACGTACTCTTTTCCTATCCAGGGTACCCTTGGGGACTGGACGGGTTTTTAATGAGGCGGCTTGCTGACCTAGATTTTTTCATATCAAGTAAAGAGGTAATTATCAAGAAAAGAGATGGTTATTATCAGGTTATGTACTCTCAATATGATGTGTATATCTAGGTCTTGGGGGCTGGTCGCTTGAATAGCACAGTTACAAACTCAAAGACCCGGCCATGATGCCTATGAGTTATAAGGGCCGATTACTTGCAAACGAGTACGGCTACAATCTTATAACCGGACAAAGAAGTCCAAATTCCTTGGCTATTCTTACTTAAGCTCGATGTGACTCGCATTAAAGTGGCATGATTTGTTCGCTTACGATTACAGTCAGTCATGAAACCCGACGGGGCTTGAGTGGCTACGTTTTCGTATGGATGTAACAACATGGTATCCACGCGAAAGCCGGCTTACAGTACAAGATAGTCAAAAGGGTCATCTAAACCACAAGTTATGCAGAGTACAAGGCTAAACAGCTGGAAACTCAACGATTATTAAGCATAACTTCAAATCCTATGTGAAACAACTCAGGGATCTTTGTAGGCAGGTCGTTCCCCTTTCAAGATCAAGTGTCCTAGACTTGGAGATCCGGGTCCGGGTGACTTGAAATCTTGAAAAGAGAAAAAAATTGCTTATTTGTAGAATTCCAAAAACCCAAATATCCGAGCCTTGGGGACTTGGGGACTTAGAAGCAAATTCGCTTGTCAATACCCATGAGACCCGGAAATCGAGTTTTCACAAAAGGAACAGTAAAGAAAGCCGGATATCGAGAACAGATGAGCTCAATAATGGATAAACTTCAAAAGGCCGGAAGAGGCATAGAGTATATCAAGACCTTAGCGTGCATTACAAAATCTCGGCGAAAAGATATCAAAGGTGCACAGGCGCACCACCCAAAAAATATAATTGTTTAAACAGCATATTGACCGACCGGTGCATAAGAAGAGGCATTAGAGATCAGATATCACTCGGCGTTCATCTTGGCCTTGCCCTTGCCATCATTGGTGGTAGCAGCAGCACCCGGATCAGCGGTACCAGCCCGTGCAGGAGGTGGGACGACTGGTGTCGAGGTAGCAGGGGCAGAGCCGGCTTCAGCTTGCTTCTTTGCAGCCTCCGCCCTCAACGCAGCAGCTTCCTCCTTCCACCGAGCCAGCATATCATACGGCTCGGGAAGATCCGACTTAATTGCTACACCAGCAGCATCATATGCTGGAACAAGGATATTAACGTCCAGTTCATCAGCGATCACGCTGGCCGGGTAACGGACCTCCTTCTGGACGGCCTGAAAATCCTTCACTGAGAACTTGGACCCATCAAGCTTGAACTCTGGGAAGCCACCCATGAGCTTCGCTAGTTCGAGCTTGGGGAAATAAGCCTTGGCGAGTGCAAGCCCCCGGGTCATTCCAACCCGGCAAGACGAGCGTTTCCAGTGCCAAATCCACTCGGGAATAGTGGAGAAGGCATCCAGCATCCTCTTCAGATCAACATGTCCTCTACCCGGCCACCGTAACTCCTCCAGGATCCATTTGGTTCCGGCACATAGCTGCCGGATAACGCTCTTCATGGTTTTCAGCTTGGCAATGTCATCCTCTTCCGGCATGTTTTCGTCCGGGCCTGAAAGAATGGAAAGTAAGTCGGGAAAACTGTTGTTATCTATTAAAAGAGTAAACCCGGAGGAGGACACGTACCAAGTAAAGCACGATACGTGTCTGATATTTGGACGGAAAGGCTTGTTAGATCATCTTCGGCTTTGTGAGCCCTTTTCCTATATTTCCTCATTATCAGCCTATTCCTCCTGGCCTCAGCTTCGGCTGCTTCACGCAAAGCTACCTCCTTTTCGATGAGCTTGGTGGCGTCTGCCAGTTTCTCCTCAGATTGAGTCACGAAAGACTGCATGCATGCAAACAAGGATCAGTCGGGTAGAGGAGCAAGTTATCAGGCGCTTGTATAATAAAGTCCCAAGCGAATTATGAATCAATTCACTCAGAACTTGGGGACTGGACAAGGGCACAAGCAACATTAGTCGGATTTACCTCGTGCTTGGCTATTAAGGCCCCCAAGATGTTTTCTTCATTAGCCCTTAAAGTGCGCAGGGTTTCCAGCATCTGGGCAAACGTCAGTTCTTCAGATCGAGTACCGGAAGAGCCGGCAGCTTGGTCACCTGGTGGGGGGGCTCTCCCCGCCCTTGGAGTCGAGACCCGGACAGTTTGAGTACCCGGTTTGGGAGAACCCATCCTTGTATCTAGAACCTCGATCTCCTCGTCTACTGGTTCCGATGAGGAAGGAGATCCGGCGGCTCGGTTAAGCGGATTGTTCAGAGGGCCTTGTTCCTGGTTATTCGCTTCATCACCGCCAGTCGCGGTGTCTGCGTTATCAGTCGGCTTCTCCACCCGACGGTTATCTGTTTCCACGTTTTCCGGGTCACTGACGGTGACTTGAGTGCTGAATGAAAATGAGAAAAGGCAGTTATTAGTAATGACGGTGGCTCGAGTGAAAATTTGTCAGACGTAAAAGGAAATCATGTAGCAAAAACTTACCCGGCATTCACGATGTAGTCCGGCGGGAGCTCGCCGCTAGAAGCAGATGAGGTCGTCACAGGGACCACTAATGGAACCCGGAATTGCCCGGCACGTGGGTGGTTAGGAGAAGGGTGGCGTTGAGGAGAGTAGGAAGGACGAGATGGAGGGGCACTGGCACGAGGGACCGAGGGGGTAGAGATGCCCGGGTTAAGGGGATCTTCACCCGGGGAGCTCCGAGTTACTCTGCGTTTGGCTGGGAAAGAATCCTTCAAGCACGACGAATTTGATAATTGATGGTTAAGTCGTCGCATGGCGTCAAAGGAGTAAGGTTCAGAGGATAATGAAGAAAAAGGAACCTTGGACACTGCCCCCCTGGCCTTCCTCTTGCCTCCAACTGTTGCCTCTGGGTCAGACTCGGTCGCCTCCGGGTCATCCTCGTTGGTCTCGCCTTCGTCCTCCAGCCCTACGAGCCGGATGTGTGTTCGTTGGAAAAAGGGTAAATGGGAGGAAAATAATACAAGTAAAGATATACAAATTCTGTGCAAATACCTTCACTGTCATCAGCCGGCTCGTCCTCTTCTTCCGGGTCTCTGGAAGGGGGGAAGGGTTCAACTCTCCAGAAAGGGTCATCAGCCTAAGACAAAGGAATGAGACTAAGGGTTAGAAGTTGTATCAAGTCAAAATGTGGAAATAAGTCATGAATATCGGGTATTACCGCTGGAGCCGGGTTTTCCCGAGTAAACGGGGGTAACCCGGTGATGCCCTTTATCACCTCCAGCTTCTCTGTTAAGAAGCCCTTGATGGTCTTGTTAGTATCGCCGGTCGCAAAGCTCTTGGTGGAGTAGCGGAGTGCATCTGTGGTGTGCCCCGAATACTCGCACATCAATTTGGTGCGGATGGAGTTGGGTTGGATTCGAAAATCAACCCATGTTTTTACTAAATTTAGCCCGAGGAGGCCTTGGGCTGAAAGGATGGCTATCTTGGCTAATGAGGGAAGGATCGCCTCCCTGTCTGAGTCTGGCGCAAAGGCATTGAAAGACTCGGAAGGTTCGAGGAGGTTTTCCGAGTAACCCGGCAGTTTCTTTTCGCCGTCTGGGGAGGTATCGTGGCAGTAAAAGAAAGACAGCTGCCAATGTTTGACGTGGGAGTTTAAATTGAGAGTGGGCATCGGTGAATTCTTGCGGCGTTGGATGGATACCCCGCCGCAAGTAAGAAGTGCTCCGTCACCACTTTCGCGGCACGGCTTACACTAGAATAGTTCGATGAAGAGAGTCAGACTTGGCGGTATGCACAAGTACGACTCGGATAGAACGATGAAGTGGGTGATATTCAACATAGAGTTAGGCCCTATGTCAAATACCCGGAGGCCATAATGGCTTAAGACCTCCCGGAAGAAAGGGTGACCCGGAGGACGGAATCCCCGGGTCACGTGTTCAACGAAGCAAATTACCTCGTTATCAGCGGGTGTGGGCCGGGTCTCGTTGCCCGGCGCCCTCCAGTGAATGTCCTTCTAAGAAGGAAGAATTCCTAATTCGGCTAGCTCGTCCAACTTGGCCTTCGTAGCTGTGGAACGCCCCCAGTTGGCAGATATAGTTTGGGTAGTCCTCGCCTGAGTCGGCTGTTTTCCTTGTCATTTGGGAGCCATGGGATCAACCTGCGAAGCACAAGAAAAAGGGGCATAGGAAATAAGACCCGCGAGTGTTGGATTATCCGAGTATAAGGTATCAAGAAAGTATGAAGCTAAAAATTATCCGGGTATCACGCTATGAGGTGGAGATTACAAGGTATCCGGGTGTTAAGTACAATCTTGGAAATTATTGGTCACTTACGTATGGAAAAGCATTTGGGGAAGATGGATGGTTGCCCATGTGTATACTGCAAACAAAATAGCTGGAAAAGGAGGGTTTTCCGGGTGTTAACGCGATGAGCGGAAAATTAAGGAGGAATGGATCTAGATGGGAAAGTTTGCGAGCGATTTTACAGGAGATTTGGTGATTAGTAATGGTAGGAGGATGAGTTGTAACTATCTAGCAGGTGGTTAAAGGAGTTGGCAAGCATCGAATCGATCTAATTTGATGCAATCGGAAAAATGATTCACGGGTTGACCTAGATCCGATCCTGGATGAATTGAAAAATTGCGGGGCCAAATTAAAACGGTTGCAAGAGGCTTACCGGAGAGATTGGAGTCTAGCGCGACGGCGGCGAGAGGCGTGGCTTGAATGCCCCTTTGCGGCTCTTGGCGCGGAGAACGAAGGTGCGGCAGTCTAGCGCGACGGCGGCGCGAGACGGTTCGAGGGCGAGCGCGGCCGGCGGCGGCTTGGCTTCGATGGCGAGCGCAAGCTCCTTGCGGTGGCGCTGCAAGGGTGTACGGAGCAACGAAGGAAAGGGGAAGCTGAGGCGTAGTGATGGGATTGAGGTTACCCTCTGAGTACTATTTATAACGCGAGGGTGGTTCTATCTCAACGGCCAGAAGGCGGTAATCGTGGGGTGATGGTTATCCACGTGGATTATGCAAGATATGCGCCAAATATTGGGCAAAGCATCTGGACCAGAGAAAGAAGGAAATCCACTCCGTGATATCAGGGTTGGCTATCGAGTATGGGATTTTGGCATTTTTATTAGGGTTTGGACCTGGAAAATTAAGCCAAAGAGTTTGGGGAAAGCCCGGGTTACTATATGGCCACCATGGAGTTAGGCCCAGCCACTTGTCAAAGCATCTTAACCCGGCCTCCACATGCCTATGTGTTTGATATCTTTGCAGGGAATAGCGAGCGCTTCAAGGAAGGATCCATGAAGCCCAGGCTATTCTGGGGACTACTGATGGGGGGATGATAACCCGGTAGGCCAAACTCCAAGGAGTAACCCGGTCCAAAGGACGCTGTGCAGGATCCGGCTAAGGATAAGGAAACCGTGAAGGCCCAAGCTTGTAGGCCCAGTAACCCGGTTTGTGGGTTACTGTAAAGGAAAGTTAGGGTTTGTGCGCTGTGTCCGGGTAGGATCCAGGATGCGCCTTGGAGAATAAGCCAGGGGGTACGGGTGCTTTATAAACCGACCCCCAGGTCTAGTTTAGGCAGAGATCTAAGAACCCTAGCAATATCGCTTGATATCGAGCATCCAGTGTAATCCCAGAGTTGAGTTATTGTATCAAGATCGGAGACTCGGCGACTTTGATTGCCGGCTACCAGATCGAATTGCACCATGTTTTCCTCTGAGCTAAACCCTCTCCCAAACGCCTGTGTCGTCTTGCCCCAAGATCAGTTACCCTCGGTAACATCTGCCGTGATTATCCCACGACACGTACCCTGGCCTTGGAAATTTTCAATGTTCGAGATTTTCTCAGAAAATTCGACCCAGCTCCGTTGTGCCCCCTCTCTGGAGTCACACCGGATTTTTGGGCGGAATTTCCGGCCAAATCTCCGGCCCCCGGAAATTTCCGGCCTCCACAACGGAATATTCCGAGGTAAGCAGTTGGAGCCTATAAATAGGCGACGAGAGGGGCTCCCTCATTTTTTCCACTCCCATCGCCTTCTCTCCTCTCCTCCAACTACAGCGGCCGCCATAGATCTCCCGGGAGGCTCCGTCGCCTCCCTCTCTCGTCTTTCGGCTTCTCCTTGCGGATCAAGAGACCACACATACGTGCCCATCCATGGATCCCGGTATGTGCCACGTCATCTCCGCAATCTAGGCTTTCCGGTTGATTCGATCTCCCACGATTTTAGGGTTGGAACTCCCTCTTAGCAGTCCAGTTTTTCACCTTTGTTCCTCCCCTTGTACTCCTATCTTTTCCTAGATTCTCTGCAGGCCTAGATTCATGACCTTAGTGCGATTTTTCCAGGGCCGGAAATTTCCGGCCTCCGCCCGGAATTTCCGCCCGCCAGAAATTTCAGCCAGGTCCAGAATTTCCGGCCTACTCTGAATGTTTTACAGAGATCATTTTATTCCATTCCACAAGGTATGAGCCCCCTTGTTGATGTGTTTGATGTTTCTTTTCCGCTTGCTTTCGCTTTTCTCGCAGATGGTTCAAGCTCTAGGCCCAAGGCTACTATCTCTCGCAAGCGGTGGCGCCACTTTCGAGAGAATGAAGATGGTGTGTTTGTTAATGCGGCCGTGACTCGTTAGCGGCAGTGTGATGAACATCGGGAGTATAAGCGTCAGCGCAATGCCGACAGGGCTGCTCGTCGTGCGAACAAGCAACAGGGCAAGACTTCTCTCAACCTAGCAACCATGTCCGCAGGTGAGTTCAAGGCATGTCACTCCAAGGCCTAGTACATTGAGGGTCCTCAGGACCCCACTATCGATTCTTGTTTCTGGCATGTGGAGCAGGAGACACTGTACAAGCATGTGTACACAGTTATGAGCAAGCATGTCTGAAGTACATCAACTTCTCTCACATGGCTGCCAATCCTGCATATTTTGGCAACTCTGTTAATCTCGCTGAGCTCCTTGGTTTGCGCCCTCTAATGGAGACCCAATGCTCCTACAATACCATCTTCATTCAGCAGTTCCTTGCTACTATAGTTTTCGATGATGCTGAGGAGATTGGGATGACATGGATGTCTGGCCCTCACTTTCTCACAACCACGTTCCAGGATTTTGCCGCTAAGCTCGGGTACCCCTTTGCTGGCCTCAACATTCCTCAGGGTGCTCGCATGCATGTCCACGGCGTGAAATGTGAAAAGAACAAGCTGGTTGAGCTGTATGGTCCTCGGGGTACTATGGGTTCCGCCAAGGGTCTGTATGCCATCTATGACATTCTTCTGCATATGTTCCGAGAGACCATTGCCCCTAGCACCGGTAACAACGATGAGATCCGTGGTGGTTTGGTGAACCTTTTGCACCATGCCTTCCTGACTTTCACAGAGCTATTTTTTCCTACTTCTCGACTAAGTTGCGAGCCTAAAAAAGTTGTTAAAAATCAATTAAAAAGTCAGGGGGTACCTTGCTCGAGATAGATGTCGGTAACTTTGATACTATAAAGTCTTAAGTTTGCGCCATCCCGACAAACAAACTGTCCCTTAAAGTAATTTCAACACCTTCTTTAAGATGTATGGTGTAGACGGTTGGCAATGATGGAATCGGTATCGTACCGAAGGAAAACAAATTATATATGACAAATAGATGTGACACGATAGTATCATACCCTCGGCTTTCCAAAACCGCCATTTGGTTTCCTATCCTTCTGGATTTCAGCATGTATTAGTTGAGGCATTCGCTTGGTGGTGGAACGGGCTAATCTACTTCAAGTGAGTCAAGGTAAAGCATTTGCGCGACATAACAACCATCTCGTTAATGATTTGCTAATTAAAGAAAGTTGAGCAGGGGGAGAAGAATAAAAGGTGGAAGAGGTGAATTATTACCACTAGGTGATATAGGCAACAACACACTGAATTTTTCTTGGTCCCCATGACCTTTGCTTCCGATATGATTTGGTCAATGGCAAGCTGGCATATGTTTGGTTTCTCAGTTTGATCAATGTCTTTTATTGCTCCGTAACATCTTGGTGTAATGCTGCATTTTGTTGTAGGGCACACAAACCAGCTGATGACTGCGGCGAAGTAGGCCCTGAGGAACTTCATGTCTGCCACCCGTTCATGCCCCTTATCTTTGTGCACCAGTCCTTTAATGAGGATGCCATGCCATCATCAATACCGTACTCTTCGTTCATGAAAGCAATTGCCTTTACATCCAACTAAAACTTTGCGCGGCTCCCTTTGTTGAGAAGTCCAAAATTTCTCTGAAAAGTTGTCTGCATCGACACGGATGCTGCCTCTCCTAGGGATTACTAGTTCGCTCCTAATTGGATTGAAGCATGCTAGACCCACATGCTAATGTCTGCTGACATTGTTGTCCCCTTCACCTGTAACATGTCACCCTGTCGAATCCCTGACTCAACAAATCCCTTCGATGAACCTATCGGGTTTCGATTAGGAGAACCCATGAGCGCTGGTGGAATCGTCGGCTAGACAGGGGGCGAGATTTACCCAGGTTCGGGGCCCTCGTAGAGGTAAAACCCTTACTCCTGTCTCTTGTCGATCTGTATTGAAGATTAGATCGGTTACAAAGGTTGTGCTCGAATCGAGAGTAGGTCTCGAGTTCAAGGCTTTTGGTCGTGCGGTGTTGCTTGGTCCTCTCTCGGGGGCTCTCCTGGCTTTATATAGGTGGCCAGGTCTCGAGTTCTACCCGGAGAGGACTCCAACCCTAGCTAGGTCGGTTACATGTTTTCTAACTTAACCAGCAAGTTTAGTGCGGTTGGGCTTCACGTGGGCCTTCTGGAGTACTCCAAGGGCTCCTCTTCTTGGGCCTTCACCTTGGGCCTGAGAGGGGGTGTCCTTATCCGCAGGATCCAGAATCCATATCTTCGTCAGTAGCCCCCGAGCGTTTGCTCGAGTGGGAATTTTCCAGTCAAGTAGACGGTCAAACCTTTTTGGCTTGGCTTTTCCTCTTGAATAAACAGCTTGGCTGCCTACTGTTTTGAAGGGTGTGTTCCCTGTGCAATGAGTCCTTATGCTCGAGTGTCGAGCGACTTAGGTGCCTGTAATTGCGGCTTTATTTGCAGAAGGATGCGGCACAGTAGCTTGGCTCTCCCGAGAGATCAGGGCCAATTAATTGCGACTAGGGCAAAAACATTCCTGGCCTACACGGATTCGAGACCTACGACTCGAACCCGATAAGGTGATTATTGCGACTGGGCCGTTGTGGACTTATCGAGTCGAACTTAACCTATGAGGGTACCCGGCGCGTCCGCTAGGATTTTTCTTCGTGTTGTTGACACGGAACTGTACCGGAGGACGCAGCTTTCGAGTGCGATTCGAGGCCCTTAAGAAAGATCTTTTTGGGTCTTACCTTCATATTCGAAGAATATGGCATCCGGATGTGCCTAGTCGGCTAAACAATCCAGGTTTTTATGATGTAGAAATATCATGCGTGAATGGAGGTAGGTTCTTTCTACCCGAATGATTGTTTAAGACTCAGTCGAAAGAGTTTTCGTACTGTAGATAGTCGTGCCCGTATGAAAGAGTTTTCATGTTAGGACTGTTGCGCCTATACGAAAGAATTTTCGTGTATAGGTTGATTCTCTTGTTTAAAAGAGGTCTTGCTTCATGACTTATCCGTAAAGGAATTGCCTTTAGTCGAAGAAATTTCATACGAAGCTATTTTCGTGTTTGAATTGTCCATTCGAAAGTTCTTGAATTTGATGATGCATGCCATGACGTCATGGCGCACTCTTCTCCTCCCGATGGGACGTGACGGAGTGGTAGCAGATGGGCTGGCCCACCTAGTCAGCTTTTTGACCGGGAAACGAGACGCCGCCTCCGTTTTTTACGCGAACTGCGCAGTAAATGCGCACGATCTTCTGTTAAGATCGTGGCATGGAACAACGTTCACCGCCCCTTCGTTTCATCTTCACACGTGGTGGCTGCGATACATGCCACGTAGCACATCGAGTGGCTGAGATTGACCCTCTTCGTGTATAAATACGGGACTTAGCGCTGCGGTAAAATTTTCCCAGCCTTTGCCTTCAACCATCTTCTTCCTCGTGCTCATCTTCTTCCTTGTGCTCGAGCTCACACTGCTAGCCATGGCCGGAGGCAAAAGACGTGGTGCTGCCTCTTCCGCATCCGGAGACGTTTCCGCGCAACCGGCACCTCGGGTCGGCGACTGGCGCTCCCCCAATACCACCGCGAAGAGCATCAAGGAGATGCAGAGGGAGGGGCTGCTGCCTGCTGAATCTGAGAAGCGGGTGCGCCTCGGGAAGAAAGAAGAGGTACCAAACCTGCAATCGAACGAGCGCGTGGTCTTTGCGGACCACGTGTCTCGGGGTCTTTCTTTCCCTCTCCATCCTTTTCTCCTCGGGTTGCTGTATGTCTATGGCATACAGCTTCACGATCTTCCTCCGAATGCGGTGCAGCACATTTCGTGCTTCATCGTGTTCTGCGAATGCTTTCTTGGCATTCGCCCTCATTGGGCGCTGTGGAAGGCCCTCTTCAAAGTTCGCATCTTCCGCGAGAAATCGCGGGTGGACTCCGAGCCTGGCGAGCCGCTGCGCACAGGCGGCTTCGGGATCCAGGCGCGACTGGAGAGCAGCTACTTCAACATGCACTTCGTCGACTCCGCCCAAGGCTGGCGGAAGAAGTGGTTCTACGTCATCGACAACAGCTCGGGTGGGCTCGTGGAGTTCCACCCGTTCGCTGTTTTGAAGAGGAGGAAGTCCTGGGCGCACAAGCTGTCAGCCGAAGAAACCCAGGACGTCACGCCCCTACTCGCAAGAGTGTCCGCTCTCCGGGATCAAACCGCCGGAGTGGTACTCAACGGGCTGCACCTGGCGAGTATTTTTCTGAAGCGCAGGATCCAGCCGCTGCAGCAAAGTCCTTCCACCATGTGGGAATACCAAGGCGCTGAAGATCCTAGCCGAGTGAGCAGCGAGGAACTTCCGAACGCTGAGTTCGAGAAGAAAATCGCGGCTGTCACCAGCTTGAAGGTTGGGGAGAAGTTCCCCGACTGCTCAGTCGAAGCCTTCGACGCTTCAAAACCCCCACGAGCCGAGGTTAGCTTTATCCTTTCCACTCGTCATTATCTTCTTCTTTGCTTTGAGTCTTTGGTCGACTGAATGTTTTCTTGCCTCCCTCTTCCGTCTTTGTAGAGCTTAGCGGTGGCGAACTGCTACCCGCCAGTTGTGGGAGAAGACGCCTCGGAGTTATTGGCGACTCACCTGGACGGCTTAGCCGATACCAGTGTAGCCGATGCTTCCTCGAGCTCCGAGGACAATTCTTCGGATGACGCGGAGGGCTCGAATGGCGGCCTACGTCGTTGCAAGCGTCGTCGGGTAGAGGACGATAACGAGGCTACCTCCAAGGATAATTCCTTGGAGAAATCGCCCGGGAAGGCCCCTATCTCCGCGACTCCACTTCGCTCCCTCGCCCCTTCGCCTTCATTCCCAGTAATCGCGAACGCCTGGAACGCGGATTTGCTGGATGAAGATGAAGATGACGAGTAAGTTATTTTCCTTGTTCTTAGTCGAACGTTCTTTCTTCTGCGCTTGATGTTTGATTCCTTGTTCTTTTTTGCCGCAGTGTGCAGGCCATCAGCCCTCGCAGGTACGCTTCTTGTGTTCCTCCCGAAAAGAGGAACAAAACAGGAACTGCGGGTGGAGCTCCCAATGCTGGTACCGTCCAGAATTCTCCTAGCGCAGCCCCCAATGCGGCGACTGCGGAACGTGAAGCTCCTAGCTTTGCCGCCAGGACTTCAGCTTCGAAAGAAGCGACGGACAGCTCCGCAGATCCTCTCTCCCGCGCCACGGGCCAGGTAAGCTTTGTAGTTGGTCTTCAGATTTGTATCGGGTGCACGACAGTGCTCTCGATGGGAGTAGCCCCCGAGGCTGTAGTCGATCGCTTGCGATCGGCTACAGGCTCAAAATCTTGCTCTATTTTCTTCGTCTTGATTTCTATCGGGTGCACGACAGTGCTCCCGATGGGAGTAGCCCCCGAGGCTATAGTCGATTGAATTCAATCGGGTACAGGCTCTAATTTATATCTTCTAATTCTTCTATTTCTGTACTTTTGCAGTCGCTTGTTGACTCGCTTGCGGCGATCGGTCGCCGCGTTGTTCTTGCCGAATCGGAGTGCGAAAGGCTTCAGTCACACTGTAGTCGATTCCACACCGAGAACGAGCTCCTTAAGAGTAAATCTCATTGTCTTCTTTCGTTTCTGTTGTCGTCTCCATTCTTGATGTTTAACAAATGTTCATTGCGCAGCTCAACTCGAACATTCGGAGTCCGAGAGAGTCAAACTCTCTAAGCGGGCAACCACTCAGGAAGCTAATTTGGCAGTTGTTCGACAAGAGCTGGAGGCCTCCCGCATGCTGTCAGAGGATCTTGACAGGAAACTCGCGGATGCGAGAAAAGCTTTGAAGGATCAACAGGAAGCTGGCAATAAGGCCGATTCTGACCTTGTCACATTCCTCCGTCCCCTTGCTGAGCGTTTCGCGGGTAAGTGGCTTAGGCTCTCGCAATTGTATCTTTTGTCTTGGTGAACTTGCGAAATTTTGACATTCTTTTCCTTTGCAGGTCTTCTGGATGTTCCTTTGGAGATCCCTGGGATCCAGCGAGTAGATGTGTTAACCGACACGCTTGCTCAACTCAAGAGGCACGCCGAAGGAGTGTGCTCCTTGATTTGTGATGCCACCCAAGTGTTGTCGCAATTGCACAGTCGCTTCCTCGCCAATGCTGCTCCTCCATCCGCACTAGACGGCCTGCTAAAGATCTTCTCGGAGGGCAATTTCCTGGATGCTTACGCAGTCGCCCAGTCGGAATCTGGTGCGAAGACTGCGATTCAGTTCGCGCTGGCGCACGGAGTCAATGGCTTGGAGGAGGCTTACTCAGCTCTTCCAGTCGACCCCTCGACGGGCAAAAAGGTACGGCTCTCTCGTTTTAGCGAGCAGGTCACCATTCTTGCTCGGAAGCTGTCTGAGCTATTTGCTCGACTGAAAGGAGGGGCGACTGCCACTAGTGGGAGCACCACTGTAGTTTCTTAGTTTTGTTCTTTTTCCTTTTCCTTCGTGAATGTAATGAAACTTGGGATGTATTCCCGTATTTTCATCGTCTTTAATTGAAGTGTTCGTTCTGGAAATTGCCTCCCGTAGCTTGTGTATTTTCTCCCGATGGGAGTAGCCCCCGAGCACTTTTGTCAGATGTGCGACTAGAAATATTTCGAGTAGGGCTTCTTACTTCTTTCCTTGTATTCTTCCAGGCTACCGGGGTAGTTGCAGAATATTCGAGTGGACATGCTACTCCAGTAAATCCCCTTGTTTCCGCGGTTGGCACGTATGCTGGTCTTCGTGATAAGGTTCGGGAGGGTGAGCGTCAGCTTAAAGCTTTGCGCGGTATAGCCGATGTGGCGAAGTCCAAGCAAAAACTGGCGGCTGAACGTGAGCAGTTCCTGATGGATGAATTATCGCTGGTTGCGAGGGATTTGCTGTGTAAGTAATACAGCCCCCGTGTCTTCTTTTTTGCTTTGTTTCCTTAGCTGATTAAGCATGCTTTGCTCTTCAGTTGTCAGACCTGATGACAGGGAAGAAAAGCAGTGGGTTGAAAACCATATAGTTCAGGGGGCTGGTAGCTCAAATCCTCATGCGAGTAACTTCTGGTCTGATCGCAGTCGAGGATTTGTGATGGCCACCTTGAAGTTCCGTGTTCTGCAAGCGAGAATTCTCGTGAGTTCTTTTCACGAGGTCCTGATTGCGATGAACGCTGCTTTCTACCCACTCGAAAGGGGTCCTGAAGACTGGAGCTATCTTCTCAGATTGTATGGACGTGAAGGAGAGGTTCGCGCGTGTGTGCACAATCAAATGACATGCGGCGCGGTTGTAGCTCTATCCTTTGTCCGAATATGGTATCCAGAAGTAGATTTTAACTCCGTAGCTAGGCTCCCAGATGATCCAATCGATGATATTTCCCCCTTCTATGATGTTGTTCGCCCTACAGCGGAGAAAATCATTCGATTGTCCTCTGAGGAGGTAGATAGAGTTTTGGCGACTGAGAATGCTCAGCGCTTTGATTGATTGTCGGATGCATATCCTGTATCCTTGTATAGTTTGTAAAACTGTTGTAAGGTGTATAACCTTGTATGTATGCTTTTTTCCTGTAATGCTTAGTCGTAGGCGTAGCCCCCGTGTATTTATGGGGTGTGTTCCTGTAACTTTTGAGCGCGTAAAAATAGGAAGTTGTGAATGAATATGATGGAGAAACCATGTTTTTATTGCGATGACTGAGAAGCCATGTATTCGAGCTACAAGAGTGGCTAGCATAGCCTTATTTGTTGTGAGAACAAGTAAACCTAGGGATAGAATTTGCGGAGGTGCGCAATATTCCAAGGATTGGAATAGATTCCTCTAGTCGATGGATTCTTCAATCTCTAAGCCCCGCCTGGGATTACTTCGTGTATGATGAAGGGTCCTTCCCGGGGTGGTTCGAGCTTATGTCCTTCCTTTTGCTTGAGTCGCAGCACTAGGTCTCCGACCGCGAATGCTCTGTGGCGTATGCGGCGACTATGATAGTTTCGCAGGGATTGCTGATATACTGCGGATCTGGCGAGTGCGATGTCCCGCATTTCGTCGAGTGCATCCATATCTTCCGCGAGTGCCCTGTTAGAGGTTTCTTCGCTGTAGGCCACAACTCGTGGGGCGCTGAATCGAACGTCCTCGGGGAGGACTGCTTCTGCCCCGTATACCATGAAAAATGGCGTGTATTTTGTAGATCGGTTGGGAGTTGTGCGGAGGCTCCATAGGACGGAGGGTAATTCGTCCGCCCAATGTCCTGCGGCGGGGTGTAGACGATCGAGTAGGCGTTTCCTGATGCCAGCCGAAACTAAGCCGTTGGATCTCTCGACTTGTCCATTGGTTTGCGGGTGGGCAACGGAAGCAAACTTGAAGTTGATGCCCTTTTCCTCGCAGAACTGTTGCGTTTCCTTTGCTGTGAAATTTGTACCATTGTCTGTAATGATGTCGTGTGGCACACCAAATCTGCATACGATGGAGTCGAGGAACTTGACAGCGCATTGGGCACTAGCCGAAGTTACTGGCGTGGCCTCGATCCATTTTGTGAATTTGTCGACTGCGACCAGCAAGTGTGTATATCCTCCAGGGGTGGACTTGCGTAGTGGTCCGACCATGTCTAGCCCCCATTGTGCGAAGGGCCAGGCAATGGGTATCATGTGCAATTCCGTAGCAGGTGCATGTGGTCTTGGTGCGAATCGCTGACAGGCATCGCATCGTTCGACCAGGTTCTTTGCGTCGGTAGCTGCTGTCAGCCAGTAGAATCCTGCTCGGAAGGCCTTCCCCATTATTGTTTTCCAGCTAGCATGATGCCCGCAGTCTCCTTGGTGGATGTCATGGAGCAATTCTTTGCCATCTTTGGGTGCGATGCAGCGCTGAAATATTACCGAGATGCTTTGCTTGTATAATTCCCCATTGACTACCCGAAAGGATTTGCTACGTCTGATTATTTGTCGAGCCTCGAGTGGGTCGGCCGGGAGCTGTCTGTTGGTCAGGTAGTCGAGATATTTCTGCGTCCAGTCTGGCTCGACCAGAAAAACCTGTCGTGATATGTTATGAATGAGCTCGATAAGGGCGACTTGCGGGCTGACCTCTATTTCTGGCACTGCTATTGCTTCTGCAGCTTTCTTGATTTTTACCGAGCGCTTGATCATTTGTTCGAAATATATTCCGGGTGGTATGGGTGTATTCGTGGAACCCATGTTTGCCAGTCGATCTGCTTCTTCATTGCTGGATCTTGCGATGTGCTTTAGCTCGCATCCTTTAAAACTTCCTTCGAGTAGATTGTACATGTCGCGATACGCGATCATGTTTTCGGCGATTGCGTCACACTCTTTCATTGTTTGTTGCACAATGAGATTGGAGTCGCCGTAGATCATTAGGCGAGTAGCTCCACAGGCGATTGCCATCTTCATCCCGTGCAACAAGGCTTCGTATTCTGCGTCGTTGTTTGATGTCGGATCATCTGGTGGAAAATCCAATCGTAGGACGTATTGCAGCTTGTCTCCCTGAGGGGATATAAGAACAATTCCAGCTCCTGCTCCCTCGTTTCTCTTGGACCCGTCGAAGTACATTATCCAATTGCTCGTGTACTCGGGTGGTCCTGGCGTTTGCAATTCTGTCCATTCGCTTAGGAATTCAACAAGTACCTGGGATTTGATTGCGCTTCGTCCTACGTACGTGATGTCCCAAGCGCCCAACTCGATGTTCCGTTTTGCTATTCTTCCGGATGTCATAGGGTTGTTCATGATCGTTCCAAGTGACGCATCATTAACCACTGTAATGGCGTGTTCCTGGAAATAATGTTTGAGTTTGCGGGCGGTAAGAACAACTCCGTACGCGAGCTTCTGGTAGTGAGGGTAGCGTTGCTTGCATGGTGAGAGTACTTCGCTGATGTAATATATTGGACGTTGAACTCCGTACGCTTTGCCTTCCTCAGGTCGCTCGACCACAATTGTTGTGCCGATGACCTGGTTTGTGGCGGCTAGGTACAAGAAAAGTGGCTCCCCTTCTCGCGGTGTTGCAAGGATGCGCCTGCTTTGCAATGATCGCTTCAAATCTGCGAATGCTTGCTTAGCTTCGGGTGTCCACTCGAATTTGTCTGTCTTCTTCAGCAACTTGTAGAAGGGTAATGCTTGCTCCCCCAATCGTGCGATGAATCTGCTTAGGGCGCCTAATCGCCCTGCGAGCTGTTGTACTCCGCGCAGGTTGGTTGGCTCCTTCATGGTTAAGATAGCTTGTATTTTCTCCGGGTTGGCTTCAATGCCTCTGGCGGATACCAGGTACCCGAGAAGTTTTCCTGCCGGAACGCCAAAGACACATTTGGTCGGATTGAGCTTGATCCTGTACGCGTTGAGGGCGTCGAATGTTTCTCTAATATCTTCGAGGAGTGTGTCCTCAACTCGAGTCTTGATGACAATGTCGTCAATGTAAACTTGCACGTTCTTGCCAATGAGGTTGGCGAGGCATCTTTGCATGCAGCGCTGATATGTTGCGCCTGCGTTCTTCAGCCCGAAGGGCATTGTTGTGTAGCAGTAGACACCTGAGGTGTGATGAATGCTGTCTTTTCTTCATCCTCCTTTTTCATTCGGATCTGATTGTATTTCGAATAGGCGTCCAGGAAGGAGAGGCGTTGGCAGCCTGCTGTAGAATCCACGATCTGGTCGATTCGCGGGAGGGGAAAATTATCCTTGGGGCAATGCTTATTTAACGACGTGTAGTCGATGCACACCTGAAGGATATCTGTGTTCTTTTTGGGGACCAACACCGGGTTTGCTAACCAAGTGGATATCTTGATCTCCCTGATGAATTTCGCAGCTAGCAATCTGTTTACTTCTTCTCCAAGCGCCTTTTGCTTGGGTTCTGAAAATCTTCGCGTGGTCTGTTTGATGGGTTTAGCGTCTGGAAAGACTTCGAGTGAGTGCTCGGCAAACTCCCTGGGTATTCCTGGCATATCTGAGGGCTGCCAAGCGAAAATTTCCCAGTACTCACGGAGGAGTTTGACGAGCGCGCTTTCCTATGCTTGCGAGAGGGTTGTTGAAACCATCGCTGTCTTCGCAGGGTCTGTCGGGTGCACTTGATGCTTTCGGGTGTCGCTGTTGGCGCTAAATTCTAGCTCAGGTGCATTTTTCTTTGTGAGGGGCATCACGGAGTGATCCGTGGTTTTTGCCAGCTCTTGGAGTTCTTCGTGCATCCCGAATGATTTTGCGATCTCGTTGAACTCAATGTCGCATTTGTTGGATTTCTGAAAGTCCCCGTCAATGGTGATTACGCCATGTTCGCCAGGTAACTTGAGCTTCAGGTAGGCGTAGTGCGGTACCGCCATGAATCTGGCGAACGCTGTTCGGCCTAAGATGGCGTAGTACTGTGAAGGCCAATCGACAACTTCGAAGTCGAGGAACTCTCTCCTGTAGTTGCTCTGCGTGCCTAGCACAACTGCTAGGTTGATTGTTCCGAGTGGGCGGACAGCCTTGCCTGGAACTATCCCGTGGAAGGATGTTTCTGATTCCGGGAGGCCGTCCAAGTTCTTGTTCATCCGACGGAGTGCATCCGCGTAGATAATGTTGAGGCTGCTGCCCCCATCCATGAATACGCGGGCTAAGTCGTAGTTGCCAATTTGCGCCTGGATGACCAGGGCGGCGTGTCCTGGTCGATAGACTCGTGGTGGGTGATCTTTCATCGAGAACGTGATCGGCTGGTCCGCCATTTTCAGGTACTCGGTCTTCGTTGGCGGTGTGTGCACTGCCATGCATAATTGCCTTGTGTTAGTCTTTTGAGCTCTGCGAGAGGGGCATACCTTCTGGATCATTGCGAGTTGTCCTGCCGGGTTTGGATACGCGTTTGCTTCGGCGTTCGGTGGTGCGGGTACTGCAGCTAGCGCCATGTTTGGGTTTGCGGGTGGAGGTGGTGGTGGTGGCGCCTGGAATCCTTGGTGCCCTCCTCCTGGAAGCGGCGGGTAATTTTGAGTGGAGGCGGATCTTTTCCTCGCGAGTGCGTCCGAGATGTCATGGAACTTTCGGCAATCCTTGAGCAAGTGTGTTGCCTTGGTTTTGCCCGTGCGCTTATCTGTGAATAGATGTAGCGAGCAGTATGCATCTAGGTCTTCCTCGGGGGATTTTTCTTCGGCCTTTGGTCTCCACTCGCGATTTCCACGGCGACCGGAATCGCGGTTTCGGGTGAATTCCGCGGCAACCAACTCCTCTCTATCCTCATGATCGTAGTATTTTCTTCTTTTCCTTCGACCGTGACGATCGTCATCGTGTGCGGGTGACGATGTTCTTTCGTTGCGTACCGCATCTTCTCCGTTAGCCCACTTTTCGGCTATGATCATCAGCTCCCCGATAGTCTTGGGTGCAGCTCTGCCTAGCTCCTCTCGAAAGGCAGTTCTTCTGGCACCCTTTGCGAAGGCTTCGATCGCTACTTCTTCTGAGATGGTTCCCGCGGTATTCCTGAGCGTTGTCCACCGCTGGATGTACTCGCGTGTGGACTCGCCGCTATTCTGCTTGCAGGCTCGTAGTTCTTCGAATGTAGCTGGCCTCTTGTAAGTCGACTGGAAATTTTTGCAGAAGTCGCGGTGCAAATCGTCCCACGATGCATAGCAAGATTTTGGTCTTCTTTCCAGCCAACTGCGGGCTGCGCCAGTAAGATGCAAATTGAGGTATTGCATAGCCGTGTTTTTGTTCCCACGTTGGCATTTTACTGCCGTGAGGTAGTCGCTTAGCCATTGAGAGGGCTCGAGTGAGCCGTCGTACTTTTTCACCTCCGTGCTGAGTTTGAACCTTTTGGGTAGAGGCGCTTCGCGGATGTTGCGAGCGAAACAGAGTGCTCCACAGGTTTCGTCGTCCGAGGAGCCAGATGAAGAGCGCTCGCGATATCGCGAAGCCCTTGCCTTATCCACCCTTTTTTGAGCGAGATCTGATCGCGCGTCGTATTCTGGCCGGTCGCGGTCGTCATCTTTTCTTGGTTCCTTGCTTCGTTTTCTCGAGCGGCCGCTATGATGCCGCGAGTTTCTGTCTCTCGGGCTTTCTTCACTACTGCTTCGACTGTCGCCGCGGCGTCTAGCTTCTTTTCCTCGACCGCGGCGTGGTGATTTATCTCTCCTTGGTGAAGAGCTTCTGTGCCTGCGGGGCGTTTCTTTATCTTTCTCTTTCTCCCTTCGCTCCTTCTCCTGCTGCTCTTCGGCCTTCTTGCGATCGTGAGAGGCGAGCCTTGCGGCCGCCAATCTGAGTCCTTTTCGTATTTTCTTGTATTGCTCTGCCCGAGGGTCGCTTTCCGTCGGTTGGTTCATCTGCATATAGGTTGCCGCGGCTAGAACCGCAGCGGCGGGAGTTTGCGGGTACACGTTGCCATCGTCGTCGACTCGCATGAGAGAAGGAGTGGTTGATCTGTTTGTTTCGGGTATGGATTCGTCGTTCCTAGACGTGGATGTGTGTCCTTTCCTCGCGGGTCGGGTTCCGACTGAGGGTGTTACGGATAGCCCAGCTCGTCTCTGGCTTGACTCGTCCGCCGCTCTTCTTCGGCGGGCCAGATCTACCCGAGCATCTTTGATAATCGTGGCTGCTCTCACCAGGTGATAGTGGTAGGCCACCATGTCTTCATGTGAGGATCCGGCTGCGGGTGGCTTGCTTGTTCGCATAGCTTCCTTCGCCCGTTTCCAAGATTCCCGCGAAACGCCGATTATGTTGCGCTCAGTCGCGCTGTGTTCTGTTTCCGAGCCTTGTTCCGATCCTGCCATGCAGACTTGAGCTAGTCGAAGCTCGTGCGTCCTAGGTGTAGGTCGAAGGTTTCCTTGGATTCTTGATGGTTCCTCCGTTGAGAGGGTGTGATAGTCGTTGGTGTTGAAGCGGATCGACTCGCCACTTTTCTCCATGTGACGGCGCGAGTCGACAGCTCCAAATTCAGTCTCCGATTCATCCGAGAAGTGGAGGATCCCGTCCCTGTTCGTCACGAATTTGAGGCTCCCGAACGTCAGGGTGACGCTCTCCTCCAGATCTTCGAATACCGGGCGCGATTCCGGCGAGTGTGGTGTGACCACGACAGATCCGATCCGTAAAGGATTGTTTGGAGCCGTGGTCATTGGATTCCAACGAGAGTTTGATGTAGATGAAGCCGAGGATGCCGGTGATCCAGCGCCCGCCGTTCCCACAGACGGTGCCAATTGTCGAATCCCTGACTCAACAAATCCCTTCGATGAACCTATTGGGTTTCGATTAGGAGAACCCATGAGCGCTGGTGGAATCGTCGGCTAGACAGGGGGCGAGATTTACCCAGGTTCGGGGCCCTCGTCGAGGTAAAACCCTTACTCCTGCCTCTTGTCGATCTGTATTGAAGATTAGATCGTTTACAAAGGTTGTGCTCGAATCGAGAGTAGGTCTCGAGTTCAAGGCTTTTGGTCGTGCGATGTTGCTTGGTCCTCTCTCGGGGGCTCTCCTGGCTTTATATAGGTGGCCAGGTCTCGAGTTCTACCCGGAGAGGACTCCAACCCTAGCTAGGTCGGTTACATGTTTTCTAACTTAACCCGCAAGTTTAGTGCGGATGGGCTTCACGTGGGCCTTCTGGAGTACTCCAAGGGCTCCTCTTCTTGGGCCTTCACCTTGGGCCTAAGAGGGGGTGTCCTTATCCGCAGGATCCAGAATCCATATCTTCGTCACACCCCATCTCCAGACTATTATTAACTCTTTTTGAGCTTCTGACAAGAGCGCGTTCAACTTGATAAGCTTTGCTGGTGACGTGCGATTCCTACCGAGCTGTTTTTAGTTGAAAAACAAGGAAAAATGTTAGTTCATACACAAGGAGGTGCATTTCTCTTTCTATAGAAAAAAGGTAGTTTGAAGCTCACCGATTGGACGTTCTTCCGTTTTTGGCTTGGCTTTGCTGTTTCTATTACAGTAGCTTGTTTTTTCCACAATGGGGTTTGTGCTTGTGCTAGGCATGGATGATACAGTGTTTTTCATTGCGTCCTGTACATAGTATTTTTTTAAGAATGAAAATTCACCGTATATAGAAAATACAGAGAAGAACTGCAGATCAAAGAAAAGCATGTAAACCTGCTGCTCGGTGTGCGCGCTTGTTCCTGCAATCTCCCCTGCACCAGCAGCGTCGGGTAGGCGCAGACTGCGTTTTGTCATGTTTTCTACCAGATGAGGACAGACAAAAAAACGCAACTTGTGAGGTGTTCTAGTACTGAAAAACCTACATTAGTGGGCTTGGAAGAAAAAATTCTTACTCTGCAAACTTAGTTCTGAAAAATGCCATGCAACTTATTGGTAATGAGGTACAACTCCTACTATGCAAATTATTGCTAATGTTGTACAACTTAGACCACAAAATATTCAACTTGCTGCGAAAAACGAGTTGTGCACCATGAGTTGTGAAACCATGAGCTCCAGAAAAAAGCATGATATTAAAAGTTGTCAGGACATGATAACTAAGTTGTGTGACATGATAATTAAATTGATATATCGTGATAATTAAAGTTGTACAGCATGAGTTCCACAACAAAAGCATGCAATTTAAGTTGTAGGACTGTGGTAACTAAGTTGTGTTCCATGATAATTAAGTTAAATAACTTTATAGCTAGAGGTTGTGCATCATGAATTCAACACACAAAAATGATAGTTAAGCTGACAGGGCATGGTAACTAAGTTACAGACCATGCCCACCTAAGGTGTGCATCATGAGTGTGTTAGATTGAGTTGTCAATGCATGGTAATTTAGTTGCACACCATGACCACCTACGTTGTGTAGCATGAGCATGGTGTATAATTTGCAGGAAAAAAAATGACCACCCCCTAAGTTGTCAGGGCATGGTAGTTGTGGAAAAATATGGTGATTGAGTTGTCAGGGCATGATAACTAAGTTGTGTGACATGATAATTAAATTGATATATCGTGATAATTAAAGTTGTACAGCATGAGTTTCACAACAAAAGGCATGAAAAATTAAGTTGTAGGGATTTGATAACTAAGTTGTGTGCCATAATAATTAAGTTGAATAATGTGATAGCTAGAGGTTGTGCATCATGAATTCCGCACACAAATAAAGTTGCAGCAGCATGGTAATTAAGTTGCAGACCATGGTAGTTGTGGCACCTACCCCTACATATAACTCCATGAGCCGTAAACAAAGTCTGAAGAAAACCCACAGGCTATTAGACATTTTTTTGGTGCATAAAAATTGTAGAGCATGATAAGTTGCATACCATGCTGACTAACTTGCAGAACATAGTTACTAGAGTTGCATAACATAAAAATTGTGTACCATGTTTAGTTGCAGGGTCCATGTTGAAAAATAAGTTGCAGAGCATGCTATTTAGGTTCCCAATTAGGTTTGATATCATGATGCCCAATGTGGTAGAGCATGATTTCTCCCCCCCTAAACCCACAGCTGTGGCACCTACCCCCTACCTTGTGATGTGGAGTTGTACTCCTAGATTGGCCCGATCTTCACGAATCGACAAGAACGAACGAAGAACGCACGAAGAACGCGATGAACGCACGAGGGGGAATCGAGGGGAAATCGAGGGCAACGCAAGCAAACGCAACGATAACTAGTAAGAACCGAAGAACCCCAAATCTTCCGTCAACTAACCCCGTGGGACGCCTACGGAACGATCGATTCAACTGAGCTCACCTTGATTGAAACCGCTTTACACCCGTAGCCGGTCCACTACGCCAATATAACCTCAAGATAATCGAGAGGAAGATTGGACAATTCCTTGATAGAAACCCAAAGGGAGAGATCAAGTAATTGGATGAGCCTTGATACGATCCTCGACGAAGTCGGAGGAGTAGCCTTGATACGTTCCTCGATACACACCGGAGGAGTAGTTCCTCAAAGAGGGATACAAGAGAGCTAAGCTCTAAATGTCTAGATTCAACTCTAACCCTAGATCTGAGGATGGGGAGGACTATATATAGTCTAGTGCCAAAGGGGGTAGGTGGGAGGATAAGATACAAGGGTCAAGGCCCTAAAGTGGCACGATGGCTGCGCAGGAGCGGAGGCTCCGGTGGTTTCCACCGGAGGTTCCGGTGGATCGAGCGGAGGTTCCGGTGGGGGTCCGGTGGTGGCTCCGTAGTCAACCACCCGAAGGGGTTTTAGGCGGAGGCAGCACCGGAGGCTCCGGTGGCGAGCTGTGGAGCGGAGGCTCCGGTGGGATCTCCGGAGGTTCCGCTGGGGCTCCGGTGGTGGCTCCGGTGGTGGCTCCGCTGTCAGCCACCCGAAGGGCTTTTGGGCGGAGGCCGCACCGGAGGCTCCGGTGGAGAGCGTGAAGCGGAGGCTCCGGTGGGAACACCGGAGGTTCCGCCGCCTGGAGCTTCCCGCCTTCGTCTCCTTGCGCTGGTCCTGCCTGTTCGCCTTCCGCGTCTTCTTGGGCACCCGTGGTGGGCTTGAACCTGAGCACACAAAGTGTTGCACCATGAGGTAGCGCACCGTCCACCAAGTTACCGAAAGTATGGATCGAGAGGAGCGAGTTCACCTTATCCTGGATGGCCCTTGCGCGTGATCTAGTCATCGGTGCACTTGGTGGAGTTGGGTGGGCTACATCATCTCCCCCCCCCCCTTGAAAAAGAGTCAACCTCGACTCGGCGTCGTCGTCATCACTTGGGTATCCATGGAAGGGAGAGAGGTCCTTGACATTGAAGGAGTTGTGGACGAGGTACTTGGATTGCGGTAAGTCGAGCTTGTAAGCGTTGTTGTTAATGCGTTTGATGACCTTGAAGGGGCCGTCGCCTCTTGGCTTGAGCTTGGAGTTGCGCTCTTCGGGAAAACTGTCCTTGCGCAAGTGTAGCCACACGAGGTCACCTTCTTGGAACACCATTCGTTTCTTGTTCTTGTTCATGATAGAGGCTCGGTGCTCAGAATGCTTCTCAAGCGTACCTCGTGTGGAATCGTGTAGCTTCTTGATGAAGTCGGTGCCCTTGTCGATGTCCATGTTTGCTCGCTCGCGTAGAGGCAAAGGAAGTATGTCGAGGGCGGTGTTGGGGTTGAAGCCGTAGACGATCTCGAAGGGACTCTTCTTGGTAGCTTGATGGCGAGCACGGTTGTAGGCGAACTCTGCGTGTGGGATGCATTCCTCCCAATTCTTCAAGTTGGGCTTGATCAATGCTCGAAGTAGTGAAGAGAGTGTGCGGTTGACGACCTCGGTTTGTCCATCCGTTTGTGGGTGGTAAGCGGTGGAGAAGAGTAGCTTGATGCCGAGCTTGGCCATCAACGTCTTCCAAAAGTAGGAGGTGAACTTGACGTCGCGGTCCGAGACAATGGAAGTAGGCACACCATGTAAACGCACAATTTCCCTGAAAAACAAAGTAGCAACATGTGAAGCATCGTCGGTTCGGTTGCAAGGAATGAAATGTGCCATCTTAGAGAAACGATCCACAACTACAAAGATTGAATCCATGTTGGTCTTAGTTCGTGGGAGGCCTAACACAAAGTCCATGCTAATATCACTCCAAGGTGCATGTGGGATAGGTAATGGCATGTAAAGACCATGGGGGTTGGAAGTGGACTTAGCTCGGAGGCATGTAGAACATCTCTTGACGTGTCTCTCAACGTGATGCTTCATCTTGGGCCAATAGTAGTTGGTGGAGAGCATGGCATAGGTCTTGTCGCGTCCAAAGTGTCCCATGAGACCTCCTTCATGTGATTCCTTCAATAACAACAAACGAAGAGAGGACTCGGGGATACAAAATTTGTTAGCCTTAAACAAGAAAGCTTTGTGAAGATAGTAATCATCGAAACCTCGGTTAGGCAAGCATTTCTCAAATATAGGACCAAAGAAAGCATCGGAAGCATATAAATCTTTGATCTCATCCAAACCAATCACATTGATGTCAAGACGTGTAAGAAGGCATTCTTTCCTAGACAAGGCATCGGCTACCACATTCTCTTTACCTTTCTTGTACTTAATGACATAAGGAAAAGATTCAATGAATTCAACCCACTTAGCATGCCTCTTGTTCAAATTGATTTGGCTTTTCAAGTATTTCAATGATTCGTGATCGGAATGAATGACAAATTCTTTTGGCCAAAGGTAGTGTTGCCAAACTTCTAACACTCTAACCAAAGCAAAAAGTTCCTTACCATAGATGGGGTAATTGAGTTTAGCACCATCAAGTTTTTCACTATGGTACGCAACGGGGCGTCCGTTTTGCATGAGAACGCCACCAATTCCTATACCACTAGCATCACATTCAATCTCAAAAGTTTTCTGAAAATCCGGTAAGACAAGCAAAGGAGCTTCGGTTAAGCATTTCTTAAGTGTGTCGAAAGCTTTTTGTTGCGCATTGCCCCAAACAAAAGGTACATTCTTTTTGGTAAGTTCATTCAAAGGGCAAGCAATAGTTGAAAAATCTTTGACAAATCAGCGATAGAAACCGGCAAGGCCATGAAAGCGCCTTATCTCACCCACGGAGGTAGGGTTGGGCCAATTCCTAATTGCCTCAATCTTCTTGTTATCTACTTCAATACCATTGGAAGAGATCACAAAACCCAAGAAAACAAGCTTGTTGGTGCAAAAATTGCATTTGGAAAGATTGGCGAAAAGTTTTGCGTTGCGAAGAGCCAACAATACTTGTGAAACATGATCAAGGTGATCTTCCAAAGATTTGCTATAAATGAGAATATTGTCGAAGTAAACCACAACAAATTTGCCAATGAAAGGACGTAGAACTTCATTCATGAGACGCATGAAGGTAGATGGGGCATTCGAAAGACCAAAGGGCATAACAAGCCATTCATACAAACCAAGTTTTGTTTTGAAAGCCGTTTTCCATTCATCACCTATACTCATACGAATTTGATGGTAACCACTTTTAAGATCAATTTTGGAAAAGATAGTAGCACCACTCAATTCATCAAGCATGTCGTCGAGCCTAGGAATAGGATGTCTATATCTAACGGTGATAGCATTGATAGGGCGACAATCCATACACATGCGGGAAGTAGAATCTTGCTTTGGAACAAGGATAACCGGCACGGCATAAGGGCTAAGGGATTCGCGAATAAAACCTTTTTCTAGTAGCTCTTGGATTTGGCGCTCAATCTCCTTAGTCTCCTCGGGGTTGGTGCGGTAAGGAGCGCGGTTTGGAAGGGGCGCGCCCGGAATGAGGTCAATACGGTGCTCGATTCCTCGAAGGGGAGGAAGGCCCGGAGGGAGCTCATCGGGAAAGACGTCTTCAAATTCCTGCAACAAAGGCAACAAAGATGGAGGAAGATTTGTCATGTCGTTAGTGTCAAATGCTTCCCCTTTGCACAATAGGACAAAGTGAAGTATGGTTGGGTCATCTCTTAGCTCTCGCATCTCTCTTTTGGTGGCAAGTAAGGCAAAGCCTTTGGCATCACTCGGAATTTTTCCACTCATGTTTGGCTTGTGGCTCTCACTCACTTTTTGGTGGATCACTCTCTCACCACTCATCTCACGAGATTTGAGCTCTTCTTGTCTACGTGCAAGAGTCTTGGCGTTGTCGGCGATCACTTGGCTAGGAGACATGGGACGAAGAACAAATGTCTTGTTATTCCACTTGAAGCTATAGTGATTGGTACGTCCATCATGGATAGCACTCTTGTCGTATTGCCAAGGTCGACCAAGAAGAAGATGACACACGGTCATAGGAACAACGTCACAATCTACCTTGTCTTCATAGGGACCAATCTTGAAATTCACGGTGACCATGTGTTGAATCTTGAAGGTACCGTAGTCACTAAGCCATTGGACATGGTATGGATGGGGATGTTGCTTGTAAGGCAATTTGAGTTTGTCGCAAAGCTCTTTGCTAGCCAAGTTGTGGCAACTTCCACCATCGATGATGACCTTGATTGACTTGCCATCAATACCGGCTCTTGTTTGAAAGAGATTACACCGTTGATCTTGATCATCTTGAGGAGAAGAAGTGAGGACTCTTGTGACCACTAGCGATGGATTCTTGTCCTCATCGCAATACACACTTTCTTCATCATCGTTGGGGACGTCCAAAGAGTTGAGAGCAACTTGATGCAATGCATAGTATTCGCCTTCGCTCATAGAATCACGTTCATCGTCTTGGTTGACAATCATGATCATCTTGTTGGAACATTCAAAGGACTTGTGTCCACTACCGCCACACTTGAAGCAAGTAATAGTGCTTGACTTGACGGGAGGAGCACTTGAGGATGAGGTGGGAAGCGCTTGCTTCTTGAATGGTTGGGAAGACTTGTTTGGAGCACTAGAGGCTCGAGTGTTGCTCTTGATGGTAGTTGGAGGAGGAACTTGTGTCATTGGAGATGAGGATGATGGTCTTGAGTTGAAGAAAGCCTTTTGCTTGTTGTACTTGAGATCTTCCGCTATTTGGCGTTCCGCCTTGAGAGCTTGGTGGACAAGGGCCACAATGTTCTCATATGGTTGATACTCGATGATCTTCCTTATAGGATAGTTGAGGCCATTGAGGAAGCGGGCCATTGTTTGCTCTTGAGATTCTATCACATGAGCTCGAATCAAAGATGTCTCCATTTCCTTGTAGTACTCATCAACGGACTTCACACCTTGACGAAGTTCTTGGAGTTTCTTGAAGAGGTCACACTTGTAGTGAGGAGGAACGAATCTAGCATGCATGGATTGCTTCATCTCATTCCAAGTGGCAATAGGAGCAATGCGATTGCGGACTCGTTCGGCTTGTAGACGATCCCACCATAAGAGTGCATAGCCTTCGAATTCCAAAGATGCTAGAGCAACCATCTTCTTGTCGGTGAAGTTGTGAATGCCGAAGATCTTGTCAACTTTGAGAGCCCAAGCAAGATAGTCTTCGGGATCATTCTCACCATTGAACTTGGGGACATTGAAACGAAGAGCACTCATGTTGTTGTCCTCTTGCGGACGATGGGGACGCTCATGTTGGCGTTCATGGGGGTCTTCATCATAAATGGGAGGTGAATCATCATAGGGGTCATCCTCATTGTCTTGGCGGTGGCGATCATGATGGGGAGGGTGACGTCGGTGGTCATTAGGTGGTGGTGGTTGGTGGTGACGGAGCCTAGCTTCACGGCGTTCACTATCATCATGGCCATTGTGATGTTGTCGAGGACGTTCATTTCTTGGCGAGGGTGTTGCGGAAGCACTTGTTCATCTCGAGGGTGTTGAGGATGATCATGTTCTTGGCGGTCATTGTTGTTTGGACGCGCATGGCGCCTAGGTGGCCTTCGATGTTGACGAGCATCTTCCACGAAATCATTGTGGCCATAGTCTTGAGCGTGGCCTTGTGGAGGTGGAGGATGATGGTGTTGTCGAAGGTCCGGGTGTTGCGGTTGTTGAAGAGGGTCACCACGGCCTTGGCGATGTCGAGGTGGTGGTGATGGCGAGCTATCCTCATACCAATTGCGTCGCGGAGGTTGTTGAGGAGGTGGTGGTGGTTGTTGAGGTTGTCCACCCTCCTCCATGTTGTGGCGATCATGGCGATCGTGGCAATCATGGCGACGATGTTGGTGAGGATCTTGATTGCGGTGGCTTGAGCGACGAGACCTTGAGGACGATGATGAATGACGACGATTGGCAAGATTATCCAAGTTGATGTTGATGCGCGTCATTTGATCATTCAATCGAGCCTCTTGCTCTTGGAGTCGACGCTCATAGCGTTGCAACCCGTCCTTGACGAGTTCGCGGAGTTGAAAGTGGTCATTGTGGGTGACGAAGTTGGCGTAAGCATTGTCGTTGTAGAATGGATTGCCTTCGTCTTCCGAGCTCGGACTTGTGAATACTCCTTCCCTAGCCATCTCAAAAACACACACAAGGGTGATATTGAAGAAATGGACGCCTCACTTACCCAACGTTACCTTTCTTGGTCGTATTGAGGCTAGTGGACGAGCCTAGGTGTAGGGCGGTATGTCAAGAGCGAATCCAAAAAGATCGAAAGAAACCGCAAACGGCAACACACACACTTTATATGGGAGGCAGATAGGTTAGGAAAGTGGCGAGGAAAAATCGACAAAACCGAAGAAAAGTTTGTTGTCAATCGTGGAGAAAATTCAAAGAAAAGTTAGCACAAAAACCAAACCTATAGGATGGAAATATGGTGGAACACACACACGCAAGGGAAAAATGGGGTTAGTGCGACCAATGGACGAGCGAAGAACGAAATGGCCCTAACGTAGACTAATGCTCAATGCCACACTAACTCAAAGAGGACGCTAGCTCAAACCGCAAATTTGAAAAGGCAACAAGACGCACCGTTGTGGCGCCCCGAGATCGGGCACTATGCAGATTTCAGCATTTCCGCCAAATCCGCATAATAACCGATTCCAGGTTGCCACTTATGATAACATTACAACAGTTCACGAATATTCCACAATTACAACAGAAACAGATAGATACAAGATGACTCAAACGAGCCAGGGTTACAACTGATACAATACAAAGATCCAAATAACAGCGGAAGAAACAACATATCGTCCGTCTACGGACAAGATACAAATTGGACTAAGAGTCCTGAAGATAACCGAGAGCGTCCAATCCCTGCCCAGGCCAGGCCGGAGGGATTCCCAAGCTAACGTCGTCAGACTTCAAACCTGTTGACTGCAATGTTGAATATGCAGCCACGAAAAAGGATTCGTGGGTCAGTATGGTTAAGTACTGGCAAGTGGATAAACCATACTCACAAGATACCGGCGTAGCCAGTCATCACAAGATACAAATACTTTGGGATCAACGGAAAGGAAGGGGTTATTGCAAATAAGCGGCAGCGGGCTGCACTAACCAACTACAGAGAGATACTACAACTTCCGGCTAACAGAAAGAAGATAAGATCGTGTATCGTAACCAACTATAGCTAGCCACCAAACAAACCCATCCAGGATCTCGCCCCTTATCCAAAGAAGCAATCCGAGGATAACTCACACAGTTGAAATAATGATGGTTCAGATTATTGTGTCAATAAGCCTATTACTAGTCAAGTTGTTAATCATAGGGTGTAAGGTTGTTAATCATTAGGTTTAAGTTGTCCTGAGTACTTGTTAGCCAGTACTTTCACCAAGTAATCCATAACCGAGGAAAACACGGCTTCTCGAGAAGATTATCCCTGCAGGGTTGCACCAATTTGGCCGTACACGCAAGAATATCCCGCCAGACGGGGATCAAACCCACCAAGCGAGGTACTCTACACAACTCAACTCTTCTTCGCATCAAGCCTAAAGCACCTTGGGCGCACGGCTAATCGAGCCCAGAAGAAAATGGACCCTCATAGCACTCTAAGAACGTGTCCCCCTATATGCCGACTACGAAAGTTCCACCCGGGTACCAAGGGCTCGCAAGATCATGCATGCAGCAAATGGAAAACCCGAACTAAATGAGGCGATTTGGACGAGATGCGAATCGAATCAAATTGAGGGGGGCGCCCATACTCGCTTCCCACATGCGGTTAGTGCGCTCATCATGGATCAGTAGACAAGACCCTTTTCCTATTAGGGTCGACACTAGCAGGCCTCAAAACCACAAAGGGCCTCCTGCCGGTGCCTTATCATCAAAGTTATTATTAAACAGTAACAGTAGCATGATTGATTGATTAAACATCGAGCCCCCAGAACATAATAGAGTAGTAACAGAAAGTAACGGGTAACAGACTCGAGCAAAACAACCCTAAGCATGATAGTAAGACACGGGCAACAAGCAATGGTTATAGGTATGGAGGTGAGGCAATATCAAGGTTAAGGGATTCATGTGATGGGTTCGTAACAGAAACAACTACTACTAAGGATAGCAGAAAAGAATCAACGGAAAGAATCGGTAACAAGTGATGAAAGGCAGCCATATGGCAGCAAGTGAGTATACTTGCCTGAGATCCCGCAAGGTAGCAGAACTTGTCGTTGCTCACATCATCTCAACGTCCTATCCGGGAAGAAGCAACCAACCTCGAACAAACACCGGATGCAACAATTACTACTACGGCAAAAGATCCAGCATGATCAAGATATGGATGCATGACAGGTTTAAAGATGCATCAAGGTAAACTAGTTGACAAGATAAACAAATTTAAATGGACCCATATGCAATTTGAGTTGCATATGAATAGCCCATGTATTTTGGTTAGATTATTTGTTTTCCAACTAATCAACAGGTGAAGGTGGATTAGCATGATGCATGGATGAGGAAAACAACAAAATAACAACAATAGAATCAATTGGAAATAAGGTTTAACAAGTTTGGAAATTATTGGTTAAGGGTGGAAAGTTTGGTTACTTAAACATGTCACACAAGCAATTGTTGTTTTCATCAAGTTAAAGTGTTCAAAACAATTAACAAAATTTGTATTTGAAAAGAACATCAAATTTTAGTTGGATTACATGTTTCAAATATTGAAATTGGAATTAGGATAATTTAATTATGAATTAAACAATATTAAACAAGTTTTAAATGGATTTGAAACAAGTTTGAATTTAATTGAAGTTTTATTTGTTCAAAACATAATTTCAAACTCACATTTGAAAAGTTCACACATTGATGGTTTGAAAACATATTTTGCATGTTCAAAATTATTTTATTTTGAGCAAGTTATGATTTTATCAAATTTAAAGGAATTAAACAAGTATTAAATTATTTAGGCAATTTAAATTATTCAAACCATGAAACAAAATTTATATTTGAAAAGGTTATTCAAAATGGTATGGAAAACATATTTTATTTGCCTTATTTGGAAATAGTATGAATTATTTATGAATTGTTGCAAATTACAATTGAATTAGTTGAATTCAAATTTGAATTGCATTTTGAAAATTCAAAACAGAAAACAAATGATGTAGTTAGATAGAGTATTAAATTTGGGGCAGAAAACATATTTTGTTTGTATTAATTGGAGTTGGAATTAAAAAGTTATGTTTGATTTGAAAACAGGGACCTATTTGTGATTTACAGGGACCTTTGTGTGGAAGAAAAAGGTTTCGGAGGGTCCCTGGACTTTTTCTACTCGCTGCGGGTACACACCATCACGCTGACCGTGGGGTCCCAGCGCCAACGTGGCGGGTGCGCGGTGAGGTGGCACACAGGGCCACCGACTGGTGGGCCTCTGCCCCTGCGCGAACAAAGGAAAATAAAGGGGCAAAACTGCGGCCGAGGGGGATCGATCCCTCGACCTGCAGCTCGCGCGCGAAGGAACGAGGCCAGTGCGGTGGCTTGTGGTTTGTTAACAGGTACAGGTAGGGTGGGGTTTGAGGTGCATCTCTCGAACAGTTTTCAGAAACTGTAACTGAACGTTACTGAAACCATCGAGCGGACAGAAAACGGGGCGGGTGGCCGTCAGCGATCGGCGAAGGACTACTGCGGGGATGCTGCTCGATTTCGCGCCGTGGATGAGTGCGGTGAGCAGTTGCCTTGTGCGCTGGTGTAGAGAGGAGGGAGAGGGCAGGGACGGTGGGCTCACCGTGGTTCGCAGCGGAAGCAGCAGGTGGGGCGGACGGTGGCGTCGGTGGCGTTCGGTGGCGCGGGAGGGGGGCTCTGAGGGCCTCTCCGGCCCGGTGGAGGCGACGAGGAGGGAGGCCGGGCCCCCGGGGTTCCATTCCCGGCCACGGTTGGCCCCGGAGGTGGCCAGGGCGACGGCGGGAGGCGAGGTCTGACGGCGGCGGTGGAGGTGGACTGGGTTCAGAAGAAGATGCAGAGGGGAAGATGGTGCAGAGGAACAGGAAGGCGCCGCGGCGGGGGGATGAGGGTAGGGGATAGGCTTAGGGTTAGGGCACGCAGTGAGGTTCGTGGTCGAGAGCTTTTAAGGGGGGAAGGGCAGCTACTGATCGTCGATCAACTGCAGTGGCCGACGTGTTCCCCTCCGATGCCTGCCGTACGAGGAAGAAAGGATAGCTGGGCCTAGGGGAGTTGGGCTGTGGGTGGTAGGTGGGCCACTTGGCCTGCCTCCCCACAGCTCACCCTTTTCTTTTCCTTTTCTCTTTCTTTTTTTTTGTAAGAGATGTGTGTGTGTGTGTGTGTGTGAGAGAGAGAGAGAGAGAGAGAGAGAGAGAGAGAGAGAGAAATAGGGTTTGGGGTTTCTTCTTATTTTAGAAATAAATGTTGTTAATTTGCAAAACAGCAAATAAAAAGTAATGTTAACATTAACTTCAAAATCTAGAATATTAATTTGATTTTTAATGTGTTAGTTGAATTCTAATTAAGGTTTGATTTTTGGGAATTTTTGGAAATAAGCAAAGTTTTATTTAACAAATTCAAGCAATCACAAACATTATTTGATTTAATTTGTTTGCCAAATTTTTAATATTTAAACCCATATTGAAATATGATAAATAAGATTGATTTGATTTGAATGTTTGGAATTTGCCATTAGGGTTTTAATAACAGGGAACATTTTATTAACAAGCAAGTTGATTAAAACAAATTCAACCAGTGGAAAACAATTGAGTGGTTTGGTTTGAAATTTTGAAATTGGAAATTTTGAGCAAGGGGTGAAAGTTTAAATTGACTTGAATTTTCAGTTGTGATGCAAACATGGTGCAATGCAATGTGATGCATATGATGCAAGCAAAAAAAAGAAAACAAACAACTCTCTATTAGGGTAACACCCCAGGTGTTACAACCGTGGCAATCGGTCACTCTTTCTATTTTGCGACGCAATGCTACACGTTCCTACAATGGAAAGCAATTGGCACCGATCCTTTTGCTTCTTTTTCTATTTTCTCTTTTTCTCTTTTTTTTTTGATTTTCTCTTTTTGATGGATTCCAAAGTGCCAATGCCTACTCGGTAGCTACTCTCTCACAAGCGCTAACCTCGCACTCTCGATGCCACAAATGCGATGCCAAGCGGTGTAAGAAGAACTAGTCCGATAGGTAAGTAACACAATGGGGTGGGGTGGTGCAAGCGAAAGCAAGTTATACCTCTCTTATTTGATGATCACGGACTTGCGGTCGTGGGGGGGTCGATGTTGTAGAGATCCGTTGATGTGGAAGCGTAGGTGATGGCATGGGCGTCGCGTAGCACTTTGTTGCACTCAATTCGGATAAAAAACGACAAAGAAAAACAAGTTTCAAAATCTGTCGGGAAATCGAAGAGCTGAGATTTTCTGAGATTTTGGCTCAAATTCGAAATTCCTTCAAAATCAAGAAAAAATTTGGGCGAATTTGGGAAAAGTGGCTGAATGGAAAGATGGGGAATGGTATTTGGCAACAAATCTGTGAAGCAAAACCACGAAAAACTCAACGAATCAACAGATCGGTCGAAATCCCTTTGAGGCTATTTTTGTGAAATTTTCGAATTTATGGTGGATAGAAGAAAAATTGGTGGTAGGGGAGGGGATGGGGTGTCGGATTCGTGTCAATCTAGCTCTGGATACCAGATGATGTAGAGTTGTACTCCTAGATTGGCCCGATCTTCATGAATCGACAAGAACGAACGAAGAACGCACGAAGAACGCGATGAACGCACGAGGGGGAATCGAGGGGGAAATCGAGGGCAACGCAAGCAAACGCAAGGATAACTAGTAAGAACCGAAGAACCCCAAATCTTCCGTCAACTAACCCCGTGGGCCGCCTACGGAACGATCGATTCAACTGAGCTCACCTTGATTGAAACCGCTTTACACCCGTAGCCGGTCCACTACGCCAATAGAACCTCAAGATAATCGAGAGGAAGATTGGACAATTCCTTGATAGAAACCCAAAGGGAGAGATCAAGTAATTGGATGAGCCTTGATACGATCCTCGACGAAGTCGGAGGAGTAGCCTTGATACGTTCCTCGGTACACACCGGAGGAGTAGTTCCTCAAAGAGGGATACAAGAGAGCTAAGCTCTAAATGTCTAGATTCAACTCTAACCCTAGATCTGAGGATGGGGAGGACTATATATAGTCTAGTGCCAAAGGGGGTAGGTGGGAGGATAAGATACAAGGGTCAAGGCCCTAAAGTGGCACGCAGGCCGCGCAGGAGCGGAGGCTCCTGTGGTTTCCACCGGAGGTTCCGGTGGATCGAGCGGAGGTTCCGGTGGGGGTCCCGTGGTGGCTCCGTAGTCAACCACCCGAAAGGGGTTTTAGGCGGAGGCAGCACCGGAGGCTCCCGTGGCGAGCTGTGGAGCGGAGGCTCCGGTGGGATCTCCGGAGGTTCCGCTGGGGCTCCGGTGGTGGCTCCGCTGTCAGCCACCCGAAGGGCTTTTGGGCGGAGGCCGCACCGGAGGCTCCGGTGGCGAGCGTGAAGCGGAGGCTCCGGTGGGAACACCGGAGGTTCCGCCGCCTGGAGCTTCCCGCCTTCGTCTCCTTGCGCTGGTCCTGCCCGTTCGCCTTCCGCGTCTTCTTGGGCACCCGTGGTGGGCTTGAACCTGAGCACACAAAGTGTTGCACCATGAGGTAGCGCACCGTCCACCAAGTTACCGAAAGTATGGATCGAGAGGAGCGAGTTCACCTTATCCTGGATGGCCCTTGAGCGTGATCTAGTCATCGGTGCACTTGGTGGAGTTGGGTGGGCTACATCACCTTGGGTTGAAAAAGTATGAAGAAAAACCACAGACTATCTCACATTTTTGGGTGGGGGATGTACGAAAATCAAAAGGGTCCGTGCATGAAATCTCTAGCGATTTTTGGAAAAAAAACATGGCCACCGATTGGAACGTGATTACCTCTAAAAATGTGAAGTCGAGCTCCCAGCACCGGCCCCCGCCTCGTCGCGCGCGGCGTCGCCGATCTACCGCTTGCAGTCAGCGTTCGCCGAGCCCCCCCTCCCCGGCAGCGCGCGGCGTCGCCGAGCTCCACCCGCAGCGCACGGCATCGCCGAGCTCCCCGTCCCGTCACCGAGCACCGTCCCCACCCCAACCTCTGCGCAGGGAGACGCCCTCCACCTTCCCCCCCCCCCCCTCGCGCCACCCCGAAACCTGACGCTAATCGTGCCGGATTCGCTAACCTCGTGGGATATCCTCGCCCCGCCGGTCGAATTCGTCGGGGGAATGGGAACCCCTAGCTCGATTTGCGAATAGATGGTGGTGAGAGAGAGAGGGGCGAGAGAGCGGCTCGACTATCGAGCTTCGAAACTGCAACGTCTCCTCCAGGGTGGGGTTGGCCGGGCCCAGCGGGACACTGTCGGGTAGCCAGGTGCGCCCTGGCTACCCTGGTCGGAAATGTTTCCACGCGCGGGCGTAGGATGGAGTTTTCGGAAGCGATCGGACGGCCCAGAAGAGAGCGCTCGGAACATCGAATGTCGTTGTAGCAGCCGTGCATTTTTTTTAGCCATTGGGTATAAATTAAGCTAACATGACCACATAATACAAGCCTTTTTTATGTTATTTAGACACGGTTGAAATGTGCACTCTAGTGACTCTAGCCTGACCTTGTCCCAATACATACACACAATCAAAAAACATCTCATCTCAACCTCTTGTCCCAATACATACAAGCTGCCAAACATCTCATCTCAGCTTGTCTCGACACATACAAGCCACCAAACACACAACAAAATCTCAACACAACATGACAAGGTCAGCTTTTCTCATTTGGGAAACATAGGCAACCAAACACACCCTTAATGATCTTGTGCACCAGCCGTGCAACATCAACGTTCTGCATCCTCCAAAATCCAGGCAATGCACCCACAAAAGGCAATCTCAAAGGTTCCATTTCAATCGGTATAGGAACAGATTCAGCGTAACATAAAGAAATTTGTTGCCCTTTGCACATATGAATTAAACAAGACTTACACAACTGAGATATTCATACAAGTTACATATGACATGAGAGTAAACCAAATGACATTGTATCCTCTTTCTGGAAACCACGTTATGTTTGACCAGCCAAGGTCTCGATCAGAAGCTGGTAGCCCTCAGGTACTTTGGCTTGGTGTCTTACGCACGCAGCTAGAGCAGGAACATCTGCTTTTACATCTAGGAAAGTAGTGACCTGGAGAAGCAAGTGGAAATCAGAGATCCGTTTCACAAACGGCAGATGCTTTGCACGATCCAGGTGGCTCCTGAGTGTGTTCATTGCTAAAGGACATCCACGGTTTTCTATAGGAAATCCCATTGAGAGTGGACCCTGTATAAACAAACAGACATTATGTTAAGGCCTAAAATTAAGAATAGTAAAACCATTCCCAACAGGTATCACTAATTGTAAATTTTGTACCTACTCGATAATATATTGGTCTTCCCAACAATATGGGGGAACAGAACTGCAGTAACTTTACTTTATAGGCGCCAACTAGTCATTGTACAATGAATTGGAACTAAATCTTCAAACAGCCATTATCATGATACTGAGCTATTTTCTCAGCCAAACTGCACGAAGGCATATTCTCAGCCCTGCAACTTATGCAGTGTTACTGAACTATTTTCTCTAAAATGAAAGAGAGATATCCATTTTTAGGTAAATAATTTCACCATTTGTGATTTCTAATGCCAAATATGTGATGCATAGCCAGTTAAATGACAACAAATTCTTTATTGAAACTGAAATATTCAGCCAGGCATTATTTTGCCTGATTAGAGGGTGAGATTTCTAAGTATTAATGTTAGCAATTAACAAATGAGTTCAGTACATTATTGTTTCAAAAGTAAAATCTAAGTTCGCATGTATGTCTTAGGATACTTGATTTTAAGTGAATTCAAACGTTTCTACGTTTTACTATGTTATTAAAAAATAGTTAAAGGCAAGAAATTTCCAAAATAATCTAAGAGCATAAGAAACAAAGGATCAAGCAACATTCACATCTGGATCATATTGCAACTTGCCTCTTGTTGGTTTCTGACCACAACGGTAAGGAATCATTCATTGGATAAAAAGATGAGATTCTAGAGCTTTTAAAAGGTAGACCCCTCAAGATGGAGATTCAGATATCTTTTAAAAAGATAATCATAGATCCATGGGAAAAAAAATACTTTAGTGGGTTCTAGGTTCAGATGAGCCAACTTTTATACAGCATCGATCCAAAAAAAAAAATATTAAACTGAACCATTTCTAAATCAGCACAAAACTGGTACAACACTTCTGTGGTAACTGTTAGCTAACGGCCCTTTACCTGGGGATTGTTGCCATATTTGTCCAAAATACAACCAGAATGCTGTCACACTCAGCTGACTACAATCCTTTTATTAAAAAGTCGTTTTAAAAACTGTTTCTCTTATACCAACATTATGAAATTCACCCAATAGCCAGGTCACATCCTAAGAAATAAACGCCAACCTTTTGGTCCGCCGCTCTGTAACATATTAAACATAATCACATCTTATCCAAACCACAATTCCGTAGTGCGGAACGACAAAAAAATATCTAGATCTGTCATTCAAAGATCCAAACCTCAATCCCATATATTTTAATGATCATTACAATTTAAGCACTAAAAACGTCAACTTTTTGGTCCGCCGCTCTGTAACAAATTAAACATAATAACATCTGATCTAAACCACAATACCGTAGTTGGCAATGACCAAAACATCTAGATCTGACATTCAAAGATCCAAACCTCAATCCCACATACTTTAATGATCACAATTTTAGCCTTACGTGCTTCTTAACATAGGTGGAAAGTCAAGATACTCAACCTTCACATCCAAAGGCATACTATAATGAACTTAAGAAAGGATTGCATGGTGTACTTAACATGAAGCATACTAAGTATGCAGGAAACATATAATTTATTAATGAACTAATAGGTCCTCAATTTTCCTTTAACTTGTACAAATGTATAGTTTACTATCTTGTACGTCTACAGTGTTCACATACCCAATTCGTGGCATCAAATACAAGTGCATATCAACCTGGTTTGTTTACAAATTAAGTCTAGTCTTTGATTAAAAAAAACTAAAGAATAAAAACTGTCCTTTTTTGCGGTAGTTTTTTACCAAACAAAGAAACACAGATCCTATTTTTTTACCTAAAGCATTGATTTGGACGCTTAATTCGCCAAACTACATATGTCTATAGCTTTGCATTTGAATAAAAAATATACCTGGTGATCAGAAATCTTGACAGGCACGAGGAAGAAGTCATTATCCACCTCCATAGTATCCTTCCCTCCTGCGATCACTTCCTTGCGCATCTTCGACAGGCGGGGATCGTCAGAGTCTGCAACCTCCGTTTCCAGCACACCATCCTTACAGAGCTTCACACAAACCTCACTCATCTGGAATGCCTCAAAGTGCACATCCCCAGAGCCGTCATCCCCCACCTCCAGCTTCACCACGGCAGTGACCCACTCTGGGATCCCACGCTCTGCCTGGAGCTGAGCAGCCTGAACCACCTCGTGGTTAGACATGGTGTACTCACCCGTCTCACTCGCTTTCCTCCCGACTGCCTGTGTGAACACTAAACCCACCCGCTGCATCCCAAGGCCATCGGCGATGGCATCTACGCGGGTCTCCTCGTCGGCATCACGCATCAGCTGGATCACGTCCTCAGTGCCATTCTGAGGCGGCTCGTAGATGAAGTCGACAAACACCTCCTTGGTCTCGGCGTCGACGCGGCCATAGAGGAAACCCGCCCGCTTGACGGCAAAAGCGAGCGACTCGGCGACGTAGAGCTGGAAGGCGTTAGCGGAGTCGCGGTCAAAAGAGGCTGCGGAGCAGAGCGGCGCCTCCTGGCGAGTGACGCGGATCTGGCGCGCGATGAGGTCGTCCATGGTCATCTTCTTGCCGAAGGAGCCAGCGGTGGTGAGGGCCTTCGGCGGCGGCGGCTGGGAAGAGCGGGCGTTGGGCGGGTAGGAGAGGTAGACGAAGGAGCCGTTGGCGAGGGGCAGGGAGGCGAGCGAGGCGGCCGGGTCGGAGAGGAGCCGCGGCTGGGCGGCGGGGAGGAGCAGGGAGGGGTCGAGGGAGAGGCGCTGGAGTGGCACGGGCACGGTGACGCGCGCTGCGATGAGCCGCTGCAGGTCGCCGACCGTGGCGGAGTGCGCGTCTGGCACCGTGACGCGATCAGTGCCGTCTCGGCTGCGGATGCGAAGGATCATCGCGGCGGCTGTTTGTTTCGGTTCCTAGACCTAGAGTGATTTGTAGAGCTGGGATGAGGAATCTAACCGTGTCCGTGTGAGAGGAGGAAAGGGAGGAGAGACGGCGACGGAGAAGCAAAAGAGGAGGAATAGGAGATTGGTCGCACCGGATTCTGGAAGGGTTGAGCGGTGGTTACGCCTGGGAGTGATTTCATGACGAAGGGGTCTCCGATTTTGGTTGCGTCTCGTTCAGAATTGAGCTAATTTATAAAAAAAAAACAATACGTTTTTTTTCGAATAATATTACGCGTTTAAAAAAAATCAGAAATAATACCAGTAGGCTACGGCCAGACCGATTGGAACTAATCAGGGTAGGAGAAACCAATTAGCAATATTTAAAGTTTTCCTCGTACCCCTTCACTCTCGGGGACTCGTTGGTGACTCGCAAAGGCGATTAGGGTTTCGGAGGCAAAGACAGCGCTCGCCGATCTTGATCAGCGAGGCGCGTGGTGGGTGGCGTGTCCTGCATGGCTTCGGCATCAGGAACAGCGCAGGAGAAGGAGAACCCCCTGTCCCGGACAGCGGCGGGGGATCCTTTGTCGGAGGCGATGGGCAATTTGGACTGACGGAGGAAGAAGCAACACCTCTGGTGCTTGATGATCTGGAAGAAGGAGTTCAGGTGAAAGGAGCGCTTGCCGGGAGAATCCTCTTCGGCAACACGTTCCATATTCAAAGAATCGCTCGGGCTTTGCGCCCAGCTTGGGGGAACCCTAGAGGTTTAACCTTCCGATCTGTTAGTGAGAACATGTTTATTGCGGAATTTGAAAACCAGCGTGATTGTGATCGTGTATGGGAGTGATCTCCATGGCACGTGAGTAGACATGTTGTGGTCTTGGAAAAGTTTGTCGATCACATGAGGCCTTTGGAGCTCAGATTTGACAAGCTTCATGTATGGGTCAGGATCCTAAACCTGCCTTTCCATCTGATGAAAGGATCCTGGGCCACTGAGGTAGCGAAGATGGTTGACAAACATGCACATTCAGTGCAAGTCGACCCCGTAGGAGGATTTTTGAGGGCCAGAATTGCTATTGAAGTGCATAAACCTCTTAGGAGGGGACTGCCGTGACTGGTATGATATCCAGTACGAGCATATTCCAAACTTCTGTTTCTCGTGTGGTCGATTGGGCCATGCCGATATACTTTGTCCATCTCCAGGAACCAGAGATGAGTTTGGGAGATTGCCTTTTACAACGAGTCTGAGAGCTCCAGATGAGAGAAGGAAAACTGCATCCAATGAAAAATTATCACGTGATCAGACGGAGTCTCGGTATAGTAAGAAGCAGACTTCTGTTGCTAGTTCTGCTTCTGATAAGCAGGGAGAGGTGACTTCACCGCTGAAAAATAGAAATCAAGTTAACAAGAGGAAGGCAAACTCTATGCGGCAAGTGTACCGTATGCTTAATACCTCATCTGATCTGGTGCCAGAGCTGAATGCCAGTGGAGAAGCTACCAACGTGTTGGTGCTGTACAACCCGCCAGCGAAGGGTCATTCATCGGTGGCTGGGAAGGAAAAAGAGGATGAACCGGCTACAAAGAAGACGAGATCGGCGCCCAATAGTTCTGATAACTCGGCAGTGCCTGCTCAGCAGCACTGCCCGGATCAATGATTTGCGCAAGTTGGAACTCACGAGGTCTTGGGAACCCTCGTGCAGTTCGAGAGCTTCGCAATTTTGTAAAGCAAGAAGGTCATTGATAAGGGGTGGCCCAATCTTCTCAGTGAACTCACAGATAACTTCTGATTGATAACTAGTGCGCCACTAAGAACTCTCCCGGCTGATCCCTGATGCCAATGCAAAAGATAGCAACCCCAAGGATATTCTCAACTCCACACTCTTGCACAAGTAATCCAACGACTACAAGTGGTCATGTACCTTCTTATTCCCAGTGGAACAGCAGGTAACACGTAAAGTTTGCAGATGAACTTTCAGATGAAGGCTTACAAGCTGTTTCAGTCTAGAGGTCTAGGGTTTTAGTTTTAACGTAGTCTCACCTATCTAATTTCGCCCAAGGGGTATATATGAGGGGGTATGGTGCAGCCACAAGTGGAATTGCGCAAGCAACCAACCCCAACTCGAATTGGACCCACTTTGGACTCTTTTTGGAATTTGGACTCGACCCAACTGATACAAACTGACCCACCATTAAGGGGTGCGGCCTATGATGGTATACAAACCATGCCTATTAATAATAGGACTTCTACATGGCGCATTTAAACTCTTGGAGGCGCCCTCCCCTTGTTATGCATCAAACAACAATTGTTATTCCTTGTTATTCCAGGAATACCAATTGTTATTCTTTGTTTCATCCTTGTAGCACTTGTTTTCCAGCTCCTCTTCATGTCCATCTTCATCCATGCTCAGCTCCTCTTCATGATCATCTCCCACTCATGCTTGTGTTATCAACAAACCTGAGAATATGATAGTGCATGGATTTAGGTAGTATAAAGCTCTCATGAATACAAATCATATTTATTACTAGGAAAGAATTCACCTTAAAATAATCATCAGTGGGACTTAATATTTCTTTCCAACTTAAGCATAAATAATCCCCATGGGCCTCTATTATGTCCATATCATCCTCCCTTTCTTCAAGACAAGACGTCCTCGGCTTGTAGTAAGCTGAAAGTGGAAGAAACAAAAAGAACAACGTGTATGCACAATACAAATATCTATAATGAGGTGCATTAGTTGTTATCATCTCATAAAATTGTGCCAAAGACATGTGACCACGAATTTTTCTTAAAAACATCACATAATTGTCATAGCACTCCATAAAATAGCAATCACAATTGCAAATATAAGTGAAGCTCAATAAATCATGATCAAAATGAGAATCATATGTGTATATATTTTTATTGTTTAGTATCAATTCAATTGTTCTCACAGAAGATCTATGATCAAATTTATTTGTATTAGTACACTCAAAGGTGGTAACATGCTTATTATTTTCATCATGAAAATTGCAACTTAATTTGCAAATATAAGTGAAGAACAATTTATTAGCACATGTATGTGACAAGTATTGTGGCAAACCAAACATATGTGTAAAATCATGCTCATATGTAGGAAATCGTAGCCTATCTACCCAAGGTAATACAATGTTCAAACCGGCCACTTTATCACAAGTTAGGCATATGTGATCCACCATAAAAATTTCACTCATGTTATAGTCACCAGTCAAGTTAAAAGTGAAATAAGAAACATAATTGCTAGAATTGACATATGAAATTTCAGCAACCTTTTTCATAGCACTTTGCACATTAATTAATTCATTTAACATGATGTAATCCACAATATCATTAGGTGGTATTTTAGCAAGTACTTCTTTATGTGTCATCAACACCACATGATTAAATTTCGAAATTAACACATTATCACATGTAGGTGGACTATCTATGCTTGTTAACTCACAAGAATCAACTAGCAATTTAGTGGGTTCACATAAATCAATACTTGAGAGGGGTAACACGAAATCAGCACCTTTATCAATAGCAACCTCCTCAGAATTATTAGGTACCAATTCATCTATCTCAAGTGGTGATGCAGGTTCTAATTGTTGTGGCTCCCTTTCTTCAAAAGTAACCTGCAAATCACAAGAAACAATACTAGGAACAATGACATGCTCCTCCAATGGTGGTGGTGATGATGTTACTATGGGCTCCCTTTCTTCAAAAGTCTGCACATGAGAAGAAACAACGCTAGGAATAGATATTATTTCATTAGTAGTTATAATGCTTGGCTTTTGGATTGGTGGAAAAATTCTTCTTCTTGGAGCCATAGGAACCTCTTCGGCCATCCTCTTTTCTATTTTCCTTGCTATGTGCAATAATTCATCCAAAGTACTATATTCAATACGCCTCACTTGGAGTCTAATTGAAAATAGTAACCCTGCATAAAATCTCTGCATTGTACTTTGTTCATCCTCTAGAACCCGAGATAATTGTAGCAATGAAATCATCTTTATGTAATATGCATCCACTGATTTTTCTCCTTGTCTTAATTGCTTCAATTTTGTATAGTGCTCCTCATCAACTAAAACATCCTTAGCTAGTAAGCTTTGATGCATGTTATGAATCATTGTGGACATATAGGAGACTTGTGCTTGTATATCTTCCATCACTTCTTTAGTTCCCTTAGTAACCTGCACATACTTAACAACACTAGAAACACCCATTATGTTAGTGAAAACAAAATCAATGGGTTGTGGTGTTCTCTCACAACTCACTCAAAACCGAGCAAAGATAATAGTTGTCTTACCGTTCCAAAGTGAATAGAAATACTTACCAACAAGTAGTGGCAACTAATATGCTTTGATGTGAAGAAGAGAATACCCAGGGTGTCAACAATCACATGACAAACAAGGTATATGGTGGGGCTTGGTATGGATACCTAACAACACCAAAATAACAATCCTATTTGCTATCCAATGTGATATAAAAAGCACAGGAAACACACACGTGGAGAAAAATGTGGCAAGAAACTATATGGATGGACTTGTTGCAATGCACTCGAAAGACACTAGCTTCAGCTCTTAGAAACAGGCACAAGATTGCTCAAGAAAAGTAGTGCAAACTGATGTAAAACAGCTCCAATCGTGTGGCAAATATCACCAATTTTAGGCCTCTTTCTCTCTTTTATTTTTTCTGTATTTTCTCTCTTATTTTTTCACTCTTTTGGGACAAATTATGCCACTTGTACGGACTGTACGGACAAAAAATCCCTTTTTTCTATTTTGGCCACAATATGTCGCACCGCAGAGAATTTTTTTTTCCAGAAAAACAACACAATGCAATGATCAATTGAGCAGCCTGTGAGCACAAAAACGAGCTAGTCTTATATGGGTATGCTCCTATTTTGATGATATTCTCATATATAGCCACAATGAACATGATCATATTAATCATATTAGACAAGTTTTGCAAGTGCTAAGAGAAAATAAATTGTATGGTAATCTTGAGAAGTGCACTTTTTGCAAAGATAAGGTCATCTTTTTGGGATATGTAGTTTCTAAACATGGGATTGAAGTTGATACATCAAAAATTGAGGCTATTCGAAATTGGCCAATTCCAACTAATGTGAGTCAAGTTAGAAGTTTTAATGGGCTTGCTAGTTTCTATAGAAGATTTGTGCCTAATTTTAGTACTATTGCTGCCCCTTTAAATGATCTAACTAAAAAGGGTGTTGATTTCGAGTGGGGTGTTGCTCAAGATGTTGCTTTTGATACTTTGAAAGAAAAGTTGATTTCGGCCCCACTTCTAATGCTACCAAATTTTGATAAAAAATTTGAGATTGAATGTGATGCTAGTGGCATAGGTATTGGAGGTGTGTTAATGCAAGAAAAGAAACCTGTTGCCTATTTTTCTGAAAAATTAAATGGTGCACAATTGAATTACTCTATTTATGATAAAGAATTATATGCACTTGTGAGAGTTTTAGAGGTGTGGAAACATTATTTGTGGCCTAAGGAATTTATTATTCATAGTGATCATGAGGCATTAAAATTCTTAAAGTGTCAAACAAATTTGAATAAAAGACATGCCAAATGGGTTGAGTTTATTGAATCTTTTCCATTCATAATTAAACATAAAAAGGGATTGGAAAATGTAGTTGCTGATGCTTTGTCAAGAAAGAATATGTTACTCTCAAAATTAGAAATTAAGGTTTCGGGTTTGGAGGGTATTAGAGATTTATTTGATGAAGATAATGAATTTTCTATGCCATTTAATAAGTGTACTAATGTTAAGGCATGGGATAAATTTCATATACATGATGGATACTTGTTTAGAGCTAACAAATTGTGTATTCCCGAGTGTTCTTTGCGTTTGTTCTTAATACAGGAATCTCATAGTGGAGGATTAATGGGACACTTTGGAACAGAGAAGACATTGCTTATGTTGGCTGAAAATTTCTATTGGGCACATATGAGAAGAGATGTGTATAGATTGGTGCAAAGATGCATTACTTGCAACAAGTCCAAATCAAAGCTAAAAACCCATGGATTGTACACCCCATTGCCATCACCTAGTACACCATGGGAGGATATAAGTATGGATTTTGTTTTGGGTTTGCCAAGGACAAAAAGAGGACATGACTCTATCTTTGTGGTTGTGGACAGATTTTCAAAGATGGCTCACTTCATTGCTTGCCACAAGAGTGATGATGCTTCTCACATTGCAAATATATTCTTTAGAGAAATTGTGAGATTACATGGAGTGCCAAGAACTATTGTTTCAGATAGAGATGTCAAGTTCATGAGTTACTTTTGGAAGACACTTTGGGGTAAGCTTGGCACTAAGCTATTATTTTCTACTACTTGCCACCCCCAAACTGATGGCCAAACCGAGGTGGTTAATAGAACATTGTCCACATTATTGAGAAGCATGAGCAAGAAAAATTTGAAGGATTGGGAGGAGTGTTTGCCCCATGTGGAATTTGCATATAATAGAGTTGTGCATTCAACTACTCAATTATGTCCTTTTGAGGTGGTTTATGGTTTCAAGCCTATTACTCCTCTTTATTTATTACCACTTCCTACACAAGAGAGAATTAATATGGAGGCATCAAAGAGGGCTGATTTTGTGAAGAGGATTCATGAGAAAACAAAAGAGGCCATTGAGAAGAAAGGAAGACATGTGGCTGAAAGAGTAAACAAGAAGAGGAAAGAAGTAATATTTTGGCCAGGAGATATGGTGTGGGTGCACTTTAGAAAGGATAGATTTCCCACATTGAGAAAATCAAAATTGATGCCTAGAAGTGCTGGTCCTTATAGAGTTATTTCAAGGATCAATGATAATGCATACAAGATTGACCTCCCAATTGATGAGTTTGGTGTTAGCAATTCTTTTAGTGTGGCTTATTTGACACCTTATCATGGAGATGATTTAGCATCAAGGTCGATGCCTTTTCAAGAGGGGGAGGATGATGAGGACATCCCTAGCTCTTCACCTATTGTTACACATGAGGATGCTCCAATAAAAGCTAATGAAGTAAGGATTGGTCCAATGACAAGATCAAGAACCAAGCTATTACAACAACAGGTGAACTCACTCCTACTTGAGTATAATGTTTATAATTGTGAGAACTTTATACTACCTAAATCCATGCACTTATGTATTCTCAGGTTTATTGATAACACAAGAATGAATGGAGAACATGAAGAGGAGATACACATGGATGGAGATGGACTAGAAGAGGAGATGGAGATCAAGTGCTACCATGGTGAAAACAAAAAATAACAAATGTTAGGATGATAAGGGGATGGTGCCTCCACAAGGTCAAATGCACTAAGTGTGAAAAACAATGCCATTATGTTGTTCCACACTCATTGATGGACAAGGAAAGAGGAGGGCGCCCACAAAGAGGATCTATGCGCCATATAGAGTCCTAGTAGTGTTAGGGTTGGTTTGTATACCAATTTGGCCGCACCCCCTTCTATGGGGTCGGTTTGTATCTTTTGTGAGTCGGTTTGGGTTGTGTCCACCCAAACCAGGAGTCCTAGTCCTAGTAGGTTTGGTGCTTGCGCAAGGGAGACCCCTTGTGGCCGCACCCCCTCTCATATATACCCCCTTGGGGCGCATAGGAGAGGGGTAGACTACGTTAAAACATTAAACCCTAGACCTCTAGATTGAAACAGCTTGTAAGCCTTCATCTGGAAGTTCATCTGCAAACTTTACGTGTTACCTGCTGTTCTACTAGGAATAAGAAGGTACAGGACCACTTGTAGTCGGTGGATTACTTGTGCAAGAGTGTGGAGTTGAGAATATCCTTGGGGTTGCTCCAATATGATAACTAGTGCGCCACTAAGAACTCTCCCGGCTGATCCCTGATGCCAATGCAAAAGATAGCAACCCCAAGGATATTCTCAACTGCACACTCTTGCACAAGTAATCCAACGACTACAAGTGGTCCTGTACCTTCTTATTCCCAGTGGAACCGTAAAGTTTGCAGATGAACTTCCAGATGAAGGCTTACAAGCTGTTTCAATCTGGAGGTTTAGGGTTTTAGTTTTAACGTAGTCTCACCTATCTAATTTCGCCCAAGGGGTATATATGAGGGGGTATGGTGCGGCCACAAGTGGAATTGCGCAAGCAACCAACCCCAACTCGAATTGGACCCACTTTGGACTCTGTTTGGACTTTGGACTCGACCCAACTGATACAAACCGACCCACCATTAAGGGGTGCGGCCTATGATGGTATACAAACCATGCCTATTAATAATAGGACTTCTACATGGCGCATTTAAACTCTTGGAGGCGCCCTCCCCTTGTTATGCATCAAACAACAATTGTTATTCACTGTTATTCCTTGTTATTCCAGGAATAACAATTGTTATTCTTTGTTTCATCCTTGTAGAACTTGTTTTCCAGCTCCTCTTCATGTCCATCTTCATCCATGCTCATCTCCTCTTCATGATCATCTCCCACTCATGATTGTGTTATCAACAAACCTGAGAATATGATAGTGCATGGATTTAGGTAGTATAAAGCTCTCATGAATATAAACCATATTTATTACTAGGAAAGAATTCACCTTAAAATAATCATCAGTGAGACTTAATATTTCTTTCCAACTTAAGCATAAATAATCCTCATGGACCTCTATTATGTCCCTATCAGTCATGTCCTACTTTTTGTGATGGAAACTAAAGTAAGGGCCAAGAGAGTTGAGGATTTGTTGCACACTTTGGGATTTGCTGGCTGCTTCGCGGTTGACAGTGATGGGCTTAGTGGTGGTATTGTTCTATTCTGGTCGAGCAAGGTCGCAGTTGAGCTTAAAAACTATGGCATGGCACATATTGATGTGATGGTGCGCAAGATAGAGGAACCTTTAGTGGAGTGGAGGTTTACTGGGTTTTATGGGGTGCCGAGAGCACAAGACAGACATCAAAGCTGGCATTTCATCAGGACCTTACATGCGGTAAGGCACTCAGCTTGGATTTGCATGGGAGACTTCAACGAGACGATGTACGACAGTGAACATTTTAGCCGAGAGAGCGACCGGAGGGGCAGATGAGAGCCTTCCGGGAGGCTGTGGATGATTGTTCTCTCCAGGACCTTGGATGGACTAGTGTAGATTATACATGGGATAATAGACAAGCTGGTGGGGCGAATGTTAAAGCTCGTCTTGATCGTGCTCTGGCTACTATAGCCTTCTTGAATATTTTTGAGCAAAATAGGGTCAGACACATCAGCGCTACCAAATCGGACCACTGTTTCCTGTTGGTGGAGACGGGGACTCGACAACGTTCCCAGGGGCAGCGACAAATTCGTTATGAAAATATCTCGCGGTCACATGTGGATTATGAGGATGTTATTACGGATGCGTGGAAGCGTTCCCAGCATGGGCCGGGACTTGCAGGTATCTCGCGGGTTTTGAGTCACTTGCAAAATGAGCTCACCACGTGGGGGACTAAGGAGTTCGGCTCCCTAGCAAAAAAAGTGAGAAAGCTAAAATTTAAGCTTGAAACGCTACATTCACATTCTATTGGGAGGGGCCCGTACGAAGAAGTGCACATGGTTATTGATCAGCTCAGGGAGGCTCTCCGCAAAGAAGAAACGTGGATGCGACAACGATCCAGAGTCCGCTGGCTGAGATTGGATGATCGAAACACTGCCTATTTTCACTCACAGGCGACTGAGCGACTATGATGCCCCTGGGGATTTCAGCGTTCCCGCCAAAATCCACATAATACCGATCCCGAGTTGTCAAGTTTTGTTAATCATTACAACAGTTCACGGATAATCCACAACGACAATAGAAGATATATACAACACGACTCCAACGAGTCAAGAATACAACTAATACAATACAAAGATCCAAATGACAACGGAAAATAAAATAGTATCCGACTACGGATAATGTACAAATTGGACTAAAAATTCTGAAGATAACTCGATGGCGTCCAATCCCTGCCCACGCCAAGCCAGAGGGATTCCCAAGTTAACGTCGTCCAACTTCAAACCTGTCGACTACATTGTGAATACAGCCCCGAATCATGGACTCAGTACTTTGAATGTACAAACAAGAGGCAAGCAATACTCACAAGATACCAATACAACCAGTCATCACAAGATACAAATACTTTGGGTACAAAGGAAGATATTGTTATAATGAAGCGGCAGCGGGCGGCACTAAGCAGTCTATGGAGACACGCTACAACTCTCGTCTATTAGAAAGGGATGAGAGAGCGCGTTGAAACAACTATAACTACTCACCAAGAACAATACCCATCCAGGGTTAACCCCCCTCAACCAATGCCAGGAGGTAACCCGAGGAAAACTCACACAGGTTGAAATAGTAATCATTGTATCGCACAGGTTAACAAATATCATTAGGTGTAAGTTGTCTGACTCTTGTTAGCCAGCACTTTCTCCAAGATTTGTCACATAAGCGCAGACGATACACCTTCTCGAAAAGATTAACCCTGCAGGGATGCACTACCGTAGCCATACGTATCGAGACTGTCGCGAGACTGTCGGCACAACACTTCACCTCACCACAAACAAGTCCAGAGAGCCACCTAGCTAGGTTGATCCGCATCGAGAGTCCGGTTGATGCTTCGAAGCGGACCCAACCGTTTGCGTCTACACGCGAAACGGATCAAACCTGACCGGAACTGTCCGATTCACGTCATACCGCGGAAACCTATATAAATGTACGCACATCGGTAACATACCATCATCATCCTCAACGTCGTTGCCATCATACTTTTTGAACTGGTGATGTGCGTACCCAAATGGAAAGCCCGAACTAAATTGTGGCATCCTGGACAAGAGTGTAGCGGGGCTAATAGGTTGCGGGGAGTCCCATTCCTCCCACGATGTGGTTAGCGCGCTCATTCTTGGATCAGCCGTCTCAACGCCCTATTCGCGAAGAAGCAAAACACTAAAATAAACACCGGATGCAATAATTATTACTACGGCAAAAGATTCAGCATGCTCAAAATATGGATTAATGACATGCGAGGATGCAACTAAACCAATTTAAATGGAATCTCCCAACAATTAAGTAGAAGGTTCAACTTATTTAGCTAGCCATCAAGTTAAATGTTGGTTAACATGGAGAACAAATTGTTGAGTTAGCTAAACAAATTAAATGGAATAGGGCACAATATTAAATTATGTACCCAACACATTCCATGTTTATTAATTGGGTGCACATGCATAACTCTCCTGAAATGCAAGATGAAAGATGCAAACATGAGCATGGATGACAAATTAATATTCTTTGCATTTTTCTGATCAAAATAGACATAAAGTTTATATCATTTGAGGTTATAAACGAGATATGGAATTTACAAGATTGATAGACAGACAAAAGGGTGAAAAAACGAGGAAGGGCAAAAACATGCTTGAAGTGGAATTTGAACTTGGGTCTGCCAAGGAGCATACGAGGATAGAACCACTGGGCTAGCTTCTGCTTTGAGTTTCAATACGAATAAGAACTAGTAATCGTTTACGTGCAACGCACGTGTAATCTTGTTGAAGTAAATATCAACATCTAGTCCCCAGTCATTAGATTTATCATAAATGTTTTTTTTTAACAAAATTGTTGAAGAATGTTTTGGTATAATTTGCGCAGCTAGCCAATTTATTCCTCTTCTTCTACATTCATTTTCCTCATTTTTTCTCGATTGTCAAGAGCACCATTATGCTTGATGTAAATTGATATATCTCTGTGCACAATTATCACAGGGGAGATAGTGAAGAAAAAAAGCTATAGTAACTATGTGTATTATCTGACTCCCATGTTAGCATAAAAAATTGGTCAGTCAAAGAGGTATATACCACGTGAAATTTGCACTAAATATGTAAATATAAATTACATGGTAGGCTGCTAGATAAAACAGCAAAATCTTTGCCATTTGGTTTGGCACCATCATGCCACTGATTATAAGGTGAAATCAATTAAAACCAAGAAAATAGTACAATCACTCAATCATAGAATATTATCCCGTGACTCTGGAGCAATTTACATCAACACTGGAAGCAAACTATAGACAGTAGCGTCAATGACAACCTTAACTACGGTCGGGACATTAACGCCCACTTCGAGTCGCTATTTTGTTTTGTGATTTATAAAGGAAAAAAAAATACACACCTCAAAGTTTTTCCTAAATGGAAGAATATCCCTCTTGCTATAAATACACACCTTGATTGTCAAAAAAACAATATGTAATTCCATTTTTTCTCATCCCTGCTCTACTCCTTTTGCTCCATTTTGAATATGTAATGTAAGACACCAATACAAGTTGGATCCAAGATTAGAAATATATATCTTTGCGTTATAGTTTGCAGCTTTTGTGCCTTGTGAGCACTCTTCTGCAGTTCTACTACAAAATGACATGCATTTCAGTACATGTTCGAGAAAATAAAGAAATCTAAGAATAAAGCCATGGTCGAAACCAAATCCATGAAGTACCCGGCTAAAAGGTTGCTGGAGCTTTTCATTTGTATATTTTAAGAACTTTTCAGATGAATGCAGTAAATTGTTTTATTAAATTATATAAAATTGATTATCATAGAATTTCGGAACTCTCAAATCCATAGATATCAAGAAAATCAATCAATTTGTTTAGTGTTTAGGTCCTATCTAATGGAGATATTGATTATTTCCACAATCATGTCGAAATGTCACAGTACCAATGCAAATGTCGTGATTCGAAAGTAAATAAAAACCTGATTGGATCAATCGTCTGGAGTATATATTGTTACCAATCAAATAATCGGGGGTATACTACTTCGCCCAATGCATCACTGTTAGAAAGTGCAGACTCCGGATAAGAGTTCTAGTAATAACTTCTTCATGGGTAACTATATATTACTCAGGTAACCAATGCCTTCTCCAAATTATTCCAATAGCACCTGCAAGAAACTTTAGCAGTCAATATTTTGATTTGTGTTCACACAAATAATGTAGAAAATAAAGTACAAAATGGTCTTTGAAAGGAGAAAACTTAATCACTATAATGACACTTGCGCCCTGTTAAGGTGAAACTTGGATTATCATCCTTAATCACTGATGAATCAATTTCGGTTCTCCTGGCAAATTATATATTTTTTCCAATATGAAGACCAGCTACTACAACTCTGAATATAGCTTCCTGTAAAATAAATCAGAAATAGTTTATGTCATTATTACTAAAAACTGGTATTCTCAATAGCTTATGTACAATATTTTCTAATACTAGTTGCGATGCACGTGCAACGCACGTCTACATATTCTTATTTTAAGTAAAAATGCATAACTTGGACCCAAATAAGTTTACATTTGTCAAATCAAATTAATTTCCTGCATCATGTAACTCTATACTAATAAACCACGAAGATCATATGGAATCATGCATGGGCACACATCTCTAACTGAAGTAAAATCAATTACTACACACTTTTGTAAAAAATGGCCATGGGCCTAAAAAAGGTATATGCATCATGGAACATGTAGGAAGCAAAAACAAGTTCACATGTGTTATCATGTGAGCCAACATGAATTCCTTTTAGTCAAATACATGGGTACGTGCACGCCACAAAATTAAAATAATACATGACTAAACATAAGAAACTATAAACATAACGAATGACCATTTAATATGTTGTTCGTAATAAAAATGTGTGTATGATAACTCCGAATAAATTTTATAAGAAAATATAACAAAACCTTTGAAAACCCAATTAATACACGGCAATCTCCAACAAAGCTTCCACGCACGCATGAATACAAGTGTCTCCAAATTGAGTTGCTAAGGTAGGGATGAAAGCAATGTGTCGCCGAAAAGCCAACGTGAACAACATCTCTATGCTAGAAAATTCATTCGCCTTCTCTGATTTCTCTCCCCGCCTGCATTCGACCACCCATTATCAATGTCCGACAAGGGCTAGAAACATGTTATTGTACATTAGAAAAAAATATAAGAAGATTCAAAACATAGAGAAGTTTGTTTCAACAAATAACAGATGATTCACATGAAAAATATTATCACTTTGTGGTGAACTTTGACTAAGTTTATAAATTTTCGCTGTGCTACAGAATTCCTGGATTGCCTTGGCAGTCCTGTTCCTGGATTGACTCTCCTAATGCTTCCATAACAGGGGTAGAGGACGGCGTCTTAAAGATATAAGAGTGGAAGTAGGTTCAACAAAAAATCAACTGGTCTTAAAACAAGTGTGCTTCTAAAGGGTTCGTACAATACATCATTTCAAGAGATCATAGAAGGATTTACCTCGGATAAAATTTGATAATCTGGAACTCTAGGACTGTATGTAAAAAAAATTACCCACCCGCGAGGGCATCTCGTGTCGCTCCCCCAACGACGCCAGGGGCGAACTCCCCACGCCGCCGCAAGCCTTCCCCGCTGTGCACCCCCTGCCGCTGCCGTCAGCGGCTCTCGTCCGCGGCGGTGGCGGCACCCCGCCGCTGCCAAAGGTGGCCATGGGGGCGGTCCGTGACGGTGGTAGGCCGGCCCGTGGGGGCGGAGGGGGCCAGGGAGGCGGGTGCTGAGCCGGCAGGCTCGGGCGGAGGCCGGCGGGCTCTGGCGGTGGCCGGCGCGAGGCCAGGGGGCATCGTGGTCTCGGCGGCGGCGTCGTCTTCGCTTCCTGGCGGCGAGCTCGTGCGCCCGATGGGCTTCGGAGGGCCCCATCTGGGCCCGTCAGGGCCGGTAGGCGGAGGACGGCGGCGCCGCGTCCTGGCCGCCTCTGCTGGGCGCGGGCGCGTCGGCGGGCAGTTGCGGCGTGGTTGGTGCCATCCGTGGAAGAGGACGCTGGGGCGGCGGCCCCGGGAAGATGGGGGCGGCGACGACGGGTTTGGTGGGGGCGAGTGCAGCGTCTGGCGGGTCGATGTGCGGGCGCTGCACGGTGTTGGATGGCGGGGTTGTGGCAGCTCGGTGCGAGCTGCATGGAGGGAGGTGGCAAGCGTTGTGGAGGGTGCGCGGTGCAGGAGGTGCTCGCTGCGGCGTGGGGCGGAGGTGGTGGTCCAGTGGTGAACTTCGGGCGAAAGTCCTTGCTCCCGTCTTGGTTGGAGCCGACAGCGGTGGCACCCCGGTGTCGTGATTCCTTCTTGGAGGCTCTGTCGTGAGGCTTCCAACACCGGACCGGGGAAGAGGAAGCCGGGGCGGTGGCCCCGGAGCTGCGGTGGCGACTGCGGGTGGACCGTGGTCGGCGTACTGCCGCCGTGGCTTGAGGTGGCGCGGAGGTTGTGGCACGCACAGATGGTGGACTGGTCGGTCCCTTATGGGCGGTCGGTGGGGTTTGCGACACACCAACGGGCGAAAGCCTAGCCCGGGCTATTGGCCGGGGCCGACGACGGCGACGCCCTCGGGCGCCGCGTTCCTTCTTGGAGGCGTCGTCGTGGTGGTGCTCTTGTTTCTCCATGTCAGGTTCTCCGGGGGAAACCCCAGATCCTCGCGGGATCGGGCGAGGGCGGCGCTCCTGCGTCGCTTGCTTCTTGGGGCCTCGCCTTGGATGTTCCACCGACCAGCGGGACCTGTGGAGTGATGGTGGCTGGCGGCGGCGAGTCATCGTCTTCGGCTTGGGGGTGTGCGGCCTTGGGGCCGTCGTGGATGCCGGAGCGGCGGCTCCGGGTTCTCACCTCCGTCGCGCGGCGTCGAGGTGGTGGTACGTCGACTTCGGGGCATTTCGGGCATCGTGGTCGTCGGCATGTTTGGGGCGTAGCCTTGGGGATGGCGGGGATGTCGGAGCGGCGGCTCCGGATGCTACGTCTCCGCTGTGGGGCGTCGAGTCTTCTGGTGTCGGCTTTGGTCGTTTGGGCGTCATGGCCGTCGACCCGTGTGGGGCGCGGCTTCGGAGCCGGCGTGGATATCGGAGCGGCGGCTCCGGTCCCTCTACTCCGCCGTGTTGCGTTGAGGAGTCTTGGTGTCGACCTTGGTTGTTCGGGTAACTTGGTTGTGGAGCGCGGCCTCGGGGCCGGTGTCGATGGAGTTGTATTTTTTTTTTAGGTCTTGTCCTATGTGTTTGCTTCTCCTATATATCAATATAAAAGGCAAAGCTTTTGCCTTGTTTCAAAAAAAATTGATAATCTCATGGTGAATATTATTTGTCCAAAATGAAGTTCACAAAATCAAGATATTGGTCTAACAGAGTTTGGGGTTTTTTTGTAATTTTCTAGAAATCAGGAGAAAAAGTGGGCTTTTTACTGCTGTCCACGGGATTTGAACACTACAAAGATGAACCAAATGTGCCACGTGAACCAAGTGTCGCTTGTTCTGCACTGAGCTCGGGTATGCTGGTGTGTGTGTGCAGCAGTGCATGCCTGTATGGAAACACGGGAGGGAGAGTAGAGGCGCAAGGCAGGGGCCCAAGCTTGCCTTCCCCGGCCATGGGACGGACATGTCGGGAAGTGTGTCCAAGTGCAGAGTGAGCGAGCAGCGTGTGCACGTCTCAGACGTGGTCGAGCGCGTGCGTGTGGGGTAGCAGAGCAGCAAACAACCGAAGCAGCAGCAGTAGCAATTCGAGCAGGTCGTCCAGACGGGCCGGCGGACATGGTGATCACGGCAACGAACAACAGCATATAGGAACGAACCGAGCAAGGAAACAGGGGAAAAGAAGTGGCTGCTCACCAGGAAACCGAGCTACAAGACGCCGCGGACGACCGCCTGCGAAGAGGAACCAGAGCAGTGGCATCCGTCGGGAAGGAGAGTTTGTCCTGGGGGCGTCCTTGCTCTCTCGCTTCCGTTCATGAAGACAAAGGCCAAGAACAGTGGCGCGGATCTCCTCGCGAGCGACGCCGGCTCTAGAACCTCCGATCAAACGGGACGCAAGCTTGTGCTCCCGTCAGACATAGTGATGGCGTTTGGGTGCATAGGCTTACCCGGCAGTGGCGCAAGTGGTCGCGATTCGGTGGGGTGTTTCATTGAATCAGACGTGGGAACAGCCAGATGATCCGGCGGCGACCTCAATTCGGCGGCGGTGGGAGATAATCGGCGTCGGCCCGCTCGTTCTCCATACGCTGGCTATAGAGATGATTATGTGGGTCACGAAACCCTCGCCGTGGTGTACCTCCTGCGGTATGGCGGCCTATGGCAGCATGGTCGATCTCCTAGTCGTCGCGTTGACTCGGATCGCGTGGGACGATGGACGTTCGGTTTCGTTTGACGGCACCCTGCGGGGATAACTGGATAACACGTACCGCTTCGTCTACTTAGTGGTGGCAGTTTTTTTAATTTTAACATGTAACGATTAACTCAACATTGGAAAAATCCTATCCGTTTGATCTACAGAGTTTGATGGACAAGATTAAATGTATCTACGAAGTTTGCTCTTTTATAAGTAGTTTAGATTAGGTTTAGGCAAAAGTTCTGCAAACAAACCATATAGCCAAACTGCGAAGATGTTGATCAGTACGGCGTTCAACCTTAGGGTTCCTGCTCTGGTCTGACCGAACAGATGCGAGACCATGTGGTTGAGACGGTTGGCGACCGGCTGCAGGGGACGTGATAGCTGATGTCCGACGGCGGTGGTGCAGCGCATGCGGGCACGACGTTGGGAAGGAACTGCAGCGACCGGCGCCGGGCAGGTGCAGCGCGACAGTGCCGGACAACCAAATGCTTTGCTCTGTTGAACTTAATGCATTGCCTACCGAATAATAATCCACACACATAGAGGCACAACAGATTATGTCCTGCCGTTGACTGTCATGGGATGTATGTGAAGGCGATGACGCACGACGGCGGAGGAACGGTGTGAGGCCGCCTCCTTGTATGGCATCGGAGACTGAATTACGCTCGATGGCCTGACTGTGTTAGGGCCAGTGCCACGAATCTGGCATTAACACCACTAATGGAATCATCCAGAAAAGATGCATCAACACCAATGGTGTGAATCAAAAGTGCAGACAAATATTTTTGGAATTCATCAGCACAATTATTCTTTGTGAGCAACATAGATACCTTAATATTCCCAACGAAGAATCTGTGTACATGATGGGGAACCCTGTTCTTGCCGGAAGCCTTGGAGGATCAAGCAATCGTCAACCTGGGTTAAGGGGATCCGGTGGTACTCGTCTTCCTGACTTGCTCCCCCCCCCCCCCCCCCCCCCCGTTCTGAGAGTCGAGAGCGGCAGCGTTGACCCGGGCTGGAACCGAGCCTTTCTCGCCGGCGTTGCCGGAGGGAGATGGCGAGGGGATAGCGCCGGTGGTAGTCGTAGGCTTAGGGTAGTCTGTTTTCTTTGCTTGTGGCCCTGCGTGGCTGTGAGGAGTAGCTCCTTGGCCGTCCGCGGCCATGGCCAAGGGTCCCCTCTGCTCGTTCCCCTGGCGACGATGTCGGAGTGGCGTCCGGCAGCGTTCTTGGTGGAAGGGGTGGAAGGCATCTCCACTAATAAGGCTCGCTACGGCAGTTACACCGGTGATGCTGCGAGGTCTTCACCGGAGTGGTCGATCTCCATCGCTCTCTTTGCTTCATGGAGAAGGAAGGAGAAGATGCAGCTCAATCGCTGCCCAATAAATCTCGCCTTTCAGATCTGCGCGCATCGGAGTCTTCTACGCTCGCCCCTCCAGGTCCGTGGCAGGAACTCAGGAGAAGGTGAGTTGATTTTACTTATCTGCTGCGTCTGGATCTTCTCCACCTCTGAACAGCAGAAGCCCGTCCTTGCCATCTACTCTGAAGTCGCCGCGGTGGTGATTAAGGTTGGAGGTGATGACTGTGCTTGTGTTGGTTGGGAGTGGATGCGGAGTATTGGAACCAATTTCTCGAGCAACTCATCAGTGAACAAGGTTGTTCATCTGACACCCATGGCCATGAAGAAGCCAATCATGCCGATGAAGATTTCCGGCAAGACAACCTCCATTAGGAGGCCCTCGAGCTGTGCTCCTGAGGTTATCGCCAGGGCGGAGGCAAGTGGTGCTATCCCCGTCGATGCTCAAGGCTGCAGGATCAGAGCTCTCGTCGCTCAGCACTGGAGAAGAAGGGGGACTCGATCGCGTTTCATATTTTTTGCTAGGGTCCTTCTTACAATTGTTAGGGGCTTATGTGTTATTCTCCATCTTATGGGGCTCCTTGTATTAACTGTATCATCCAGTGGGTTCAATCGAAGGTTCTAGTCCCTCAGGGGACGCTCCATTGTACAAAAAAAAAAACCTGGGTTAAGGGCACTTGGGCGACAGAAAGCACGTGCAGCGGAGGCGGCGCGCTCTCGTCGTACAAGGCGGCGGGTGACGGACGGGAGGCGACGCGTCCTCGCGTAGGGTAGAGTAGGGCGGCGGATTGTGTCGTTTCCGGTTGGATTGTGCAGTTTATTTTTTTTCCTTCCTATAATGTAAGCTTGATTGTGCCATCCCGTTGATTGGGGCTTGAGTGTCTGCTAGTTGTTAGCATTGACAGTTAGATTATAATTAGTGGATCCGATCGTGTGGTTGCTTTTTTTTCGTGAAAGCTTTGCGTTTCGATGCATTGATAGATAAGAAGAATTAATGTACAAGAAACAACCCGGAACCAGGCAACCCCACCACGTACAACTGAACCCACGACCTAAACTAGGGGAGAAGGAGGGCGAGGCATCTGGCCCCCGCGCTCACCCATAGGCGGGCCTCGGTCTTGATGTTTTCCATCAAAACGCCAACCGAGGGTCTGGCATTGTCGAAGACGACTGAGTTTCGGTGCTTCCAGATCCACCAAGCCGTAAGCATAATGGCAGAGGAGGTGCCCTTGCGCAGTAGGCGGGGGGGGGGGGGGGTGGTCTTAAGCGTCAGCTTCCACCAATCTTCGAAGTCGTCTTCCACAACTGGGGGTCTAGCCATCGATCGGACCCAAGAGAGGACCTCGTGCCAGGCAGCCCTGGAGAACGAGCACCCCGTAAGGATATGTGACATCGACTCCTCCTCCTGGTCACAAAGGGGGCATCTGTCCTGATGGGGTAGCCCGCGACTCGCGAGGCGCTCTCCCGTCTAGCAACGGTCTTGACACGCCAATCAGATGAAGAATTTCACCCTGGGTGGCGCCCAGGTTTTCCAGTTCATCTTCCAAGACTTGGAGATGTTCACTCCTAGAAATAGCGCCTCATAACACGACTTGGAAGAGTATTTGGCATCCGGGGTCAGGCCCCAGACAACCAGGTCCGGCTGCCCCGACAAGTTCACCTCCTGGATGATGTTCCACACTCTAATGTATTGAGAGAGAGCCAGCGGGCTCAAGGCCCCTCGGATGTTGGCAATCCACCGGCGCCCCTCCATCGCCACCCTCACCGTCCGTGACTTGCGCGTCCTCGGTGTGATGATGGCGACTAGGTCGGACGCCAACTCCAGCAAGGATTTGCCCACAAGCCATTTGTCCTTCCAGAATAGGGCCGAGGCGCCATCCCCTAATTCCACCTGGGTGGCGGCGTCGAAGATTTGCCTCTCCGCCCGAGAGAATTGCATGTCTAAGCCTTTCCACGACCTCGTCGGGTCAGTGCACATCCTCCACATCCAGCGCACCCGTAAGCTGATGGAGGTGCGCATCAGATCCGGGATCCCTAGACCGCCCAGGCTGAGGGGTCGACATACCCTACTCCAGTTCACATGGTAGTGGCCTCTGTTGGCTGTCGCGCGGCCGGCCCAGAGGAAGCCTCGGAATATCTTTTCCAACTTCTTTAAGGATTTCTTAGTGGCGCTGAGGACCACCCGCTGGTGGAGGGGTATCGCGGCCAACACCGATTTGATTAGAGCCAATCTCCCCGCTCTTGGCATTAATGTCGCCTTCCAGGTAGGCAACCTGTCGGCCACCCGGTCCACGAGCGGTTGAAGGGATTCGCTGGGAAGTCTCCGGAGCCCAAGAGGGATGCACAGGTACTTCACCGAGAAGGGGGCCAATTGGCAACACATCGTCAGTGTTGCGGCTGCAGCCACCTCTTCCCCACACCCAATAGGGGAGACCGAGTAGTTCGCAAAATTGGTATGCAGACCCGAGGCGTGGCCGTAGAGCGCCAGGATTTCCCGCAATCCCTGCAGCTCCCCCACCTCCGGGTGGCAGAAGATAACCACGTCATCGGTGTAAAGCGAGACCGTCGTCATCAGGTCTTGCCTAGCCACCCTTCGGAGAATCCCAAACTCCGCAGCCCTAGAGGGTAGTCTGTTCAGCGTGTTAATCACAATGACGAATAGTTGCGGCGAGAGCGGGTCCCTTTGCCGAAGGCCACGCCGGTGCCAGATCGGGGGGCCCGGTTTGCCATTCAGGCTCACCCTCGAGCTGGCCGTCGAGAGCAGGATGGCCACCCACTCGCAGAAGCGCGGTCCAAACCGCAATTTCCGAAGGACCTCAAAGAGGAGTTCCCAGGAGACCGAGTCAAAGGTCTGCGCTATGTCTAGCTTCAGCATCACCCTAGGCTCCTTAAGCCTGTGCAACAGCCTGGCCGTTTGTTGCACCAGCATGAAGTTGTCATGGATGCTCCGCTTGCGGAAGAAGGCACTCTGATTGCAATCCACCAGGTTGTGCATCAGGGGCGCTAGACGTAGAGAAAGCGTCTTAGCAGCCAGTTTGGCGAATAGATGGATAAGGCTGATTGGTCTATAATCTCCCATAGCAGCCGCATCCGGGCACTTAGGGATGAGGACTATCAGGGGTTGGTTCAGACCTTGGAAACCCCTACCGTACATCGTAAAGAACTTGTTGAATGCTTCCAAGAAGTCCCCCTTTACGATGTCCCAACAACTCTGGAGGAACTTTGCTGTGAAGCCGTCTGGGCCAGGCGCTTTCCCGTGGGGAAGCTGCCGAACCACCTCCCAAACCTCGTCAGGCGAGAAGGGCGCCTCGAGGCAAGAGAGGTCGTTTCCCTCGAGCTCCAGGAAGTCCAGGTTCAACGAGAACTCTCGCCCCTCCTCGTACCCTAACGCACGCTCGAAGTGGGCGTATGCAGCCTCTGCCATGGCCGCGTGATCCGAGATCATCTCGCCATTCACCCGGAACTCGCGGATGGTGTTCTTCTGCCTGCGGTAAGATGCGTGTTGATGGAAGAAAGGCGTATTAGCGTCCCCTTCCGCCAGCCAAGCCACCTTCGCCCTCTGGCGGGCCATAGTCCTCTCAAGCGAGGCCAGTCCGAGGTGGACCCACTTGAGCTTAGCGCAGAGCGCGCTCCATATCCGAGAGTTGACGAGATTCCCTAGCCTCATCGAGCCTCAGTACCAGCTCCCTGGCCGTTAAGAGCTGGAGCGTGATCGATCCGACCTGTTTGTCGCTCCAGCTCATAAGGTGTCTAGCCATCCTTTTCATCTTGGAATGGAGGCGCCGGAAGGGGTTGGGGTCCCCATCAATGGTCCCCCACGCAGCCTCAACCACCTGCCTTATGTCTGTGTTGTTGTGTGGACCTTAGATGGGGTGTGCTTAGCGATGAATATGTTTGCCCTTTTAATAGTAGTAGAGATAAAATGGAACACGAAGACAGGGTGCGTTAACTGAATCTGGCATCGTACAGATTCAGACTTGCAGGTGCAGAAACAAAGCAAAAGGTCCAAACATGAGCATGGATGACAAATTAATATTCTTTGCATTTTTCAGATCAAAATAGACATAAAGTTTATATAATTTGAAGTTATAAAACAAGAGATATGGAATTTACAAGATTGGTAGATAGACAAAAGGGTGAAAAAAACGAGGAAGGGCAGGAACATGCTTGAAGTGGAATTTAAACTTGGGTCTGCCAAGGAGCGTACCAGGATAGAACCACTGGGCTAGCTTCTACTTTGAGTTTCAATACGAATAAGAATAAAATGGAACACGAAGACAGGGTGCGTTAACTGAATTTGGCATCGTACAGATTCAGACTTGCAGGCGCAGAAACAAAGCAACATATAGGGCTTCTTTGGATCACAGGATTACAAAACAGAGGAACCGAGAAAACGTAGGAATTTGACATGATTGTAGGTGCAAAACATAAGATTACAAAACAGAGGAAATCTGTCCAAACAATCATTTGGATAGAACCACGGAAAACTTGCCTCGATCCTACGCGAATGAGTGTAAAAAAGAGGTTAGAGTGGATGTTGAAATTCATATGGAATTGAGGTGTAGGAATACAATCCATAGGAATTTTGTATGTGTCATTACTTTGATCCAAAGACATTCCTTAGAAAAGAATCCTATGGATTGGAGAACTCCAAAATTCCTTTGAAAATACTTCAATCCAAAGAGCCCCTAAAAGAACCAGAAACCTTCGGTTTGGAATGCAGATGACTGGCCACTGGGCTCGGGTGTTATTTGTGATTGCAACAGAAACTCAATTTAGATGACGAATAAAAAAAAGTTAACTGGGACTGAGACAACAGATTCAGACTTGGACGGAATTACAGGAGGACGAAAATCGGTAGTGGCATGGTCGTCTCGTTGAGGATGTGCGTGACAACACGGGTGCAGGGGCAACTGGGGTAGCCTGGTGTGGTGCCGATGTGTGCGTGTGTGCGCACTAGGGCGAAAAGGGCGCAAATCCTGACCAAGCGCTGATAAGGGGTGGCCCAATCTTCTCAGTGAACTCACAGATAACTCCAGTATGATAACTAGTGCGCCACTAAGAACTCTCCCGGCTGATCCCTGATGCCAATGCAAAAGATAGCAACCCCAAGGATATTCTCAACTCCACACTCTTACACAAGTAATCCACCGACTACAAGTGGTCCTGTACCGTCTTATTCCCAGTGGAACAGCAGGTAACACGTAAAGTTTGCAGATGAACTTCCAGATGAAAGACTTACAAGCAGTTTCAATCTAGAGATCTAGGGTTTATGTTTTAACGTAGTCTCACCTATTCCACACGCAGGTGGTAGCTATATATGAGGGAGAGGATGATTCTTCACGAAATTGACCTATTCCTAATTGTTTGGACTCAACCAACTCGGATACAAACTGACCCAACACGGGTGCAGCCAATTGGACTCTATTTGGAAACTGGCAGAAAACTATTCGTGGCTTGTTTCGGTCACCACGGCTTGCACTAGTCGAATTTCTTGATGGGGACGGATCCATTGGAAAGCCCATCAAATTCCCTATCCGTATTGTGCTCGTTTGCTGTATTTGGAGCCCGTATGAAAAATTCATGACTATTTCAAATTCGGGACTCCTGGCAGTCCGAACTGAAACATCATTTCCTTGTAGTTGTTTTCCATGCCTCCTTCTTTTGCTCCTTGATTCCTCTTCTCCATCCATGTTTGTGTTATCAATAAACCTAATCATACATATCATAGGCTTAGGTAGTATAACGTTCTCACAAACACAAACATTATTTATTACTAGTAAAGAATTCACCTTATAATAAACATCAGTGAGACTCAATATTTCTTTCCAACTCAAGCATGAATAAACCTCGTGGACCTCTATTATGTCCATATCATCCTCCCTTTCTTCAAGACAAGCCGTCCTCGGCTTGTAGTAAGCTGAAAGTGGAAGAAACAAAAAGAACAACGTGTATGCACAATACAAATATCTATAATGAGGTGCATTAGTTGTTATCATATCATAAAATTGTGCACATGACATGAGACCACGAATTTTGCATGAAAGCATCACATAATTGTCATAGCACTCCATAAAATAGCAATCACAATTGCAAATATAAGTGAAGCTCAATAAATCATGATCAAAATGAGAATCATATGTGTATATATTTTTATTGTTTAGTATCAATTCAATTGTTCTCACCGAAGATCTATGATCAAATTTATGTTTATTAATACACTCAAAGGTGGGAACATGCTTATTTTCATCATGAAAATTGCAACTTAATTTGCAAATATAAGTGAAGAACAATTTATTAGCACATGTATGTGACAAGTATTGTGGCAAACCAAACATATGTGTAAAATCATGTTCATATGTAGGAAGTTGTAGCTTATTTACCCAAGGTAAAACAATGTTCAATTCGGCCACTTTATCACAAGTTATGCATATGTGATCCACCATAAAAATTTCACTCATGTTAGAGTCACCAATCAAGTTAAAAGTGAAAGAAGAAACATAATTGCTAGAATTGACATATGAAATTTCAGCAACCTTTTTCATAGCACTTTGCACATTAATTGATTCATTTAACATGATGTAATCCACAATATCATTAGGTGGTATTTTAGCAAGTACTTCTTTATGTGAAATCAAAACCACATGATTAAATTTCGGAATTAGCACATTATCACATGTAGTTGGACTATCTATGCTTATTAACTCACAAGAATCAACTAGCAATTTAGTGGGTTCACATAAATCAATACTTGAGAGGGGTAATACGAAATCAGCACCTTTATCAATAGCATCCTCCTCAGAATAATTAGGTACCAATTCAACTATCTCAAGTGGTGATGCAAGGTTCTACTTGTTGTGGCTCCCTTTCTTCAAAAGTAACCTGCATATCACAAGAAACAAAACTAGGCACAATGGCATGCTCCTCCAATGGTTGTGGTGATGGTGGTGGTGGTGGTGCAGGTTGTACTATAGGCTCCCTTTCTTCAAAAGCAACCTGCACATCACAAGACACAACACTAGGAGTAGACATAGTTACATTAGTAGAAACAGCCTCATAGGTCTTCTCAACCTCTACAAATCTCATAACCAATGGTTGATGTCTAATTCTTTTAAATGTTGTAGGACTTTCATGTATTATCCAATCTCTCTTATTATTCTAAAAGAATTGTATATCAGGATAATGGCTATCAAAATTAACCTTATAGAGATTGCACCAAAAATCACTCAACAAAAGGTGACAGCAAGTAAATGCTCTAGGAAGCACATGACACCTAATTTCTACTGTATGATCATGAATAGTTAACGGAATCCTTGTAGCATGAGTAATGTGAAGTGTAGCATCATTAGTTTTTAGCATAAATGAATGTTGAGGTGCATAAGATGTCAACTGTAATACTTCAACAACCTCAATACTAACAAAATTAAACCACCGTGTACCCTTATCAAGAGTAATAGCAACAGTACTACCATTGATGTCTCCTCTGAAGTGGAACAAATTTGGTGCAAGTATTCCACTAGAATCCTCCTCCCAGAAAGCATCACTGCACATAGAAGAACCACTAAACTCCATTGATTAACTTGTTAGTAACAAAATAACAATGGGATGTGGTGTTCTCTCACAACTCACTCAAAAATCTAGCAAGACAATAGATTATCTTACTGTTCCAAAGTGAATAGAAATACTTACCAACAAGTAGTGGCAACTAATATGCTTTGATGTGAAGAAGAGAATACCCAGGGTGTTAACAATCACACGACAAACAAGGTATATGGTGGGGCTTGGTATGGATACCTAACAACACCAAAATAACAATCCTATTTGCTGTCCAATGTGATATAAAAAGCACGGGAAACACACACCAAGTATGGAGACAAATGTGGCAATGCAAATATATGGAGGAAATTTTGCAATGCACTGGAAAGACACTAGCCAAGCTCAAATAATATTCAGGCACAAGATTGCTCAATGGTGTGTCAATATAGGAATGATGAAAAATAGCTCCACAAATATATCAATGTATCTCAAGGCCTTTTTGCTTTTTCTCAATTCTTTTTTTTTCTCCTTTTCTCTTTTATCTTTTTTTTTTTTTATACTTTTTGCTTTTTCTATTTTTTTTGTATTTTTCCAATGGCCTTACACTAAGCTAGGAGCAACAATTAACCAAACACAAGTGAACACAATGGTGGTGATGAAAATGAGCAGCCTGTCAGAGCACAAAAATAGCTATACTTGTGGGCAAGTTCCTATTTGAATGCTGTAGAAAGGCTGTGGCTAAGGTTCACAAGGTATGGAAGTGGTGGTCCTAGTGAGAAAACAAGGAAAAACAAAGAAAAACAGAAAAATTCTAGGTGAAAACGAGCTCTAGATAGCTCACGGCAGCACAAAGCACTCACGGCAGAGAAAAACAGCTCACGGCAGCACCCAGGAGCTCACGGCAGCAAAACAGCGCAAATTGGTACCGTACGGCAGCAAAAACGCCCCAAAACTGTGCCACGGCAGACTCACAGCAACGCGGCAGCAAAACTGCGGAATTCTGTACCGCGGCAGCGCGTGCTAGCGCAAAATAGCGATTTGGTAAGCGCGAGTCGATGAAAATCGAGGGCCGGGTGTAACGTGACCGCGGCAGCGGCGGCAGAGAATTGGTGCCGTGGATGTGAGCGCGCGGGGTGGAGTTTGGTAAAGGTTGCTGCGGGCGCGCGGGGGATTTTGTAAGGGGTGGTACGGTGGAAATCCGAACGTGGCTAGGGTTGGCAGCGGTGGGTTGGCGCGTGTGTAACATCCCAAGTATGAAAACATCCCTTAGAATGGTTGATTCCTTGTTTAAATAAAGTATTGCATCATGTCATCATATTCATTGAATTGTTTGCATTTGTTTTAATTTATTTTCACTTGGTTTGCATCTGTTTTCTCTGTTTTCACATTTGAAATTCAAACTTTATTCAAACAATTAATTCATACTTGTTATGTTACAACTCTCCAAATAAAATGGTTCAATTAACCCTTCCATTTGTTTCCATGAAATAATAAAAGCTCAATTCTTATTTGTTATTTAATAATCCACCTAATATAAATTGCATTCAAAACTCAAATTCAAATCATCAAACAGCACCCCAATTGAATATGTGCAAATTACCAAACATTCTAATTTGTTGTTTCTATTTCAAACTCCAAGGTTCATGCCATTTAAAATTTTGTTTCAAATAATGCAATTAATAATAAAATCCATCCAATTTGAATTAAATTACAAACAGCCAATTAAATTTGAAAACTTTTGGAAATTAAAGTTAGCATTTAGTTGCTATTGAAAAACTAACCTAACCATATTTTTTTCAAATTTTTCCTAACTCTAAAACCCATCAAATCCTTCCATTTTCCAATTTTGCAAAAAAAAAAAATAAACAGAACCAAAAATATAAAAAGAAAAACGGGGGAGAGAGCCAGTGGGCAGCCCAGCCCACTCCCTAACTTACCCGCAGCTGGCCCGGTACCGGTTCACTTCTGTGCCCCTTCGTCGTCGTGTACGGCAGGCCATCCACGCGTGCCACGGCGGCAGCGGCACCGCCCCGACGGCCAGGAAGCCACCGTACCCCCTATATAAGCAGCCCTAGATCCCCTGGCGCCTGCCCTAGCTGCCCTACCCCTCTCCCCTCGAGCTCCGCCGCCGTCTACCCTCTCTTCCACCTCTGCACCTCACTGCACCCACTCACCGGAGCGCCGCCGACTGAAATCCCGATGGCCACCGCTGCTACCGTGCGCCACCTTCCCAATTGACCACGGGGATCGAAACCCCGTGCCTCCCTCGACGTGTTCGACACTCCATCGAGCACGGGAACCTGCTGTAGCCGCGCCGCCATCCTCAACATCGCCGCCGCCGGAATTTTCTCCTCCGAGCCTCTGCAGCGACTCCAGCCGAGGGTGAGCCTCCACCGTTCCCTCCTCTCTGTCTTGCTCGCAAGTACGCACGCATCCAGCATCCACCAGCAGCAGCGCAAGCACCGCGAGCACGAGCAACGCGTCGTGGATCGCCGCCGGTCACCGACGTTTTTCTCTGTCAGGTTCAGTCGCGTGCGTTCGTCAGTTAAGTTCAGAAAAACGAGCGACACCTTAACCTGTTCGCGCGCGGTATACTGACAGAAGCGAATTGCACACCGCAGTGGCAGCACTGCTCCCTATCGCGCGCCTGGTCGTGGGTTCGAGCCCCCGCGGCGCCAATCTTTTTTGGGAATTTTTCCCCCGCGCCAGTGGCCCACCTGTAAGCCACTGCTGCTGCCACGCGCGCTCCAGCTGGCCACGTAGGCCCCTTGGCCCACTGGCAGTGACTGTGGCTGGGTCACTGCGCGGTGCAGGTCCTTTTCCAAGTTTTCTTTTTTCTGTTTAGGTCCTAAACTTCACAGATTGGTCCCTGAAACTAATTTGATGATAACTTTTATTTTATAACTCCAATTAATAAAAATAAAATATGTGCACTGCTCTAAATTAAATTGTCTATCTAATGGTATCATTTGTTTTCTGTTTTGAATTTTCCAAATGCATTTCAAATTTGAATTCATATAATTCAATTGCAATTTGCTAAAATCCATAACTAATTCATACTTAACCCAATTAATGCAAATAAAATATATTTTCCATGCTATTTCAAATAACCTTTTCAAATATAAATTTTGTTTCATGGTTTGAATCATTAAAATTGCTTAAATAATTTAAACCTTGTTTAAATCATTTAAATTTGATAAAATCATAACTTGCTCAAATCAAATTATTTTTGAACATGCAAAATATGTTTCCAAACTAGAAAAGTATAAAATTTTCAAATATGAAATTGAATTTATGTTTTGAACAAATAAAATTCAAATAATATTCAAACTTGTTTTAAACTCATTTAAAACTTGTTTAATTTTGTTTAACTCATAATTAAATCATTGTAATTCCTTTTTCAATATTTGAAACATGTAATCCAACCAAAATTTTGTATTCTTTTCAAATATGAATTTTGTTATTTATTTTGCACAATTTAAATTGGTGAAAACAACAACTATTTGTGTGATACCTTTAAGGAACCAAAAAATTCCCTAACTTAATAAATAAATTTCTAAATTGGTAAACATTAATTCCAATTGGTTCTATTGTTATTATTTTGTTGTTTTCCTCATCCATGCATCATACTAATCCACTTTCACCTGTTGGTTAAATGGAAAACAACTGTTTCAACCAAAATTCATGGGCTTTTCATATGCAACTCAAAATTGCATATGTGTCCATTTAAATTGTTTCCCATGTCAACTATTTTATTTTGATGCATCAATTAAATTGACATGCATCATCCCATGGTTGTGCACTATGCCATGATATTGATTGTTTATATTTCTGTCTTGTTTGTTTGCTTCTTCTCGAATAGACGACGACGTTGAGACAGACGATCTTTACAGCACCCCTTCTGAGGATCTAGCTCAGTACCAGGCTGCTGAGTTTGCAGGCAAGTTATCACTCACATGAACCACTATGTTCCTTTCAACATTGGTTACCGATACTTTCCGTTGTCTATTTTGCTAGCCCTATGTGTAGTTGTTTCTGTTACGAACCTATCACATGAATCCCTTAACCCTGATACTGCCTCACCTCCACTCCTACAACCCTATTGTTTGAGCCAGTGTCTTACTAGCATGCTTAGGTTGTTTTGCTCGAGTCTGTTACCCGTTACTTTCTGTTACTATATTCTATTATGTTCTGGGGGCTCGATGTTAATCAATCAACCTGTTAATAATAATATGCTGATAAGGCACCGGCAGGAGGCCCTGTGTGGTTTTGAGGCCTGCTAGTGTCGACCCCAATAGGAAAAGGGTCTTGTCTACTGATCCATGATGAGCGCACTACCCGCATGTGGGAAGCGAGTATGGGCGCCCCCCTCAATTTGATTTGATTCGCATCTCGTCCAAATCGCCTCATTTAGTTCGTGTTTTCCATTTGCCGCATGCATGTTTTTACAAGCCCAGCGCAGGGTGGAACTTTTGTAGTCGGCATATAGGGGGACACGGTCTTAGAGTGCTATGAGGGTCCCTTTTCTTCGGGGCTCGATTAGCCGTGCGCCCAAGGCGCTTTGGGCTTGATGCGAAGAAGAGTTGGGTTGTGTTGAGTGCCCCGCTTGGTGGGAGGCATCCCATCTGGCGGGTTATTCTTACGTGTACGGCCAAATTGGTGCACCCCTGCAGGGATAAATCTTCTCGAGAAGCCGTGTTTTCCGCGGTTATGGTTGACTTGGTGAAAGTACTGGCTAACAAGTACTCAGAACAACTTACACCTAACTATTGATAACTTGACTAGTAATAGACTTATTGACACAACAACATGATCCATTATTCATTAATCCAACTGTGTGAGTTATCCTCGGACTGCTTCTTTGGATAAGGGGCGAGGTCCAGGATGGGTTTGTTGATGTTATCTTTCAGTTGGTTACTATACGCTATCTTATCCCCTTTCTGTTAGTTGGAAGTTGTAGTTTTCTGTAGTTGGTTAGCGCATCCAGTTGCAGCATCTTTTATATCCCCTTTCTTCCATTGAACCCAAGGCATCTGTGCTTGGTGTTGACGGGCTACACTTTGGTGAACTGTGAGTCTTGCTTGCCAGTACGTTTATGTACTGACCCCTTTGGGGCTGTGGTTTCCGCAGACTACGCTTACGAGGATCCCAGTGACGGCTACTACGTGGAGTTTGACGAGGCTGCTGACGAGTAGGTAGCGGACCCGGGCAGGACCCGAGACTACGTGGATGGGCTCCGTCTTTATTTCAGTTCCCGGCTTCTTAAGCCTATTTGGATTTGTCTGTACTCAGACCCTTTGAATGCTTCCGTTGAGATGTAATGATGTTATGTTGGGACATGTGTCCTCTGGATGATTGTATTTGCTATCTCTGCTCTAGTGAGAGCTATTTGCAACTTATTTCAATCTTTTGTGTCTTAGAGATATGTTGTGCTATCATTCTGTTACAACCCGTTGACGTACCATGTGTGTATGGTATGAAGTACGTCAATGGTAGTATCTGGATTTCTATGGGATAGTTTACGTCGACGCTGAACAGATAGGGGTTGGTTGTCACACATACGTGTTTTGGCCTACTCGTAAGAGGACGCGGGTGCCGGTAAGCCCCGTAATCCAATCTACTACTGTTCAACGGAACGGCGAGTATCCTTTAGAAGTCCGGGTGCGACAAATGGTATCAGAGCATGTCTGCCTGTAGGATCCCTTTTACTGGTCGCGGTTTGAGTCTAGAAACTATTTTGTAGCTATATAGGAAAAAAAATGAAACGTGAGAGTAGGAATTCTGCCATTTTTCTTCTTTCCCCACCCACCCACCCTTTTCTGGTAAGGAGGTGCAACGTTGTTTTCTCTTCTCACCCAAACTTTCAAGTTAGGTTTTCACATGTTTTGGGTTCTCCGTAGTACCTCAGGAGTTTTTGGTCTCGTGTTTCCCGATGTTGCTTCGATATCCTGTTCTTCTCAACATCCTTTTCGTCCGTTGAAACCTTGTTGTTGCTTTCCACTTCAGTTCTTCTACCGGCGTCTAATCAAAACTTCCCCGATCATCTGCAGATGGATCTCAGGTTCTACCCACAGGTGGTTTGGATGACTCGTTGCGAGAGCACCGCCGGTTATCCGGAGATGCTGAGAGACATGGTCACTTATCTGGGGTTCCGTTGGGCACCAGAGTACCAGGTCTACGAGCAGCAGCGAGAGTTTGACCAGACCTACTACCAGGCTATCGTCTACATTCTGTCAGATGATGGCATGAGCGTTGTCCAGCGCTACGAGGCAGTAGGTTCCACAGTGGATATGGCTGTGCAGCAGGCAGCTTATGTGAGTCTCACCGTCCTTCGTGCTGACTACTGGGGATTTGACGATTCTATCTATCGCCACATCCCCCGTGGTTACATCACTTCGGAGGGAGCTCACTTCACTCTCTACGACAACCTGGATGTCTACGAGCATGATAACACCAGGCTGCACACCACCGCTCAGTTCGTGAGGCACAGTGACGCAGTTGCCACCACACTTTCTCAGGAGTTGGCCTCAGTCAGGGAGCAGCTCTACCTTGCTTTGACTCGTCTGGCGACGTACACCACAGACTTTGTTGGAGATGAGCGCTTTGCACGTTTCGATCAGCCAGTTGGTCGTCGTCTGCCAGATGCTGGAGGTTACGAGCCGATCAGAGGTCCACTCCTCAACCTCGGTGCTGGTTACACTGGGATTCCACGCTTTGGAGCACAGGGAGTCGACGCTATGTACTTCACCACACCTAGAGTCGCTCTCAGGCCACGTCAGATCTATGTGGATCGTCGTTCTACCTACTTTCGTGGGCGTGCTCCTCACCGTACCCCTCGTCGTACTACTCACCGCCGTCCTGCGTGATGAGCATGGGAGTACCGATGTATCCATTCTTAGCCATGTTTAGTTATCCTTTTGCTTTCGAACCATGTATTGGTGTGTTGGATATTCTGATGTATTTGAACATGTGATGATGTACCTGTTGGTTATCTATTCATGCGTCGGAATAATCTCGTTTTCGGTTACCAAGTCTATCTTTTCTATTGTTGTGCTAAAATGCATGTCTATTCAGGATGCCGCCAACAAGGAACAACCCGCCTGAGCCACCGCCAATCACGGAGCTGTTGACTCAGATGACTCAGGGTCGTGGCACAGATGGCCCAGTTCCAGACTAACCAGCACAACAACCAGAATGCTCCACGAGTCAGCATCAACGAGTTCCTCAGTCTGGGTCCGAGAGCTTTCGTGGCAACACGAGAGCCTCTGGATGCTGATGACTGGATCCGGGAGATGGCCAGGGCTCTGGACATTGCTCACGTTGCCGAGGAAGACAAAGTCAAGTATGCCACCTACCTACTGAAGGGTCAGGCAGCTACTTGGTGGGAGAACTACCAGACCATGAGAGCTGGCTATCCTATCACCTGGGGCTGTTTCAAGGATGCCTTCCTGAAGCACCACATCCCAGATGGTCTCATGGAAAGGATGCGTGAAGAGTTTTGCTCTCTCAAGCAGGGCAAGCTGGACGTCATTGGCTATCAGAATGAGTTCAATCGCCTCGCTCGATACGCTGGTGATGAGGTGTCCACTGAGGCTAAGAAGATGGCAAGGTTCCGCCGAGGTTTTAACCCGGAACTCAAGTACGCACTCACCAACATCAAGTGCAAAGACTTCGAGGAGCTCGTGAACACCGCGCTCAATGAAGAAAATGGGCGCAAGGCGTTCGAGGAGTCTCGTAAGCACTCGCGTGAGGGTGGTTCCTCCTCCAACATGACCACCCCTCCGCAGAAGCGCCGCATCTGGGTGCCAAATGGTGCTGTCACTCGGGCTCCATATGCCCAAGCTTCTCCAGGCTTTGCTCCCCGCCCACCCAACCCATCTCAGATGCATGGTCAGAGGGTTCCAATGGGGCAGCCAAGGCCAGGTCCTCCTCGTGTCGTCACTTGCTTCAAGTGCAAGGAGACTGGGCACTACGCCGACAAGTGCACTCAGAGGCAGCTACCTCCACCTCCTCGCCCCAACACCAACCAGGCAATGGTGCGTGCTCCCCCGGCTAAAGCCTTCAACTCCAACAACAGGCCTGTCGGGAGGATCGCGAGGGTGAATCATATCAAGGCCGACAGAGCTGAGGAAGCTGCTGACGTCGTTCTCGGTGTATTACCCGTAAACTCTTTTCCAGCTAAAGTGTTGTTTGATACCGGAGCATTGCATTCTTTTGTGTCAAAGATCTTTGCAACAGCATACAACCTAGTTCTGGTTCCACTAAGCAATCAAATCTCTGTTCACTCTCCGGGATCTAAAATGTTGACTTCCAAGATAAGTATGGACAATCAAATCCTAATTGGAGGTCGCGTATTCCTTGCCTTACTCATGTTGCTGGGAAATTCTGACATTGATGTCATTCTTGGTATGGATTGGTTGAAGACCCACAAAGCTAAAATTGACTGTGCTCAAAAGTCAATAACTCTATCCCACCCTTCTGGCCAGATAGTCTATTCTCCATATGGATCAAGTTCTGTTCAGCTATGCACACTCGATGCAAAACCTCTACCTCTACTCGAAAATGTTCCGGTGGTTTGTGAATTCCCTGACGTCTTCCCAGAAGAATTGCCAGGAATGCCTCCGGACAGAGCAGTTGAGTTCGTGATCGAGCTTGAGCCAGGTACTGCTCCAATCTCTAAGCATCCATACAAGATAGCTCCTCCTGAACTGAAATTGTTGAAGGAGCAAATCGATATGTACATGGAGAAAGGTTACATTCAGCCTAGTTCTTCCGCTTGGGGTTGCCCAACTCTGTTCGTTGCCAAGAAGGATCAAACGAAGAGACTCGTGGTTGACTATCGTCCTCTCAACGAGAAAACCATCAAAAACAAGTATCCAATTCCTCGTATCGATGATCTTTTTGATCAACTTGCTGGAGCCTCAATATTCTCAAAGTTGGACTTGAGGATGGGGTACCATCAAATAAAGATCAGAAAGGAAGATATTCCGAAAACAGCTTTCACCACTCGGTACGGTCTATATGAATACACCGTCATGTCTTTTGGTCTAACCAATGCACCGGCGACATTCTCTAGACTCATGAATTCTGTCTTCCATGAATACCTCGACAAGTTCGTTGTGGTATATCTCGATGACATTCTGGTCTACTCAAAATCCGAGGAAGAGCATGGAGAACATCTTCGTCTCACTCTCATGAAACTTCGTGAGCATCGTCTATATGCCAAGTTCTCCAAATGTGAGTTCTGGATTCCAGAAGTTGCTTACCTTGGTCATATCATCTCTGCCAAAGGCATAGCCATTGACCCAGAAAAGGTTAAAGCAATTGTTGATTGGAAACCTCCTAAGACGGTGAAGCAAGTCAGAAGTTTTCTTGGCTTGGCTAGCTATTGCCGTCGTTTCGTCCAAAACTTTTCCAAGATTGCCAAACCTCTCACTGATCTCACAAAGAAGGACAAGACGTTCGTTTGGTCTCCACAGTGTGATGAGAGTTTCAATCTCCTGAAGACTAAACTCACTTCTACACCAGTTCTGGTTGGCCCAGATACTACCAAACCTTTCCAGATATACTGCGATGCATCTCTCCAAGGTCTAGGTGCAGTTCTTATGCAAGAACGTCAAGTTGTGGCTTATGCTTCACGTCAGTTGAATGCACATGAGCAAAACTATCCCACTCATGACCTAGAACTTGCAGCAGTTGTGTTTGCCCTCAAGAAATGGAGACAATACTTGTTGGGTAACCGCACTGAAATCTTTTCCGATCATAAGAGTCTGAAATACATCTTCACCCAGCCAGATCTAAACCTCAGGCAAAGGAGATGGATTGAAAAGATTAAAGACTTTGATCTCACCATTTCTTACACTCCAGGCAAGGCTAATGTTATGGCCGATGCTCTCAGTCGCAAGTCCTATTGCAATAATCTCATGATCATGGAAAGCCAACCTCCACTTCATGAAGAATTCCAGAAGCTGAACCTTGGTCTTGTTCCTCAAGGATATCTTGCAAGCTTGACAGCTAGTCCAACTCTCGAGGACAAGATTCGTTATGAACAACTTCGTGATGCTGAAATCAAGAAGATTGTAGAGCACATCAAAGAAGGCAATGATAAGTTCAAGTCCTTCTCAATTGATGACAAGGGAACTGTGTTCTTCGAAGGACGCATTGCAGTTCCTCAGATTCAAAGTCTCAAAGATGTCATTCTCAAGGAGGCTCATGAAACTCCTCTCTCCATCCACCCTGGTAGTACAAAGATGTACCAGGATCTCAAGACTCTGTATTGGTGGCCTGGCATGAAACGTGAAATTGCTCAATACGTTTCTGAATGCGACGTTTGTCAACGTGTTAAGGCAGTCCATCAGAAAACAGCCGGTCTACTCCAACCTCTGAAAATTCCTGAGTGGAAGTGGGACATGATTGAAATGGACTTCGTCACTGGTTTTCCAAAGTCCAAGAAGGGCAACGATGCAATCTTCGTTGTTATTGATCGTCTCACTAAGGTAGCTCACTTCTTTGCTGTCAAAGAAACAATCTCAGCTAGCCAGTTAGCAGAGCTCTACGCAACAAAGATTGTTCCCCTTCATGGTGTTCCATTGGAAATAAGCTCAGACCGTGGAAGCATATTCACTTCTCATTTCTGGAAGAGTTTCCAAGATGCATTGGGCACCAAACTTCTGTTCAGCACAGCTTATCACCCTCAGTCTCAGGGGCAAGTCGAAAGAGTCAATCAGATTCTCGAGGATATGCTCAGAGCATGTGGTCTCTCCTTTGGCATGAAATGGGAGGATTGCCTTCCATATGCTGAATTCTCCTACAACAACAGCTTCCAGGCAAGCCTAGGCATGGCACCATTTGAGGCATTGTATGGCCGCAGATGCAGGAGTCCAATCAATTGGTCTGGAGCTGGTGAACGTTCACTCTTAGGCCCTGACATTGTTAAGGAAGCCGAGGAGAAAGTTCGTATCATTCATGACAATCTCAAGATTGCTCAGTCTCGTCAGAAAAGCTACTATGACAGCAAGCACAGGGATATGATCTATGCACCTGGTGACAAGGCATATCTCCGTGTAACTCCCCTCAGAGGCACTCATCGTTTTGGTGTGAAAGGAAAGCTTGCACCAAGATACATTGGTCCTTTCAACATCCTCTCAAGGCGTGCGGAAAATGCTTATCGTCTTGAACTTCCAGAAAAGCTATCCAAGGTGCACGATGTGTTCCACGTGTCACAACTCAAGAAGTGTTTCAAAGATCCAGATCGTGCAGTTGATCATGATTCCATTGAACTGCAAGATGATCTATCTTATGAGGAGCACCCTATTCGAATTCTCGATGAGACCGAGCGTAAGACTCGCAACAAGAGCACCAAGTTCTTGAAAGTGCAGTGGTCGCATCATTCCGATAAAGAGGCAACGTGGGAGACCGAAGAGGATCTTCGAAAGAAGTATCCGGACCTTTTCTCTTCTCAGTAAGGAATCTCGGGGCGCGATTCCTTCAAGGGGGGGCGTTTTGTAATATCCCAAGTATGAAAACATCCCTTAGAATGGTTGATTCCTTGTTTAATTAAAGTATTGCATCATGTCATCATATTCATTGAATTGTTTGCATTTGTTTTAATTTATTTTCACTTGGTTTGCATCTGTTTTCTCTGTTTTCACATTTGAAATTCAAACTTTATTCAAACAATTAATTCATACTTGTTATGTTACAACTCTCCAAATAAAATGGTTCAATTAACCCTTCCATTTGTTTCCATGAAATAATAAAAGCTCAATTCTTATTTGTTATTTAATAATCCACCTAATATAAATTGCATTCAAAACTCAAATTCAAATCATCAAACAGCACCCCAATTGAATATGTGCAAATTACCAAACATTCTAATTTGTTGTCTCTATTTCAAACTCCAAGGTTCATGCCATTTAAAATTTTGTTTCAAATAATGCAATTAATAATAAAATCCATCCAATTTGAATTAAATTACAAACAGCCAATTAAATTTGAAAACTTTTGGAAATTAAAGTTAGCATTTAGTTGCTATTGAAAAACTAACCTAACCATATTTTTATCAAAATTTTCCTAACTCTAAAACCCATCAAATCCTTCCATTTTCCAATTTTGCAAAAAAAAAAAAAACAGAACCAAAAATATAAAAAGAAAAACGGGGGAGAGAGCCAGTGGGCAGCCCAGCCCACTCCCTAACTTACCTGCAGCTGGCCCGGTACCGGTTCACTTCTGTTCCCCTTCGTCGTCGTGTACGGCAGGCCATCCACGCGTGCCACGGCGGCAGCGGCACCGCCCCGACGGCCAGGAAGCCACCGTACCCCCTATATAAGCAACCCTAGATTTCCTGGCGCCTGCCCTAGCTGCCCTACCCCCTCTCCCCTCGAGCTCCGCCGCCGTCTACCCTCTCTTCCACCTCTGCACCTCACTGCACCCACTCACCGGAGCGCCGCCGACTGAAATCCCGATGGCCACCGCTGCTACCGTGCGCCACCTTCCCAATTGACCACGGGGATCGAAACCCCGTGCCCCCCTCGACGTGTTCGACACTCCATCGAGCACGGGAACCTGCTGTAGCCGCGCCGCCATCCTCAACGTCGCCGCCGCCGGAATTTTCTCCTCCGAGCCTCTGCAGCGAGTCCAGCCGAGGGTGAGCCTCCACCGTTCCCTCCTCTCTGTCTTGCTCGCAAGTACGCACGCATCCAGCATCCACCAGCAGCAGCGCAAGCACCGCGAGCACGAGCAACGCGTCGTGGATCGCCGCCGGTCACCGACGTTTTTCTCTGTCAGGTTCAGTCGCGTGCGTTCGTCAGTTAAGTTCAGAAACAACGAGCGACACCTTAACCTGTTCGCGCGCGGTATATTGACATAGGCGAATTGCACACCGCAGGGCAGCACTGCTCCCTATCGCGCGCCTGGTCGTGGGTTCGAGCCCCCGCGGCGCCAATCTTTTTTGGGAATTTTTCCCCCGCGCCAGTGGCCCACCTGTAAGCCACTGCTGCTGCCACGCGCGCTCCAGCTGGCCACGTAGGCCCCTTGGCCCACTGGCAGTGACCGTGGCTGGGTCACTGCGCGGTGCAGGTCCTTTTCCAAGTTTTCTTTTTTCTGTTTAGGTCCTAAACTTCACAGATTGGTCCCTTAAACTAATTTGATGATAACTTTTATTTTATAACTCCAATTAATAAAAATAAAATATGTGCAGTGCTCTAAATTAAATTGTCTATCTAATGGTATCATTTGTTTTCTGTTTTGAATTTTCCAAATGCATTTCAAATTTGAATTCAAATAATTCAATTGCAATTTGCTAAAATCCATAACTAATTCATACTTAACCCAATTAATGCAAATAAAATATGTTTTCCATGCTATTTCAAATAACCTTTTAAAATATAAATTTTGTTTCATGGTTTGAATCATTAAAATTGCTTAAATAATTTAAACCTTGTTTAAATCATTTAAATTTGATAAAATCATAACTTGCTCAAATCAAATTATTTTTGAACATGCAAAATATGTTTCCAAACTAGAAAAGTATAAACTTTTCAAATATGAAATTGAATTTATGTTTTGAACAAATAAAATTCAAATAATATTCAAACTTGTTTTAAACTCATTTAAAACTTGTTTAATTTTGTTTAACTCATAATTAAATCATTGTAATTCCTTTTTCAATATTTGAAACATGTAATCCAACTAAAATTTTGTATTCTTTTCAAATATGAATTTTGTTATTTATTTTGCACAATTTAAATTGGTGAAAACAACAACTATTTGTGTGATACCTTTAAGGAACCAAAAAATTCCCTAACTTAATAAATAAATTTCTAAATTGGTAAACCTTAATTCCAATTGGTTCTATTTTTGTTATTTTGTTGTTTTCCTCATCCATGCATCATACTAATCCACTTTCACCTGTTGGTTAAATGGAAAACAACTGTTTCAACCAAAATTCATGGGCTTTTCATATGCAACTCAAAATTGCATATGTGTCCATTTAAATTGTTTCCCATGTCAACTATTTTATTTTGATGCATCAATTAAATTGACATGCATCATCCCATGGTTGTGCACTATGCCATGATATTGATTGTTTATATTTCTGTCTTGTTTGTTTGCTTCTTCTCGAATAGACGACGACGTTGAGACAGACGATCTTTACAGCACCCCTTCTGAGGATCTAGCTCAGTACCAGGCTGCTGAGTTTGCAGGCAAGTTATCACTCACATGAACCACTATGTTCCTCTCAACATTGGTTACCGATACTTTCCGTTGTCTATTTTGCTAGCCCTATGTGTAGTTGTTTCTGTTACGAACCTATCACATGAATCCCTTAACCCTGATAGTGCCTTACCTCCACTCCTACAACCCTACTGTTTGAGCCAGTGTCTTACTAGCATGCTTAGGTTGTTTTGCTCGAGTCTGTTACCCGTTACTTTCTGTTACTATATTCTATTATGTTCTGGGGGCTCGATGTTAATCAATCAACCTGTTAATAATAATATGCTGATAAGGCACCGGCAGGAGGCCCTGTGTGGTTTTGAGGCCTGCTAGTGTCGACCCCAATAGGAAAAGGGTCTTGTCTACTGATCCATGATGAGCGCACTACCCGCATGTGGGAAGCGAGTATGGGCGCCCCCCTCAATTTGATTCGATTCGCATCTTGTCCAAATCGCCTCATTTAGTTCGTGTTTTCCATTTGCCGCATGCATGTTTTTGAGAGCCCAGCGCAGGGTGGAACTTTTGTAGTCGGCATATAGGGGGACACGGTCTTAGAGTGCTATGAGGGTCCCTTTTCTTCGGGGCTCGATTAGCCGTGCGCCCAAGGTGCTTTGGGCTTGATGCGAAGAAGAGTTGGGTTGTGTTGAGTGCCCCGCTTGGTGGGAGGCATCCGATCTGGCGGTTTATTCTTACGTGTACGGCCAAATTGGTGCACCCCTGCAGGGATAAATCTTCTCGAGAAGCCGTGTTTTCCGCGGTTATGGTTGACTTGGTGAAAGTACTGGCTAACAAGTACTCAGAACAACTTACACCTAACTATTGATAACTTGACTAGTAATAGACTTATTGACACAACAACATGATCCATTATTCATTAATCCAACTGTGTGAGTTATCCTCAGACTGCTTCTTTGGATAAGGGGCGAGGTCCAGGATGGGTTTGTTGATGTTATCTTTCAGTTGGTTACTATACGCTATCTTATCCCCTTTCTGTTAGTTGGAAGTTGTAGTTTTCTGTAGTTGGTTAGCGCATCCAGTTGCAGCATCTTTTATATCCCCTTTCTTCCATTGAACCCAAGGCATCTGTGCTTGGTGTTGACGGGCTACACTTTGGTGAACTGTGAGTCTTGCTTGCCAGTACGTTTATGTACTGACCCCTTTGGGGCTGTGGTTTCCGCAGACTACGCTTACGAGGATCCCAGTGACGGCTACTACGTGGAGTTTGACGAGGCTGCTGACGAGTAGGTAGCGGACCCGGGCAGGACCCGAGACTACGTGGATGGGCTCCGTCTTTATTTCAGTTCCCGGCTTCTTAAGCCTATTTGGATTTGTCTGTACTCAGACCCTTTGAATACTTCCGCTGAGATGTAATGATGTTATGTTGGGACATGTGTCCTCTGGATGATTGTATTTGCTATCTCTGCTCTAGTGAGAGCTATTTGCAACTTATTTCAATCTTTTGTGTCTTAGAGATATGTTGTGCTATCATTCTGTTACAACCCGTTGACGTACCATGTGTGTATGGTATGAAGTACGTCAATGGTAGTATCCGGATTTCTATGGTATAGTTTACGTCGACGCTGAACAGATAGGGGTTGGTTGTCACACATACGTGTTTTGGCCTACTCGTAAGAGGACGCGGGTGCCGGTAAGCCCCGTAATCCAATCTACTACTGTTCAACGGAACGGTGAGTATCCTTTAGAAGTCCGGGTGCGACAGCGTGGATGGGGGGGGTCGAATCCGATTGCTAATAGGAAAAGGTGGCGGCAGAGTTTTTGGTAAATTTGGTGCCACGGCAGGAATTCTAGAGGGAATCGGATTGGGGGTGGATTGGGTGATATGGAGCGAATTTTTTTGTTGTTTTTTGATAGGATCTTGGCTAGATGAACAAGAACCCTAAACCTAGCCGAAAAATATAAAACTAAAAACGAGAAAAAGCAACACAAATCTAACACAAAGACAACACTAGTAATTGAAAACTAAGATGGTATCTAGGCTAATGGCAAAAACTAAACTATTTTTGTGGGGCAATTTTCTGGATAGGAATAAAAACACTCAAAACTAAAGGAAAATTATGATAGCTCACTGAGCCAACCTGTAAATCTGATACCAAGATGATAAGGGGTGGCCCAATCTTCTCAGTGAACTCACAGATAACTCCAGTATGATAACTAGTGCGCCACTAAGAACTCTCCCGGCTGATCCCTGATGCCAATGCAAAAGATAGCAACCCCAAGGATATTCTCAACTCCACACTCTTGCACAAGTAATCCACCGACTACAAGTAGTCCTGTACCGTCTTATTCCCAGTGGAACAGCAGGTAACACGTAAAGTTTGCAGATGAACTTCCAGATGAAAGGCTTACAAGCAGTTTCAATCTAGAGGTCTAGGGTTTATGTTTTAACGTAGTCTCACCTATTCCACACGCAGGTGGTAGCTATATATGAGGGAGGGGGTGATTCTCCACGAAATTGACCTATTCCTACTTGTTTGGACTCAACCAACTCGGATACAAACTGACCCAACACGGGTGCAGCCAATTGGACTCTATTTGGAAACTGGCAGAAAACTATTCGTGGCTTGTTTCGGTCACCACGGCTTGCACGAGTCGAATTTCTTGATGGGGCCGGATCCATTGGAAAGCCCATCAAATTTCCTATCCGTATTGTGCTTGTTTGCTGTATTTGGAGCCCGTATGAAGAATTCATGACTATTTCAAATTCGGGACTCCTGGCAGTCCGAACTGAAACATCATTTCCTTGTAGTTGTTTTCCATGCCTCCTTCTTTTGCTCCTTGATTCCTCTTCTCCATCCATGTTTGTGTTATCAATAAACCTAATCATACATATCATAGGCTTAGGTAGTATAACGTTCTCACAAACACAAACATTATTTATTACTAGGAAAGAATTCACCTTATAATAAACATCAGTGAGACTCAATATTTCTTTCCAACTCAAGCATGAATAAACCTCATGGACCTCTATTATGTCCATATCAAGCGCATAAGCTCGCAACACACGTCCATGGCGGACAGAAAACGAGCAGGGATATCGCGATGGCTACGGAAAGAGTTAGAGAGGGGATACGGCGGGAATCGGATCGGCTGCTCACCGGGAGGATGGTGGAGTAGTCAGTCGAGCTCGAGGAGGTCCATATCGACGGGAGCTCGCCGGAGAAGATCGCTGGCCGGTGTGCAAGAAGAGGATGTCGTCGGTGATGTAGTTGTTCTCCTGCCAATTCCTTGCGCGCAGAGGATGTGGATGTCGGCACGAAGCTGCTGCCAGGTTCAGCTCGGCTTGAGGTAGACCATGGCGGCGGGACAACAACGACATGCTCCGGGTCCTCCCTCTCGGTTCAGAAAAAGCAGAGAAATATGGAAACAGGGGAAAAGGAATAAGATGGCGGCGGCATGAGGGAGAGGGGAAGGGGAGGCTAGGGTTCTGGGAGCGCGTATGAGCGGCTTTAAGGAGGGTAGAAAGCGAGGAGGAGAGGGGACCGGTGGTGGTGGACAACGACCGGAGAAGCTCTTCCTGCGTGACTCCTGTAGGGAGGTGGAGGGTGGAGGGTAGGTGGGCTGGTTCTGTGGGCTGAAAACGGTCTGGCTTTATGCCTTTACAAAAACATTTTCTTTTTCATCTTTTATAATTTCTGTTTTACACTTCCAGGAACTAGAAAAAAAAGTTTAAGTGTTATTAAAATAGTTTTGAGAGAACAAAACAATTTCAGAAAGTTAGGGAAAATATTTGATGCATTTGAAAATATTTGTTGTAACTTTTAGATGCATGATGATGCACTATGCCATGCGATGCAAAAGAAAAAAAAATATTGGGAAAAAAATCCCCGGCCGTTACAGCGACATAGAATAAATCACACCTCTGGGTTACAGAAACTTGATGGAACTTTTTGCGTAGACCCAGAGGAAGACAAAGCGGAGGTGCAATCCTTTTATCAGAACCTGTATATGTCCCAAGGTTTTAATAATATGGATGGTCTTCTTCAATATATTCTGACAAAAATCTCAGCTCAAGTGAATATTGAATTGCTAAAACCCTATGATGAGGCTGAGGTACATGTCGAAGAGTCGTGTCGACAAATCCCTCGGATGATCCGGTAGGGTTTCGAGTAGAGGAACGATGTACGCGCTGGTGATCTCGACGGCTAGACAGGGGGACACGATTTACCCAGGTTCGGGGCCCTCATAGAGGTAAAACCCTTACTCCTGCCTCTGTCAATCTGTATTTACGAATAGATCGGTTACAATGGGGGATTGCTCAAGTCGAGAGTACGATCTCGAGCTCAAGGCTTGATGGTGCGGTATTGCTTGGTCCTCTCCCGGTGATTCTCCTGGCCTTATATAGGTGGCCAGGTCTCAAACCATACCTGGGTAGGACTCGAACTCTAACCCTATGTCGGTTACAAGTTTCCTATCTTAATCTGCAAGCCATTGCGGGTGGGGTTCAATTGGGCCTTCTAGAACTGTACGCGATGCCTCCTTTAGAGCCTGGGCCGTGGGCCTGAGACCGGGTAGGCATACCCGACAGGCCTAGGATCCATCCCTTCGTCAGTAGCCCCTGAGTGCTTAGTCGATTGAGAATTAGTCAGTGAGCACTCAGAGTTCGTTCTTGATTTCTTCGATTGGTTTGTTCAATCGCTAGGTTTTGAGGGTGTATACCCTCTGCGCGATGCGCCTCTGTACTCGAGCATCGAGTGGTAAATGTGCCTTGTTGGCTGTTTTCGCAAAAGGATGTGGCTCAGTTGCTTGGCTCTCCCGAAAGCTGAGGGCCAATTAATTGCATCTAGGGCAAAAACAGTTCTGGCCTACACAAATTCGAGACCTCCGACTCGAATCCGGCGAGGTGATCGTTGCGATTGGGCCGTTGACGTCTTACCGAGTCGAACTTAACCTAAAGGGGTACCCGGCGCGTCCGCTAGGATTTTTTTTCGTGTTGTTAACACGGAATTTACCGGAGGACGCAGCTTGAGTGCGATTCCAGGCCCTCAAGAGATATCTTTGGGGTCTTACCTTCGTATTCGAAAGAAATACGGCATCCGGATGTGCCAAGTCGGCCGAACGACCCGGGAGATTGATGTGTGTACATCGTATGATCGAGTGGTGGAGCTACACACTAGCAGTTTTTTTCTGGAGATATTTCGAGTGAATCTTCTCCCTTGATTTTGCACACAAAGTGCTTTATGCTTTGTAATCTTCCTTCCATACGAAAGAGTTTTCGTGTTTGGAAATTTTATCATGCCCATTCGAAAAGAAATTTCATATCTGGGACCTTTATGCGAGAGAATCTTCGCGTCACAGTTTTTTCCATACGAAGTTATTTCGTGTTTGGAGCTTTATGCGAGTGAGTTTTCTCGCCTTGATTTGCCCATACGAAGTATTTTCGTGTTTAGGACCTTTATACGAAGGAATTCCGGGCTTGATGATGTGCGCTATGACGTCACGGCGCACTTTATCCTCCCGATGGGACGTGACGGAGCGAGAGCAGAGGTGCTGGCCCACCTTGTCAGCTTTTTGACCCGAAACGATACGGCGTTCCCGGTTTTTACGCAAAACTGCGCGCAGTAATTGCGCACGATCCACTGTTGGGATCGTGGCACGAAACAGCTTCCGCCGCCCTTTTGTTTCACCTCCCCGCGTGGCAGCCGAGATGGGCGCCACGTTGCTTGATGGAAGGCTAGGATTAGGCGGCCCTGTGTATAAATGTGGCCCTTAGGTAAACGGCGAAAAGTTCCTGTCATTTGCTTCCAGCCTTCGTCTTCCTCGCGCCCAACTCTCTTTCTGCAAACTCGCACCAGAATCCATGGCGGGAGGCAAGAAGCGCAGCACCGTTGCTTCTTCTTTGAGGGCGACAGAGGAAGCTCACGCCACCTGCGCGGCGCTCAGGCGACTGGCGCTCACCCAACACGACGAACAAGAGCATCAAGGAGATGCAGAGGGAGGGGCTGCTGCCGCCGGAGACCGAGAAGCGCGTTCTCCTTGGAAAGAAGGAAGAGGTACCAAATCCTCGCGCGAACGAACGCGTGATCTTCACGGATCACGTTTCGCGCGGGCTCTCCTTCCCCCTCCATCCTTTTCTTGTGGCATTGTTGTATGTCTATGACATACATCTCCACGACCTGCCTCCAAATGCGGTGCAACACATCTCGTGCTTCATCGTTTTTTGCGAGTGCTTCTTGGGCATCCGCCCTCACTGGGGCCTTTGGAAGGCCCTCTTCAAGGTGTGTGTCTTCCGCGAGAAATCGCGGGTAGAGACTGAGTCTGGAGAGCCGCTGCGCACCGGTGGCTTTGGAATCCAGACCAAATCGGACAACTGCTACTTCGCGATGCACTTCATTGACTCCGCGCAAGGATGGAGGAAGAAGTGGTTTTACGCATCGATAACAGCGCGGGTGGAGTCCATGAGTTCCACCCGTTCGCTGTCCTGAAGAGGCGGAAGTCCTGGGCGCACAAGCTCTCAGCTGAAGAAGGTCGAGTGGTCGCCCCGCTACTCGCCAAGGTGGCTGCCCTTCGTGACCAAACCGCGGGAGTTGTGCTGAACGGCTTGCACCTGGCGAGCGTGTTCCTCAAGCGCAAGATCCAACCCCTGCAGGAGAGGCCCTCCACAATGTGGGAGTACCAGGCTGTTGAAGACCCCAGCCGCGTGAGCCGCGAATAACTTTTGAATGTTGAATTCGAGAAGAAAATCGCGGCTATCACCAGCTTGAAAGTGGGCGAGACCTTCCCTGACTGCTCTGTCGCAGCTTTCGAGGCTTCGAAACCTCCTCCACCCGAAGTAAGTTTAAATTTTTTCTTGTCTCAGTTCTTTTTCTAGCTTCAAAGTTTGTCGATTGAATTTCTTCTTCTTTTTCTTCTTGTAGAGTTTAGCGGTGGTCACCTCCTACCCGCCAGTTTCCGGCGAAGAAGTCTCGGACTTGTTGGCGAGCAACCTGGATGTCCCTGCTGACACCAGCGTCGCTGAAGCCGAATCGAGTTCTGAGCATGACTCCTCGGATGACGTGGAAGAATCGGGTAGTGATCTCCAGCACCGCAAACGCCGCCGGACGGAGGGGGACGAGGCTACTTCTAAGGACAACTCCCTTGGCGGAGCGTCTGATAAGGAGCGTCTCCATGCGACCCCGCTAAGTGTGCGCTCTCCTCTCGCTCCCCATCCGACAATCCAAACCGTTTGGAACGCGGATATGCTGGACGATGAGGATGATGACGAGTAAGTTTTTGCCTCTTTGTTCTAGTTGAACGTTTCTCTTTTGTTTCTTCTAAAACTTGTCGTTTTCCTTCATGATAGCCTCCAATCCATCAGCCCTGGCCGGTTTGCTTCTTCACTTCCTCTCGAAAAAAGGAAAGAAGTTGCTGCTGCGGGTGGGACTCCAATAGCAGGCACCGTCCAGAACTCACCGAGTCCAATCCCCACAGCTGCGGTCTCGGACTATCAGCTCCCTAGCTTTGGGGTTAGGGGTTCGACCTCGAAAGAAGTTTCGGGCAGCTCGGCTGATCCTCTCTGCCTCGCTCAAGGCCAGGTAAACATTGTTATCTTCCTTTGCATTATGTACTTCGTTTGTTTTATGGGTGCACGACAGTGCTCCCGATGGGAATAGCCCCCGAGGCTGTAGTTAATCGTGTGTGATTGGCTACAAGCTCAAGAACTTAAGCCTTTTTCTTCTCTTCAATTTATCGGGTGCACAGCAGTGCTCCCGATGGGAGTAGCCACCGAGGCTATTCACGAGTGTGTGCAGTCATGAATAGGCTCAAAATTTTCTATCTTTTTTATTTTCTTTCTTCCTTGTCTTGTAGGCTCTCCTTGATTCCCTCGTGGTTGTTGGCCGTCGCATGATTTCGGCTGAGACGGAGTGCGTGACCCTTCGGGCAGATCGCGACCGACTCGATTCGGAAGGTCAACTCCTCCGAGGTAACTTGATCTGCTTTCTCTTTATCCTTTCCAGTCGTGCGAATTCCTTCGTTTCTGAAATCTATTGTTTGTGCATCTCAAGCCGAAGTTCTAAAGGCTGAGAAGGCTGACGCTATCACTCGGGCGAACAACCTCGAGGTTGAGTTGGAGACTGCTCGAAAGGAACTTGAGTCTCTTCGCAAGCAGTCGGCTGACTACAAGGGGAAGCTCACGGGTGCTGAGGACGCCTTGAAGAAATTGGAGGAAGCCGGCGCCAAACAGGACAACGATCTTGTCGACTTCCTCCGTCCTTTAGCACAAAACTTCGCGAGTAAGTACTACTTGCCTTTGTCATTCTATGGCTAACTTGAACCGCCTTTGAAACTGATACTGCTTTTTGTAGATATCCTTGGCGTCGCGCTAGAGCTGCCTGGGGTCACTCGAGTGGATGCGGTGACGGATTCCCTCGCCCAGCTCCGGAGGCATGCGGATGGGATCGGTTCCCTCATCGGCGATGCCACCCAAGTGCTGAGGAGCTTCCATGAGCGCCTTCTGGTGAACATGGCAGTTCCGCCTACTCTGGGCGGTCTTCTGAAGGTTTTTCTGGAGGACGACATCCTTCAGGCCTACTCTGTTGCCCAGTCAGAGTGCGGGGCGAAGACCGCTATTCAGTTCGCGCTGGCGCATGGAGTTGAAGGCTTGGATGAAGCCTACTCGAGTCTCCCCGTCAATCCTTCCAAGGGCAGAAAGGTAGCGCTTCGTCCTTTTGGCGAGCTAGCTGAAGCCCTGGCTCGGAAGTTGGCCGCCTTGATTGCTAGCGCTAGTCGCAAGGGGCAACCTGCTGCGAGTGGCAGCACTTCCGCGATTCCATAGGATAGGATTTATTTTAACTTGTTCTTCTTGATGTAATAAACCTTTGGGATGTATTCCCGTACTTTTTCCTTTAATCAGAATGTTCTTTTGATATTCGAGCTTTGTGATTCCCTGCCATTGATTGTCGTGAAGTTCTCCCGATGGGAGTAGCCCCCGAGCACCTGTTTAAATAGGTGGTTTTACTTTCTCGAGTGGGGTTATTCTGAAACTCTTTCTTTAAACTTTGTGTTTTCCTCCAGGAAATTGGTGCTGCCGCGGAGTCTTCGAGTGGATCTGCTGTACGATTGCATCCGCTCGTTGCTGCTGTTAGCACTTTTGCTGGCCTCCGTGACCGTGTTGCGGATGGTGAACGCAAACTAAAAGTTCTGCGCGGGGTGGCTGATGTAGCCAAGTCCAAACAGAAACTTGCGGTTGAACGTGAGCGGTTTGTGATGGATGAATTGGCGGTCGTTGCCAAGGATTTGCTTTGTAAGTATCTCAGCCCCCTAGCTTTCCGTGTCTTCTTTATTTCTTTAACTCTGTAGCTTTCTTCGCAGTTGTTCAGCCTGACGATCGGTGTGAAAAACATTGGGTGGAGAACCATATTGTTCATGAAGCTGGCAGTTCAAAACCCCATGCAAGTAACTTTTGGTCCGATCGTGGTCGAGGCTTTGTGCTGGCTACTTTGAAATGTCGAGTAATCCAGGCGAAGATGCTTGTGAGTTCCTGCCACGAGACTTTGATTGCTGTGAACTATGCTTTCTATCCGCTGGAAAGGGGTCCCGAAGATTTGAGCCATCTCCTCAGAAATTTCGGGCGAGAAGGAGAGATTCGCGAGTGCATCTGCAACCAAATGATTTGTGGGTCCGTAGTAGCGCTTTCCTTTGTCCGATTGTGGCATCCTGAGGTGAATTTCAACTCTGTAGCCATGCTCCCTGATGGTCGAGTCGACATGACTCCTCATTATAGAGCTGTTTGGCCTGCAGCAGAGGAAATTATTCGATTGACCTCAGAAGAGGTGGATCGTGTTTTAGCCGAGGAAAACGCTCGCCGCCGTATGTAAATATAGGATGTATGTATCCTGTTACTTTGTATAGTTGTCTTGAAACTTTAAAAGGTGCCGACCTTGTTTGTAGTCTTGCTTTTCTAAATAATGATATGTTAGGCGTAGCCCCGTGTGTTTGGGGTGTATACCTGTTATTTAGCGTGTAAAGATCAATGGCGTGAGAAACTATGGTTGAGAAACCATGTAATTTATTAATATGACTGAAAAGTCATGTGTTGTCTTCGAGCTACAGCATGGCTTAGAATAGCCTTATTTTGTCGAGTAGAAAAAGGATAAAATTTGCGGAGGTGCGCAATATTCCATGGATTGGAGTAGATGCCACCGGTCTCGGGATTCTTCAGTCGATAAGCGCCACCAGGGATAACTTCGTGTATTATGAAGGGTCCTTCCCACGGTGGTTCGAGCTTGTGTCCTTCCTTCTGTTTGAGTCGTAGCACCAAATCTCCTGCCACCAAGGCTCTGTGGCGTATACGGCGGCTGTGGTAGTTGCGTAGCGACTGTTGATATACCGCGGATCTTGCGAGTGCAATGTCGCGTATCTCGTCGAGTGCATCCACGTCTTCTGCGAGTGCCCTGTTAGAGGTTTCTTCGCTGTAAGCGGCGACTCGTGGGGCGCTGAACTTGACGTCTTCGGGAAGGACTGCTTCAGCCCCGTATACCATGAAAAATGGTGTGTAGTTTGTTGATCGATTTGGGGTCGTGCGTAGGCTCCATAGTACGGAGGATAACTCTTCTGCCCAATGTCCTGCTGCTGGGTGCAGTCGATGTAGTAGCCGTTTCTTTATCCCAGTCGAGACCAATCCGTTGGACCGCTCGACCTGGCCATTGGTTTGCGGGTGAGCCATAGAGGCAAAACTGAGGGTGATACCCTTTTCCTTGCAGAACTGCTCTGTTTCCTTTGCTGTGAAATTGCTTCCGTTGTCGGTGATGATGTTGTGTGGTATTCCAAATCTGCACACGACAGAGTCAAGAAATTTGACGGCGCATTGAGCGCTGGCTGAGGTGACTGGCATGGCCTCAATCCATTTTGTAAATTTGTCGACTGCAACTAGCAAGTGCGTGTATCCTCCGGGTGTTGATTTTCTCAGAGGTCCCACCATGTCTAGCCCCCATTGCGCAAAGGGCCAGGAGATTGGGATCATGTGAAGCTCAGTGGCAGGGGCGTGAGGCTTGGGCGCGAATCTTTGACATGCGTTGCATCTGTCGACTAGGTCCTTCGCATCCCTGGCTGCTGTAAGCCAGTAGAACCCTGCGCGAAAAGCTTTACCCATGATTGCCTTCCAGCTAGCATGGTGTCCACAATCTCCTTGGGATATCCCGCAGTAGTTCTTTGCCATCCTCAGGCGCTATGCATCTTTGTAATATTCCTGATATGCTCTGTTTGTACAGTCCTCCATTGAGTACCCGAAAGGCTTTGCTACGTCGTACTATCTGTCTAGCCTCGCGAATATCTGCTGGGAGCTGTTTGTTGGACAAGTAGTCGAGATATTTCTGCGTCCAGACTGGCTCGACCAGAAAAACTTGTCTTGAGATGTTGTGGGTAATCTCGATCATAGCAGTTTGCGGGCTGACTTCTGTCTCCAATGTCTCGGGTGCTTCTGCTGCTTTTTTGACTTTGACTGATCGTTTTATCATCCTTTCGAAGTATATTCCAGGCGGTATGGGTGTGTTTGTAGAACCCATGTTTGCCAGTTTATCCGCTTCTTCGTTGCTGGATTGTGTAATGTGCTTTAGTTCGCACCCTTGGAAACTTCCTTCGAGTAGGTTGTACATGTCTCGATAGGCAACCATGTTTTCTGCAATGGCGTCACACTCTTTCATTGTCTGCTGCACTATGAGGTTTGAATCTCCATAGATCATCAGTCGGGTTGCTCCGCAGGCAATCGCCATCTTCATGCCGTGTAGGAGGCCTTCGTACTCCGCATCATTATTTGACGCCGGGTCGTCGGGTGGAAAGTCCAATCGGAGGACGTATTGTAACTTGTCACCTCTCGGGGATATTAAGACTACCCCAGCTCTGGCTCCTTCATTTCTCTTTGATCCATCAAAATACATTATCCAATTGCTTGTATACTCTGGGGTGCCTGGTGTTTGTAGTTCTGTCCACTCGCTTAGGAACTCCACGAGCACATGTGATTTGATAGACTTGCGACCCGCATATATGATGTCCCAGGCGCCGAGCTCGATACTCCACTTTGCAATTCTTCCAGATGCCATTGGGTTATTCATAATAGTACCCAGTGATACGTCGTTTACCACCGTGACGGTGTGTTCCTGGAAGTAATGTTTGAGCTTTCGGGCTGTGAGCACCACTCCGTACGCGAGCTTCTGGTAATGGGGATATCTCTGTTTGCAGGGCGAAAGCACTTCGCTGATGTAATATATTGGCCTTTGGATACCAAATGCCTTGCCATCCTTCGGCCTTTCGACCACGATTGCTGTGCTAGTGACCTGATTTGTTGCGGCTAGGTAGAGGAACAGTGACTCCCGTTCTTGTGGCGTTGCCAGGACGCGCCTGCTCTGCAACGCTCGCTTGAGGTCTGCGAATGCTTTCTGTGCTTCGGGTGTCCACTCGAACTTATCCGTTTTCTTCAGTAACTTGTAGAAAGGTAATGCTTGCTCGCCTAGCCTCGCGATGAATCTGCTTAAGGCGGCTAGCCGTCCCGCGAGCTGCTGCACACCACGGAGATTGGTTGGTTCCTTCATTGTTAGGATTGCTTGTATTTTCTCCGGGTTAGCTTCAATCCCTCGAGCGGAGACTAGGTACCCGAGAAGTTGTCCTACAGGGACGCCAAAGACACATTTGGTCGGGTTGAGCTTGATTCGGTATGCGTTCAACGCGTCGAACGTTTCTCTAATATCGTCGAGGAGCGTATCTTCCACTCGAGTCTTGATGACGATGTCGTCAACGTACACTTGCACGTTCTTGCCAATGAGCTTGGCGAGGCATTTTTGCATGCAGCGCTGATGCGTTGCGCCTGCGTTTTTCAGCCCGAAGGGCATTGTCGTGTAGCAGTAAACACCGTGGGGGGGGGGGGGTTATAAACGTCGTCTTCTCCTCGTCTTCCTTCTTCATTTTGATCTGATTATAGCCTAAATAGGCGTCCAAGAAAGAGAGGCGTTGGCAACCTGCTGTAGAGTCCACGATTTGATCGATTTGTGGCAGGGGAAAGTTATCCTTGGGGCAGTGTTTATTCAACGACGTGTAGTCGATGCACACGCGAAGGATGTTGGTATTTTTCTTCGGAACCAGCACCGGGTTTGCTAACCAGGTGGAAATTTTTATCTCGCGAATAAATTTTGCGGCGAGTAGTCTGTTTACTTCTTCTCCGAGCGCTTTTTGTTTGGGCTCTGAGAACCTTCGGGTAGTCTGCTTGATAGGTTTAGCGTCTTTGAAGACTTCGAGTGAGTGCTCGGTGAACTCCCTGGGTATCCCTGGCATATCTGAAGGCTGTCAGGCGAAAATTTCCCAGTACTCACGGAGGAGCTCGACGAGCGCGCCTTCATATGCTGGCGAGAGGGTGGTGGACACCATCGCCGTCTTCGCAGAATCCGTCGGGTGTACTTGATGCTTGCGGGTACCGCTATTTGTGTTGAATTCAAGCTCTGGAGAGTTCTTCTTGGTGAGAGGCATCACGGAGTGATCCGTGGTTTTTGCTATCTCCTCTAGTTCTTCCTGCATCCCGAAAGATTGAGCGATCTTGTTGAATTCGATGTCGCATTTGTTGGACTTTTGAAAATCGCCGTCGATGGTGATTGTGCCATATTCTCCAGGTAACTTGAGCTTCAAGTATGCGTAGTGCGGTACTGCCATGAATCTGGCGAACATCGTTCGACCAAGAATGTCGTGGTACTGTGAGGGCCAATCGACAACTTCGAAATCGAGGAATTCTCATCTGTAATTGCTTTGGTTGCCTAGCACCACTTCTAGGTTGATCGTTCCGAGTGGACGGACTGCTTTTCCTGGAACTATCCCGTGGAAGGATGTCTCTGATTCTGCGAGTCCATCCAAATTCTTGTTCATACGCCGGAGTGTGTCTGCGTAGATGATGTTGATGCCGCTGCCTCCGTCCATGAACACGCGAGCCAGCTCGTAATTGCCAATTTGTGCTTGTATGACAAGTGTGGCGTGTCCTGGTCGATAGACTCGCGGAGGGTGGTCTTCCTTGGAAAAAAGTTATTGGTTGTTCCGCCATCTTCAGGTACTCAGTTCTTGTAGTTGGAGTTTGCACAACCATGCATAGCTGCCGCGTGTTTGTCTTCTGAGCTTTGCGTGATGGACAGACCTTTTGTATCATGCATAAGAGACCTGTTGGGTTTGGGTACCCGTTGGCTCCTTGATTTGGGGCGGGTGGCGCTGGCAGCGCAGCTAGCATTGCGTTTTGGTTTCCTGCTGGGGACAGGGCTTGTGGTTGTTGAAATCCTTGAGTTCCTCCTCCGGGAAGCTGCGGGTAACCCTGACTAATTGCTGCTCTGTTTTTCTTCAAGAGGGCCTCGTGGATATCAATGAACTTTCGGCAATCCTTGAGAAGATGTGTTGCCTTAGTTTTGCCTGTGCGCTTATCTGTAAATAGATGTAGCGTGCAGTAACCGTCGAGGTCCTCCTCGGGGGTTTTTTCTTCTTGCTTTGGTTTCCACTCGCGTTTTCCACGATATCCGCTGTCGCGATTTTTGGTGAACTCTGCTGCCACGAATTCTTCTCGATCATCATGGTCGTAGTTTTTTCTTCATTTCTTTCGTCTATGGCGGTCGTCATCGCGTGCTGGGGATGAGTCTTTCTCGTTGCGCAGCCGTTTGCCCATCTATCGGCTATGGCCATCAATTCTCCCATGGTTTTGGGTGCTAGTCGCCCCAGTTCTTCCCTGAAAGAAGTTCGCCGTGCTCCTTTGGCGAATGCTTCAACCGCGACTTCTTCTGATATATTCCCTGTTGTATTCCTTAGCAGGGTCCATCGCTGAATATATTCGCGAGTAGACTCGCCACTTTTCTGCTTGCAAGCCCGTAGCTCCTCGATGGTCGCAGTTCTTTTGTATGTTGCTTGGAAATTTTTGCAGAAATCGAGGTTTAGGTCGTCCCAAGACCCGTAGCATGCCTTTGGCCTTCCTTCGAGCCAGCTGCGGGCAGCACCGACTAGGTGCAGGTTGAGGTACTGCATAGCCGTGTTTTTGTTCCCACATTGGCATTTTACTGCCGTGAGGTAATCTGATAACCAGGCTGAAGGCTCTTGCGAACCGTCATATTTCTGTACTTCTGTGGACAACTTAAATCTTTTGGGTAGCGGCGCTTCGCGAATGCTGCGGGTAAAGCATAGGGCTCCGCAGACTTCGTCATCGGAGGATGTGGATGGGGAGCGCGCACGGTCTCTGGCCGCACGACCTTTATCGACCTTGCGCTGGGCGATGTCCGATCGCACGTTGTATCCGGGCTCATCTCGATTGGCGTCTCCTCTTGGTTCTTTGTTGCGATGTCGCGAGCGGCTGCTGTCTCGATCTTTTCGCGGGCTGCGATCCCGATTTCCTCACGGGTTGCGATCCCGATTCCTCCGTGGGCTGCGATCTCGACCTCTACTCGGGCTGCGGCTACGATCTCGACCCCTTGGGCTGCTATCGCTGTCACTCGGGCTATCTCCTCGTCGCCGAGCTTCTTTCCCCCGTGCTCGGCGGGGCGATTTTCCCTTGTCGGGTGATGTGCCGCTACGTCATGGGGTGCTTCTTTGTCCTTCTGTTCGGCTGCCTTCCTGCGATCATAGGAGGCAAGTTTTGCGGCTGCCATGCCTAGTCCTTTTTGCACTTGCTTGTATTGTTCCGCACGGGGATCGTTTTCCCCTGGTTGATTTATCTGCATGTAGGTAGCCGCGGCTAGCACTGCGGCTGTGGGAGTTTGCGGATGGATGTTTCCATCTTCGTCCACACGCATAAGGGATTTGCTGATCCCGCTTAAGGACTCGATGTCCATGGTCGCGGTTCTCGAGGCGCGTCCCTTCTTCTGGGGGTGGTTCCCGACGGAAGGTGTTAGGGATAACTCCGCACGGCATTGGCTCGATTCGTCTGCCAATCTTTTTCGCACGACCAGATCTTCTCGAGCTTCTTTGATAGCAATGACCGCTCTCACTAGATGGTAGTGGTAGGCGACCATATCTTCGTGTGGGACCCCGGCCGCAGGTGGTTGGCTTGTGCGGATGGCCTCCTTTGCTCGGATCCAGGCGTCTCGCGAAACGTTGATCTCGGCGCGTTCCTTCGCGCTTTGTTCAGTTTCCGCAGGTGGCTGTTCCGATCCTGCCATGCAGACTTGAGCCAGACGTGGCTTTTGAGTCCTAGGCGTAACTCGAAAGGCCTTCCTGACCCGAGAGGGTTCCTCTGTAGAGAGGGTATGGAAATTGCTGGTGTTGAGGTGGATGGATTTGCCACTTTTCGCCAAGTAGGGTCGTGAATCGACAGCTCCTGGGCTAGAAATTGACTCAGATCCCGATTCTTCAGGGAAGTGGAGGATCCCGTCTTTGTTGGTGTAGAACTTGAAGCTCCCGAACGTCAAGGTGACGCTTTTCTCCAGATTGCTGAATTCCGGGCGTGATTCCGGCGAGTGAGGGGTGACTACGACAGATCCGATCCGAATTGGGTTGGTTGGAGTCGAAGTCGAAGGTTTCCAACACAAGTTGGTTGTCGATGAAGCCGAAGATGCCAGAGATCCAGCGCCCGCCGTTCCCACAGACGACGCCAATTGTCGAATATGCATCTCAACAAGTCCCTCGGGTGAACCCATAGGGTTTTGATTAGGAGAACATGTAGGCGCTGGTGACAATCGTCGGCTAGACAGGGGACACGATTTACCCAGGTTCGGGGCCCTCGTAGAGGTAAAACCCTTATTCCTGCCTTTGTCGAACCTGGGTAGACATGCGGCACTGTTCCAAATGGCTCCATCGAAGGCCCCTGGTGTTGATGGATTCACAGCAGGATTTTTTCAGCGGCACTGGAATTTGGTTCGTCCTGATCTTGTGTCGGATGTCCTTGATTTCTTGAATGGTGGTGAGTTACCCCTGGGTATAAACGACACGTCAATCATGCTTATCCCCAAGTTACGGCACCCACAGTTTATTCATCAGTATAGACCTATTTCTCTTTGTCCCGTGTTGTATAAAATTTGCATCCAATGCAATCACTAATCGGCTAAGAAAACACATGGATAGTATTATTGGAGAGGAACAAAGTGCATTCGTCCCGGGACGTCTGATCATGGACAATGTTCTTGTGGATTTTGAAAGTATCCACGCTATGAGGAGAAGAAAGAAAGGCAAACACTACTCATGTGCGGTGAAACTAGATATGATGAAAGCTTATGATCGAGTGGAGTGGCATTATCTGGAGGCCGTTTTGGGACGGCTAGGCTTTGCTTGGGAGTTTGTTCGCATGATTATGAAGTTTGTTACATCGGTACGATTCTCTGTCCGTGTTAATGGAGAATTACTACCTTATTTTACTCCCTCGAGAGGGCTGCGTCACGGCGACCCGATTTCACCATACTTGTTATTGATGTGTGGTGAAGGTTTCACATCCTTGCTGAATTTCTACGGTGGCAACAATATCGAGAGGGGGATCCGAGTTTCTTATAGGTCACCTTGGGTGAACCATCTTGTTTTTGCCGATGACAGTCTTATCTTCATCAGTGCATGTGAACAAAGTGCTGATCGCCTAAATGCAATCCTGAATATTTATGCGGAGTGTTCTGGTCAGTGTGTGGACCGAGAAAGAGCTCAGTGTTCTTCACCCCCAATACTCCGGTGCAAAGGCGCTAGCTGCTAAAACAAAAACTCGAGATTATGGTTGAAGCTTTTAGTGACAGATACCTTGTCCTTCCCAGGGCGGTAGGTCGTATAACAAGTGGGACCTTTGATCATATTGGTGACAGAGTCAGGGGTAAGATGAATGGTTCGTCTGAAAAACACCTTGCATGTGCGGGCAGGGAAACTCTCCTTAAATCTGTTATCCAAGCTATACCTACGTTCAGTATGTCTTGTTTTCGTCTAACTAAGAAAGTATGCAAAAAAGTATAGGTCCAACATGGCACAATTCTGGTGGAGCAGTTCACTGGATAAAAGATCCTTGCATTGGATTTCTTGGGACTCTCTAGCAAAACCGAAGGAAGAGGGGGGTATGGGCTTCCGTGATATGGAGGTCTTCAACCTAGCCTTACTTGGAAAACAAGGATGGAGGCTTATGACATCTCCGAATTCTCTGTGTGCTAGAGTTATGAAGAGCCATTTTTTTCCATTGACAGATTTTTTGCATGCTACTATTCCACATACGGCATCGGCAATCTGGCGTGCGATAGTGGTCGGTCGAACTGCTCTTGAGGTAGGTTTGATCAAGCGTGTGGGCAATGGTTCTACTATCTCGGTTTGGGAAGATAAGTGGATTCCACCAGCTATAAATTTCTCTCCATTGTATAAACCAAGTGATGCGGAAATTGTTAAAGTGGATGAGCTACTTGATGCTGACATTGGGAAGCGGAAGACAAACCTGGTCCGATATTCGTTTTCAAGACCTGATGCCGATGCAATTTTGAATACACCGCTAAGGCGAGATGGCGGTGATGATTTCATGGCCTGGGCCTTTGAAAATCCATGACTCTATCTGTCAAGTCGGCTTACCGTGCTCTAGTGATTCAAAAAAGGAGATCTTCTCCCGATGAAGGAACGGTGACCAGTACCTCACAGAAAGAAAAGCAGATGTGGAGTACCCTTAGGAAATTAAAATTTATGCCCAAGGTAAGGATTTTTTTGGTGGCGGTGGTTAGAGGTATATTACCTGATGAGGCCACGCTGAGGCGGCGTCACATAGAACCCATTAGCATATGCAACATATGCTTAGCAGAGGAGGAGGAGGACATTATGCATGCTTTAATGCATTGTCCGCATTCACAACACTTTTGGGACAAGGAACATGCGATGTTTGATCTCCGTTTACCGAGACTGCACCCCCTGACTTGGTCACATGATATCCTATGTGATGATCGCTTCACTGATTCAGATAGAGCGAAGATCATCTCAATTATGTGGGCTGTTTGGCACTCAAGAAACGTTGGACACATGAGAAAATACCATGGGATCCGGAATTATCAGTGAAAAGGATCCGTGAAGATCTAGCAGTTCTTGAAGTTCCAAGTAACTCGGCTACTGTTTTACCTGGGCATGGGTGGCGGCCACCTCACGAGGGTTTCATCAAGATAAATATAGATGGTGCTATTAATTCTGTCACGGAGATGGCGGGAGCAGGGGGTATTGCACGCTCGGCCACTGCCGTGTTGGGTGCTTGGTGTAAACCGCATCCAGGAGTTACCGTTCCTATGATTGCTGAAGCAGAATCATTACGAGATGGAGTTGTCTTCGCAAAATTGAGGGGCTACTCGCATGTGATCATGGAATCGGATTGTCTGGAGGTTGCCAACCTCTGGAAATCTAGTCACAATTAGAGATCGATTGTGGCTCCTATCTTGTTAGATATTGGAGAGCTTGCATCTACATTGACTTCCTTTGATATTATTCATGTTAGTAATCCGCTAACATACCGGCCCATCTTTGTGCTCAGCGTGCCTGTATGCTGATGGTCACCGATAGTTGGCTCGAAAATGTACCTTCCTTCCTGGTCACGAGCCTCTTGGCAGATGATCCAGGGAGTCCCTGTGGGTTCGGGTACCCATTGGCTCCCTGGTTTGCGGCGGGTGGCGCTGGTAGCGCGGCTAATACTGCGTTCTGATGTCCTGGTGGACGTAGGGGCTGTGGCGGCTGGTATCCTCCTGGGAGTTGCGGGTATCCCTGTTTGACTGTGACTCTGTTCTTCTTCGTGTAAGACTCGTGGATGTCCTAAAACTTTCAGCATTCCTTAAGGAGATGAGTCGCCTTGGTCTTGTCGGTGCGCTTATCTGTGAATAGATGTAGCGTGCAATAACCGTCAAGGTCTTCCTCGGGAGTTTTATCATCCGGCTTTGGCTTCCGGTCGCGATTTCCACGAGGCCCGCTGTCACGATTTCTTGTGAACTCTGCTGCCACTAGTTCTTCTCGATCGTTGTGATTGTAGTGTTTCCTCTTCTTCTTTCGACCGTGGCGATCATCCTCAGGCGCGGGTGAAGATGCTTTCTCGCTGTGCACGGAGTCTTCGCAGTTAGCCCATCTGTTGGCTATTGCCATCAACTCCCCGATGGTTTTGGGTGCAGTTCGTCCCAGCTCTTCTCGGAAGGCAGCGCGCCGAGCTCCTTTGGTGAAAGCTTCGACTGCGATCTCCTCTGACATGTTTCCCGCCATATTTTCGAGCGTGGTCCACCGCTGAATATACTCGCGAGTAGACTCGCCACTCTTCTGCTTGCAAGCCCGCAGCTCCTCGATATATGCGGGTCTTTTGTATGTTGCTTGGAAGTTTTTGCGGAAATCGTAGGTTAGGTCGTCCCATGATCCGTAGCATGCTCGTGGTCTTCCTTCGAGCCAGCTGCGCGCAACGCTTACAAGGTGTAGGTTCAGGTACTGCATGGCCGTTGTCTTGTTTCCACGTTAGCATTTCACTGCCGTGAGATAATCTGATAGCCAAGACTTGGGCTCCTGCGAACCGTCGTACTTCGGGACCTCGGTAGTAAGCTTGAATCTCTTGGGCATCGGTGCCTCGCGGATGTCACAGGTGAAGCACAATGCACCGCAGGCCTCTTCGTCGGAAGAGGTGGATAGCGACCTTGCGCGGTTTCTGATTGCTCGAGCCCTGTTGACCTTGTTTTACGCGATGTCACCTCGCGTGTCGTATTCAGGCCGGTCGCGATTATCCTCTTTCCGCGGCTCCTTGCTACGGTGTCGCGAGCTGCTGTCGTGGTGTCGTCGACTGCGATCATGATCTCTCGGGCTATCATCACCTCTACTCGGGCTATCGCTGCGGCGCCGGGCTTCTTTCCCTCGGGCGCGACGAGGTGACTCCTTCCTTCTAGGCGACGTGCTCCCGCGTCCGCGGGGTATTTCCTTGTCTTTCTGAGGGGGGTTTTCAGTTTCCGGCGTTGCTGCGTGCCTGCGGCCTTGAGCGGCGATTCTTGCGGCTGCCATGCCCAACCCCTTCTGGACTTGTCGGTATTGTTCTGCGCGGGGATCATTCTCGAGCGGTTAGTTCGCCTGTAAATATGTGGCTGCTGCCAAGAGTGCCGCGGCGGGGGTCGTCGGGTGTACGTTGCCGTCGTCATCGACGTGCATGAGGGATGTCTCGAGTGTCTTGCTGATTCCACTAAGGGATTCGCGATCCATGGCAGCGGTCTTCGAGACGTATCTCTTTTCCAGGGGATTGTTCCCTACCGAGTGAGTACTGGAGAGTGCCGCACGACACGCGCTCGACTCATCCGCCGCTTTCTTTCGCGCGTCCAGATTCTTGCGGGCTTCATTGATCAGTCGATCTGCTCGTACCAGGTGATAGTGGTATGTAGTTAGATCTTCATGGGGAGCTCCCTCCTCGACTGGCTGGCCTAGGTGTACGTCCGTCTTTTCTTTGAGCCAAGCGGCCCGCGACACTTTCATGCGCTCTCGCTCCTTTAGGCTTTCCTCAATTTCCTTGGGCGGATCAGTTGATCCTGCCATGCAGATCTGGGCCATATATGGCTCATGAGTCCTAGGCGCATGTCGACAACTTTCACCAACTCGGGAGGGTTCCTCAGTCGCGATAGTGTGGAAGTTGCGGATGTTGCGGCGGATGGATCCATCACTGGGCGCTAGGTCGCGACCAGCGTCGTCAGACGGCAAGTCGAGGGTCGCCGGGCTCGAGACAGACTGGGAGTCCGATTCGCCGAGATCGATCTGCTCGGGGAAGCGCGGGATTCCCGCCTTGTTGGCGTGGAAGTGGAAGCTCCCAAATGTCAAGTTGACGCTCTTTTCCAATCCGCTGAACGCCAGACGCGATTCCGGCAAGTGGGGCGCGTAGATGAGCGACCCGAAACGGATCGGTTCCGCTGGAGTCGAAGTTCCGGGGCTCCAGTTGAAAATTTGTGATGACGGAGCCAAAGACGTCGTAGATCCAGCGCCCGCCGTTCCCACAGACGGCGCCAAATTGTCGATTAGTCATCTCAATAAGTCCCTCGGATGATCCAGTAGGGTTTCAATTAAGAGAACGTAAGGACGCTGGTGACGATCGTCGGGTAACAGGGGCACGATTTACCCAGGTTCGGGGCCCTCGTAGAGGTAAAACCGTTACTCCTACTCTTTCGATCAGTATTATTCGTAGATCAGTTACAATGGGGGGGTGCTCAATTCGATAGTATGATCTCGAGCTCAAGGCTTTGGTGGAGAAGAATAGATTGGATCCCCCCTCGGGGGTTCTCCTAGCCTTATATAGGTGGCTAGGTCTCAAACCGTGTCCGGGGGGGGGGGGGGTTACAAACCCTAGTTTTAGGTTTGTACAAGTTTCCTTCTTTACCCGCAAGTCTTTGCGGGTGGGCTTCGGATGGGCCTTCTAGAACTGTAAGGTGACACCTCCCTCTAGGCTTAGGTCTTGGGCCTCGGACCGGGTAGCCTCACCCGATAGGTCCAGAATTCATCCCCACATCACTCATGAAAGATCACCTAATCCTTTTCTTCAAGACACACTAGCAATATGCACAACTCTATACATGGTCATTCTTCATATAAAGCCTTGAATATAACAATGACCATCAAGAAAGCCAATAGAGTTCAACACATGAACTCCATTATTTTCTATGGACAAGATCTACAAGGATAACTCAATGCAAACATTAGTCCATAAGGATTGTTATTAATTATCAAAACCACATATGGGGGCACCCTGCGCTTTCAACTATTCATACTAGCCCGGGATGTATTAACCGTCCCCGTGTCAACAACATCGTCAGAGGGAACTTTTAGTCTCAATGGAAGAGTACTCGAGGCAAGAAGAGCAAGTCTCCACCCTGATATGGTGAAGAGTTTGATGATTGTAAAAGATGGCGACCGGGCAAAGCGTAGAACCCAACACATGCCGGAGGACCCTGAGTTCCTAGTTGCAATGAAGTATCTTGATATCGACGATGAAGCATAATTTTCTTATCTTCTTTGTAATTTTCTTTTTTATATTTGTAATTTGAACTCGGTAGAGCAGTTAGTGTGAGAGCAGCAAGGTTCAGACACACTCTTTTTCCTTATCATGATACCTAAGGGGACTGTAAGTTTTAATGACATGGCTTGCTAGCTTAATAAAAAATTATTAAGATCATATATATCTTTTTCTTATTTTTAATTCTTTGTAGCCATAATAGTACCGGCCAAGAGAATCGTGCTTTTTCCAATCCAACGGGTCTTATTAGTTCTAGTGGGCCATGCCAACCCAAAGATGAAACCTGTGGGTTAACACAGCATGGTAGGAATGCTAATCGTGCCGCCGTGCTTTGCGTGGGCCGAGTTGTGCCGTGTCGGGCGGCACGATTGGCCAGCCAGCTATAGAACCATCCTTCTCTCTCGAAAAAAGCTATAGAACCATCCACCTAGCTTTACAACCAAACACATCTAACACTGGGATGATTATTAATTTCAAAAGAAAACAATAGGATGATTCCGTCCCACCCTCGTTTAGTCAAGAACCAAACACACGCTAAGAGAATCTCCAACAGGAGCTGTAAGAGCATATCCAGCGGAGACGCGATCGCTGGGCGCTGGAAATCGGAGTTTGGTGCGCGGTGTGCAGTTTTCGGGCGCGAGCGCGGGGCGACAGAAAATACAGAAGCGCTAAAACAATTTTTCGGGCGTTAGGAACTTTTTGATTAGCAGACGCACCAAACTAGCGCGCCGCAAACATAGACGAGTTTGTTACAGAAATTTAAACTAAACGGGAATTTTAAAAATTATTTAAAAACGGTCGCCGCCGTTCAGTCGGAGAAGCCACCGCTGTCGAAGTCCGACGTCGGAGGACGTCCAGATGTGGTCCCACCGGGAGTCGTCGGATGCACAGTCCTCGCCCGTGCCGGCTTCGAGCTCCGTCACGGCGGCAGCGTGCCTGGCGCGCTTCGCCTCCCGTCGCGCCGCTCGCTCCGCGCGACGCTGCTCGTAGAAGTTGCGCTCGGTGGCGGCGTCCTCCGGGAACCGCTCGCGCCATAGCGCCATCGCCCGCTCATCTTGCTCTGCAATGGCGAGGTGGCTCTGAGTGATATGGTTGTGGCGGTTGTCCTCCTCCGTCACGACGCGCGGCGGCGGCGCCAGGTCTTCCGCCCGCTGCCGCGTCGAGACGTCGCGGAAATACATTCCGGCGCGCGGCCGACCGAGCCTCCACGCCGCCGCGTCCCACGCGCGGGCGGCCTCGTGTGCGTTCTCGAACGTGCCGAGGCCAATTCGGAGTCGCCGCTCCGTATCTCGGCGTAGAACGTCCCGTTGGGCCGCGCCCGGACGCCGCGGTAGCCGCTCTGGTTTCGGCGCGGCGGCATTGCGGCGACGACAACTCGTGGAAGAGAGGGAGAGGAGCAGCCACTGGCGCGTGGAAGAGAAAGGGAGGGGAGAAGACGGGGGCGATGGCGAGAGAAGTGGCAGTTGCGCGAGGCGACGCGCACCATTTTGTACCGTGCGCTTGCAGCCACGCGCCAGAATTCGCGCGCGAATGCCCGTGCGCAACTATTTTTCCCGCGCGCACCGTTTGACCACGTCTGCTGGAGTTTCCCGCGTTGGTCCGCGTGCACGATGGCGCGACTGCTGGAGATGCTCTAAAATAGAGCCGCGCCCAAAAATACGTCATTTTAGCGCGCGTGGGAAAAAAAACGACGGTCCAGCAGCTACTGAAAAATTGCGCACACACTATTATTTTATCCAGCGCCGCGCCCAATGCGGTATCCTACGCCCCAAATTTTGGGCTCTCGTTCAGGCGCTGGACATTCTTACAACACGCGCACAGAGCCAACTGTCTGAAGTTCCCCTCGCGCGCACGCACAGAAGGCCGAGGACGAAAGCCGGCCACGGCCCAACGCCTCCATGATTGCTACCGCCGAGCTCCCATGAGGCCACGACCCCAACGCTCCATATCCGGCGTCGCCCGCTGCCCGCCGCTCGCGTGCCACGCGGAGCCGGCCACCTTGAGTTTCCGGAGCAAAGACTGAACACAGAGCAGGCCACCTCGCGTGGAAGAGGACGACGAGGGCAGTGGCGGCGCAGCCCATTCGTCCTCGACTCGTGCAGTGGCGGCGTGGCCCCGTTCCTCCTCGGCCAGGGCAGTGTCGGCGTGGCCCCGTTCCTCCTCGACCCGGGCAGTGGCGGCGCGGCCCCGTTCCTCCTCGACCAGGGCAGCGGCAGCGCGACCCCGTTCCTCCTCGACCCGGGCAGTGGCGGCACGGCGAGCTCGCCGGCCTGCAGCGAGCTCTGGACGCGTTCCATAGCGTGGAGATTGATACAGGACCCGATTGCGTTTTTCAAACAAAAATTAGGGACTTATTTTTAAACTCTAAAACCTGTTTGTTAAAGAAACATGTTTGTGTGTCGTACTTTAGGGCGTCTGGTAAACCGCTGTTACACGCAATAGCAAAACAACGATGAAGTTAAACAAGATCGAACCAAAGGGGACACGAGATTTTAACGTGGAAAACCCTTTCAACAAGGAAGAGAAAAAACCACGGGCGCCAACCAGCAACACTTCACTATTTCGGGTGAGGTTACAAACGCGCCGAGATTTACAATGTGTGGCTTATCCCGTGCGGTGGCTTACAAGAGGTATATAAAGGCGGTCCTGACCTAATTAGGTCAGTAACGGTGAATCCAACTCCAACTCGGTAACAACTCGTCGCGTAGCGGAGGCCGAAATTTCCTTTATCTTTATATGAATTTGGATCATCACAAAATAACACTCCACCTTTAGACAAATTCCTTCATGTAGCATAAACGAAACCTTCACCCTAAAACAAACAAAGAAAACACCTTTGGTGCCAAATAGCCTCTTGGGCTAAACAGTGATACCAACTAAGCTTGAGCAAAGCTCAAACTTAGCAACAAGAACTGGCTTTGTCATCATATCAGCAGGATTATCATGAGTACTAATCTTGCATACCTTCAGGTTACCTTGTGCAACCACATCAAACACATAATGGTACTTGACATCAATGTGCTTTGTTCTCTCATGGAACATCTGGTCCTTAGTAAGGTAAATAGCCTTCTGACTGTCACAAAATAGTTTAATGCAAGTATCATCTCCACAAAACTCAGTAAACAGACATTTCAACCAAACTGACTCTTTGCATGCTTCAGCAATAGCCATGTACTCAGCCTCAGTAGTAGATTGTGCAACAACACCCTTCAAGTTAGCATTCCATCTAACAGCACATCCACTAACTGTAAACACATAACCTGTGAGGGACCTCCTCTTATCCAAGTCGGCAGCAAAATTTGAATCCACATAGTCTACGAGTCCCTCACCAGTTTTGCCAAACTTCAAGCAAGCTTTGGATGTGCCATGAAGGTACCTTAAAATCCACTGAATAGCTTTCCAATGTTTTTTACCATGATTAGTCATGTATCGACTGACCAAACTCATAGCATAAGACAAATCAGGTCGAGAACACACCATGGTATACATTAAGGAACAAACAACACTAGAATAGTGAACTCGTGACATGTACTCAACATCTTTGTTAGTAGTAGGACATTGCAATGCTGACAACTTGAAGTGTGAAGCAATAGGAGTACTAACAGACTTTGCATCATGCATATTAAAACGATGAAGAACTTTCTTAATGTAATTCTCATGACTAAGAAATAGCAATCTAGATTTTCTGTCTCTTGAAATTTCCATACCTAGAATTTTCTTAGCAGGACCAAGATCCTTCATCTCAAACTCACTACTCAATTGTTTCTTCAATGTAGTGATTTCTTTCATGCTCTTGGCAGCAATTAACATATCATCAACATATAGCAACAGGTATATAGGCGATTCATCAAAAAAAATAATGTACACACAACTATCATATTGAGACTCTTAAAGCCACGTGACATCATAAAGAATCAAACCTTTTATACCACTGTCGAGGAGACTGTTTCAAACCGTAAAGGGACTTGTTTAGCTTGCACACGAAATCCTCTTTACCAGGCACTATGAACCCTTCAGGTTGGTGCATGTATATCTCCTCCTCAAGTTCTCCATGCAAAAACGCAGTCTTCACATCTAACTGCTCAAGCTCAAAATCATACATAGCAACAATACTAAAGAAAGTACGAATAGAACTATGCTTGACAACTGGGGAGAACACATAATTATAATCCACTCCTGAAATCTGGTTGGAACCTTTTGCTACTAACCTTGCCTTAAACCTTGGAAGCTCACTAGGAGATAAACCCTCAAGATCCACTTACAGCGGACAGGCTTATTTTATTTAGGCAAGCGCTCAACATCCCATGTGTCATTCTTCTCAAGTGATTGCATCTCCTCGTGCATTGCACCAATCCACTTGTCACGATCAACCGAAGCAATAGCTTCATTGTATGTAGCCAGTTCAGCATCATTCTCCACCTGTTCAGCACAACTTAGAGCAAAATAAACAACATCACATTCCTCAATTAAACGAGTACGAGGTCATTTATTCATCTTCTCTCTGCGCTCTGCAATAGACAAATTTTCTTGCTGCACAATAGGAGGTGAGGGTGGCACAATATCCTCCCCATCAATTTCAGTTTCCTCCTCATCCAGGTGTTCTAGCTCCACCCGCAAACGAACTCGTGGTTCGTCCTGATCATAAGAATCTGACACAACATCAGTCGACAAAATGTCCTCATACATAACAGATTCATTAAACACAACACTCCTGCTAAAGAAAGTCTTTTTGGTTTTCGGGTTCCACAACTTATATCCTTTTACTCCAGAACCATAACCAAGAAATAAGCACTTAACAGCTCTAGGCTCTAACTTTCCATTATCAACATGAGCATAGGAAGTGCAATCAAAAAATTTCAGTTGTGAATAATCAGCTGACTCACCAGACTATACCTCAATAGGAGTTTTCTTGTCAAGAGGGATGGATGGTGACCTGTTGATCAAGTAGCAGGCAGTGTTGGCAGCCTCAACCCAAAAACGCTTATTCATGCGGGAGTTGGACAACATGCAACGAGCTTTGGAGATGAGCGTCTGTTCATCCGCTCGGCTACACCATTCTGCTGAGGTGTGTATGGGATAGTGTGATGCCTGACAATGCCTTCCTGCACACAATAATCATCAAAGGCATGCGAACAAAATTCACCACCATTGTCAGTACGAAGCAACTTCACCTTTCTCTCAGTTTGCTTTTCAATCATAACTTTTCACTCTTTAAAAGCAGCAAAAGTATCATCCTTAGTTTTCAGGAAATAAGGTCAAACTCTTCTAGAGTAATCATCAATGATAGTAAGCATATAACGAGCACCACCATAAGAGGGCTTACGTGAAGGCCCCCACAAATCAGCATGTACATAATCCAATGTACCTTTAGTGGTATGAACAGAATCATTGAACTTAACTCTCTTATGCTTACCAAACACGCAGTGTTCACAGAACGACAACGTACTCATATTGCAGTTCTTCAGAAGTTCTCTCTTCACCAATTTTGCCATACCATGTTCACTCATGTGTCCAAGTCTCTTATGACAAAGGTTAGTTGTACTTGGATCATCATTAGTAATAACAGCAGCAGTACCAGACAAAGTGCTACCTCTAAGGATATATAACTTGGCAGAATTCATATCACTAATCATAACAATGAGAGAACCTTTTGATACCTTCAGGCGTTTATCCCCTCCGACATATTTGTACCCGTCACAGTCAAGGGTACTCAGCAGCGAGATCAAATTTCTCGCCATAGATGGTATGTGTTTCACTCCCGTTAGCGTGTGTGTGATCCCACCATGGGTCTTAATCCGAACAGATCCAACGCCAACAATGTGACATTTGTTGTCGTTCCCCACACACACGAAATCTCCAGTCTGCACTGTCTCATAAGAACTGAACCAATCTTTGTTACATCAAATATGAAATGAACAAGCAGTATCAAGAATCCACTCATCATCACGGGTAACACATGCAGCAAAAACAACACCATCCGAACTATTATCACCAGCAACAACAACAGACTCGAGTGGAATAACCCTTTGACAAGGGCCCTAAGGAAACACTCAACATAAGCCAATCACGTCCAAATTCCACCCCAGGTATTTCATTGATTAGTTATTCTTAGAATTTTTTCCTCAACATCTAGTAAAACAATTTGTAATATTGCATAGGATTACTAAGTTCTAAGGTTGTCAAAATAAGAAGGGTAAAATAGATGGTTACACACTACGAGGATAATAGCATAGCATAATATAACTTAGTAAAATTTCCTATCATGCATAGTACTGAAAACTCTAATGATGCATATCAAAAATAATGGGTAGTGAATGGTGTGTTAATTGCCTTGTTGAAGTTGGTGAAGAAATCACACTCTCTTCACAAAAGATTGTTGCTCTCTGTACAATCTATTCATTGAAAACACAATAACAAAATAAACAAGCATTCTAGCAATCAAACACATAAGTGAGGAAAACATACAAAGGAACTAACATATCAAAAGGGGTTTAACAAAGTTGGCTAGGACAAGGTCAAGGTTTGATTTTGAAAAGATACATTCTCTAATGGTTCAATACATTGTTAAGGGGTTTCCAAGGGTTTACTTGGGATGGACTAGTTTGAGTTTGTAGTGATCAAACTTTATTATAACCATAGTTGTCAAGGAAGTTCCAAGAGTTCACCAAGTTGATCTCACTATTTCAACTAAAGTAACACATAACAATGTGTAACACTTAGTCATTTTCATCAAGACATTTGAGTGATCTAAGTTAGTCCTTTCATTTTGGGTTAAGGTAGGTCTAGGTTCAAATAACTTCATAACAATAGAGATAACAAGATAAAGTCCTGGGATTTTCCATTTGGGTCAATGGTTGGACAAAAACAACTTGTCATTCTTCAACTTGTATGGATTGCTCCAAGTCTTCATATGATTGTCTTCTTGAAGATCATCTTCATGCACTCTATTGTAGTTTTTGTTCCTTGGGTGGTACTTCTCTTGGTCTTCACAAATCTTCATGGACTTTGGTACATGGACTTCACTTCACTAGTTGGTTTAGGTATGGTATGGGCAAAAACCAAGGGTTGATTCTTGGTCACAAATGAAAATATCTCTAAGTCAAAAATAGAGGAGAAATGAAATAAGAAGAAAGATATAAGGAGGAAGAAGGTTATCTTCTTCTTAATCTCTTCATGAATTTGCACTTCCTTGAGTTGCTTCTAGTTGTGGAGTCCAAGTCTTTTCTACAATGATCTTCCTTGTAGTTCTTCATGTTGCCACCAAGTTGATAATGAAGTTTCCTTCTTGTGCTTGAGTCTTGATCTCCATTTTGCTGGCTTGGTGAATTCTTGAAGCAAGAATGGGGGAGTGGAGAAGTAGATAGAAAACTAAGGTACTAGTATTTAAGGTTCACTACTTGGTACTATATGTGATTGACACATTCTAAGGACTTGGGCTTGGCTCCAATTAGCTATAACAACAAAAGTAAAACATGGAGAGAAAAATTCTAAGACATGGTAAAAATGGATGTATCACTAAGTTGGATTTTTTCTCAAAAACATATGGTCATGGTACAAGGGTGTCCAAAATGGTTGGGCAAAGATGTCTCTGGTTCATGGTTACCAAATGGAACAAATTTGCAAAAGGAACTATATTGAAAATATTTATAGAATTAATTCTATGTCAAAAATACTCAAATATCCCACTTAATTATAAATCCAATTTTCACTTGTTCAAAAATTATTTTGAAACAGAGGATATGAAAGTAAACATCCTAAGGTTTCCAAAACTATTTTATTTGCAAAATTTGGATTTGTAGAATTTGAATTATGCCACAAATCATCAAACAAACATATTTAAATTTGAAGCTATTTAAGTTTGTAATATTTTAATTTGAACATTTCTAAACAATTCTATAGATCCAGGGGATTTCAAAAAGTCCAGGTTTGTTCAATTTGGATTTATGGATCAAAAGTTATGATGATTCTAAGATGCAGGGACTTTTATGCAAAATTACTATTCTATTTTTATTCGGAAATTAATCCAGAGACGGGCTGGGGCAAAAATGGCTATCTGCCGCGCGGTGCGACGGATAAGAATTGGGCTTGGGCTGGTTGCACGTTGCGCCGGGCGACGGATAACAAAGTAAAGCGATGATGACTGGGCTGACACGCGGCGTGTTTCTATTGGCTGGTATCCCTTGAGTAAGTGATCTAATTAATGCTGTAGGATAAAGATCTAACGGACATGGATTGGAGAGAAGCTCACCTCAGCGGCGGGGTGACCGGAAACAAACTCGACGATGGCGCTGGCCTCGGATGCGGTCGAGGTGACGATACAAGGGGCCTCCGGGCTTGGGGAGACCACGGGGAGACTCCGCGCAGCACGGCGAGGCCGGGGGTGGGGTCTTCTTGCTCCCTCGCTTCCGGGATGGACGTTGTTGAGCAAATGGCGGCGGGAGAGCTCCGACGAGCTCCTGTAGTCGTTGTTGTGGCCTCTCCGCTGCGAATAAAACTCGAAGGAGGACATGAGGGTGTGCGCACGCGCGCTCGGAAAACCTGGGACCAAACAAGGGCGGCGCGGACTCACTGTGGTGGCTAGAACTCGAAGATTACGGCGGCGGATCCCGGGGACTCCGGCGAACGATTTCTCTGGCATGCATGCATGGAATGAGGAGGCAAGGGAGGGGAAATGCGGAGGGGGCGATGGGCTATAAAGAGGGAGTTACGGCGCTGCATTTGGTAGCCTTAAACGCACGAAATCAATCGGACAAAATCAATGACCGAAACGGCCGTTGCAGTTTTCTCTACACGTTGAGGACGATGACGTCAGGTGACGTCATCATTTTTTTCTTTTTTCTGTTAAATCAAATATTTAATAACTTTTGTTTTAATTATCCAATTAACCTCAAATAAATTTCTAAAATCTTAAAATTCCAATACCTTTCAACGAGAAACCTTTTTGTTAACATTTCAACACATTTCAATTTTTGAATTTTGAAAATTGGATAAATCCCTAATAGTGACTTAATGTTATTTCCAAAATATAAAATAATTAAATGTTAAACTTATTCAAATAAAATTTCAGTGACATTCTATGAGTGCAATATTATTTTTGAAGATCATTACAGCCTATTTTCCTATTTTGTATTTTTAAGATATAAGTGATTTATTAATAGCAACTTAATGCCATTTTTAAAATAGAAAAACTAATAATTATTAAAGTGGCTTAAAATTTAGAATAAAAACACTAGTCAGAATATTGTTTTCAATGTCCTCTTTTATGTTATTTTCAAAGCAATGCATTTTATTTTCACACCTTTATGTTTAAAACTTGGAATAACGACTAAAGGTTATTATTAAAATATTTTATTCTCATCAAATATTTTTTAGGCTTAGAACTTTTGAGGGTTATAAATCTTTGATTTTTGTTGCCATAAAATATTTTCAAAGTAATATTTGAATTGAGAACATTTTATGTAATAAAGTTGGCTAAAGATAAAATGGTTTTCTTTATCTAAGGAAAATTCAGTTTGAGTGGGTTTTAGGGTTTATGGAATAGAGGTATAATTGGATTAGTAATTTCAATTTCATTGAAATATGTGTTGTTTCCTTTTGTTTCTTGCATCTCATTTGTTTTTTGGTGACTTGCTAATCATGAAAACAAAAGTTTCAATTTTTTGTAATTTTGAGTTTTCCAAAAATCAGGGATGTTACCTGTTAGTACATGTTCTAGCCAAGTAGATGATAGTGACTCCAAGAGAAAGTATTTATGCCCGATAGTGGGTTCATGCCTCCTTTTCATCTGTGCTCGAGTGACAGAATCGTGACAGATGGAGGATGTGTTGTTATCATTAGGGAGAAAACAATGATGTTTACTTCGTTTACATTGTTTACATTACACACCTTGCTTACTGCGATTATTTGTTGCTTGCAACTTAATACCCAACGTTTTTTCGGATGATATTCGAAGGGTGGATTATTAGTCATAGATGCAGTTGGATGAAGATCTATGTATTTTGTTGTAATGCCCGCCTGAAACTCATAGTAATCTTTATGTCATGCATGTTTATTTATCTGTCAATTGCCCAGCTGTAATTCGTTCACCACGCATGTTAGCTATCTTTTATGGAGAGACACCTCTAGTGAACTGTGGACCCCGGTCCATTTTCTCATACTGATAATACACACACTGCTTCCACTGTTTTCACACTACTGCTACTGTTTTTATATTGTTGTACTACTGTTTTCCACACCATACGTTTAACCTCTTTGTGTTCAGCAAAACCGGTGAGATTGACAACCTCACTGCTTCGTTGGGGCAAAGTGAATTGATTGTGTTGTGTAGGTTCCTTGTTGCTGTTGAACCTGCAGTGCACCCTGCCATCTCGGCTGCATCAACCTTCAGAAATTGCTTGTCCTCCTACTGGTCGATTCAACCTTGGTTTCTTTTCTGAGGGAAAACTTTCCACTACACTCTTCACAACCTTTCTCTTGGGGTTTACCAATGTCAGCCATCAACAAGTTTTCTGGCATCGTTGCCGGGGATTTTAAAGTCATCAAGAAGCAACCACTCCCCCGTCAACCCTTGCACCATCAAGTTTTATGGCGCCGTTGCCAGGGAGGAAGAGAATTTCTGCAAGGGGAGTCTCTCACTACCAATATCTTTACTTTGTTTTAGTTTTGCTTAGTTTATTTTATTTTGTCTTGTTTGCTTAGTTTAGTTTATTTTATTTTGTCTTGTTACTTCTGTTACCCTGTTGTTTTCCTTCATCATGTTGCTCCCTAAGTTTACCTTTTAAGATCTTTCAGTTGGTAGTGGTTTTATACTTGGAAAGGATACCATTAAAGAATTCTTTAATCATGTTAGTAAGCATGATAATTTGGAGGAAAAATCCATAGTAGAACTTGCTCCAAATTATGAAACTACTGCAACTTCTTTAATACACATGTTAGAAGCTAGGTTTGTTAACCTTCATCCCATACTACATCATATGTTCCTCAACCTTAATAATATTGAAGATATCGAAAAAATAAATTTTATCTTAGAAACCATGCTTAAAGAATTCGGAGATGTTGCTATAGAAGCTAGATAGTTTTTTGATCATTTCAATATGATAGGATCATGTGTAGATGTTGTTGGTGCTCTTGAAATAACTAAACCTTAAAATGAAAAGGAGGAAAAAATACCAATCCCCTTTATATTGGTAGCACTACATGAAGCCCAAGAAAAAAAATTGATTGGATTGTTCCTGAGAATTTATTTGATGAGAGTAGAAAGCCTAAAAGTTCTAAGAGAGGAGCCTATGAAACTCACTTAGATAAAATACAATGCATTAATGAGGAATTGCCTTATCTTGATTTGGATGTCTCTCCTTTTGAAAACACGTGAATCCACTTTTCTGGCCCTAGCTAAAAGGCGTTAAAGAAAAGCACTTCTTGGGAGATAACCCATGGTATTATTTTTTTCTTTGTTTTTCTCTGTTTTATTTGAGTCAAGGGGTTGTATACTTATTTAGCAAATCATGTGTATCTTTATTTTCATGTTTTAGTTGTGCCAAGTGAAGTTTCTAACGAAAGTTAGAGTTGCTTTTGGATTTCTCCGCGGGAAACAAATTTCTGCCGTGCACCGTAAAAAAATCGTATAAAATCCATAAAGATCAGAATGACCTGAAATTTTGTGCTTATTCCTTGGCTAATTCCGAAACTGTTTGGTTGTTTAAGTTTTTCGATCTGGGCAACGTAAGTTCCTCGAAAAAATTCGTCTTTACAGACTATTCTGGTTTTGATAGATTCTGCCATTTTTCTTGCATTTGCTCTTTTAGGATGTCAAGTGGATTTCTTTGCTTCACGAAACATCAGTGGCTGTATCTAATGTTTCAAAGTCATCAAGAAGCAACTACTCCCCCGTCAACCCTTGCACCATCATCTTGCATGCTCTCCGTTGCTAGTAGATGATCTGGCCAAGTAGATGCTTGTAACTCCAAGAGGGAGTATTTATGCTCGATAGTGGCTTCATGCCTCCCTTTCACTCACGATCAAATGACAGAAACGTAAATGGGTGGGGGATGTGTTGTTGCCATTAGGGAGAAAACAACGATGCTTACATTGTTTACATTACACACTTTGCTTACTGCAATTATCTGTTGCTCACAACTTAATCCCAAGGCTTGTTCGGATGACACTCTGAGGGTGGATTATTAGTCGTAGATGCATTTGGATAACGGTCTATGTATCTTGTTGTAATTCATGCATGAATCACATAGTAATCATCATGTCATTCACATGCACTACGGTGCAACCTTTATATCTGTCAATTGCCCATCTGTAATTTGTTTACCCAACTAGTGAACTGTGGACCCCGGTCCACTTCCTTATACTGGTAGTACAACCACTGCAACCATTGTTTTCGTATTGTGCCTACTCTTTTCCTAGTGCCATCAATGTTCTCTTTTCATCTACTACAAACAAGTACTATTTTCCACACCACATGTTAAACCTCTTTGTTTTCAGCAAAACCGGTGAGATTGACAACCTCACTGCTTCATTGAACCAAAGTGATTTGATTGTGTTGTGTAGGTTCCATGTTGCTTATGAACCGGTAGTGCGCCCTGCCACATCAGCTGCATCAACCTTTGGATGTGATTTCTTTCTCCTATTGGTCGATTCAACCTTGGTTTCTTTCCGAGGGAAACTTGCTATTGTGCTCTTCATACCTTCCTCTCGGGGTCTCCCAACAAACGTGTGTTACACGCGCATCACTTCCGCCTGGCCACCTTCTGTGGCCGCGACGAGGTGGATTTCGTAGCGATCGTCACACAACCGTCCTCCTCCCCTCTTCCGGCTGTCTTGATTGTTGTCGCGGTCGCTCCGGCTGGACTGGCCGGCTGGGTTGCTTGGCCCGGCTGCGTCCCTGGTTGACGGGGTGTTGACGAGCTAGCCCAATGGATCCAGTTGGATAGCCACTTTCATGGCCACGTCTTTAGTAGAGTACTTCTCCGCGATGGTCAGGAGTGCCGCCATAGTGTTGGGGTCTACCCGGTAGACTTTATGCTTCAGCATGGTGCCCTCCCGGCATCCGGCTTCGAAGTGCCCGATGGCGGTCTTCTCGTCAATCTCCTCGCAAGTGTTGCGAAGGGTGGTCCATCTTCTCAGGTACTCTCGGTCGTTCTCCTTCTCCCCTTGAACGCACTTGGGGAGTTGTTGCGACTGGCCCAGCCGCCGGTAGGTGCTGGCAAAGTTGTAGACGAAGACTTCCTCGAAGTCCAGCCAGGAATTGACGCTGCCGGCTCGGAGGCTGTTGAGCCAAGCTCGGGCCGGTCCTTGAAGCATGAGGGAGGCGTAACGGACCGCGATCCTCTTGTTGCCGCCTGCGATGACCACGATTGTGACGTAGTCAATGAGCCATTCTTCCGTCTTGGTAGTGCCATTGTACTTGGGGGTGTCCCGTGGGAGCGAGAATCTCTTAGGGAAGGGCTCCTCCTTGATGTGCGGTCTGAGGCATGCGGGGCTGTCTGCCGGCTTGTCCTCTATCCTCTGGGAGAGCTTGAGCCTATCCACGCGGCCGCGCGCATGGTGGTTGACCGCGGGGCCGAGTAGTCCTAGGCGGCCCTGGATGCCGCCTCGAGGGTTGGCCGCATCTCGGTCCCGGCGTCGGTTTTCTCGTCCGGGTGGTGCTGGTGGCTCGTTCACCCAGTTGGCATACGCAGCCGGTTGATGCCTCCTGTCACCTTGGTCGATGTCCCGACCGTCGCTGCATGGTGGACCCAGTTGGTGCTGCGTTCACGGTGACCTTTTTGGCGGTGGTTCGACATGGAGGCCTCTTGGCCGTCGTCGGATCCGTCGTATCCTCCTTGGCCGTCTACTGAACGCGCCGTGGACGCGTCATGGACCGACTGCTGCTGGTTGGCGGCCCACACAAGGTCTTGAAGGCGTTGCTGCTGGCGGCGCAGCTCGTCCCCCTCCAGGCCGACCAGTTCCTACATGGCTGCCTCGACCGCCCTCATGTTTTTTGCCGGAGTGCTGTAGACCGGCCGCCTGGGCGCACCCGGCGCCTCCACCTCTCCACGGTTCATGTCGCTGATGACGTCTCCGCCGCGTCGCCGCACCACGTCCCTTCGTCCAACTGTGTTGGGCGCTGGCGTGTAGGTATGGGCGACGTTGTATTCACGGACGGTAGCTTCCATCTGGCGTTGTTGGGCTGCCACCTCCTCGGTCTTGCGTAGTAGCATGATGCGGGCTCTCTCCAGCTCCTCTGCCGCCTTTTCCGGATCGACATCAGGAGTGATGGGCTGCTGGAGTCTCGCGACGATTCCGCTGTTGGTTGGTCCAGTCAGACCGTGGCCACCTGCCTGGCCAATGATTAACATGGTCTCCACGAAGATGCGGGGCTCGGTGCTGCTTTCGTAGTTGGCCTTCTCCTCGGGTTGACGATCTGAGCAGGTGTGCACCTCAGCAGGGTACTCGGGGACAACAACGATGTAGACTCGGTGCTCCCCGGAGGCCACGATGGAGCCGCCTACAGGGATTGGCTTCTCCTTCATGAAGCACCCGGCGTTGTTGAGGACACAGTCGAAAACACCGAACGTCATGACGAGGCCGAAGGCGCCGCGCTCGCGGGAGCTGGCCGGAGGGCCTGCACAAAGAGTGAAGGGAATATGCTCGAGAGGCAATAATAAAGTGGTTATTGTCTTATTCCTTGTTTATGATAAATGTTTATTTCTCATGCTAGAATTGTATTAACCGGAAACTTTGATACATGTGTGTTTAATAAACAAACAATGGTTCCTAGGAAAGCCTCTTTTTTTAACTAGCTCGTTGATTAATAGATGATCAAGGTTTTCTGATCATGAACATTGGATGTTGTTAATAACAGGGTCATGTCATTAGAAGAATGATGTGATGAACATAGACCCAAAGTGAATATAGCAATGTGATCAAGTCATTAAGTTACATTGTTATATCACACATCCGAAGGAACTTTAATCCTTAGACCATGAGATCATGTCAATCACTAACACCGAAAGAGTGCTTTGATGTCATCAAACATCACACCTTAACAGGGTGACTATAAAGGTGTCGTTGGGTATTCGGAAAGCATTAGTTGAGGCTTATGGATCAGGAGTGGGATTTTTCCATCCAAATGATGGAGAGATATACTCTGGGCCCTCTCGGTGATATCACATCGACACCGCTTGCAAGCACGTGACTAGGTCACAAGGATGTCATATCACAGAACGAGTAAAAGAGTACTTGTCAGTAACGAGATTAAACTAGGTATGGTTGATACCAATGATAGGATCTCGAACAAGTAAAATATCGCAAGACAAAGGGAATTAGTTACGACGTTTATGGTTCACACGATCACTAGATTCATCGTTGAATGTGTAGGAGTCATTACAGATCTCCAGGTCCCGCTGTTGATCATTGATCGTAGAGGTATCTCGATAATGTCTACATTATTCATGAACTGTAGGGTGACACACTTAAGGTTTGATGACGCGATTGAGTGGATACGAAATATCGGAGAAAAGTTTGAATAACACCGAAATTGTTTCGGGGAATATTGAAATAGTCACCGGAATAATTTCGGGGGATATTGAGATAGTTCAAGGTGGTATATGTTAATGTTTGATTAACAAATAGTTCAAGGGGGTAAGTGTCAATGTTTGTTAATAGGATTAACAAATATTAAAATAAAGAAATAAATTTGTTTTATTTATTTATTAAAGAAAACCCTTGGAATTTTGAGTGGGAATTGATGAGAGAATGAGTGGGTTGAGTGGAGACTCCACCCACATGATGAGGGGAGAGGTGGAGGCACAAAAATTTCGTGGCTGCCTCCCCCTCTTATATAAAGAGGGGTTGGACCTCTCTCTCCACACACAACTTGGTATCATCTTCATCTCCATCCTCCCGCTGATCCACCTCATGTTCATGCGCTTGGCGAAGCCTGAACGATGTTTTATCCACCACACCATGTCGTTGTGCTGCTGGATTCCAGAGGGATCCTCTACTTCCACTGGATCGAGGGAACGAAGGTCTTCATCGATCTGTACATGTGACCGAATGCGGAAGCGCTGCCGGATTGCAGCGCTCATTTTCGCAATCTTGAGATCGATGTGAGTACGACTACATCACCAACGAGATTGGATCTTGTAACGCTTTGTGTCTTCGAGGGTATGTTCTCCTTAAGACTCTCTTTCTCCTCGTTGCTTACATCTCCTAGATTAGATCTTGGAACTTCGGGTGTCTATCACGTAGGACATTTTTTGTTTTCTATGCAACGAACCCTTCAGTGGTATCAGAGCCGATCTATGCGTACATGTTTTGCACTGGTAGAACACATAGGTGTATGTGCGTGTTGATGATCATGTTATTGCCTCCTTGGGTATTTTATGATCTTAGTGGCATAGTTGGATGAAGATACCCTAGACAAACTTTACGTGTACTATGTACGTGAGACCTGTCTCACTTGTGGCTGATGGGGTGTCCGTTTCTCCAACTATAGTTAAGATCTAATCTACGAAGAGTTGTTAAAAATATGTTTATCAACATTGTGGTTCATGTTCGTAGGTATCAACGGTTCTATCCTCGAAAGCCCTAAGCCACGTAAAATATGCAAAAATAAATTAGAGGCGTCTAACTAGTTTTTGCGGGGCATGTGATGTGATATAGTCAATGTTACAAATTTGATTATGAGATGATCTCTTTTGTAAATCATTGATATACCGGAGGGAGCCATATGGTTGTCTTATTATTGATGGACAATCAAGATGGAGGTGCCATGGACCTTAGTGCCACGCTAGTGGAATTATGGAGATCATACCATGATGCACATGATGGAGATCAAGTGAAAGAAGGACCATATCATATCACATTATCCATGCATGTGATGTTAATCCTTTTATGAATCTTATTTTGCTTAGATCGTGATGGTAGCATTATAAGATGATCCCTCTCACTTAATATCGAGATAATAATGTGTTCTTCCTTAGTATGCACCGTTAAGAAAGTTCGTCGTTTCGAGATACCACGTGATGATCGGGTGTGATAGACTCAACGTTCGCATACAATGGGTGCTGATGAGACTAGCATGTACAGACATGGCCTCGGAACACACGCAATACTACGGTTCTACTTGGCAAGCCTAACATGTACAGACATGGCCTCGGAACACGTAACCGAAAGGTAAAGCATGAGTCATATGGATGATATGATGAACATTTCGATGTTCGCCTTTGCAGCTACATCATCTCACGTGATGATCAGTTTTGGTGCAGTGAATTTGGTTTGTGTAATCACTAAAACGACTAGAGGGATGTTGTTTTTGAGTGGGAGTTCACGTAGTAATTTTGAATTAACTTGAACTTACTTTATCATGAACAACCAATCAAAGTGAATTTGCATAAATTGTAGTATTCATTGGCATCCACAAACTACCTTACACTTAGATTGTTAATTGAGATATAACTGTTATGATCTGGTAAAACCATTTAAGATTGGTACCGTATTAATGAAATTTAATATTGATTCCTATTGTATATTTTCGATATTTCCTACCTAGCTCCATATGATCAATGATTGATTGATCTAGAGAGCAAATTATTCCTACTTAGAATCCAGAGTCATGCTTGCTTCCATATTACTTTATCTTCAAAAGAATGTTTTGTTGATAAAGGTGATTTAGGAACTGAAAAGAATTGTTTTCAGAAACAATCAAGTGAAAGATATATTGATATCTAGAAACTTATTTGTGGCAACATGACTGAGTACAATTTAGCGTGATAATGTATTCTTATATTATTTGAATATATGCAATGATTGAAGACGCTAGGAGTTTGAATCTTCCAAGAAGTTAGGCGTTGAAATTTATCCTCTAAATTCCTTCCTTCGAGCTATAGTAGTTTAATCAAAAAATTGTTATGATGGGATGGATTAAAAGTATGGGTAAAAATCGTTTACCTTGCTTGGAGATTGCTAAGAGTGGAATCCAAAAGAATGTTATTAATATGGTGATATTAGTAGAACAATCAAACTCAAAGTATGACTCAATGGGTGATAGTATATGACGAACACGCCAAGGAAAATATGCTAGTACAACTAGCATTGTTTCATGTTGAATGATTCTTCTGTAAAAGAAAGGTAATATTGAAAATAGAATTACAAAACGGTATATGGCAGAAAAAGAAGATAACTGGAAAAGTCAAGCTCAGGAGTATATGCTTGATATACAAGTTATAGATGTATTACTAGTTAACAAAGTATTTTTTGGGTATTTTGATACAAGATTGGTTGGTATGAGATGTCATACAAAGCAACACAATACAAGAAATACAAGGGCCTAAAAGGAACTTGTAGTAGATGAGAATCGATTATGACAAGAACATAAATAAAGTGTTATTGTGTTCATTGTCGTATCAAACCAAACATTCAAGATTTATTTTAAGAACTTAATAAGTTGTTATTTTGTTCTGGTCTTTTGTGAGAACAAATGAGATTGTTCAAACTATGACCATATTCCATAATTGATGGATGAGTTAAGTAAACATCTATAAAACTAAATGCTAAATGTTGCAAGACGTAAAACAATTTCACTTAAATTGTGACACCATAATTTTAGTTCATATCGGAAAGGAAAACATGAAAGAACTTCATGTTGATGGACTTCTGGAGTCATTTTATTTTGAATAAATCGACGTTTGTGAGTCCTCTTCCAAAAGATGAATAGAATTCCGTTCATAGGCCAAAGTAGAATGGACGACTAATTTAATGGAGATTGTACATGTTGATGTATATAGTCCATTATGTATAGTCATATGTGGTGGATTAATTTTTTCCTTCATAAAATTCCGTCGATGATTTGAGTAAGATATATGAGTATATCTATTTAAAGAGAACGGAGTTTGACATTTTTGAACTGGTTCAAATTATTGTTAGTATGAAGTAAAAAATCATCGTAACAAGATAATCAAGTATTTACGATTGGATCATAAAGGGTAAAGTTTGAGTTACTAGTTTAGCTGAACATCTGAGAAGTTGCAGAACTGTTCTACAACTTATACTTCTCGAATACCCAACATTAGTTTGGAGTGTTCGAGAGAGAAGATCAAACCTTGTTGGACATGGTAAGATTAAGAAAAGTGCCATTATAATTTTGTAGTTTATACATTCGTGACAACCGCTTTTTCACTGAAAGAGCGCCATCATGATCCGTTGAAATTGACACCATATGAGTTATGGTTTGGGTAGTGACCCAAATTGTCTTTTTCTCAAGTTTTGGTATGCATAGCATGTGTAAAATGTTTACAGCCAAAATAGGATACATATATGTTTATAAGGTGATAGGGATATGCTTGAGGATTATGTTATCACAAGCATGGATGAATAGATGATTGAAGACAAGATGACCATGGTGAAAACAAACATTCAAGATGGTGAAAACAAGATCACAATGATGCAAGATGGTGAAAACAATTAAATAACAATTGTTATGTCAATAAAACAATTGTTATTCTTCAAGACAAGGGGATAGGCGCCTCCACCAAGTCAAATGCGCCATAGAAAATCCTATTTCGAATAGGTATGGTTTGTATACCATATTTGGCTGAATCCCTTAATGGTGGATCGGTTTGTACCTCTCTTAGAGTCCAAGTTGGACTCCTAGTCCTAATAGGAGTCCTAGTCCTAGTAGGAGGTGGAGGCTTGCGCAAGGAGCCCTTGTGGCCGCACCCACCACCTATATATTCATGCCTCCTGCGTGTGGAAAAGGGGAGAACAAGTTAAACCAAAGAAACCCTAGCCTTGAGATTGTATTGCTGCTAAGCATTCATCTTGAAGTATTACTAAGTCAAAGTTGCGCGATATCTTGTTATTCCATTGGGAATAGGGGGATACAGGACCACTTGTAATCTGTGATTACTTGTGCAAGAGTGTGTAGTTGAGAATATCCAAAGGGCTTGATTGTTGTTGCATCTGGAAAGAGGGGTCATCCAAGTGAGAGGTCTCAGTGTAGCACTAGTTATCACAAAATCCAGAAAATCCACAAAAATAGAGAGAAGCTCATTGAGAAGATTGGGCCACCCCATATCATAAGTTTATCCCAACGAATCCATTGGGTACTTCTCCTATCACCGAACCAAAGACAAATGTTGTTTTTCAGAAAAGATTGATTTCTCGAGAAAGTGGTTCTTGCGAAACAAGTGAGTGGGAGGATAGTACAAACTCGACGAGATTAGAGAATCTTCGTTACCATGTCAAGAGTAGCGCAGCACTAGAAGTTGTTCTATCGTTTCCTATTTTGACTAAGTAGAAGACACTACATATGTTGTAGATACTTCGAATAAGTTTGCAAACTGAACCACAAAAGTCCTAAAACTTTGTACTTAGACCAACTTGTGCTTTGAGAGTGAAGTGTTGTTTTGACAACAAAGGACCTAGACCTTATAAAGGAAGCAAATGATGGGCCCTGACTTCGTAAATTGGCTATAAGTCATTATATCCGCGATAGTATCCCTGTATGAATATCAAGTATGTGACTTGGTAGTCTTTTTTCGATAGGCATGATGCATAACGATAGCAAACGGGTCTATATAGCAACAAAGACATGGATTTTTTACATCCTTTGAAATTTGTACTTGTCGAAAATATGTTTTCGACAAAGTTCAAAGAGTTGACTACTGCAAGATTTTTATCTTCAGTAGTGATGCTTTAGTCTTTGCAGATATTTCTAGCAAAAAGTTACGTATTATGATATGGCAGTTGAATAACAAAAACCAACTTTCCTCTCAAGGAAGTTTGATGGAGGATGTGTACTTGACATAGTCTGAGAGTTTTGTAAAATTCAAAAGGTTGCTGGAAATGTATGTACACTTGGTTGAAGTGAGCATAACGAAGTTGGAATCTTTACCTTAATGAAATTATCAAAAGAGTTTGATTAAATCATGAACGATGAAGATGCTTGTAGAGTTACAAGAAATTAAGTGGGAGCTCTATGACATATTTACAATGCTTTATGTAGATGACATATGGTTGATTGGAAAATATGTATTTTAAATTAAAACGGTTAAGATTTTCATATTGATGAAAGGCTAAGGAGATATTGGGCATCGATATCTATGAGAGATGTATTGAAGCGCCAGATATGGTTGAGCCAAATTACATAGATGAAATATTGAAGTAAGTCAATATCGAAATGACAAGAAGGAGTTCTTGTCACATGGAAAAGAATTGAGCAAGATTCAAGTGTTTTAACACATGATGAGCATACTTTAAATTAAGATTTCTAAGTCATATGATCCATGCTATGTAGACAACCACATGAGTCATGTGCTATAAAAGGTTATAGAAGGATAATTCATATGATTATTAGACAACAGTGGGAGAGATCCTTATGCCATTTTAGAAATGCTAAGGATGTGTTTTCCTATGTAGTAATGACAAACTATTTGTTGTAATATGTTACACTAATAGTCTTGTCATATATTCAAATAATTTTATCTCAATTAAAATATGTGATGAAGGGTAGCACAATAGGTTGGAAGAAAGTTCCATGCTGGATTTGAAAGAGTTTCAAAATTGAAGTATTGCGACGGATACTACAACAAAGGCTAAGTATATCGTTGTGTTGACAACAAATAATAAGAGTATTTTGTGTCAAGGAGTTCTTTATTGAACTTGGTGAATTTCCAAGAATGCTGACACTATGAAGCTACATTTTAACAATGTTAGTAACATTAGTTTAAGATGATAAATTAAGGTCTCACCGGTTGACCAAATATATACAAAGCCATCTCATTAGAGAATGAGTGATCCGTGTAGACGCAAAGAACATGCAAATACAATAGGACCTGAACATGTCAGATCTTTTGATGATGTTTACCACATACGAAGCATGGTAATAACACTGGAACGCCATATGTGTTAAGTGCTTACAGACTAGATTATTGACTCTAGTGCAAGTGGGAGACTGAAGGGAATATGCCCGAGAGGCAATAATAAAGTGGTTATTATCTTATTCCTTGTTTATGATAAATGTTTATTTCTTATGCTAGAGTTGTACTAACCGGAAACGTTGATACATGTGTGTTTAATAAACAAACAATGGTTCCTAGTAAAGCCTCTCTTTTAACTAGCTCATTGATTAATAGATGATCAAGGTTTTCTGATCATGAACATTGGATGTTGTTAATAACGGGTTCATGTCATTAGAAGAATGATGTGATGAACATAGACCCAAAGTGAATATAGCAATGCGATCAAGTCATTAAGTTACATTGCTACATCACACATACGAAGTAACTCTAATCCTTAGACCATGAGATCATGTCAATCACTAACACCGAAAGAGTGCTTTGATGTCATCAAACGTCACACCGTAACAAGATGACTATAAAGGTGTCGTTGGGTATTCGGAAAGTATTAGTTGAGGCTCATGGATCAAGAGTGGGATTTTTCCATCCAAATGATGGAGAGATATACTCTGGGCCCTCTCGGTGATATCACATCGACACCGCTTGCAAGCACGTGACTAGGTCACAAGGATGTCATATCACAGAACGAGTAAAAGAGTACTTGTCAGTAACGAGATTGAACTAGTTATGGTTGATACCAATGATCGGATCTCGGACAAGTAAAATATCACAAGATAAAGGGAATTGGTTACGACGTTTATGGTTCACATGATCACTAGATTCATCGTTGAATGTGTAGGAGTCATTACGGATCTCCAGGTCCCGTTGTTGACTATTGATCGGAGAGGTGTCTCGATCATGTCTACATTATTCACGAGCCGTAGGGTGACACACTTAAGGTTCGATGACGCGATTGAGTGGACACGGAATATCGGAGAAAAGTTTAGACAACACCGAAATTGTTTCACGGAATATTGAAATAGTCACCGGAATAGTTTCGGGGGATATTGAAATAGTTCAAGGTGGCATATGTTAATGTTTGATTAACAAATAGTTCAAGGGGGTAAGTGTCAATGTTTGTTAATAGGATTAACAAATATTAAAATAAATAAATAAAATTGTTATATTTATTTATTAAAGAAAACCCTTGTAATTTTGAGTGGGAATTGATGAGAGAATGAGTGGGTTGAGTAGAGACTCCACCCACATGATGAGGGGAGAGGTGGAGGCACCAAAATTTTGTGGCTGCCTCCCCCCCTATATAAAGAGGGGTTGGACCTCTCTCTCCACACACAACTTGGTGTCATCTTCATCTCCATCCTCCCGCTGATCCACCTCATGTTCATGCGCTTGGCGAAGCCCTGAACGAAGTTTTCTCCACCACACCATGTCGTCGTGCTGCTGGATTTCCGATGGATCCTCTACTTCCGCTGTCCCGCTGGATCGAGGGAACGGAGGTCGTCATTGAGCTGTACGTGTGACCGAGTGCGGAAGCGCTGCCGGATTCACTAGTAGGAGAATGCTTATAGACACCAGTATAGCGTTGCCGAACACATTTCTAGGTTCGCCAGCGCTATTACCGTTGGTGAACGCGGTTATATGTTCGTCAGCGCTATGCCACTTACCGCTGGCGAACATGCGCATGTGTTCGCCAGCGCTAAGGGTGAGCCCCCCCTTGCGCGCGCACCTGCCACTACCTAGCACTACCGCTGGCGAACAGCTTTGCTTGTTCGCCAGCGCTAATATGTGGGCCCAGGGCGCACGTTAGCGCTGGCGAACAAGCAAAGTTGTTCGCCAGCGGTAACCTGGAAGATCTTACATAAGTGAGCACACCCCACCACCCACTTTCCTCTCCTCCACTCTCTTCTCAACCTTGTCCCCTTCTCTCTCTAGCTCAAATTCATGCCGATATTCCCACCCTCCTTCTCTCTTTTGAACCAACCAAAATTATTTTAGTTGGTATATCTAGGTTTATCTCCCTCCCAACACGCTTTCTACCCAAAGTTTTCCCTTTCTAGGCATCTAGATCTAGAATTACCCCCTCTCTCTCCAAAGCTCCAAAATTCTCCAGATATCATCTCGTGTGGCCATCTAATCATTTGAGGTGGGATGATTGCTTATATATAATTAAATGAGTTTGTATGAATTTTGTCCGGATACACGCGATATGCAATATATGTGTGAAATTTCACCAGATTCAATATGGTCATGTGTGATGAAGACGTTAAATGTGTGCAATTTGTTGTGGAATGAAATTGAGTAGCCAACTATTGCCAGAATGTTGATTCATTTCCGTCTCGGCATAGTTTGGCACTTCCTAATAACCTCCTATTTGTAGAAAGGTCATGCCGAATTTTTTCGTGAATGCGACATGAAGTGAAATTTTGGATATGAAAATGAGTTGCCACTTTGCCGGAATGTTGATTCATTTCCGTCTCGGCAAAGTTTGGCACTCCTCTAACGTCCAATGTGTAGGAAGGTCATGCCGATTTTTTTCGTGAATATCGATATATATATATATATATATATATATATATATATATATATATATATATATATGCATATATGTGTGTGCATGTGGTTCTAATATTATATTGGCGCGCTCGTACAGGCGACAAATAATGGTGGTCGTTATGAGTGAATGTGTCATGAATAGTTATTTGAGACACGCGACAGAAGACATGTTACAAAATGGCCGCAAGGAGATACGATGTCCTTGTCGAAAGTGCAAACTAGGGGGCTTGCTCAACCCCTTTACCGGAGACTTGCTCAGTCAGGTATGGTTTCATGGATGGGCACAATAGTCAGTGGATAAGTGATGATGAAGTCCATGGGGCATCGGTGGTAGGAAATGATGTGCAACAGGACAATAACAATGATCGACAAGAACTACAACATGACCAAGATCAGCCTCATGATCCCGCACATGATCATGGAGAAGATGTTGAATAAGACGTGGAAGAAGACGAGGACACAGGGACACCCCTAAAGGAAGTTGTGTGTGACCCTCATCTGAAAGAACTCCTTTGGAGAAAGACGACTAATTCGAGATCTGCTGCTAGAGAGAAATCTAAGCTGGCGCAACTAGAGATAGACTCCAAGACATCGTTGCATGCAGGATGCGGTCCGGGAGAGTCCCGCTTGAGAGTGGCGCTTGATGTTCTGCAGATGAAGGCGAGATACAAATGGAGCGACATAAGCGTCGATGCAAGCCTGCAATACTGGCACGATATCCTTCCAGAGGGCATAATGTGTCCTAAAAGTTGCGACGAGGCCAAGAAATTCGTGTGCCCCTTTGATTTACCGCACGAGAAATACCATGTGTGCATCAACGATTGCTACATTTATCGGAAAGAGGACGCGGACAAGACCATTTGTCCAGTTTGCAACGCCGCTCGATATAAGAAAGGGAAGAAAAAAGCTCCTCGAAAAGTTGTGTGGTACTTCCCGCTCATTCCCCGTCTGCAACAGTATTTCACGGACCGCAAGGAAGCAGAGCTCATGCGCTGGCATGCGAAAAGGAGGAAGAAAGTTTTGAAAGATCCAAAGCAGAGTGAAAAAGTAAATCTGACACATCCTTCGGATGCAAGTCAATGGAAAGAAATTGACTGTGAATATGCAACGTTCGGGGCGAAGGGAAGGAACATCAGGTTGAGTGTGAGCACCGATGGACTCAATCCGTTTGGCAACCAGAGCAGCACCCATAGCACCTGGCCCGTGTTTGTATGGATGTACAACATCCCCCTGGTTGTGCATGAAGAGGAAGTATATTCACATGAGTATGCTAATTCAAGGGCCGAAACAACCAGGCAACGACATCAATCTATACCTGAAGCTGCTTAAAGATGAGCTGGACACGCTATGGGCCGAGGAAGGGGTGAATACATGGGACGCCTTCGGTGAACAATATTTCCCAATGAGAGTTGTCTTGCTCTATACGGTTCACGACCTACTCGGCTACGGATATGTGGCGGGCCAGGTGTGCCACGGACATAACGGTTGCGTGAGGTGCATGGATGACCCCACGTTTATGCAACTTCTGAAAGATCCCGGGTCTTCGAAAACAGTTTTCGTTGGCCATCGAAGGTGGCTACCCAACAAAGACCCGTGGAGAAGGCGAGGAGACCTTTTAACGGTGAAGATGAGCTCCAGGGACCTCCACGTAAGAGTTGCGGCGAATAAATATACAAGTTGTTGAATGATTGGAAGGAATGCCCAGAGCCGGGAAAGAAGCAAAAAAGCGCCAAAACCGCTTCTAGATGTATGGAAGACGAGGTCTGTGTTTTGGGACTTCCATAATGGCCCATTCTCGATACGCCTCACTGTATTGATCTGATGCATATCACAAAGAATGTGTTTGAAAGTTTGTTTGGCATCCTGCTCAACATGCCGGAGAGGACGAAAGACGGGGTGAAAGTAAGAAACGACCTGAAATATTTTGGTATTAGGGTAGATCTTCAGGGGGACGCCCGGATGATGACGACAACGATCAATCGTGTGATGAGGAGACGGGGGGTCGCAAGGCCAAAAGGGTTAAGAGGAATGACTATTACTGCCCCTCTCCTGCTTCACTCTTAGTCCGGACGAGATCACAAAATTGATGATGTGCCTTCTCAGAGTCAAAGTCCCTAGCGGTTACTCAGGGCTAATAAGCAGATTCCTAGACGCGCAGAAACAAAAGTTCAGCGGGATGAAGTCTCATGACTGTTACGTGATGATGACGCAGATACTTCCGGTTGCGATCCATAGGATAATGGACAAGGAGGTCCGGGAAACCCTGTTTGGCCTGTGTAACTTCTTCGACGTGATATCTCGAAAGTCGATCACAGGGAAGTAGATCTCAAGGCTGCAGGAAGAGATTGTCGTGATACTATGCAAGCTTGAGATGTACTTTCCACCATCATTCTTTGACATATGTGTTCATCTGTTGGTCCATATCATGGACGATATCATCCATCTCGGGTCGTTGTTCCTGCATAACATGATTCCGTTTGAAAGGATGAATGGGGTCATCAAAGGATTTGTTCGCAACAGGGCCCGTCCAGATGGAAGCATCGTTCAGGGCTTCCTCACCGAAGAGAGCATCTCTTTGTGCACGAATTATGTTGACGTGGAGGACCCTATTGGTCTGCCCAGAAACAAGCACATTGGCAAGCTCGATGGAGCATGTCACAAAAATGGACGTAGGGAAGTGCATGTGGATCGGGCTTGTCGACGCATCGACTTTAACATGGCAAACTTAGTAGCTCTCCAACACATTGACATGGTCGATACTTGGGTGAAAAAACACAAGAGCTCGATTAAGAAAAAGTACACTGAACAAGGAAAGCGGAAGGCCGAAGGAGAAATAATCAGAGAGCATAACTCCACTTTCTTGCGTTGGTTTAAATATGAGATCGTCGCTAATCCACCGTCAAGGGATTGTTCAAAAAATAAACTATTGTACGCCTTGGCACATGGCCCCGCTCCCAACCTAGCAACGTTACAAGCATATGATATCAACGGGTTCACTTTCTACACGGAGGAGAAAGACAAAACTTCCGATTATCAAAACTTAGGGGTAATGATGGAATCCTACACCGGTGACAAAAAGTTAAGATACTACGGAAGGATCGAGGAGATATGGGAGCTTAACTACTCTAGAGAGAAGGTGCCTATGTTCCACGTCAGATGGGCTAGGATGTCGACCGTTAGAAAAGAAGACCAATACTTTACAACCATGGTTATTCCCGAAGCCGGTACTTCATCAAGCGCGAACGTCACAGCGCAAAATGAGCCATGGGTATTGGCTAAGCATGTGTCCCGATGCTTCTTCATAACAGACCCCGCAAGGCCTAGTCGTGTTGTCGTGAGGAGAGGGAAAAGAAATATCATCGGAATGGATGGAGTCATTGACGAGGACGAGTTCGACACTTTCGGCGACCCAAATATTGACGATGATCAAGAAGATGATGATGATAGTCATGCAACATACACCACAAGAAGAAGCAAAACAACGCTACCTAGGCATGGTCTTCCATTCAAAAGAAGAAGTCATGATGTGGGGCTAAATTATGCAACTGCGACCAAAAAAGGCAAAAAGATCAAACGTTGAGAAACTATGTATATATATATATGTCTGCCTTGTATGCGACGAAACTATGTATATGCATGGATCTACTGGTCTGATGTGCACTTATTATAAATTTAATGTACCTTATTCTGTATTTGAAATGTGAGGACTTATTATTTGAAACATAAAGGAAATAATGGAAAAGAAAATAAAACAATAGAAAACATAAAGGAAACAATAGAAAACATAAAGGAAACAATGGAAAACATAAAGGAAACAAGATAAAACAAAAAGGAAACAAAATAAAAAAATAGAAAACATAAAGGAAATAAGAGAAAACAAAAAGGAAACAAGAGAAAACAAAATAAAACAATAGAAAACATAAAGGAAACAATGGAAAACATAAAGGAAATAATGGAAAACATAAAGGAAACGATGGAAACATAAAGGAAACAATGGAAAACATAAAGGAAATAATGGAAAACAAAATAGAACAATAGAAAACATAAAGGAAACAATGGAAAACATAAATGAAACAATGAAAAACATAAAAGAAACAAGAGCAAACAAAAAGGAAACAAGAGAAAACAAAATAAAACAATAGAAAACATAAAGGAAACAAGAGAAAACGAAAAGGAAACAAGAGAAAACAAAATAAAACAATAGAAAACATAAAGGAAAAAATGGAAAACATAAAGGAAACAATGGAAAACATAAAGGAAATAATGGCAAACATAAAGGAAACAATGGAAAACAAAAAGGAAATAATGGAAACATAAAGGAAATAATGGAAAACAAAATAGAACAATAGAAAACATAGAGGAAAGAATGGAAAACAAAATAAAACAATAGAAAACAAAAAGGAAATAATGGAAAGCAAAATAAAACAATAGAAAACATAAAGGAAACAATGGAAAACAAAAAGTAAATAATGGAAAACAAAATTAAACAATGAAAACATAAAGGATATAATGGAAAACAAAATAAAACAGTATTATTTGTAATGTGTTTGAAATTAATTTGTAATGTGTTTGAATTATTATAAATGAAATGTGTTTGTATAATTTAAACAAATAAAGAAAAGAAAAAAATAGAAAAACGTACCGCTGGCGAACAAACGCCCTGGTTCGCCAGCGGTAAGTTACCGCTGGGCAACAAAGGATTTTCGCCAGCGGTAAGGTACCGCTGGCGAACCGCATCTGTAGTTCGCTAGCGCTATGCTGGGGCTGGTTCACTCAAGCGCGGGCCCTCCAGCCCTTCCCTAGCTAGCAGTTGCGCAGGACTTAGTCGTTTTCAGAGAAAACGATCGATCGCCGACCACAGCAGCCCCCTCTCCGGCGAGCCTAGCCCCCGCGCGCCTCCCTCTCCTCGCCCCTCCCTCCCTCTCCTCGCCCCAATGTCCCCGAGCCACCACTGCACCTCCCTCTCCGGGGAGCCCAGCACCCCCATGCCCTCCCCTACCCTCCTCAGCCTCCACTGCTGCGTCGAGGGGCTTGGGCCCTCCTTGCTCCTCCCTTGCTCACAGCTGCCTGCAAGGTGTTTGACAAAATACCTCAAAGAGGTAATTTTTTGTCTTTTTGGTACTAGTTTAGATGGATTTTGTACTGGTTTTGGTGGATTAGGTGTGTGTTGTGGTGATGGTGATGTTTTGGTACTGGTTTTGGTGGATGCATATGGTGGTGATGGTCATGTCGATGGTGTTGATGATGTTGTGGTGTCGATGGTGGTGATGGTGATGTTTTGGGTGTTGGTGACGGTGTTGGTGATGGTGGTGATGGATGACGACGATTGTATACATGTGTGGGCCCACCTTTGCGTGGATGTCGATGGGATGAGTTTGGGATACGGGGTGGGATTTTATGTGCATGTACCCCACGTGAGGCCCTATTTGCCGGAATGTTGATTAATTTCCGTTCCGGCAAATTTGGGTACTCCCTTTGTGATATTTTTAGCAAAGGTCATGCCAAAATTTTCCGTGAATTTTGGCATGACCTTTGCTAAAAATATCACATATTAGAGTGCCTGAGAAATTTGGACTCATATGGGTTATATATTGTTTTAATTTTAGGATTTGTTGAACTAATTTCGGCTTTTCTCTCCTTAGATATGGCTCACAACGACGAGGCGGGTGGTTCTGGGACCGGACGCGGGGACGACGATGCGTGTCTCTCTATGCTTGGCGCCGGAAGAGGCCCCCTAGTTCTGCGACCTGAGCGAGAGACGCAGGGAGATGCAGACGACGAGATGGAGGAAACCATTAGTGAGGAGGCGCCGCACACCGATACATCGACCGGAGAAGGTCAAACCGGTAGTGCCACCGGGGATGCCACCTCCGGTAGCGAGGCATCGCGTAAGCGCAAAGGAAGACGACACAACATGCTCTCCACCATCCGGCAAGAGTTCACGGAAGTGGACCCGAAAAGCGGTGCTCCTATCGAGCCGGAGAATTACGCTAAGGGGTATGGAAACCAGATAGGTTGCATTGCTTGAGACTTTGGCAACGTTAATACGAGCCAGCTCAGAGATAAAGAAACCAAGCCTATGGCCGCCCTGCTGATTGAGAAGCTGCTAATGAGGTACAAGTTCTCAGATCCTTACGACAACCAGGACCTGAAGAGCAATCTGGTCAACTCGTTAGCACTCGGAAAGTTCACTAAGGCGTTTGCGACTTGGAGATCCAGTTTGCGGGGGATGATTGCGAAGGGTAAGGGTTTCGATGAGATCCATAAAATGTGGCCCTCCATTTTTGAGGAAGACTTGGCCACATTCAAGCTCGATGAACTCAAACCGGAAAGGATGGCGCTGAGTAAATGGGGAAAATATTTCCGAGAAAAGAACATTGGTCTGCACAATCTCGGAAGCCGGGGTTACCTTGGGAAGCAGAAAGTTTGGGCTAAGCAGGATGCAGAGAGAAAAGGGCCGAAACCGTATGACAAGATCGCCGACCCGTAGGTGAGAAATTTTGTTAGGACCCATTATAGGGAACATCCCCAAAAGCCCGACGATCTTATATTGAACGAGAAGGTCAAAAAGCTCGAGAAGAAATTTCTCGAGGAAGAAGAAAAAGAACGTCTATCTCAGTCTGACAGGGGGTCCTCGGCGACGATAAACAAGGACCCATATGACACCCCTTTTATTAGGGCTCTTAACGCGACGAAGGGAGTGGCCATTGACAAGAAGCCGCATCGTGGCCATGTGCATGGCCTCGGAAAGGGTCATCCGAATGTGCACTACTACCCGGACACTAAGAAGAAGAGAAAGGAGCGAAACAAGGTGCCGCAGAAGACGGTCAACGAACTTGTGAACGAGAGGGTCAACGCGCTCCTCCCTAACATTTGTGCGTCCGTCTCTCAGTCCTTAGCGCCTTGGATAGCAGGTGGCGGACAAGGGCCTCACCTGTGATCAATATAGCCCCCATCGTGGCGCCTGCTGCGCAGAACATGGCCCCCATTGTGGCGCCTATTGCGTAGAACGAGGCGGCCGCCAACCCTGAGCCGCAAGGTCGCGAAGATCCGTCACTGCCCTGCCACGTCTCTACAACGCCGTCGACGACCCTTAGCGGTCCATCGCCCTTGTCCGAGCTCAATGCCCTCACGGTAATTCAACGTCTACAACTTAATTATATATTATGACTTGATTCGTGACGGCCTCAGTCTCTAACGACGATCGCACGACGTTTCGCAGGCCGACGAGACGGGATGCACATTGCTCCTCCGTGTGTCCCATGGCCCATGGCGCGTGTCCCATGGCGTCCGTATGCCCGACGACGTGTTCAGGGTGACATTAAGTCGGGTGCTCCCTGGTTGCGGTGCTCTCGATCCTCCGAACCAACCCCCCGCAGCCGACAGCGAGTTAAACTTGGAGTAGTGCTTGGTTTGGCCATTGACATGGCCAAAATCACTAATTCGTTTGGAAACTACTCCTTTCAACACTCCAACACTGGTCCAGGGGTCGGGGCACCCAAGCCAACACAAGGATTTCTCACCTACAAAGTCTGCGCGACACGACGAAGACGATGCTGAAGATGAGAACCCTAATGACTACCTCGTCAACGATCCTTACGAGGGGGCCGGCCTGGATGATCTTGATGAACTTCTCTTGCCAGCGGAGGAAGCGGATAAATATCGATGCACGAGGCGTCTTCTCTCTTCTCAAGAACCGGCAGCCCGCGAGTAAGTCCTCAGCCAGGACGCCGTCAAAGAGGCGGTAGCAAATGTATTTCAGAATCAGCCTAAGAAGACACACAGAAAAGAACTAAGAAGAGTTATGTCGTTAACGTTGCATCCATGAGCCAACCAGTGGACGGGACCAAGTCTAACCCGCCGGCGGGACGGGTATTAGACAAGATACCCATACATGACTGGCATCAGATCCATGAGTTGGCCAAACCGATGCTTCCGCCGAGGTTGGCCTCCTTGTTGACAGGTGATATGCGTAGCGTCCATAACGGTATTCTATATATCACTACTAGGAAAAGGCCTATAGCCGCATCCCATAGCGCCGGCGCGCATGCATTTGTCTGCGCCAGCGGTATGTACCGCTGGCGCGCAAAATGTTGGTGCGCCGGCGCTAGCTCGTTACCCCCGGCGTGCACGCAACGCCCCGCGCCGGCACTAAAGGTATGCCACCCCCGCCCCCTCTGATTAACATACCCCCGGCGCCCCACTTCCCCGCGCGCCGGCGGTAACTGCGAGGTTTTTTTAGAATCGGCAAATTCCAAAAGGAAAAAAGTTATTTGAGACATACTAAATTTTCCTACATAATCAAATTAATAAAAAAATCAAAATTCAAAAAAATGTTTATTTTTTTGAGAAAAGATAATAAGGATATAATATTTGGATTCCTCGTATTATTCTGATCAATTTAGACATATCATTTGTCAAATTTGGAATTACGGATTTGTAGATATGATGCAATAGTTAAGAAGATTAATAGTACTATACTTACAAGAAAGAATGAGGTGTTCCTAGGTAGACTAGTGAGATGGAACTAAGAAGTTAAGCGTGCTCGGGTTAGAGTAGTGGGAAGATAGGTGACCGAGCTGGAAGTTGACCAAATTTGAAAAAGGGGACCTAGAATGATAGAGAAAAAATTCAAATAAATCGAATATATGTTTTTATTTGTTTGGGAAAAAAAATTAAAAAAATGTTAAAAATTCCGAAAACAATTTTCGAAAAAAAAAGTTCCGAATGTTACCGCCGGCTCGTGGGATGTTGGTGCGCCCGCGGTAAGTTTTTTTACCGCCGACGCAGTGAGCCTGTGCCCCGACGGAAACTTTTTACCACCGGCGTGAGCATCGCCGGCGGTAAACCCATTCTGCGCCGGCGGTAAGCCTTTACCTAGTAGTGTATGGAGAAGACGCTTCTCAAAGAGAAAGTTCCAACGATGCCGGCTTTGGTCGGAAAGGTGCCATCTACGGTGGGATTTGTCACTGAAGACAATGCAAAAAAGATCATCGTGAGATTTGATGACATTTTTCGAATGTTCCACATGAAATCCCTCCACTCATCAATGGTCCGCCTTCTTACGCTTAGTTTGGCGCATCAACTATCCATAGAGAATACAAGAAGCATCGCGCTAGTAGACTCCTACTACATGAACGGCATGTACTTGAACAACCCCAAGGGTAGGGAAAAAGCGGCAAAGTACATCCAACAGGTGATGTACAATAATCATATGCACAAGAAGATCGTCCTCCTGCTACTTTCCCGAGTAAGTTATTTCCCATCTTTAGTTAAGTTTGCGCATATACAATTAATAGTAGTTACAATTTTTTAGGAATATATATATATGGACTCTTTGAACTGTTTTGCGCAGAAACAATTATGGCACACTCATCATGCTCTACCCGAGAGACGTGCACGCCGTATATCTCGACTCCGGGAGTAAACTTAAGGAGAAGAACTACTCCCTCATCAAATCTGTTCTCAATGAAGCTATGGACGGCTATATCAAGGAGGAAGGATTCTGCGGCAGAGCACACCAGACTAAAGGAAAATATGTGTTCGGACACAGAACAGAGTTCCTCTACCCCAAGCAGGCACCAGGCGTCCATATGGAGGCGTGGTACCTCATCCAACACATGATGGAGATCGTGAAGGACCAACAGAGTCTACAATTCATGTCTGCTTTGGACAAATGATGTCGCAACATCGTCGAATGGTATGATGCTGAATTCAGACAAAACTTTGGTCGCATCCAGCGCAAGCTCTGCACAATCATCTATAAGGATGTAGTAAGCGCTGACAGGGTCTTCCACACGCGGTGCCCACCATGTAATGATGAGCTGCGATAATGTGTACTAGAGCAGGCTAACGAGAGACCATTCAACTCGTTAGAAAGTGCTCTTCTGTTCCCGCCGTTGAAGAAACAGAAGATCACAACAACGACCAAGAAATGATCGACGGTGTGTATTCGGTTCAGTACGAATTGTGCTCCTAATAAGAACTTGTGATCTTCTTTGCCAGCCTAATGCTTTTATCTTGGTCTACAGAGAGATGAAGAAGTGGACGGCGCGCTGGCCTAGTGAAAGATCGCAAGCGGAGGCGGAAGCTAAAGCATGTGATACTTTTGTAATTGTCGATGTGTTGTTTGCGATTGATCTATATCGCGCGTTGTATGCATGTGATACTTTTGTAATCGTTAAACTAATTAGATGACTATACTTTTGGTTCGAAATCTTCCAACATAAACATGTTATCGAGATCGATGTGTATTCATGAATGCATGTATATATATTAATATTTATGAAACTTGTTTTCGTACGATATAGATGGATCTCGGTTTGTGTATTGCATATACATATATATGCATATGTGAACATATATATCTATGAATCAAAAAGTTGGAGCGATTTGTATGTGTGAATTATAGAAATTACAAAAAATACATGTATTTGCACATGTATAGTATAATAACAGGAAATACAGCACAGTATACGAAAATAACAAAGAAAAATTAAAAAAAACTGGGCGCTGTAGCGCTGGCGAACAGAGCTACCGTTGGCGAACGTAGCGCTCGCGAACAAGGCCCTGTTCGCCAGCGGTAACATCTGCTACCGCTCATCTTCGCGATCTTGAGATCGATGTGAGTACGACTACATCACCAACGATATTTGATCTCGTAACGCTTTGTGTCTTGGAGGGTATGTTCTCCTTAAGACTCTTTTTCTCCCCGTTGCTTACATCTCCTAGATTAGATCTTGGCCCTTCGGGTGTCTATCGCGTAGAAATTTTTTTGTTTTCTATGCAATGAACCCTTCAAAGAGGGACTCTGGCTGGGCGGATTCCTGCGCGGAAGGATACTCTGGACGCCGTTCTATGCCCCATGGTGGGCGCCAACTGTCGTAGTATCATACACGACATCATCATTGTGATTAGCAATAGAGTTTACACAGGGACACATGGCGCAAACGTCGGTGTCCGTGCTGATGGGTCATAAGCATGCAAGTACATGATGTACCCAGGTTCGGGACCTCAGCCGGTGAGGTTCTTACTCCTGCAAGGATGAACTATGTGATGACATCACGTGTTACAAGGTGCTCCTGGAGTTGTATATCTTGAGAAATTCGCCACTTCTAAGGGTGCCCCGGACTGCCTTATATAGGTGCTGGCAGTCCGGCTGACATGCGGGGCCGGCTGTACGATCAGCCGGCTGGGTTCCACTCGATGTCATACACGGTGTACAACTGCACTGGGTATGGCTACATGGTACACGATGGCACTTGGCAGGGAGACTACTGATCATGACACATGCGGCCAAAACTTAAGGGTACAGCCGACTACTCCTCCAGTAGAAGCGTGGTTGACCTGTGTGTGCCTTCACATCAACCTTTAGCCCATTCTTCCCTTTTTCCCATGCTGGTGCTTGCTCGTCAGTATTATCCGGCTGACGTCACCTCCCGGCTAATGGCAGGCGACCAATAGCAGGTAGCCGCTTGGGTGATGTCTAGCCAGCCGGCTCAATCCTCCTTATTATTGCCTCGATCATTGAGTTAGCTTACTCGGTGTGTAATCCCCCCGACACCTAGGGAAGCGGCCACCCTCACGCCTCCTCTAGGGTGGCGTCAATGACGTCCTTGTCCCCGGAAGTGGCAGTGCTCCTTAAGGCCGACCAAGCACTTGCAGCGCCGGTGCTGCTGATGCGGATGGTGGCTGAGTCGCCATGGGGGGCGAGCGGGTCCCTTTTAGGTGCCCATAACCACGAGGAGATGGACGGGGTCGTAGACATGGTCGTACCGGCGCCATGGAGTACCCCATGGGCGTGCTGATGTCCAAGGTGTACGACCTGGCCTTTGAGATGCCGCTCGAGAAGGCCTTCAAGCTCCCCGAAAGCTTGAGGGTCAACCTCCCGCATCCGGTGATTTAATCACCAACCACGCATCCCTCTTCCTTTGGATTTTCTAGGAATGCAAAGGGGCAGAGAGCGGCGCTCAAGGAGTAGGGAAGCAACGACACAGTTTACAGAAGAGCATCCATCCAGCCTGATTTTGAGCTCCATGTTCTTGCAAGGTACATGTTCAATCAACCGTGTCTGTCCCTTGTGACCTCTGCCTGACCGGTGCGGAGCTCGTCGGCGACATCCGCTGTCCGTGGGCCTCTGGCAGTGTGGCGTCTGGGGGCATCGTCGCCGTTGTTGGCTTCAACGTGTATGCAGAAGGCTAGAGCAGTAAATCCTAGCGTCCTCACCCGCTTGCTCTCCAGCCATTTATTTCTTTAAGTATCGATATTCAACTTTTCATGTCATTGTTCATAGCGTTGAATACATGGAGAAGCTGCTGGCCATCTCCTACATATGAGAAATCAGCGGCCTACAACCATTTTTCTTCCTCAAAAAGTGAAGAATCAATGCAGTCAAAAACTCAAAAAAGAAACCAACGCAATCCGCTCAAAAAGTGACTGTATCGGTCTTTGCCTCGAAGATAAATCAAGAATAAAATTGAACTATTGCGGAGGCAGGTTCCACACTCGCTGGCCAATATACATACACAACCTAAAAGGAGCTTCAAGAATTAGCCTCACCCTCCACGCCGTAGTCTGATAGAGGAACTCCAGATTTGGTGCCAGATTCTAGCCCCGCCGATGAATATCGGGCATTGCGAAAGAAGTACTTGGTCGAGTAGGATGAGAAATACACAATGGTCAACCAGTTGTGCATGCCAGAAGTGGAGGAAAAAACTCTCGAGGATCAAAAGTTTGCACTCCTGGACCAGCTTGTTGTCTTAGAGGGCCTTGTGGAGCCTTTGCAGGTCAAGCCATAGGGAAGTTGTTCATAGTGTAATTATGCAACTGTTATGTGTTACTCCTTTCGAGACGTAGCCAATTTTAATGGAAAATACAAAGATTTGTTGTCAGGTTTCATGTAAGTTAGCTCTAGATGAGGTAGGTATGTGGAGTATCATTATTCATGTAAACTCATAAGCCAACACTTTTCATGTAAACTGATAAACCAACACTTTTTCGCATGAAAGTTCCTGGTGCTAATTTTTTTCATCTTATGTCTTGCATTTGGAAATAGAAATACATATGTGCACAGGATTACCCATTCCTCAGTTGATTTAGCAGAGGTGATCTAAAACATGTGCCGCCCATCTCAAGATAATATGCTTACTAACTATATGTTACTGCATTTTTGTACCCTTGGTAATTTACAGATCCTTCCTGCACTTTATGGCGTGAAAAAACTTAAAAAATTACATCTTTGTTGTCTCGCACTTCCTATTTTTTTTATGAAATTGATGGAATGTGATCTGTAACCTCCTACAGTTATATAGTTAATCTCAACGGGTTTACAAATGTATGACCGGTGCTAGTCCACTAATTGCAGTGTATTCTATTTATCCAACCTTTTATTATGACGTGTTGCTGCTAAATGGAAAGATCAAGCTAAATGGCTAATTTGCCAGAAGCATCCATTTCTTCCATTCGCTGTCCAAAAAACTACAACTTTCAAGCCTACATGTGCAAGAGCGCACTTCCGTTTTATACGCCAGGTCGATGTACAAAAAGAACCAAATATATAGATAGACTTCGTCTTACAGAAAAGATAAGAAAAGCGAAGTGGTTAGGGTCACAAAGAGCGCTCTGTATTTTTAGTAGTGCTTTGTAGTTTTAAGAAATGAGGGATAAACGTTTGGTGATGTGAGACTCAAGGGGAGATCACTCACTAGATGGAAAAATTATCCTTTTTTATACATGTTATATTTGATAAGATATGTTTGTTCAATATGGTACTGTAGATAAGATAAGCATGCTCTGTTAACCTGCATTTGTGCATAGTTATTTATATATGTTCTCTAGACATACATGACATAGGAATTAAATTTTAAGTATACTTGAATCTTATTGTTTCCAAAATATTATGTCACTGCCACTTTCTATACACGTGAATACCCATGTGTTTTACATTTACATGTGCTACGAGCAAATAATTAAATTGTGAGAGCTGTAGCAACACACAGGCATTCAACTAGTTGTTCTAATAGTTTAGCTGTAGCTCTTGTTGGTCCAATCCTTACTTCATTGGGCTTCTCTTGAAAAACAACATAATCAATGAGAGAAAATGTTAAAGAGATAGGGATGCCCTCATCACACGTTCTCGTCACTGTCGGTCCTATTGAGGTTCTCCAACACCCCAGCGGCGAAGTCACTCAAGTTCACATCATGGTCGGCCATGTCGAGGATCTCTAGCGACTTTGGTAGGCTGGACGGCGGCCGTGAACGCGGAAAGAAGGGACTGGGAGGATGCGGCAACAATGGACATGATAGGAGGGAGGCTATAGCAGCCGTAGTCTTAGGGGATCGACGGCCATGGATGATGGTGGTGGTTGCGGTTAGGGTTGGAAATAAAACTCGAAACTCGAGAGATTAACGAGTACTCGAAAACTCGGCTCGGATCGGCTCGAACTCGGACAGTAATGAGCCGAGCTGAGTTCTATTATTTAGCTTGTTAAGTAAATGAGTTTAATGAGTCAAGTTGTGAGTACTCGATAAGCTCGTTAATGTCCTTACATTGATATGCTAAAATCAAAGATTAGTCGATACTAATTAAAATCCAAGATTTTAACGAGAAAAATATAGCAGCATTCATATCAGAGTCTCCAAATTCTACTTGGAGAGGCATCAACGATGATTCTACCTTCTTGTAATATTGCTCCATAATTATCTGATTACGTTTTTCAGTTTCTTAGTGAGTTTATCAAGCTTATCTAGCCAACTAGAGTATTTATCGAGTCGAGCCAAGCTATAGTTTTTTGCTTATTAAGTTAAGTCAAGTCGAGCAAACTCGTTAACTAATGAGTATTAACGAGTTGAGTTGATTCCAGTCGAGCTAACTCGATATCCACCCCTAGTTGCGGTAGCAAGAGATTTTAATTTGAGACGAGAGAGAAAATATTACGAGGAGGCCCACAAGATTAGAAAAATATTATCCAGACTCCTCTACCTAACTTTGGGTTTGATTATCCAGTTATTCAATATGCAGATGATACAGTTATTGTTATGCATGCATGCCCTGTCCAAATCCTTGCAATAAAGGAAATTAGGATTCTTATGCTAGGTCCACTGGTTCGCATATAAATTATCACAAATCTGTTATGATTTCCATGAATATCTCTACTGCTGTTGCTGGTAGCCTAGCTACTCTTATTGGATGTGACATTGGGTCCATGCCTTTCACATACCTTGGCCTTCCACTTGGTACTACTAGACCTTCTGTTCAAGATCTCATGCCTTTGGTGGATAGAGTGGAGAGAAGCCTTACTGCTAATTGCATGATGATGTCTTGCAGTGGGAGAGTTTCTGCCATAAATTCTCTGCTCACTTCTATGGTTGCCCACACCATGTGTGTCCTTAAAATTCCCAAGAAGATTTTTGATCATATTGACAAGATTAGAAGACATTGTCTTTGGGACAAAAATCTGAGTCTGGAGACAACTGTAATCCTCTCATTGTCTGGGATAGAGTTTCTAGATCTAAGCATAAAGGGGGTATGAGAGTATTAAATTTGAAAGTCCAAAATGAGGCCTTGCTTCTCAAATTTTTGGATAAATTCTATAATAGAAAGGACACCCCTTGGGTCAATTTGATTTGGAGTGCTCACTAACACCTGTGGCTCATTTTGGTGGAAGGACATTCTTAAGCTCACACAAACTTTTAGAGGTATCTCCACCTGTTCTATTGGCTTGGGGAATTCAGTCTTCTTTTGGAAGGATGATTGGGGAGAAGGAATAATGGTTGATTTATTCCCCGGAGCTTTTTCCTTTTCTATTACTGAAGAAAGCTCGGCTCTAGATTTTCTCTCAGCCAATACATTATTCTCAAACTTTGCTCTGCCTTTATCTACTCAGGCTTTGGGAGAACTGAGACAAATCCAGCTAGCTTCATCACATACTTTAATTGACATTGGATCCTTTGATCATTGGTCTTATATTTGGGGTGCCTCTTATTCCTCCAAGAAGTTCTATGGTTTCCTTTTCAGGGATTTGCAGCCTAATGTCGCCTTTACTTGGCTTTGGAAAGCTAACTGTATTGCTAAACTCAAATTCTTTTGTTGGCTGCTCCTATCAGACAGATTGAATACCAGGAATATGCTAAAAAGAACGCACTTTCGCATTAATTCTGGTTACACTTGCAGCATGTGTAGTTCTGTTTCTGAGGAGACGATTGAACATCTTTTCTTTCATTACTCTTTCAGTAAGGATTGTTGGAATAGGCTGGCCATGCCTATCTCCAGTGACATCCAGCTTGATCGCTTTCAGCTTATCCTATTTTCAAAGCAACACCGGCGCAAGGCTATGTTTATGGAGGTTTTTATTACAACTGCTTGGAGTTTATGGAAACAAAGGAACAATTATTACTTCCAGGGGATTGCCCCTTCTGTTTCTTCTTGGGTGACCAGATTTAAACAAGATTTTCTCCTCCTAGTGCATAGAGCCAAAGAGGATAAACACGACTTCATTAGGCTTTTGGTGGATTATTTGTAACCTTTAGTGTCCCCCCTCCTTCCTCTCCCCCTGAGATGTAAATAGTTCTGTCTCTTTGTACAGGATATTTCCTTTTTATTTAATATAAGAGGCAGTAGGAGCCTTTTCTACTATCATAAAAGCTCAAAAAAAAGATTAGAAAAATAATGATGAAAAGGTTCAACCATTTGGTGGAATCGGTTGGGTCAGCATATGAGGGGAATATTCCCGCACGTGGGATGAACCATCTATAGATGGCCAAACGGGCCGCCCCACAGCACAAAAAAACGACAAAACATGAAATTAGCCCGACACGCACGTCACGGGCCCGTTAGTACTCGTGCCTAACCTCCATTTGAAGCCCGTGGGCTAGCCCGGCACGACACGAATTAAACGGGTTGGCACGCGGCACAACACGGCATGGGAACGCCTGGCCAACGGCACACGTGTTGACCAGGTACTATCGGGCGGGCACGACACGATGGGCATTGTCGGGCTGGAGCGGGAAAAATTGTGCCCTTGCCGTCACGACAAGAGGAGCGCGTGTAGCGTGCCCCTGTCGGGCGGTCGGGGACACGGCATGACACGACACACCGACATGATACCTGCACCGCGGGACGCTGTGGGGCCGTGCCTGTCACGTTTGCCCGGCACGGAAAAGGCGCTAAAGCCCATGAACGACACTATAGGTCGGTTTGGCACGAAAATTTTAAATTTTGAATTTTGTATAAGCTATCTTTTTCCTGACATTTTGCACACTCAACCCACACTCCACATCCTATATTCTACACTTCTCATCGCATGGACCCCCTCCCCCTCACGAGCCTTTTAACCGATATCCCAAGGGGTTTGTCCCCGAACCGATGATCCCGTTTCAAGTAGAAGAATTAGGACTTCATCCCGAAGATCTCGCCTTCTTGGGAGAATGACCTCACAACCAATCCCAATCTAGCCAATAAAACCATTCATCTTATGTTCATTCTTCTAATAGTGCTGGCACGTCATCTACCACTACCAGCGTGGGAGGGCCATTTCGAGTACCGCTGTAGAGTACTCAAAAATGGCTAGAAGAAGAGTGAAGCGGTATGCAAGTGGGCTAACTAGAACAAGGTCCTCACCGATGCCTCCTCCTTGGGAACCGGTCACTTGGAGCGGCACACAAATGCACACATTTCTAGAATTTCTTTACGATGCAACGAATGTTTATTAGGAGTTTATTATCCCACATCTCCTCTACTAGTACATCAAATTGTATTGATTGCTCATCATTTATAAGATCATGAAGGGGATGAAAGGTTAAAAGAAGCTGTTAAAAATGAAACAAAAGTTTATAAAATATTTGAAAGATATTCCTGATTTGTATGCATTCGCATTTATTTTGAACCCAAGGGCTAAAATGGGCATGTCCGCCATGGCTCTATCTTTCTTAACAGACTCTTTAGAAATTTACTATACTCAATGTCAATATATTATTAAAAGAAAAATCGATGATATGTACACCAAGTTGCTACTTTGTGCAACGAGAATTTCAAAATTTCGCCAAACTACTACGCAACCGCCAAGATTTTGCTATGCTGATACAAGTGAATATAAAATTCCAAGATATAGTTTCGAGATTGTGTACCAAACATCGTTGAAGCGGAAGAGGTGTCGATGACGATGTCAATGAAGTCTGTAGAAGATCCTCACGCACAAGCCTATGGGTGAGGATGTTGCTGACTCCCCATACCTAGCACCTTGATCCAGCAGATTTAGGGTCTCATGTGTTACCCCTCTGAGAGTATGCACACATACGACGGGGCAAATTCTGCAGCGCTTCGCCGTTCAGGACTTGGTGTTGTAGGTGTATATGAAGATGGAGTTCTCAACACATGAGAGATAGAGAGAGTAATTAGAAGCTAGGTCTAATCAGGAGAGGATCACCCCTAGTCTAATTAGAAGAAGCTCTAATCCAATTAGAGGAGACTCTAATCCTAATTAGGATAGCTCTAAACCAATTAGAAGGACTCTAGTTAGATTGCTCTAATTAGTCTTTCTAATTACTAGAGAGGTTCTAATCCTATTAGAAATGCTTTAATTAGAAGCTCTAATTAGTCCTCTAATTCTTCTAGAGAAAGAGAGAGGCAAAAATGCTCAATTGTTATGTCCGAAGTAGGAGGAGGAGGGGTGGGGATTGTATAGTGGGACAAGGAGGGCACCTGCCATAGGAGAGGGGGTCGATTTCCCTCTCCCAGGCTTGGCCGCACCCCACCTCCTAGGAGGTTTTGGATTGGACTCCAAGTGGAGCCCAATCCCACCTCCTTATTTTTTTTTCTTTTTCCTTTTAATTTTTTCCCTCTCATTTATTTCTCAAATAAATTTAGGAAAAATAATGTGGAAACCTTGTGCACTCTGTGAGACTATGGGCCATATCTAGCATTCCCAAAAATTAGGTTTTGCCTCCGGGGGGAAATCTGCCCCCTCTCGCACTGCTTCCATATAAGGAAAGTCCTCCGGAACTCTTCCGGGACCCTGTTACCCCAACAGATAAAACCATCGATATTATCTAACGACATAAAAAAAATTCCAACATCCCGGGATATCTCATACCCCCTTAAATTTCTCCGTAAAGCGTGCATCCTCTATTGCTCTTTCATAATGACTCCAGAATAAATTCCGGTAATAACATAAACTGTTTCTATCACTCCGGCGCCTCCAACAAGGGGAGTACGTCTCGTTGGAGGGGTGTGAGCTCGCCACAAGAGGCCAACTCAACGCCACAAAGGCCTCACCCTATTCTCCGATGAACCTCGCCACAAAGGCCTAGTTCACCTTCCACTATTGGCAACCTTCGATCGAGGCACGCATCCACAACTTAATTGGAGGCTCTCGATGTCACCACAATCTTGGGGAACACATCCACAACTCAATTGGAGGCTCCCAAGAACACCACAAGTCATCTAGGGTCCAAGACCCAAGAGTAACAAGCTCACAAACTTTCACTTCCACGAATCCTCGTGGAGAGAGCAAACCGATGCAAATGGCAAGAGAACAAGTGCTCAAATCCTTCACTCTCAAATTCCAACAAAGCAACAAATGCTTATGGGGAATAAGAGAGGAAGAACAATGGAGAATAAACACCAAGAACTCCAAGATCAAGATCTACTAGGTTTCCCTCACTAAGAAGGAAGATGGATTGGTGGAAATATAGATCTAGATCTCCTCTAACTTCTCCCTCAAAGATATGCAAGAATCATAGGAGGGATTGGGAGAGGGGCAAGCTTTCCAAGGTCAACAATGGTGGGGAGAGAGGAAAAATTGTGCTTAGGAAGCTTAGGAACCAATGGGGAAGAAGACCCCCTTAAATAGGTCCCTTAAAAACTAGCCGTTTCAGGCTGAAAATGGGACCGGAATTTCCGGTTCAAACTTGAACCGGATATTCCGGTTGCTTGTTTTTCCTCAGATCTGAATCCACGAAGGAGTTGACCAAACCAAAATATCCGATTGGAGCAAATAATCCAGTTTGAAATATCCTGGTCGCTTCTGTCCCGAACAGGCTCCAGAACCGGATATTCCGGTTGGTATGGAATAATCCGGTTGGAAATATCTGGTTGACTTCTGCGCCGAAAACCTTTAGTCCTTAGACAAAAAATGAGCCCCTCATCAGAACCGGATATTCCGGTAGGTATGGAATAATCCGGTTGGAAATATCCGGTTGACTTCTGAATCATTGAGGCTGAACTAGAAACCTCATAACTTTTGCAAACGAACTCCGAATGAGGTAAATCCAATTGCATTGGAAAGATAAAAGAAAATATTGATACCTCAAAGTATGGAGAAGTTACCACGCATGTAAAGTGTGGGAAAATTCTCAAAGACGAATGGAATATTTTCACCACCGAAAACGCAACAAGTTTTTCTTACGAAATCCGTTTTCGAAAAACCAAGGCTTGTCATGAAGATCACGACAAGCACTAAAGCCCAAAGGAGACAAAAGTCAAATAATAACCAAGAAATATGATATTCAAGGATGCAAAGGTTTGATCTCTCCATAACGATTCGATCAAGTTACTCACTTGAGAGCCCCTCTTGATAGTACGACTATCTATCCTATAACCTGGTCTCCCAAGGCATGAGACCGTTAAAATAGAAAACCTATCAAGATTATACCTTTGCCTTGAGAATTCTACTTGAGCTAGATGATGACGATCTTGACTCTCTCAAGCTGGATCTTCCTTCTTGATCGTGCTTGCTAGCACATTCTCCGCTTGATGAAGACTTGCAAGGTGCTCCCCCATACACAATTATGGGAGAAACCCTTCTCGGCTAATCTTCACAAGGCCACAATCTCCAAAAAGGGTAGCAAGCATCAAACATAGGATTTCTTCGAGATGCCTCACTTGAGCTTCCACGTCAAGCTTGACGACGAACACCGCTTGACGACAACATAGACCATGGGCTATATGAAATCTTCCTTTTGATGCATGCCCATGGAAAGATACCTAACCACACATAGAGATGCCACACACATATATCATGGGTTAGTTCACAAAGCTATATGATCAAATTCTTACCATACCACGAGATACACAATCCCACTTGGTACATCTTGTAGCTTTGTGTGTTGATCACTTGCTTGATCAACCTTGCATCTTTTCTTCTCACTTCAAATGATGATGTCTTGAAGATACTCATTGTTGATTAGGCATCTCAACAAGTCCCTCGGATGATCGGGTAGGGTTTCGATTAAGAGAACGTAAGGACGCTGGTGACGATCGTTGGCTAACAGGGGGCACGATTTACCCAGGTTCGGGGCCCTCGTCGAGGTAAAACCCTTACTCCTACTCTTTCGATCTGTATTATCCGTAGATTGGTTACAATGGGGGGGTGCTCAAGTCGAGAGTATGATCTCGATCTGAAGGCTTTGGTGGTGAAGAATAGATTGGATCCCCCCTCGGCGGTTCTCCTAGCCTTATATAGGTGGCTAGGTCTCAAACCGTGTCCGGGGGGGGGGGTTACAAACCCTAGTTTTAGGTCGGTACAAGTTTCCTTCTTGACCCGCAAGTCTTTGCGGGTGGGCTTCGGATGGGCCTTCTAGAACCGTAAGGTGGCACCTCCCTCTGGGCTTAGGTCTTGGGCCTCGGACCGGGTAGCCTCACCCGATAGGTCCATGATTCATCCCTACGTCAGTAGCCCCGAGTGTTTATTCGACTGAGAATCAGTCGAGTGGGCACTCACAGTTAATTTTGATTTCCTTCGACTGGTCATTTCAATCGCCTGAGTTGGAGGGTGCATGCCCTGTGTGAGATGCGCTTCTGTACTCAAGCATCGAGTGATAAATGTGCCTTGTATTGGCTGTTTTTGCAGAAGGATGTGGCTCAGTCACTTGGCTCTCCCGAAAGATCAGGCCAATTAATTGCATCTAGGGCAAAAACGGTTCTGGCCTACTTAAATTCGAGACCACCGACTCGAACCTGGCGAGGTGATCGTTGGGACTGGGCCATGGAGGTCTTACCAAGTCGAACTTAACCTAAAGGGGTACCCGGCGCATCCGCTAGGATTTTTCTTCGTGTTGTTGACACGGAAATTTATCGGAGGACGTAGCTTGAGTGCGATTCCAGACCCACAAGAGAGATCTTTGGGTCTTACGTTTGTACTCGAAATAATACATCATCCGGATGTGCCTAGTCGGCCGAACGATCCAGGATAAGGATGAGTAAATACATCGTGTGGTAGAGTTGCGGGAGCCGCATACTCGTAATTTTACCTTGGTCATGTTCTTGCAATCCTCCGAGTGAAGAGATATTACTTCTTTTTGATCTTGTGCGAAAGATATTTCGCGTTTATGAAGTTCATACGGAAGAAATTCCGCGCTGCGATGAGCCCATACGAAAGAATTTTTTCGTGTCAGGGTGCATATGCGAAAGAAATTTTGCGTTTTTGACGTGCCCATACGAAAGAGATTTCATGTAAGGGTGCTTATGCGAAAGAGATTTCGCGTCTTGATGTGCCCGTACGAAAGAATTTTCGTGTCAGGGGGCTTATGCGAAAGAAATTCCGCGTCTTGATGTGCCCATACGAAAGAATTTTCGTGTCAGGGTGCTTATGCGAAAGAGATTTCGCGTCTTGTGAGGTATGCAGTAACGTCACTGCGCACTTGTTTCGTTCTGACTCCTCCCGATGGGACGTGATGAGGCGGAGTAGAGCGTGCGGGCCCACCTTGTCAGCTTTTTGACCGGAAACGATAGGTCGTGTCCCAGTTTTTCCGCTGGACGCGCGCTGTAAATACGCACGATCTTTTCGTAAAGATCGTGCTGGGGTAACTGTCCCCCGCCGCTTCGTTTCCACTTCATGCGTGGCAGCCGCGATGGATGCCATGTCACTTAGATCTACGGCTTGGATCAGCCTAGCTTGGGTATATATAATGACCTTTAGGGGAGGGGTAAATTTCCCGGCCCTTAGTCACTTTCTCCTTCCTCGCACACGCCTCCTTCTCTGTGAGCACCAAGCAACCTCCAATGTCGGGAGAGAAGAAGTGTGGCGCTGCTGCGTCGTCCTCAAAATATGTGGCGAGCGCTTTCGCGACGGCTCCCATGAAGACGGGCGACTGGCGCGCCGCGAACACCACTAGGAAGAGCATCACCCAGATGGAGCGGGAGGGATCACTCCCACCGGAAGCTGACAGGCGCGTGCACCTGTCCAATAAGGAGGAGACCCCCAATCCTGTCGCCAAAGAGCGTATCATCTTCTCGGAGCATGTCTCCCGAGGTCTGTCTCTTCCCCTTCATCTGTTCTTGCTCGGGCTGTTGTATGTCTACGGCATAGAGCTGCACGATCTCCCTCAAAACGCGATTCAGCACATATCGTGCTTTGCAAGTGTTTCCTGGGGATCCGCCCGCACTAGGGGCTTTGGAGAGCCATCTTCAAAGTGCGGATCTTCCAGGAGAAGGCACGGCCAGGCGAGAAGATCGGGGAGCCGCTGCGTACCGGAGGCTTCGGGATCCAGGCGAGCAAAGATGTCCCTACATGGAGATGTACTTTGTCGACTCGGCGCAGGGGTGGAGAAAGAAATGGTTCTATGTCACCGATAGCAGCGCGGGTGGAGCCCCCGAAATCCAGCCATTCGCCACTCTGAAGCGACGGAACTCCTGGCTGCACTTGCTTGCGGCTGACGAAGGTAAAGTTGTTGCCCCTCTACTCATGAAGTTGGCAATCTTCCGGAACAAGGAGTTGGGGACCCCACTGAATGGGATACACCTGTCGGGTGTGTTTCTTCGTCAAAGGATCCAGCCCCTTCAAGAGAAGCCAACCGCCATGAGGGAGTAAGTGGACGTCAAGGACCCGAGCCGCGTGTGCGATGATATCCTTTCGAACGCTGAGTTCGATAGGAAAATCGCGGCCATCACCAAGCTGAAGAAGGGAGAGGTCTGCTTGGCGTGCCCTCTCGAGCCATTCGAGGCGGGGAATCCTCCGACTGAGGTGAGTTTCTTAATTTTCTCCCTTGCTTTTGTTCTTCCACGCCTATGCTTCTTTTGATTGAATGTTCATTTGTTCTTCTTCTGTAGAATAAGGATGTGGCAACATGCTACCCGCCAATTTCTGCAAACGATGTCTCTTAGATCTTTTGGCGAGCAACATGGAAGCCCCCCAAGGGACCAGCATCGCGGATGCTGAATCAAGCTCCGAACGTGACGAGATTGACGAAGAGGAGGAGTCGGGTAGTGACCAACTTCACCACCGCAAACGCCGCAAGCATGAGGACAACAAAGTCACTTCAAAGGATAGCTCTTTGGGTGATGAGTCCATCAAGGTGATTGAGCCCCTTCATGTGCCTCCCCTCCGCATGCTTCCTCCCACGGGTCGTCAATCGAAGGTTTCTACTGCCTCGAACCCGGACATTCTTGATGATGACGACGAGGATAAGTAAGTCCTCTGCACTCCGTTCTTAATTGCGAATCTTCTTCCCTTTCTTTCTGCTTTTGCTCTTTATCTGATTTTTCTTTTAACAGCAGTCTTGTGACCATCAGCCCAGTCCGGTTCGCTTCTTCGGTTCCTTCCGTGAAGAGGAAAGAGGCTGTCGTGGACCTTGCTCCAGCTGCTGAGGTTGCCCGAAGATCTCCAAGCCCCGGAAGAGCAACCGAAACCCCAGAGTACGGGATGGCCAGCTTCACGGGTGGAGCGTCAGCGAGCAAGGAAGTCTCGAGTAGTTCAGCAGACCCTATGTCTACTGCCCGGGACAAGGTAAGCCTGTTTATTTTATTGCATCTTGCTTCGCTTGTTCTCAATTTTATCGGGTGCATGGCAGTGCTCCCGATGGGATTAGCCCCCGAGTCTGTGGTCCATTGCTTGCAGTTGGCCATGGACTTAAGCCGAAATTTTCTGCTCTCGTTCCTATGTTGGCCTTGGTTTTCATTGGGTGCACGGCAGTGCTCCCGATGGGCGTAGCCCCCGAGACTATACTCGACTGTGTACAGTCGTGTGTAGGCTCAAGCGATACATCTGCGGTTTTTTGACTTGATGTTTTTGCAGGCTCTCCTTGACTTCCTCGCTGCTTTCGGGCGTCGGGTTCTTTCAGCTGAAGCGGACAACGTTTCCCTTAGGGAGGATCGCGACCAGTTGGTCCAGGACGACCGCTCCCTTCAAGGTAGGCTAGTGCGCCCTTCTTGTTTTTACCGTTTCTTCCTGATTGTAATTGTTGTTCCAATCACGTCTTTTGCATTGCAAATGAAGTTACCCGCCTGAAGGCTGAAAAGGCAGAGGCTGTCTCTCGGGTGAAAACCCTTGAGACGGAGCTAGAATCCTCCCGAAGGGAGTTGGAGTCCACCCGCAAGCGCTCAGCCGACCTTGACGGGAGTCTTGCGGAAGCTCAGAGAGTTCTAAAGCAGTTGGAGGAGGCAGGTGCGAGGCACGACAATGACCTTGTCGGCACCATCCGACCTTTGGCTTAGAAGCTTGCTGGTAGGTTGCGTTTTAACGTTCTTCGATTGTGGCCTGTGTTTTGCCCTTTTTTCTGATAATTGTTTTGTCTTTGTCGTAGATGCCCTTGGAATTAGGCTGGAGCTACCCGGACATCAGCGACACGATGCCCTCACCGACTCGTGTACTCAGCTTCAGGAGCACGCGAATAGGATCTTCTCCCTCGTTGGTGACGCCACCCGAGTGTTGACGCAGTTCCATGAGCACCTGTTTGTGGACGTGGCGGTTCCGCCTACGCTGGGTGGTCTCTTGCAGGTTTTCCTGGGCGGTGAAGATCTCCTCCAGGAGTACTCAGTCACGCAGTCCTAGTGCAGGGCCAGGACGACTATCCAATTTGCCTTGGCGCATGGTATATGGGGTGACCTGGAGAAGGTGTACTCGGACGTTCCGCGCGACTCCTTTGGAAAAAAGGTAGCACTTCTTCCTTTTGGCGACCGTGCTGAAGAGCTCGCGAAGATGCTTTCTGGGGTGCTTTCCCGTGCTGGTCGTAAGGGACATCCTTCCGCGAGTGGGACTACCTCTGCAGCTCCGTAAGATAGTTTTTGTTTTCGTGTGCTCTTGATGTAATGAACCTTGGGATGTATTCCCGTACTTCATTTTGCCTAATCGAAGTGTTTTTTCGAAAGTGTCAGCGTTTTGTATTTGCGTCTTACTTTGTGTTCTCCCGATGGGAGTAGCCCCCGAGAACCCAAGGTTTGGGTGGTATGTTCTCGAGTGGGGTCTTATATTGTCTCTGAATCTTCTTTGTTCTTTTCCAGGCAGTGGATTCTAGCGTAGAGTCTTCGAGTGGAGCTGCTTCACTGTTTAATCCCTTGGTTGCTGCTGCCAGCACGTTCGCGTCACTCCGTGACCGTGTCGCGGATGGCGATCGTAAGCTGAAGGCTTTGCGGGGCGTGGCTGACATTTCCAAGTCGAAGCAGAAACTTGCAGCGGAGCATGAGAAATTTGTGATGGAAGAACTGGCAGCTGTTGCGAAGGTCATGCTCTGTAAGTTTTGCGAGCCCCCAAGTACTTGTAGCTGGTTACCATCTTTAATTTGACGCGCTTGTTGTCCTTGTAGTTGTTGAGCCTGACGGAGTCTGTGAAACCCATTGGGTGGACAATCACATTGTTCACGAGTTGGGTAGCTCAAAACCTCACGCGAGCAACTTCTGATCCGACCGCAGCCCATGTTTTATCATGGCTACCCTGAAGTATCGGGCGAGTCAAGCACATATACTCGTCGAGTCTTGTCGCGAGGCTCTGTCTTCTGTCCATCAGGCATTTTAACCTTTGGGTGTTGTCCCGGATAACTTGAGTGGTTTGCTGAGAATGTTTTGTCGGGTAGGGGAAACTCGAGAGTGCGTGCTTCAACAGCTTATCAGCGGAGCTCAGGTGGCGCTTTCCTTCTTTCGCCTGTGGCATACTAAGGTCAACTTTAACTCTGTGGCGCGACTCCCTGACTCGAGAGGTCCACCGGTGGATCTTTCTCCTCATTATGCGGCCGTGCGTCCTGTAGCGGAGCAGATTGTTCGACTGACCTCCGAGAAGATTGATAAATTGCTTGAAGACGTGGCTGCTCGCCGATTGTAATTTTAAGATGTAAATATTTTGTACTTTTTGTTGTAAGGTGTTCGAAGGTGTAAACCCTGTGACCTTGTATGTTTCACTCGATATGTTTAAGGTGTTTATAAGGTGTGTACCTTGTTTTACCCTGTATGATTTTTTTCGAGTATTATTACTCGAAGAAATTAGGTGATGCTAGTTAGGCGTAGCCCCCGTGTGTGGTCGGGGTGTTTACCTGTTGTATTAGCATGTAAATAAGAAAAGTGCGATAGTCTTTGTAGCTACGGTTGAGAAACCGTGTTTTTATTGCTATGGCTGAGAAGCCATGTGTTTTCTCAAGTTACAAAGTGGCTGATACAACCTTATTTCTTGCGATTAGAAGAATAATCCTAGGGGTAGAACTTGCGGAGGTGTGCCACGTTCGACGGGTTGGAGTAGATACCGCCGGTCTTCGGATTCTTCAAGCGATAGGCGCCTCCTGGGATGACTTCATGTATGATGAAAGGTCCTTCCCATGGTGGCTCGAGCTTGCGTCCTTCCTTTTTCTTGAGCCGCAATACCATGTCTCCTACCACGAATGATCTGTGGCGTATGCGGCGACTGTGGTAATTGCGCAACGATTGCTGATAGACTGCGGATCTTGCGAGTGCAATGTTCATGATCTCGTCCAGTGCGTCCATGTCTTCTGCGAGTGCCTTATTTGAGGTTTCTTCGCTGTATGCAACGACTCGTGGGGCACTGAATTTGACATCTTCGGATAGCACGGCTTCAGCGTCGTATACCATGAAGAATGGCGTGTAATTTGTCGACTGATTTGGTGTTGTTCACAGGCTCCATAGCACGGATGGTAGTTCTTCGGCCCAATGCCCTGCTGCTGGGTGTAGCCGAGTGAGTAGCCGCTTCTTTAGGCCAGCCGAAACTAATCCATTGGATCATTCGATGTGGCCATTAGTTTGCGGGTGAGCTACCGAGGCGAAGCTGAGGGTTATCCCCTTTTCCTCCAGAAGTCCCGAGTTTCTTTGGATGTGAAGTTGCTTCCGTTATCCGTGATGATGTTGTGCGGTATGCCGAATCTGCACACGATGGAGTCGAGGAATCTCACGCGCACTCGGCGTGCGCGGAGGTGACTGACATAGCTTCTATCCACTTCGTGAACTTGTCGACTGCTACGAGCAGGTGGGTGTATCCTCCGGGTGTTGACTTGCGCAGCGGTCCCACCATATCTAGCCCCCATTGAGAAAATGGCCAGGAGATAGGTATCATGTGGAGTTCTGTGGCAGGGTCGTGTGGCTTGGGCGCAAAATTTTGGCAGGCGTTACATTTGTCGACTAGATCTTTGGCGTCTCTAGCTGCCGTGAGCCAGTAGAATCCTGCCCTGAAAGCTTTGCCCACGATTGCTCTCCAACTGGCGTGGTGCCCGCAGTCTCCTTTGTGTATGTCAAGGAGCAGCTCTTTGCCATCCTCGGGTGCGATGCACCTCTCTAGTACTCCTGATATGCTTTGCTTGTATAGCTCGTCGTTGATCACCGGAAAGGATTTGCTACGTCGTACTATCTGTCTGGCCACGCAAATGTCCGCTGGGAGCTGTTTGTTGGACAAGTAGTCGAGGTATTTCTGCGTCCAGACTGGCTCGACCAGAAAAACTTGCCTTGCGATATTGTGGATAATTAAGGTCGATGATGGCAACTTGCGGGCTGGTATCTGTTTCCGCTGTTGCGGGTGTTCTAGCTGGTCTTTTTGACCTTGACTGGTCGCTTGATTATTCTTTCGAAGTAGATTCCTGGTGGGATGGGGGAGTTTGTTGACCCAATGTTTGCCAGTTTGTCTGCTTCCTCATTGCTCGATCGCGCGATGTGCTTCAGCTTGCACCATTTGATACTTCCTTCGAGCAGGTTGTACATGTCACTATAGGCGACCATGTTATCCGCAATAGTGTCGCACTACTTCATCGTCTGCTGCACGATGAGATTTGAATCCCCGTATATGATCAATCGAGTGGCTCCGCAGGCGATCGCCATCCTCATGCCGTGCAGGAGGGCCTCGTACTCTGCGTCGTTGTTGTACGCTGGGTCATCAGGAGGGAAGTTCAGTCGCGAGACGTACTGCAGCTTGTCACCCCTGGGAGATACGAGGATAACTCCGGCTCCGACTACTTCGTTTATTTTCGACCAGTCAAAACACATCATCCAGTTGCTCGTATATTCAGGGGGTCCTCGTGCTTGCAGCTCCGTCCACTCGCTTAGGAACTCCACGACGACCTGAGATTTTACAGCGTTGCGCCCTGCGTATATTATATCCTATGCGCCTAGCTCAATGCTCCACTTTGCGATTCTTCCGGATGCCATGGGGTTGTTCATTATAGTACCGAGTGATGCGTCGTTTAGCACCGTGACAGTATGCTCCTGGAAGTAGTGCTTGAGCTTGCGGGCTGTAAGGACCACCCCATATGCTAGCTTCTGGTAGTGAGGGTATCGCTGTTTGCACGGCGAAAGCACCTCGCCGATGTAGTATATTGGCCGCTAAACGCTGCACGCTTTTCCGTCCTCTGGCCGCTCGACGACAATTACCGTGCTGACGACTTGGTTTGTTGCGGCTAGCTAAAGATATAGGGGCTCCTTTTCCTGTGGCGTTGCCAATACTCGCTTGCTCTGAAGCACTCTTTTCAGGTCGATGAACGCCTTTTTTGCATCTGGCGTCCACTCGAACTTATCTGTTTTCTTCAGCAGCTTATAGAAGGGGAGCACCTGCTCGCCTAATCTTGCGATGAATCTGCTCAGAGTGGCCAGTCGCCCCTGCGAGCTGCTGTACGTCGCGAAGATTGGTTGGTTCCTTCATTGTCAAGATCGCCTGGATTTTTTTCTGGATTGGCTTCGATTCCTTGGGTGGACACCAGATATCCGAGAAGTTGTGCTGCAGGAACACCGAAGACACATTTTGTCGGTTAAGCTTGATCTTGTACGCTTTGAGAGCGTCGAATGTCTCCCTGATGTCCTCGAGGAGTGTATCTTCCACTCTAGTTTTTATGAAGATGCCGTCAACGTACACCTGTACGTTCTTACCAATGAGCTTGGCGAGACATTTTTTCATGCAACGCTAATATGTTGCGCCTGCGTTTTTTAGCCCGAAGGGCATTGTCGTGTAGTAGTAGACACCCTGTGGTGTGATCAATGTTGTCTTCTCCTCATCCTCTTGTTTCATCCTCATCTGATTATAGCCTGAGTAGGCGTCCAGGAAGGAGAGTCGTTGGCAGCCTGCAGTGGAGTCCACGATCTGGTCGATCCGTGGTAATGGGAAGTTATCCTTGGGCAGTGTTTGTTCAGCGACGTATAGTCGATGCACACGCAAAGGATGTTAGTGTTTTTCTTCGGGACCAGCACCGGGTTTGCTAACCAGGTGGATATTTTGATTTCTCTGATGAATTTGGCGGTGAGTAGTCTATTCACCTCTTCTCCAAGTGCCTTCTGTTTTGGCTCGGAAAATCGTCGGGTCGTTTGCTTGACTGGTTTGGCATCTCTAAATACTTCGAGTGAGTGCTTGGCGAACTCCCTGGGTATCCCTGGCATATTTGAAGGCTTCCATGCGAAAATCTCCCAGTACTCATGGAGGAGTTCGACGAGCGCGCCTTCCTATGCGGACGATAGGGTGGTAGACACCATCGCAGTCTTCACGGGTTCTGTCGGGTGCACTTGATGTTTTCGACTGTCGCTGTTTGTACTGAACTCGAGTTCCGGGGCGTTCTTTTTGGTGAGTGGCATCACGGAGTGATCCGTGGTTTTTGCCAATTCTTCCAGCTCCTCCCGCATCCCGAAAGATTTCGCGATCTCGTTGAACTCAATATCACACTTGTCTGACTTTTGGAAGTCGCCATCTACGGTGATGGTGCCGTATTCCCCTGGGAGTTTGAGCTTCAGGTAGGCGTAGTGGGGTACTGCCATGAATCTCGCGAACGCTGTTCGGACGAGAATGGCATGGTACTCTGAGGGCCAGTCGACTACCTCGAAATCAAGGAATTCTCTCATGTAGTTTCTTGATTTTCCGAGCACCACCTCTAGGTTGATTGTCCCAAGTGGTCGGACTGCTTTTCCCGGTACTATCCCGTGGGAGGATGTTTCTGACTCTGCGAGTCCATCCAGGTTTTTGTTCATTTTGCGGAGTGTGTCCGCGTATATGATGTTGATTCCACTGCCACTGTCCATGAACACCCGAGCGAGGTCGTAGTTGCCTATCTGCGCCTGAATGACAAACGCGGCGTGGCCCGGTCAATGTACCCGAGGGGGATGGTCTTCTTTGGAGAAGGTTATCGACTGATCTGCCATCTTCAGGTATTCGGGTTTGGATGGTGGAGTTTGTACTGCCATGATCACTTGGCGCGTGTTTGTCTTATGGACTCTTCGGGACGGGCATACCTTCTCGATCATTCCTAGGAGTCCCTGTGGGTCCGGGTACCCATTGGCTCCCTGGTTTGCGGCGGGTGGCGCTGGTAGCGTGGATAATACCGCGTTCTGATGTCCTAGTGGAGGTAGGGGCTGTGGCGGCTGGTATCCTCCTGGGAGTTGCGGGTATCCCTGGTTGACTGTGGCTCTGTTCTTCTTCGTGTAAGCCTCGTGGATGTCCTAAAACTTTTGGCAGTCCTTGAGGAGATGAGTCGCCTTGGTCTTGCTTGTGCGCTTATCTGTGAATAGATGTAGCGTGCAATAACCGTCAAGGTCTTCCTCGGGAGTTTTATCATCCGACTTTGGCTTCCAGTCGCGATTTCCACGAGGCCCGCTGTCAAGATTTCTTGTGAACTCTGCTGCCACTAGTTCTTCTCGATCGTTGTGATTGTAGTGTTTCCTCTTCTTCTTTCGACCGTGGCGATCATCCTCAGGCGCGGGTGAAGATGCTTTCTCGTTGTGCACAGAGTCTTCGCAGTTAGCCCATTTGTCGGCTATTGCCATCAACTCCCCGATGGTTTTGGGCGCAGTTCGTCCCAGCTCTTCTTGGAAGGCAGCGCGGCGAGCTCCTTTGGTGAAAGTTTCGACTACGATCTCCTCTGACATGTTTCCCGCCGTATTTTCGAGCGTGGTCCACCGCTGAATATACTCGCGAGTAGACTCGCCACTCTTCTTCTTGCAAGCCCGCAGCTCCTCGATATATGCGGGTATTTTGTATGTCGCTTGGAAGTTTTTGCGGAAATCGTAGGTTAGATCGTCCCATGATCCGTAGTGTGCTCGCGGTCTTCCTTCCAGCCAGCTGCGCGCAGCGCCTACAAGGTGTAGGTTCAGTTACTGCATGGCCGTTGTCTTGTTCCCACGTTGGCATTTTATTGTCGTGAGGTAATCTTATAGCCAAGACTTGGGCTCCTGCGAACCGTCGTACTTCGGGACCTCTATAGTAAGCTTGAATCTCTTGGGCATTGGTGCCTCGCGGATGTCGCGGGTGAAGTACAATGCACCGCAGGCCTCTTCGTCGAAAGAGGTGGATAGCGACCGTGCGCGGTTCCTGATTGCTCGGGTCCCGTTGACCTTGTTTTGCGCGATGTCGTCTCGCGCGTCGTATTCAGGCCGGTCGCGATTATCCTCTTTCCGCGGCTCCTTGCTGCGGCGTCGCGAGCTGCTGCCGTGGTGTCGTGGACTGCAATCACGATCTCTCGGGCTATCATCACCGCTACTCGGGTTATCGCCACGGTGCTGGGCTTCTTTCCCTCGGGCGCAACGAGGTGACTCCTTCCTTCTAGGCGACGTGCTCCCGCGTCTGCGGGGTATTTCCTTGTCTTTATGAGGGGTTTTTTCAGTTTCTGGCATTGCTGCATGCCTGCGGCCTTGAGCGGCAATTCTTGCGGCTGCCATACCCAACCCCTTCTGGACTTGTCGGTATTGTTCTGCGCCGGGATCATTCTGGAGCGGTTGGTTCGCTTGTAAATATGTGGCTGCTGCCAAGAGTGCCGCGGCGGGGGTCGTTGGGTGTACGTTGCCGTCGTCGTCGATGTGCATGAGGGATGTCTCGAGTGTCTTGCTGATTCCACTGAGGGATTCGCGATCCATGGCAGCGGTCTTCGAGACGTATCTCTTTTTTGGGGGATTGTTCCCTACCGAGTGAGTCCTAGAGAGTGCCGCACGACGCTCGCTCGACTCATCCGCCGCTTTCTTTCGTGCGTCCAGATTCTTGCGGGCTTCATTGATCAGTCGACCTTCTCGCACCAGGTGATAGTGGTACACAGTTAGATCTTCATGGGGAGCTCCCTCCTCGACTGGCTGGCCTAGGTGTACAGCCGTCTTTGCTTTGAGCCAAGCGGCCCGCGATACTTTGATGCGCTCTCGCTCCTTCAGGCTTTCCTCAGTTTCCTCGGGTGCATCAGTTGATCCTGCCATGCAGACCTGGGCCAGATATGGCTCGCGAGTCCTAGGCGCGGGTCGACAACTTTCACCAACTCGGGAGGGTTCCTCAGTCGTGATAGTGAGAAGTTGCGGATGTTGCTGCGGATGGATCCACCACTGGGCGATGGGTCGCGACCAACGTCGTCAGACGGTGAGTCGAGGGTCGTCAGGCTCGAGACAAACTCGGAGGCTGATTCGTCGAGATCGATCTGCTCGGGGAAGCGCAGGATTCCCGCCTTGTTGGCGTGGAAGTGGAAGCTCCCGAATGTCAATCTCACGCTCTTTTCCAATCCGCTGAACACCGGGCGCGATTCCGGCAAGTGGGGCGCGTAGATGAGCGACCCGAAACGGATCGGTTCCGCTGGAGTCGAAGTTCCGGGGCCCCAGTTAAAAATTGGTGATGACGAAGCCGAAGACGTCATAGATCCAGCGCCCGCCGTTCCCACAGACGACGCCAAATTGTCGATTAGTCATCTCAATAAGTCCCTCGGATGATCCGGTAGGGTTTCAATTAAGAGAACGTAAGGACGCTGGTGACGATCGTCGGGTAACAGGGGGCACGATTTACCTAGGTTCGGGGTCCTCGTAGAGGTAAAACCTTTACTCCTACTCTTTCGATCAGTATTATTCGTAGATCAGTTACAATGGGGGGGGGTGTGCTCAATTCGAGAGTATGATCTCGAGCTCAAGCCTTTGGTGGAAAAGAATAGATTGGATCCCCCCTCGGGGGTTCTCCTAGCCTTATATAGGTGGCTAGGTCTCAAACCGTGTCCGGGGGGGGCTACAAACCCTAGTTTTAGGTATGTACAAGTTTCCTTCTTTACCCGCAAGTCTTTGCGGGTGGGCTTCGGATGGGCCTTCTAGAACCGTAAGGTGACACCTCCCTCTAGGCTTAGGTCTTGGGCCTCGGACCGGGTAGCCTCACCCGATAGATCCAGGATTCATCCCCACATCACTCATGAAAGATCAACTAATCCTTTTCTTCAAGACACACTAGCAATATGCACAACTCTATACATGGTCATTCTTCATATAAAGCCTTGAATATAACAATGGCCATCAAGAAAGCCAATAGAGTTCAACACATGAACTCCATTATTTTCTATGGACAAGATCTACAAGGATAACTCAATGCAAACATTAGTCCATAAGGATTGTCATTAATTACCAAAACCACATATGGGGGCACCATGCGTTTTCAGCTATTCATACTAGTCCGGGATGTATTAACCGTTCCCGTGTCAAAAACATTGTCAGAGGGAACTTTTAGTCTCAATGGAAGAGTACTCGAGGCAAGAAGAGCAAGTCTCCACCGTGATATGGTGAAGAGTTTGATGATTGTAAAAGATGGCGACCGGGCAAAGCGTAGAACCCAACACATGCTGGAGGACCCTAAGTTCCTAGTTGCAATGAAGTATCTTGATATCGACGATGAAGCATAATTTTCTTATCTTCTTTGTAATTTTCTTTTTTATTTTTGTAATTTGAACTCGGTAGAACAGTTAGTGTGAGAGCAGCAAGTTTGAGACGCACTCTTTTTCCTTATCAGGGTACCTAAGGGGACTGTAAGTTTTAATGACATGGCTTGCTAGCTTAATAAAAAATTATTAAGATCATATATATCCTTTTCTTATTTTTAATTTTTTTATAGCCATAATAGTACCGGCCAAGAGAATCGTGCTTTTTCCAATCCGACGGGTCTTATTAGTTCTAGTGGGCCATGCCAACCCAAAGATGAAACCTGTGGGTTAACACAGCATGGTAGGAATGCTAATCGTGCCGCCGTGCTTTACTTGGGCCGAGCTGTGTCGTGTCGGGCGGCACGATTGGCCAGCCAGCTATAGAACTATCATTCTCTCTCGAAAAAAAGCTATAGAACAATCCACCTAGCTTTACAACCAAATACATCTAACACTGGGATGATTATTAATTAAAAAAAACAATAGGATGATTCCGTCCCACCCTCGTTTAGTCAAGAACCAAACACACGCTAAGAGCATCTCCAACAGGAGCTGTAAGAGCATCTCCAGCGGAGGCGCGATCGCTGGGCGCTGCAAATCGGAGTTTGGCGCGCGGTGTGCAGTTTTCGGGCGACAGAAAATACAGAAGCGCTAAAGCAATTTTTCGGGCGTTAGGAACTTTTTTGATTAGCAGACGCACCAAACTAGCGCGCCGCAAACATAGACGAGTTCGTTAAAGAAATTTAAACTAAACGGGAATTTTAAAAATTATTTAAAAACGGTCGCCGCCGTTCAGTCGGAGAAGCCACCGCTGTCGGAGTCCGACATCGTGACGTCGGAGGACGTCCAGATGTGGTCCCATCGGGAGTCGTCGGACGCCCAGTCCTCGCCCGTGCCGGCTTCGAGCTCAATCACGGCGGCAGCGTGCCTGGCGCGCTTCGCCTCCCGTCGCGCCGCTCGCTCCGCCCGGCGCTGCTCGTAGAAGTTGCGCTCGGCGGCGGCGTCCTCCGGGAACCGCTCGCGCCACAGCGCCATCGCCCGCTCATCTTGCTCCGTGATGGCGAGGTGGCTCTGAGTGAGATGGTTGCGGCGGTTGTCCTCCTCCGTCACGACGCGCGGCGGCGGCGCCAGGTCTTCCGCCCGCTGCCGCGTCGAGACGTCGCGGAAATTCATTCCGGCGCGCGGCCGACCGAGCCTCCGCGCCGCCGCGTCCCACGCGCGGGTGGCCTCGTGTGCGGTCTCGAACGTGCCGAGGCCAATTCGGAGTCGCCGCTCCGTATCTCGGCGTAGAACGTCCCGGTGGGCCGCGCCCGGACGCCGCGGTAGCCGCTCTGGTTTCGGCGCGGCGGCATTGCGGCGACGACAACGTGTGGAAGAGAGGGAGAGGAGCAGGCATGGGCGTGTGGAAGAGAGAGCGAGGGGAGAAGGCGGGGGCGGTGGCGAGAGAAGTGGCAGTTGCGCGAGGCGACGCGCACCATTTTGTACCGTGCGCTCGCAGCCACGCGCCAGAATTCGCGCGCGAATGCCCGTGCGCGACTATTTTTCCCGCGCGCGCCGTTTGACCACGTCTGCTGGAGTTTCCCGCGTTGGTCCGCGTGCACGATGGCGCAGCTGCTGGAGATGCTCTAAAATAGAGCCGCGCCCAAAAATACGTCATTTTAGCGCGCGTGGGGCAAAAAACGACGGTCCAGCAGCCGCTGAAAAATTGCGCACACCCTATTATTTTATCCAGCGCCGCGCCCAATACGGTATCCTACGCCCCAAATTTTGGGCTCTTGTTTACGCGCTGGACATTCTGACAACACAGGCAAAGAGCCAACTGTCTCAAGTTCCCCTCGCGCGCACGCACAGAAGACCGAGGACGAAAGCCGGCCACGGCCCAATGCCTCCATGATTGCTACCGCCGAGCTCCCACGAGGCCACGACCCCAACGCTCCATATCTGGTGCCGCCCGCCGCTCGCGTGCCACGCGGAGCCGGCCACCTCGAGTTTCCGGAGCAGAGACTGAACACAGAGCAGGCCACCTCGCGTGGAAGAGGACGACGAGGGCAGTGGCGGCGCGGCCCCGTTCCTCCTCGACTAGGGCAGTGGCGGCGCGGCCCCTTCCTCCTCGACTCGGGCAGTGGCGGCGTGGCCCCGTTCCTCCTCGGCCAGGGCAGTGGCGGCGCGGCCCCGTTCCTCCTCGACCTGGGCAGTGGCGGCGCGGCCCCATTCCTCCTCGACCAGGGCAGTGGCAGCGCGACCCCGTTCCTCCTCGACCCGGGCAGTAGCGGCGTGGCGAGCTCGCCGGCCTACAGCGACCTCTGGACGTGTTCCATGACGTGGAGATTGATACAGGACCCGATTGCGTTTTTCAAACAAAAATTAGGAACTTATTTTTAAACTCTAAGACCTGTTTGTTAAAGAAACATGTTTGTGTGTTGTACTTTAGGGCGTCTGGTAGACCGCTCACACGCAATAGCAAAACAACGATGAAGTTAAACAAGATATAATTAAAGGGACACGAGATTTTAACGTGGAAAACCCTTTCAACAAGGAAGAGAAAAAACCACGGGCGCCAGGCAGCAATACTTCACTATTTCGGGTGAGGTTACAAACGCGCCGAGATTTACAATGTGTGGCTTATCCCGTGCGGCGTCTTACAAGAGGTATATAAAGGCGGTCCTGACCTAACTAGGTCAGTAACGGTGAATCCAAGTCCAACTCGGTAACAACTCATCGCGTAGCGGAGGCCCGAACTTTTCTTTATCTTTATATGAATTTGGATCATCACAAAATAACACTCCACCCTGAGACAAATTTCTTCATGTAGCACAAACGAAACCTTCACCCTAAACAAACAAAGAAAACACCTTCGGTGCCAAATAGCCTCTTGGGCTAAACAGTGATACCAACTAAGCTTGAGCAAAGTTCAAACTTAGCTACAAGAACTGGCTTTGTCATCATATCAGCAGGATTATCATGAGTACTAATCTTGCATACCTTCAGATTACCTTATGCAACCACATCACACACATAATGGTACTTGCCATCAATGTGCTTTGTTCTCTCATGGAACATCTGGTCCTTAGTAAGGTAAATAGGCTTCTGACTGTCACAAAATAGTTTAATGCAAGTATCATCTCCACAAAACTCAGTAAACAGACATTTCAATCAAACTGACACTTTGCATGCTTCAGCAATAGCCATGTACTCAGCCTCAGTAGTAGATTGTGCAACAACACCTTGCAAGTTAGACTTCCAGCTAACAGCACATCCACTAAATGTAAACACATAAACTGTGAGGGACCTCCTCTTATCCAAGTCGGCAGCAAAATTTGAATCCACATAGTCTACGAGTCGCTCACCAATCTTGCCAAACTTCAAGCAAGCTTTGGATGTGCCGCGAAGGTACCTGAAAATCCACTGAACAGCTTTCCAATGTTCTTTACCATGATTAGCCATGTATCGACTGACCAAACTCATAGCATAAGACAAATCATGTCGAGAACACACCATGGTATACATTAAGGAACAAATAACACTAGAATAGTGAGCTCGTGACATGTACTCAATATCTTTGTCAGTAGTAGGACATTGCAATGCTGACAACTTGAAGTGTGAAGCAATAAGAGTACTAACAGACTTTGCATCATGCATATTAAAACGATGAAGAACTTTATTAATGTAATTCACATGACTAAGAAATAGCAATCTAGATTTTCTGTCTCTTGAAATTTCCATACCTAGGATTTTCTTAGAAGGACCAAGATCCTTCATCTCAAACTCACTACTCAATTGTTTCTTCAATGTAGTGATTTCTTTCATGCTCTTGGCAGCAATTAACATATCATCAACATATAGCAACAGGTATATAGGCGATTCATCAACAAATTTAATGTACACACAACTATCATATTGAGACCTCTTAAAGCCACGTGACATCATAAAGAATCAAACATTTTATACCACTGTCGAGGAGACTGTTTCAAACCGTAAAGGGACTTGTTTAGCTTGCACACGAAATTCTCTTTACCAGGCACTATGAACCCTTCAGGTTGGTCCATGTATATCTCCTCCTCAAGTTCTCCATGCAAAAACGCAGTCTTCACATCTAACTGCTCAAGCTCAAGATCATGCATAGCAACAATACTAAAGAAAGTACGAATAGAACTATGCTTGACAACTGAGGAGAACACATAATTATAATCCACTCTTGAAATCTGGCTGAAACCTTTTGCTACTAACCTTTCCTTAAACCTTGGAACCTCACTAGGAGATAAACCCTCAAGATCCACTTACAACAGACAGGCTTATTTTGTTTAGGCAAGCGCACAACATACCATGTGTCATTCTTCTCAAGTGATTGCATCTCCTCGTGCATTGCACCAATCCACTTTTCACAATCAACCAAAGCAATAGCTTCATTGTATGTAGCCGGTTCAGCATCATTCTCCACCTGTTCAGCACAACTTAGAGCAAAGTAAACAACATCACATCCTCAATTAAACGAGTACAAGGTCATTTATTCATCTTCTCTCTGCGCTCTGCAATAGACAAATTTTCTTTCTGCACAATAGGAGGTGAGGGTGGCACAATATCCTCCCCATCAATTTCAGTTTCCTCCTCATCCAAGTGTTCTAGCTCCACCCGCAAACGAACACGTGGTTCGTCCTCATCAGAAGAATCTGACACAACATCAGTCGACAAAATGTCCTCATACATAACAAATTCATTAAACACAACACTCCTACTAAAAAAATCTTTTTGGTTTCCGGGTTCCACAACTTATATCCTTTTACTCCAGAACCATAACCAAGAAATAAGCACTTAACACCTCTAGGCTCTACTTTCCATTATCAACATGAGCATAGGAAGTGCAACAAAAAAAAATCAGTTGTGAATAATCAGCTGACTCACCAGACTATACCTCAATAGGAGTTTTCTTGTCAAGAGGAATGGATGATGACCTGTTGATCAAGTAGCAGGCAGTGTTGGCAGCCTCAGCCAAAAAACGCTTATTCATGCGGGAGTTGGACAACATGCAACGAGCTTTGGAGATGAGCGTCATGTTCATCCGCTCGGCTACACCATTCTGCTGAGGTGTGTATGGGATGATGTGATGCCTGACAATGCCTTCCTGCACACAATAATCATCAAAAGTATGCGAACAAAATTCGCCACCATTGTCAGTACGAATTAACTTCACTTTTCTCTCAGTTTGCTTTTCAATCATAACTTTTCACTCTTTAAAAGCAGCAAAAGTATCATCCTTAGTTTTCAGGAAATAAGGTCAAACTCTTCTAGAGTAATCATCAATGATAGTAAGCATATAACGAGCACCACCATAAGAGGGCTTACGTGAAGGCCCCCACAAATCAGCATGTACATAATCCAATGTATCTTTAGTGGTATGAACGGAATCATTAAACTTAACTCTCTTATGCTTACCAAACACGCAGTGTTCACAGAACGACAACGTACTCATATTGCAGTTCTTCAGAAGTTCTCTCTTCACCAATTTTGCCATACCATGTTCACTCATGTGTCCAAATCGCTTATGACAAAGGTTAGTTGTACTTGGATCATCATTAGTAATAACAACATCAGTACCAGACAAAGTACTACCTCTAAGGATATATAACTTGGCAGAATTCATATCACTAATCATAACAATGAGAGAACCTTTTGATACCTTCAGGCATTTATCTCCTCCGACATATTTGTACCCATCACAGTCAAGGGTACTCAGCAACGAGATCAAATTTCTCGCCATAGATGGTATGTGTTTCACTCCCGTCAGCGTGCGTGTGATCCCACCATGGGTCTTAATTTGAACAGATCCAACGCCAATAATGTGACATTTGTTGTCGTTCCCCACACGCACGAAATCTCTAGTCTGCACAATCTCATAAGAACTGAACCAATCTTTGTTACATCAAATATGAAACGAACAAGCAGTATCAAGAATCCACTCAACATCACGGGTAACACATGCAGCAAAAACAGCTAAGCATTCACCATCCGAACTATTATCACCAGCAACAACAGGCTTACCAGTACCATTACCATTACCGTCAGATTTATTTTTCGGTTGGTATGTGCCGTTCCTTTTCTCCTTGTTCTGCACCTTCCAGCAATACTCAATGGTGTGATTGGTTTTCTTACAGTACTTGCAGAAATTGTCTCGTCCTTTGGACTTTGAACGGTCCCTGCCCTTATCTTTGTTGTTGCTGTTGTAATTGTTATCCCGCTGCTCAGATTTGCCTCGTACCTGCAATGCATCGCTTTTGGAGGACGATACGTTATACTGCACCATAATTTTCATCTTTTCCCTGGTCTGCAGGGCCTCACAAACTTCCGCGAGGGTTAGTTCATCGCGGCTTAATAGTATGGTATCCCGCAGGTTTGTAAAAGAACTAGGCAGTGAACATAACAACAGAAGAGCCAAATCTTCATCCTCATATTTTACCTGCACCGACACTAGGTCGGACACGATCTCCTTAAAGATCGACAAGTGATTCATCACAGAACCACCATCTTGCATCTTGAGCGAGAACAACTTCATTTTAACGTGCATCTTGCTGGTTAGATCCTTTGACATGCAGATCGATTCCAGCTTAAGCCACAACCTTGCTGCGGATTTCTCCTGCAGCACCTCTTGCAAGATATCATTACATAGATGAAGTTGAATCAACGACAAATCCTTACGATCTTTGCGCTTCTCCCCAGGAGTCCACTCACTCGCTTCCTTATTCCCGAAAGCATTCAACGCCTCATCGAGATCCGATGCTTGCAACAGAACCGCACACATCTTTACTTGCCACAGAGAAAACTTCGTCTTGTAGTCCAGCAACGGTAGATCAAACTTCATCGATGCCATCGCGAATCCCTAATCTGAAACAGTGCTCTGATACCACTTGTTACACGCAATAACAAAACAATGATGAAGTTAAACAAGATCGAACCAACGGGACACGAGATTTTAACGTGGAGAACCCACCAAAAAACCACGGACGCCAGCCAACAATAGTTCACTATTTCGGGTGAGGTTACAAACGCGCCGGGATTTATAATGTGTCGCTTATCCCGTGCGGCGGCTTACAAGAGATATATACAGCCGGTCCTGACCTAACTAGGTCGGTAACAGTGAATCTAACTCCAACTCGGTAACAACTCGCGTAGCGGAACTTTTCTTTATATTTATATGAATTTGGATCATCAAACCGCCGCACGATTTTGTGCTGTATTTTTATGCATACCGTAAAGTGATGTTGGCGTCAGGGCGCTAAAACTACTAAATTCGCCTTGTAAACCAATTTTTGCGGCGTGTGTTGGAGCTTTCTCGGATAACAAACCCCAGCAAGACCGCCGCGAGCCCAAAAAGTGGAAGCCGTACCAGCCATGGCGACCATCCCGGCGCCTCCCTGCTCCTCTCCAACGTCTATGTTGCTCATCTCCAGCTCTTGCTGCTGGAGGTCGGCGCCAAAAGCGATCGCCCGCGCATCGGCTGTGGCGGCAGCCCGGCGGACGCTCTCCTCGGGGTGGAACCTGCCCCGACTATCGGCAGCCCGACCGGCAGCTAGAAAGGCTCGCCTCGAGGAGCTGGACACCAGCAACATGCTTCTCCGCCAGCGCATCATCTTTCTGGGCTCCCCGGTGAGCTACCTTCTTTATTTCTTCCCCATATCCCACTGTCTGTGTATTTGCTCCTTACAATCCAGGTTACATAGATTTATACAATTTTCTCGTGATAGATGCTTAAATACTCCCTCCGTCTCAAAATAATTGTCTCAAAGTAGATACATCCATTTTTGTCCAACTTTGAGACAATTATTTTGAGACGGAGGGAGTACAAGAAAGTGAATATACTTTGAAGTAATTTTTTTCTTTAAACAAGTCAAGATAAATAGCATAGCTTCTGAAATTTTTGAATCGTATTGAAAAAAATGTTATCACAATTTAATTTAATACGTAAATCATTTCTACCGGCACATAGCCCAGTTGGCGTGTTTCATATGTGCATTATAACATGTTTTTTTCCTCGGGAATATGCCATGGTATGTGCATATGATAAATGTTCATGAAATATAAGTTTATATGCTACCTATACTACTGGCAGCCCCATTGTCTTCGTTATGTGACCTTTAGTCATTGTTATTAAATATATTTAAAATTGGTTCTTCATAATATGCATCAAAATACGAAATGGAATATATTTTGTAATTATTGCTCTACCAGGCATAAGCTTCTTCCATTGTAAGTCATGCAGTCATATGTGTGATTTTTGTATATGGATTAGATGCTACCTAGCATCGCTGCACCTTTTGTAACCCATTAGATGCTTGAAATAATTTTGGGTCGACTTGTTTCATCTGGCAATTTACTTTGGCGTCAACTGATGGTAATTGGGAAACCCTAAGATAAAATAAGGGCTACTTCTTTGGGCATATTCTCTTTTTTACTTCCTTTCCCCTGGTCAGTTGACTTACTGCAAACAGATCTGGAATCCAGCCATTTATTTGAGGATGGTTATCGTATTTCTGGTGTAATTCTTTGATTGTTTGATAAGATGCTGGAGAAGTATAATCTTTAATTGTAACTGGCCACTACCTTGATAGGACATGGGTTCTTGATGTTACACAGTGGGTTAGTTTCAAATGTCAAAACTAATAATACCACCACTCAATTTGGTCTCAATTATCAAATTACGCTTCATCTTCATGCTATTATTTTCCGTGGGCATGTTAAAAGTACTTATGTGCAATCCCTTAGCACGTGTTAGTCAACAGAAGCATTTTTTATTTGGTTAGTGTGACTAAAATGGATTTCAAACCAGATATGTATGCACTTATTGCTTCCAGATGCCCTGTGCTAACTGCTTAGCAGGTGGATGATTTGAGTGCTGATCTTATCATCAGCCAACTCTTACTATTGGACGCAGAGGACCACACAAAGGACATCAGATTGTTTATTAACTCACCTGGAGGCTCCATAACAGCTGGTGGGTACTCTTATTCTCATTGTAAGAACTATACACTATTTCTTGAAAAATAATTGAACACCATTAAAATTTCTAGGATCTTGTTATATAAAAATATGAACTTAGCAGAATTTGGATATTTGATGCATGCAATGGAATAATCTCTCTCTTTCCTGATTTGGTTATGGGTCATTGGTCATTTGATGATCTAATAATTTTCCCAAGCAAGGGTATGAAAACTAGTGAGATTAGAAAAAGCTGGTATCTTCTCTGAGTGAAAAAAGTCGTGGGGTGATCGGGCAGGAGGGGGTATGGCTAGGATGTGTTTGAGTTGAGGTCAATGAGGGAAGGGTTGGAGCCATCCATGTTCCCATTGGATTCGAGGAGCCTTTTTTTGTTCGTGCCGGAGAGACATGTCCGAACGAACATGTGCCTCGTGAGAAACATGGGGCTGAATCACTTAGTCACTCGACACCCTCGTGAGGCTTTTGGCGATGAGACCTGCGATGAAATGCACGACAAAGACACAGAGCAGTTTACCCATGTTCAGGCCACCGTGCGGTGCAACACCCTACTCCTGCTTGTCTGGATTGAACTGCCTCGTGAGGGTTTCACAATACAGTGGTGAGCTTGTGCTCGAGGTAGAAGAAGACTAGTGCCTGGCCGCTAGCTCTTCTCTAGGTGATGTCTAGGTTTTCCTATCAGGTTATGAACCCTTGCTACGGTGGCTATCACCCTCCTTTTGTACACGGCTCCGATCCTCTTCCCCAATTCCATAGGCGGGAAGGGATACCGCAACGAGCCAAGGAAGAGGTACAGGGGCTCTGCGGCACGCTCCTCGTGGACCTAGTCCATGGTCAACAAAGCCACCGTCCATGGCAGGACAGGGGCATGCCGGAGACATTCTCGACGATGTCCGCCTCGGCGCTTAGCGCCGGCCTGGTCTTCTTTCACCGGAGCGGCAAGTCTCGGGTGGCGCTTTGGTCCTTTGCTTTGGCCGCCCCCTTTAATCACCAAAATGACAAGCTTATCTTTTGTCCCCCAGCTGGCTCTCCTTCGTCACCGCGCACAGGTGCGCGCGTCACCTCTCTGGCGGAGGTAGGGGTATGTGAGCCCTGACAGGTAACCACGTGCGCGGTCCCCCGCAGACAGGGGCTCATGAGGCTGGTGCCGCCTCACGAGCGTTCCCTCAAGAGGGAGTCCTGATGCAAACCTCAGCAGGGCTGCCTTTAGCTAAGTCCTCCCGAGGACCCGTAGAGTGAAGACTTGTTGACCACCCGTAGTGGATGTTGACCGCAGGGGCCTTGGCGGACGGCCTGTGGTACCCCAGTTTCCACTGGGCCGACAGTTTGGTTTGGTGGTTTTTTTTGTTTGTTGGGATGGGAAGATAAGAATTGGATTGGATTTGGTTGAAGGGATTTGGATGGAGCTGTTATGATGACCTTTTTTCTTTTTCTTTTGAAATGTGGTGAGGTTGCCCTTATACATGATAGGGAACATAATAATTCAAATTGTAAACTGCCATGCATGCTTGTACATGTAACTATTAATTCTGTATTCTTAAGATCAATTTGAGCAATGTATTCAAAGTGTAAATCTACAAATCACCAGCCAGGCTACCATATCTGCTTCTACTTGAAGTTAGGACATTGCATAATTGCATGACATTCCCAATCCAAGACAAAAATGTGACTTGTAGACAATTTTGAGGCATACATTACACCATTGCGTAACATTGTTGGCGAAGTATAAGAAACGTGTCTCCTTTGTTCTCTTAGTCTTCCAACCTATTGCTGGTAGCTGATCACTATTGTATTCTTTTCACCAAGTCATTTAGTTGCTCACACAGCAATACCACAATCTCCTGCCACCTCTCTCCATATCGTGGCAACATCCAAGCCATGGTGACAATACATCCTTACTGAACCCATGAAATTTTTATGAGCTGCAATTACTTAGTTGCCATTATTTCTTTCATGAACACCAACTTGTGGATGAAGAAGAAATCATTTTTGGGGTCCACCTTTTCCCTATACGTGAGCAAAAAGTACATTGCAATTCGCACTGCGCAACCCCTTCCCCTTTGGATTAATTTGACAGTCGCTGACGCAACACTCCACTCATTTCTCCATCTCTTTCTAGTAGTAGATGGCTTATGTTTATTATTGGACATGCCATTGTTACACAATCCTCCCTTTTTCTCCCGTGAAGATGTACAGAAACTACCAATCAATCAGTAGATGCAGGTCCTGCCGGAGCAATACATGGCGTGGTCACCACCGGCTGATGGGCTACTCTTCTGCGTGTACTGTTGGCAATGGCTCCAGGACAGCTCCAAGGCTTCGTTGAATTGACCATCACTAGCTGCAGAGGAGGTGAATGCACACGCTGAATAGTGGATCTGTGGACGTGTCCCTCTGCCCCCGGCAATCGCTGCCACAGACAACGATGCAGGAGACAGGGAGATGTGAAACATATTGGGACGGGGGCAAGCACAGGTGGGAAGTGGGTTTGGCTTCATCTGGTAGTTCTGGGCAGGGTTTGACTTTCCTTCTGGGCGGGGTTTGGCTTTCCAGCATCTTGGTAGAAATATTCGATTGAACTGGTTGGCTCTCTCTACAGTCCCTGGAACCAAAGAGCTTGGATGGAATAAGAACGCTGGATATCCACGATCCATCCAGGGATATCCCTTGAACAAGACGAACCCTTACTGTATCATTAGGGAGGCTACCCATGGATCACAAGTCGGTCGATAAGTGTAATGTTCAAAACATTTGTCCTTCCACTCTGTGCACAGAGACCAAGGAACAAAATCAAGAATAGCCAATAAAGTCAAATTTTGTTTACCCTTATCAATGGAGTATATCTCAGTTTACCAACCTTTCTCTGGCAAAGTTCTACAATTTGTAAAAACTGGGGGAAAAGCTACTGTAAATTTCATTGATGGATAGTTGTTTTGTAATCAGAATGAAATGAAGAGAGGTTATATTGATCAAGCTAAGAATGCGTATATTTAACACAAATGATACTAGTCATATTGGTGCATCAAATGTGTATGCCTCGACTAACAGCAAAAGACTATTCTACCTATAATGACATCAGCCTCAAAATTACGTTTCCAGATAAATATGTCCAACAAATGATTTGGACTTGATCGAGGAGGCACCTTTGGAGGATCCATCCATGTTTCAGCCTCCTCAAGTAGGGCAACGAGTTCCCCTGCTAATCCCTTGGGTGCGTCGAGTTCGGACAGCCAGTCCGCTCGTAGCTTTTTGCTACAGTGGGTTTCTCGTTGGCTACTAGTGGGACCAGAAGTGACAACTTTGAGATTTTTTCGACCAAAATCCCGGGTTGGATTTTAGAGCGAAGTGATTCTTGATGGGCGAGTGCGCGACCATGCAATTCGAGACATACATGAACTCGAGTCGGCGAATTTTCTGCACTTGGAGATAAGCAGCAATTGTTGCACCGAGAGGTTGATAATCCTTGTTGAGTTGAGAGTCCCCCTTTAATTCATAGGCAGACCATCTTTAGTGCTGCAGCAACTCGTAGCCCAGTGAGCAGGCCTTCATGTTCAGTGACTTTGTTTGTTGCCAGAAAATGAAGTTTGAATCACGTATTGTAGCTATTCGCCAGTGAGAGTTAGTGAACCGTCAAACAACATAGGACATACCTTGATTGCGCCAGCTGCCGAGGATAATTATGTTGCTGTCTCGCAAGTGTACAGGAATTTGTGGACGTGGAGGTACGCTCAGATCACCAGTGGCTACAGAACATGACTTTACCAAGGTTCGCCCCCACTTGAGATGGGTAACAACTGTACTTTTGCTTTTATTGGATTATAGCTTGAGACAGAGTACAATATCGCTTACAAAGGATGAATCCAGGGGAGTTAGATGGGCAACTTGATGGATTTATGTGGATGAAAGTATGCAAAGTGCTCTATATCGCTTTTGGCTTTTGTGACTTGAAGGCTTGCACTTCAGTTGATCCGAAGAACTTGGTCCTCTTGTGGGCTCTTGGCTTCTCCTTATATGCACGTGATAAAGCAGTGTCCTTCTCTCCTCCGATTAGTTATCCTCTCCGTGTACGAGTAAAACTCCACATCGTATATGAGTGTAACTCAGTGGTCGCTTTTCAAGTATCCGCAAGGCTTTCTTCCAGAACTTGGATGGCCTACCAAACGGATTGGTGGGACGCCTATGTGCCCCAAGGGGTACGCACATACCTGGTCCTGTACAGCCCGTATATGGCATATACGGTGCTAGAAATGCGGTAGTATAGACCCATCGTTACTTTTCTACACGAGGTCAAAGTATCTCAGCTGCCTTAACAGTTAACCAACTAGAATTCTTACCCTAGTTTTATTATAAATACCACTCCTTGGTAACTTCTGTAACCATTCCATTTCTGTCTTCTCTTATTGCAATTACACTATGCTTTCATTTAACATTTGGCACATCAATTTACAGGAATGGGAATTTATGATGCCATGAAATTTTGTAAGGCTGATATCTCAACTGTTTGCTTTGGATTGGCGGCTTCTATGGGTGCATTTTTGTTAGCTGCTGGGACAAAGGGGAAGAGATTTTGCATGCCAAATGCGAGAATTATGATCCATCAGCCATCAGGGGGAGCTGGCGGAAAGGTAGTATTTTTATTACCTAGTCATGTTTGTTTTAAGTAGTTACTGCTGAAATCATGAATTAGCTTGCTGAAAAACCATAGGCATGTTAAACTATTGGATGTAGTTTATAGTTATATGGAAGAGCTCGTATTAAACTGGAAAAATTATGATGGCCTAACACCGATAAGTACTTACCTTTTGTACAATACCTTGACTGTTTCCTGTGGTTTCAAAGTTGTGGGGCATAATTTGTCCATTCCTTATATCTTTGAATATTTATAAAGTTTATAAACAAATATACTGCAATGTGATGAGTCAAACATGTGCGATCTCAAATTTAAATTATTTTAGGTAGATGTGCCAAGAATATGATTATGATCAGTTGGCGTGATATGAAGCAAACGATAACTAGTCTCGAAATAGGCTTTCGCCCCGCTTTATAAATAAAGCAACCGACCACAAGAGTTAACAAGGTCCCGATACAACACACCCACAAAGCTGGGGCCACAGCACAATACAGCCCAAAAGAAAAAGGGAAAACACGCACAACACACACACACACACAGGAAAGGGGCGAGGAGGAGTAATGACTACATAAGAAACAAACACTCAATAACACATGCAGACACCACAGCCTTTGGGGTAGAATTCAAATCAACAATCAGTCTTTATGAAGCCAAAATCCACTCAATCTTTGTGTCGATTTCTTCAAAGCACAAGTGAAAAGGAAGAATAAAGGTGGAAAGTCTTCTCTCAAAGGAGATCTTGGTCTTGGAGGAGGAGCAAAGCTTTCATACTCTATATATCAGGTCCCATTCTACGCCACGTACCCCTAACCCTAGGTTTAGGTCGTCCGAAACCCACTTAGGCCCTGTTTGTTTGGTTACAGCTGAGCGAAAAATGGCTGAAGCTGGTAGGATCTGAGAAGCAGCTGGAGCTGGGCAGCTGGTGAAATGTAGCAGCGCCATTTGGCAACCTGCTTTTAGGATGGCTGGTGGACCTGCAGCTGGCAGCGAAAGTCTGAAATGCCCATCCAATTAGAGCATTTAGGAGACTCGTATACAAGATATATGCGTTCCCGAGACTTTGCACACTGCTACATACAATTAGATACTAATATAGTAGAAATATCTGAATAATGGAAGCTGCATCGCACTTACAGGCGGTCAGTGTATGAGTTTGGAATCTCAAAAAAGAAAAAAAGCTCACGGCTGCACGAACCCTAGAGGCGGCGGCGGCCAACGAGTCGGCCGTGGCTAGAGGCACACGTGCGACGCCGCGGCTGCAGGCACCAGCGGCCGGAGACGCCTCTAGCTGGATTACCCCCTCGCACGACGAATGTGCTGCCCTTGGCTGGAGACATCACATCGGGTGCACACGGCTGTAGGCAGGCTAGGCTGCCGGAGGCGGGCGTTGCCGGATACACGGCTGTAGGCTGGAGGTGGGCGCAAATAGTGCACTACACACTGAAATACATGTATTTCTTGAACTGTTATTCTCTTAAGTTGGGAAATGGCATAGGTAGAGGTATGAGAAAGTTGGAGTTGCATATTCACAAGATTTGTTTTTATAATGGCATTTCTCCAACTGGTCAAAATTGCAATGGCAATGGCATAAATCCAATTAACCCTTTTATTTTCAGCGCAGTCTGAATATCTATGAGAAGAACAGCAACGCATAAATACAACTTGTACTTCTTATTCTGGAAAGATTAAAAGATGATTACAATTAGTCAGTGCACCGAATGTCCGCATCAATCCATTAATTACGGAGATGCTCCACTTTGGAAACGGTATATGGGGAACCAGCCCTGACCGCACCATCTCCTGGTGCAGCCCAGAGTGGTTAGGATGTAGGTTCAGATTCGGATTAAGTGTAGGGTCTGTTTAGATTCAGCTTCAGAGTCCAGGTTGTATCTCCTTTGAGTCGATTTGTGAGCCAAGTTATCCGTCCTATATATTGGGCTTCTCCCACGTTCAATAAAGCAAGAAGAATTCAGAGTATGTACTATTTATTAGGTCTAGAGTAATTAGTAGTATTACATCTGGTATCACAGCCATCTACGATGGGGGAGGATCTCAAGGACGATGACATCAGCCTCCTGCTTAAGGATCTGCCTACAGAGCTGAAGGAAGTGGTGGCGCAGCGGACCAGCGACCACGCCTTAATGCAGAGGATCTTCCAACGCCTTGACGCCCTGGAACGCCCCACCATCTGTCGCCCTGGTCGACCCTCAAGCATGGCCTCAACTTCACCGGCCAACACATGGCGTTTCAGCCGGCAACCAGCGGCTCATCCGCCGCGTCCTCCACGCCGGCACATGTCTCCACCGCCTTCGGGTCAAGAACGCCCACCCTCTTAACCGCAAGATCTGATCCGTGCCTTCTCCCACCGCTGCCCCACTTTCCGACCCCCCAGATCTTTCCGCAGCAAACTGGCCCTCCACCACCCCACCACCAGCCCTCTTACCCTTCGTTCAATCCAGCCCTCCACGTCTCTCCGCCACCACCGCCCTACCAGCAGCCCCCGCCACCCCTTACCAGCCACCACCTCAACCACTATAGACCCAGCCCACATATGCGGCTTCGCCATACCTCACATCTATTTCTCCCTCCCTTACAAGCACCAAAACCCTGGTTATGGCTCTAGCTCCGGTGTCCCACCTTTTTGACTTTCCAACTTACGATGGTTTCATCGATCCGCTCGGTTGGCTTCATCGATGTGAGCAATTCTTTTGGGGTCAGCGCACGCTGACAAGGTGTGGACAGAGGCATACCACCTAGTCGACAATGCTCTGTTCTGGTACCTCCAGTTCGAGCATGATCACCGTATTCCATCATGGCAGCACTTCAAGGAGGCGTGTCACCTTCAGTTTGGGCCATCGATACGCGCCAATCCCCAGGCGAACTGGCTCGACTTCCGTTCATCTCCACCGTCGCCGACTACACCAGCAGATTTATGGCGCTGCTGTGCAGGACCAGCGAGCCATTAAGCTCAGCCCATCAGCATTTCCTGTATACAGCTGGGCTTCCTGAGGCCCTCAAAGTTGATGTTCAACTTCAGCAACCTGTTGACCTCCACACTGCCATCTCCTTCGCCAAGGCCTATGAGCAACGACATTGCCCTCCACCAACATCAGCACAACAGCCTTTTGGGTCTACAGGGCCCTTGTGCCCCTCCGGTACTCCTGCAGTCAACACAGCTACATTATCTTCCCCGTCAGCACGACTAGCACTACCGTCGACCACTCCAGAGCCAACCCCACCACAGCAGGTTCGGCGTCTCACTCCAGGAGAGTTGGCAGAACGTTGTTGTCAGGGCCTTTGCTTCAACTGCAACGAGATTTCTGTTCAGGGTCACCGGTACGCATGGCTCTTCTTTAGCGAGGCTGACGACTACGACCAAGATAGTTCCATAACTTGACAGCCTACAGCTCGCGGACAAGCTGTTTTTCAAGGTGCAGTGCAAAGTGGTTAGGATCAGAGTCCTTTTTAGATACAGTTTCAGAATCCAGATCTTATCTCCTTTGAGTCGGCTTGTGAGCCAAGGTATCCCTCCTATATTGGGCTTCTCCTTCAATAAAGAAAGAAGAATTCATAGTATTCACTATTTATTAGGTCTAGAGTAATTAGTATTATTACAGGAAATTACTTTTGGGTGTTAGAATGCTTGAACCTTGAACTTGTAGATTTTCGACCTATGTACCGGGTGCTGTAGCTCTTAGGGTACTTCTGGGTGCCGGTACTCAAGTCCAAAACGTCCCTTAGTGGATGAGAATTTTTTCAAAAATAAATCGACCAAGTAGATACAACACATACCACCAGTACCACAATATTGAAGATTCAAATTCGATCTACAGACCGAGAAAAAAAAAAAAACAAATTGATTGTCGATGGTGATAATGGGCCAAATTCATAGCCTACTTGAATTAGCTATTGTTCATGGCGAATTTGTTTACTATTTTGTTGAGGTCTACATGGAAATTGAAACTTTGTGAAATGGTATGCTTATGTTATATCTGAATGATGATTTTTTAAAAAGATTTTTCCATGACATGCACGAAAGATTACAAAGCACCGAGAACACCCAAATAACTTATTGCATTTAGTTCGGTAAAATGTTCAGTTTTCTTAATGATTTAATTGGTTGGCTCATAGTGATACATCATAGTCATATTTTTGTTATATCGCATGGTTGGTTCACTTCTACTAGTGCAATATCCTTCTAATTATCTGTCTCCTGATAGTTCTGTGTCGCTCCATATTCACTCTGTATTCGACTATTCGTGCCCGACAATGTCCACATGCATATTCGTCTTTTTAAATTAACTTCAGAGCCAATTAAAGTTTATCTTATTAAATAAAGTTTGATGGGCCTACAAAGCTTGATCCATAAATTTCATTTTTCTACATTCGGAATAGAACATTAAGCATCAGGTTGGAACATAAAGGAGTATTGTCAATGATCTTCATAAGACCTGCTGAACTTATGCAAATGATGATATGCACTCAGGGATCACAAAATCTAAGACAAAGAGTTTATCTTGGTTTAGCCGTGAAAGGTGAGCTATAAGTAATAACTTTAATCGGCTGCGTGCATCATTATGATACAGAGGCTGGGGCTATGCTCCCATTTTTTTTTTAAGTAACAACTTTACTCCTGTGTTTCAACATTATGGAAACATTACAAATTTAAGTGGGGGTGGTGAAGCTGTTTCAGAGGCGATGTCTGAGATCATGTCGACAGTTGTGCCATGAAGACGAAACATGATAAAGTAAGGGTTATTGTGCGAAGCATAGAGGTTGCATACCGTTAATTTGTTTCTCTCTAGTTCTATATGGGCCGAGGGTATCTCTATATGTAGCATGCACACGTTATAACCCAGTTTGCACTTCTGGCTAAGATTATTTGACAATTTCATATACCTAGTGGATGGTCTTAATGCTGGCCCCACGTGCCAGGTTAAGGACCAGTTAGTGATCTGCTATGCTGGTAAAGTATGGACAGTATCGATATTATAGGTGCATAAACAGTGGTGTACAAGATCATGTGCCATCTTTTATTTACCATTCAAACAGTTTGCTGTTCCTTAAATGTTGTGTCGATTTTTGTAACTAATGAGTGGGAGGCTCACTGCGACCAATATAAACGACACTTGAAATGAAAGTTGTGCAAAACTGGGACTCAAAACTATAGTTACACCCTGCCATTGTATTTCCTAGTATCTTAACAAGGGTGCCTGATGGAGAACGTTATAGAAATCATTGTTGTAGCTTTCTGACTAGCATGCGAGTGCTTCATTGGCTGGTGATGCCCTTTTTGCAAATTCACGAACATTCGGGAATGCATGTTTCTTCCATTCTTTCTTCAAAACACTAATATGTTGATTCACTTATCTGGTAGGCCACAGAGATGGGATTGCAGATAAGGGAAATGCTGTACGAGAAGATAAAGATGAATAAGATAATGTCAAGAATCACGGGAAAGCCTGAAGAGCAGGTTATCTTTCCCCATGCTTCGCTTATCTTAATAGCAACATAAAACTGCGTTGTGCTGATTGATGTTTCTTGTAGATCGACGAGGACACCAAGTTTGACTATTTCATGAGTCCTTGGGAGGCCAAGGATTACGGAATACTTGACAACATTATAGATGAGGGGAAAACAGGATTAGTAGCTCCTATGGCGGGAGCCGTGCCACCTCCAAAATCACGCCTATGGTACTTGTGGAATGCTTCAGGACCAACTAGAAAAATAATGAAAAATCTACCTTCAGAGGAAAAATTCATTCGAAATGGGAATGGCAGTGCACGTGGAGATAATTGAAAGCTCAAGGAGGCCTCACCAACTTGAGATCTGTCTATCAGCTTACACCATCACCTACCTTCAGAGGAAAAATTCATTCGAAATGGCAATGATAGTGCACGTGGAGATAATTGAAAGCTCACGCCAACTTGAGATCTGTCTATCAGCTTACACCATTACCACGGATTTACGATCGTAGGATATGACCTGCTATAGAGTAGAGCCTACAATGTACAACTTTCAGTTCGCTGGTCAGCATAGCCTTCCGGCAGTTGAAGATTGGCTGTAGTTCTTGTTTTGTATGGTGTACTGTATTTACCTACCGTACTTATTTTTCTTGCCATACCACGTAGGCGAGCATTGTTAGAATTTGTACTGTCTACCAGGTAAGACTGTCGAGATATTGGAAGCTGCTGTCTCATCCGGAAGATGTTGCATATCGTTGTCACAGAAAAGAGCTGACCTGAACTGTGACACCGATGAATCCACGTCACAGTTCATAGTTCACGATCCGACAGCAAGACCTGCTACGTCCCGTTCTTTCATCAGCCCTTTCTTGTTACGTACTCATTCCGTTCCATAATATAAGATGTTTTAGACATTTTCCACATTCACACATACATACATGTACCTAGACATATTTTAGTGTATATGTCCACTCATTTTAGTTTGAATCTAGACAAAATGTGAAACACCTAAAATATCTTATATTATGGAACGGAGTGAGTACATGCTATCAGCCAAGTCCAGATTTTGACCGATAGGGTTGGTGTTGAACGGGGATAATTTCCTCCCATCCCCCGGGTGGACAGGGCTGACACGTGTCCCCAGCTACCGGTCAACGCTACCGGTCAACGCAGCAGTATTTTGCGTCCTTCCCTTGTCCCTCGCGGAAAAAACACCGAAAACAAAACTGTCGTGCCCCCATGCCCAATGCGCAACCATTCCCCAACCTCGTCGCTCCGCCCGCAGTCGTCGGAGTACATGCCGTCGCCGGAGAAGGTGCTTCTGCTCGTAGAAGACGCAGCTGCAGCTTTGCCCTGGGATGCTTCCAGCAGCACCGTGGCCTCGAGAGGTCAGCACCACGGCCAACTGCGAGCAGCATCCTGAACTCCGGCCGGTAGCACCGCCGAAACTCTGGCCGGAAGCACCTCCTGCTGTCGGGAGCAACTAGTATTGTCGATGGGAGCATCCCGCCCCGCCGTTGAGAGCAACACCTCCTGCCGTCGGGAGCGTCCCTTTCCGCCGTCGGGAGCAACACCGCTTGCCGCTGGGAGCGTCCAAAGTGTTTGTTCGACCATCAGCAGTGTAGCAAAAAAAAAGAAAAAAAAATGCTCATCTGACTCGCAAGCCCAGCAGCTGAATTTGCACCGGATCAAGAAAATTTGCGGAAGAAATTTGCTACAAACAGTTTATCAATTTGCTCAAAACAAGAAAAAATAATGAAAGAGGAAGTAGTGCGGCGAGCGGATAAGGATGTGGCCGGGTCGTTTCCTTCCGTCATGGGAGTGGACGCGTGGCGCACGCTTAAGGCGGAGGACGGGACGCGAGCGATTTTCCTCACATAGTGAATTTTGCCGCTTCGGTGCCGACGTGACCTTTTAGTGGAGCAATCGCGGCCCTAGGGCTAGAGGCCCAAAACCGCGGCGCGCTAAATTTGTTTTACAGCCTCACTTTAGCCGTTTTAGAGCGTCGCGTGCGACATCAGTTTTTTAGATGGCTAAAAACTCCGCACGCTAAAATTTCTAGACGTAATACTGCAACGCGCTGTTGCTCGCGCACCAAATTTGTAGCGCCGGATGGGAAAATAGGCCGAGCGCTGGATATTTTTTTTTGGGTGCGGAGCTATTTTTGGGCGACCGCTGGAGCGTTGTTTTTAGGTCTGCACGCTCTAAAAAGGCAGTTTCTCGGGTGCGGCGCTAGTTTTGGGCGACTGATGGAGATACTCTTAGGTGTTCTATTCTTCATTATAAGAGTAGGAATACTAGTATAGCCGACTGTTGGATATAAATCTATAAGCTATCTTGATGTGGATATAATAGTGGAATATGATGATTGCGTTTGTTTAAGCTGGAAGAAAATATTGAATTTAATTGATGATTATTATAAGGTGAATTCTTTCTTGGTTCAATATGATGTTTGTGTTAACGAGAATTTTATACTACCTAAATCTATGCACTCATGTATGGTTAAGTTTATTGATAACACAATCACTGGAGGACCAATGAAGTTGGTTGATGAGGATGGCAAACATGAGGAAGGCGGGGGAGAAAGTGGTGCCATCAAGGAAAACTTGAAACGATCATGAACTTTTCATACAGACTCCAAATAATGCAAATAAGCACAATCTGGAAAGGAAATTCGAAGAGCTTTCCAATGGATTCTACTCCATGCACCGATTTGACTCGTACATGGCGGAGTGACCAAAACAAGTATGAGTTGTTTCTGCCGGTTTCCAAATAGACTCCTTTTAAGTTAGAAAGTTAGAGATATGTTTGATTTTGACCTCGACACTAAGTTGGGCGTCCAACATCCTGTATATAGGCTTTGTAATTCGCATTATTAGGTTTAGACTACGTTAAAAATAAGAACGCTAGAATTCTAGATCGAACTGCTTGTAAGCATTTATCTTGAAGTATTTCCTCTGCAAACTATGCGTGTTATCTGTTGTTCCATTGGGAATAAGAAGATACATGACCACCTCGTAGTCGGTGGCTACGTTGTGCAAGTGTGTGGAGCTGCGAATATCCAAGGGGTTGAAAACCGTCGTATTGGCAACAGGGATTAGCCGGAGAGTTTTCAGCGGGACACAAATTATCTACCACAATTTATCGAGTGTTCAATGAGAAGATCGGGTCTCCCCGTACCATCTTGGCTAGATTACTGGGTTTACTCGGTAAGAAATTTTCATACCCTAGTTAGTTGTTTTCTTCCTATCCAGAAAAGGCCACACAAAAATATTTAGGTTATATTTTGCCATAGCCCTATATCACACCAATTGCATCTCTTAGTTGATGTTTTTGTTGATCTTGCGTTCCTGTTTTTCCTTTTATTTTGTGTCGATTTGTGTAGTTAGGTTTAGGGTTATGGTTCCAATTCGAGGTTTCTTCAATTCCTGTTTCGAGTCTTACACAAAAATCCCAAAAAAGTTCAATACCTGAGCTGTTTTCTAGTTTATTTTCAGAGGTGGAATCGATTTCTGCAGCGGCACAAATTATTCCGTTTCTCTACCGTGATTTCCTAGCTCCACTCGGAATCAGCTCACTGTTCTATAGTGGTACGGTTTTGATCAAAACGCTGTCGCGCCCTAGATCTACTCGGACTCGGAATCCATAGCGCTGCCATGGCACTAAAAATCACGATTCCCTGCCGCGCCCATCACTCTAACTTGCACCCGCATGAGCTGCCTGCCGCGACATAAAAATGACCGATTCCCTGCCGCGATCACACGAGCTGCCGAGACGGCATCAAACTTGCTCGTTTCCCTGCCGCGCCGACATGGTTTTCTCCGTTTTTCTGCCGTGTGTATCTAGTGAGTTTTACAATGTTTATTTTGTTTTTCTTTGCAATATTCATTAGGATTTCTTGTGTGAACTTGGTAAGCCTAGCCACAGCCTTTCTACAGCAAAATATGTCCTTTTGAGGTGGTCTATGGTTTCAAACCCATTACACCACTTGATTTTCTGCCGCTTTCAACGCAAGAAAGAGTGGGAGTATTGTTTAATACATGTGGAATTTGCTTATAACAGGGTGGTGCACTCAACTACGTAATTATGTCCGTTTGAGGTGGTCTATGGTTTCAAACCCATTACACCGCTTGATTTGCTGCCGCTTCCAACGCAAGAAAGAGTGAACATGGAGGCATCAAAGCATGCATATTTTGTGAAGAAGATCCATGAGAAGAGAAAGGATGCAATTGAGAAGAAGGGAAAGTATACAGTTGATCGTGTTAACAAGAAGCTCAAGGAGGTGTTGTTCCAGCCGAGTGACATGGTGTGGGTGCACTTCCGCAAGGATAGGTTCCCAAATTTGCGCAACTCCAAGTTGATGTCAGGAGGTGCTGGTCCATATAAAGTGTTTTCTAAAATCAATGATAATGCATATAAGATTGATCTTCCTACGGATTAGTTTGGCATGAGTAATTCGTTCAATGTTGCTGATTTGATACCATACACTGGAGAGGACCTTAACGCGTCAAGGTCGACGCCTTTTCGAGAGGGAGGGGGGGGGGGGATGATGAGGTGATGAGGACATCCCTACAATAGATGCAACCACAACTACTACACCATTACAAGGAACTATGACTAGAGCTCGTGCACGCCAACTTAATCAGCAGGTACTATCGTTTCTATGAGTTGCTCCTAATATACATGTGAATATGATACTCCCTAAATTAAATGTGTTTGTTCTCTTAGGAATAATGGACCTAGCATGGATGAAAGGGACAAGCTATGGAGCATGTTCGTGGATGGAGCTGGCAGCAGGAGCACAAGTGGTGAAGATGACGCTGCCATGGAGGGAGACTACTGCAGCCTGAAGCCACTGTAATGCCAAATAAAGGCTTGCACAAATTATAAAAGTTACCACTTCATTATTTTCATCCAAGTCCTTTTATAGGTGTTGCGCCACCATATTATTGGGCCAGGCCCATGTATTTTCGTCATACCCCTATGTGGGCAGTTTCTAGAGTTCGTATTGATGGGAAAAATAAGTTTAAGCTGGATTTCGTGGCCCCACCCATGGGAGCACAAATTTTTCCCTTTCCCCTCATAAATACAACCCCTAGGGCTTCTTTTAGACTTGGATTTTGTTTAGGTAAAAGACTGCTAGTGAATTGCTATCTCTTTGTGTATTTGATTAGTGCTCAACAGCCTGATCCAGACCGCTTAACAGAATCCAAGCTTTTCAATAAAGCTTTTTTTCTATCCGCAATTCCATATTGCAATATTTGTTCTTACTTGTTCCTTGATTGCAGGTAGAACTAGACCTTTTGATCAGGCTGATCGTGCATCCGCAAGACCACTAACTCCAGGAGATTGGTTTAGCGATTGCATTGGCGCTGTGTATGTGTGCGCAGTAGTCGGATCACCAGGGCCAAACTCCACCACAAATTGACATATCTATCTCATCGAAAGATCGGAGTACCTTTGCCCTATCAAGTGGTGTCAGATTTTAGGTTGATTAGTGAGATTTACTGTTTTCCTATATGAGATTGTATCTGTTCTTCATACCTACTGTACACACAAAGCCAAAAATTTGTTAGGTTTAGATCATCCCATCCTACAACCATTCGGGGCCTGTTGCATCTTCTTTTCAGTGCATTGCATCGTTGAGTTTTCGTCTGCATCGTCGTGTCAAGTTGCTGGTCTTAGCGTATAGTCTCGTAGAGTTTTGATTTCTTTGCATAATTTGTCATCGCCGCTGCCGCATCACCTCGCACACTGGCGGAGGACAAAAATATTTTGAGGTAGGGCAAACTCTAAAGCATAAATAAATATGATGCACATACAAGTACTCGAGATGAATTATTATTGATACTACACATGAGGAGTGCCTCATAAAATAAATATGGGTGATCAACAATCAAATTAGCTAGAAGAAAATACGTGAGGGCACAAGCTTGATAATTTGCTAAAACGCTAAATTTTGACACTAACCGTACGTTTGTAAATTCTAATTCAACTGGTTCGACCATGCGTGTTACGTGGGGGATTTTTTGTGTGGGTAATTATTAATCAGGTTGTGGTGTGAGGATTCCTAACCTGGAAAAATTGGGCTTTTCCCATTTTTCTTACCACTTAGTCGAATTAGGCCCAAGGCCCGTCTCTCCATCCCCTACCTCTAATTTCACGTACCTCTTCAACCTACGAACAGAAAAAATCTTTTCATGGCTTCCATGGCGCTGCGCCACCAACTCTAAGGAGCAGGAGTTGGATGATGGAGTACCCTGATTGTCCTGTGGTAGTACAGCCGGTCGTTCCTCCCTCTTTCTCCCAAACCCTTTCTTTCTCCAAACGCGGTGGATGCAGATCGACCAATGTTGGGACGATGCATAGGTATACCGAACTTTTTGCTAAAAATCGAGGTAGGGCGGCCGCCCTACCTCGCCCAAAGGGGTCCTCCGCCCCTGACCTCGCACCCTCGCAGATCACCGCCGCCTTCCACCATCACAATTTCCGCTGCCACCAACCACCACAACGCCGCCGTAGCATCATCCACCAAGCTATCCATTGCGCTGCCGCCACCAATTAGGGTTATGGTTTCTCTGTTTTCTTTCTTTCGTGCATTTCCTCTCTTAAGGAAAGAGATCTTACATTTTTGGCACATGATTCTACCCATCTAAAAGAGTTCTGATAGGTTTGGGACTCCAAATTCGCGACCTATTGTGGCAACAATTTTGTAAAAAAAAATCCTTCATGCCTAAGGACAGACAACCTCTATGGTTGGCGTGAACTAGAGCAAAAAGAAATCGAAATTTTTTGCCTTCACGCCTAATGGAAGACATGCAACGTGGTTGGGCATGAGCGAGAGGAAAAAAAATCCTGGCTTTTTCTTCCTCTATTTAGAGCGGTTCCTTACTTTTTTATCCTACTTTTTCTTGTTTGCTTGTTGTTGCCGTGCCTTGACGTTGTTGGTGTTATAGCCTCGTTTGGTCTAGCCTAGGACCAGCACAATACTGTCTTTGAGCGTTTATTCAACTTGCATTACTGATTTGACTATTGTTGATTTTTTCTACTATAAACAAGCCTCCCAAAGCTCCACAGATTTCTATTTCGTGCATTTTAGCTCACTTGGTAATCACTTTATTTAATCCTTGGGTGCTAATCTTTGCGGTGTCGTGATGCCCTCCTGCTTGGTAAGGAACTTGTAAGAGCTTTATATATTACTTTACAGTTTGCGTGATTATCCACCACGTCCTACTAGTGCATAGGAACATATACTTGTAATTTATTTCTTGTGCTCTACTAATCATGGCAGATGACGCATTGAACAACATGTCGAACAAGGAGTTGTACGAGAACTTTGAGAATATGGTGTCCAACAATGCTGAGGACACCGAGAAGAAGGTTGGAGGTGCCATGGAAAACATCGATAACTTGGAGGATACCTTCAATTCCAAATTCTAGAAGAGCCAAGAGATACACCCATCAGACTCTCGCTCTCGCTCTCGGCGACTCCGTGCTCACCTCCGTTGGCCACTCCGGCCACGACGTCCACCACACACTAGATTGCCTCCGATTATTCCGATCGTGGCAAACACCATACAATCGCTCGTCATTTTTCCTTCACTTCTTGGTGATTACATGGCTCTCTCGGATCTCAAATTTGAAGAAGGATTGGATTTCCATAATCAGATTATCAAGAGGTTCGGCACTGGCATCAACTACTTTGCAGGTAAAGTTTATGGGAATTCTATCTGGTGGTTGATTTCTCGAGATAAAAAATCCGGCTAAATGAAGATTCAGTGGGATTGATTCTACAATCATGCTTTGGTGGCGAGGCTAAGCTCTTCAAGGTTAAATGTCTCCAAAATTGGTCTTTTCGATTCTCGGTTGCATCCAAAGAGGTGGGATTTCATATTTTCAAGGGAGGTAACATCTTCAACAATAATTTCTGTATGAGTTTTTGGTTATGGGGTCGTGGAGGACCAGATTCACAAAAGGAATATAATCTCTATCTCAAAGAACAAGAAAATGCATGGACTACAATCTCGCATGGTAAGAATTCAAAAACATTCCCTCATTTTTTTGAAGATCATCGTCGTGTTCTTGCTTCAACCGGGAAATCAGCTTTTCCATCAAGTGGAATTAAGTCCCGTGATGCCGCCAATAAAACCTCTTCAAGACAGGGTTTAAATACATTGAATTATTATGGGCCCAATTTCTGTGTCCGTTGCCTCTCGGATGGACATACCAGGCCCAATTGCACGATTAGAATTCGATGCCACACATGTAAGAGATGGGGACACATAGGCGATAACTGCCATTTCAATTCTGATGTTAATGGACGGCCCATTACAGGAAAGAAATCAACGACAATTGAGGATTCTTTTTTGGTAGCTCCTCGTTCATCGCGCGCGGGATTGGACGTACCAGAGGTGCATTCGGTGAGGGACAGAAGAGAGTTAATTTCGGAACAGAACCGAGGGATTCAGTCTAGACTATTAGGCCCACGTATCAGTGACACTCTTACAAAGAATACACCGATTGTCTCCTCATCTTCTACCTCCCCTGCTCGAACAGTAAGGGTATTCTCCTCTGCTCTGGTTCAAGGAGAGACAACTCCAAATCCAATGGCGAATTTCCCCTTTGATCCAACCCCTTTCCTCCCACCCAATCGGCAAGCGCTGGTGATTGAAGGAAGACCTGCAAGAGTTAGGGTGATTCATGGTGAGCACATGCTTACCAATGAGGACCTGACGATTGTCACCATCATGCCGATGCCGCAAGGTGAGGTGGCATTTCAGAATGTCCATGAGATTCTAGGTGAGTTCTTTGTGGAGAAACAAGTGGAAATCAGAACCATCTCTGAATGCCCTTCTGGCCAAGCTTTCGTCAGATTTGTCGGTATAGAAGATAGGGATTGGTTTGTTGCTCATGGTCCGCATGCATGTGATGATGTCCACCTGGTTTTTCAAAAGCACAATGAAGGACTCAACTGGAGGAGATTTAATCTTAACAGGGAAGTCTGGATTCAGATTATTGGTTTTCCTGCTGATCTTAGATGTATGCATGAACTGGCAAATTCAGTTAAGAGTTTCGGGAAGTTACTTGTATGGGATAGAACTAAGTCCACTGATGCTTATGTTCTGCTCAAAATCAGTGTTATGTCATTAGCAGATATTCCTATTAGCTCTGTTGTCTCAGGTGCTGACAGATTTAATGGAGAGTCATGGACCTGTCTTATTATAATACTCCAGGATCAACTGATTAATGATGGACCACCTGCAGAAGAAGAAGTGCCTGCTGATGGGGACCCACATCCTATACCTCCTGAAGAATTCCATCACCCAAACCAGGACAACATTTTCATTGGTCCCCTGCCTCAACATGTTGTTGAGGACCAAGCAAACCCTGCAGGCAATGCACCCAATCCTGCTAATCAGGTTGGTAATCATCCTATCCAGATGGCCATTGATAATCAATTGGCAGTAAATGCAGTTGACTGGGACATGTGGGCAATGCCACCTGCTAATGACATAGTGGATATGGAGATTCAAGCAGGAGAATTCCTGGAACTAAATGATCTTATGGGGCCAGCTATTGAAGGGGTAGGCTAGAATGTTGATGATGCTGATATGGGTAGTGATCTCACTCTGACTATTCAGTCAGCAGCAGAAAATACAATTTCTGACAACTCTATTCATGGGCCACTCAACCATGAGCAGCATATTGATCCACTGCTTCCACACCATCTATTGGACCTCAATTTTCCTGCCCAGGATATGGGCCCTCAGCCTATGAATGTGTCCCATGCACAACATATGGAAGACCCTGCCCTTGAGCTTTTTCCTGCTTTGGAAAATGTACACATATAGAACCAGGAGGAAGAGATTGACTTCCTTGCCATACACAACACATTGAATCAACATTATATATCAGACATGGCAGATTTAGTTCTTGACACTGAGATTTCTATCAATAAGGTTCAAACTATTCAAGTTACATCTCCTATGCAAGGCCCTACTTTCCCTATTGAAGATACTACTTTAGCAGCTAGAAAACAGTGTACCCCCATCAAAGTGCAGGATAATTTCAGCACTGAGACACAGATGGAGCATCAGATAGTTTCCATGGTGCAAAGCCCATCTGCAGTGCAGAAAGAAATTAATGATCCACTGGGAAGAACAGATAACACAACTAATATACATGTGGAGAAGGAGCAAGAGATTTTCAGTGATAATGACTCAGGTACATCCTTGCAAGGAGCACCACCTGGTTTTCCTATTGCACTATTCAAACATAATACTCAATATTTGGAAGGTGTAGATAAAAAAGATCCTATGTCTCAGATTATGCTAGAAACCTGTCTATTTTCATAAGCAAAATCACTGGGGGAAGAAGGAGCTGCACTTTGGGGCAAGCATTTTGCTCCTAAAGACAGGAATGAAAATATTACTCAGGTACCTATAGAATGGATGAACTTCTTCACAGCTTCTTTATTATCTCAAGATAAATTTGATTGGGCAAAGAATTTCTTGGCTACACAACTATGGAAATTCATAGTGGATGGCACAGACCCAGATTCACTTAGACCTTTTGTTATTCCTGAGAAATGCCCTATCACTGATGATACTGCATGTCATGATCAGGTAATGGGACAAGATCAGAGGGATGGAACACCTGAGGGCCCTGGGTGTGCAGACAAAGGCAATGCTACTACATCAGCTCTCCATGCAAACAAGAAAAGGAAAGAGAAAGCCCCTCTGGTGGAAACTGAGGTAAGGAGAAGCACTAGACTGCAGCAGCGTAATAATGGATTTAGAGCTATGGCCTGTAAGAATAAACAATGTGTTAGTTGCACTGCCAAACCCCCTATTATTCCATCAAAGATTGTGAGAAATCTCTCTGTCACATTTTGTAAGGTGGATCCTGCATCATGTTCAGAAGAGGAGCTGCTCAAAATGGAAAGAAAGAAGAAGAAGACTCATAAGGACATTCCTCCCTGTGACCAGGAAGAGGAAGACTCAGCATGAGGGATGCTCTTCTGCTGCAGACAATCAGATAGTCTCTCTAGTAATCAATGAATATCAAGATGTGTACTTTTGTTTATTTTGTGGCAGCTGATAATAGATGTTGTATGGATGTTCAGAACTTCTATGTAATAACCATGACTCATTATGGGTTTTCTGGCCTCTCCTGCTGTATGGTACCAATGTATTGGATACCAAACTCAAGTGTGATTTTTTTATAATTGATACACCCTGGATTGTATTGAATTGGAATATTAGAGGGGTCAATGATCCAGATAAATGGCTGGCACTTAGTAACAAGATTTTAGAATCTGGTTGCCATATCATTTGCCCTCAAGAAACTAAGAGAGAAACTTTTGATATCTCCTATATTAGGAATTTTTGTCCTAAAAGTTTCAACAAATTCTTTTTCTACCCATCTGTGGGTAACTCTGGGGGGATTATTATTATTTGGAATGGAAATTTATTCAATGGAAACCTGATTGAATGTAATGCTCAGGCGATTTCAATCAAATTTATCTCCACTTATAACAAGAAGGAATGGATTTTAACAAACATTTATGGACCATGTGATTATGTAGCTCGACAAGAATTCATCAGTTGGTTTCAAAACCTGGACTATGCTAAAGATAACAACTGGTTGGTGGTGGAAGATTTTAATTACATCAGATATCCTGACAATAGAAGCAGACCAGGAGGTAATGTACAGGACATGCTGGACTTCAATGAAGCTATTAGCAAACTGTCTCTAGTTGATATACCTATTAAAGGCCGAAATTTCACTTGGAGCAATATGCAATCTGCCCCTCTGTTGGAAAAACTGGATTGGATTTTTTCTTCTGAAGAATGGACATTATGTTTCCCAAATACTATAGTTCTTCCACTGGCTAAACCTATTTCTGATCACACACCACTCATGATTAGAATTGGTACAGATATCCCCAAGACAAAGATATTTAGATTTCAAAATTATTGGTTGAAGCACCAGGATTTTCTCAATATTGTTAGGAATATCTGGGACCAAGATGTTAATTTGAATGATAGTGCCAAGACTATCACTGCAAAATTCAAGAGATTGAGGAAAGGTATCAAAATTTGGTCCAGGAACAAATCTAGACTGGCAGCATTAATTAAAAATTGCAATGATCTTATTGGACTATTTGACATGATTGAACAATGTAGAGACTTGACTATTTGGGAGAACAATGGCAGAGAGATAATAAAAGAACACATTTTCCACTTACTAAAATGTCAAAATTTATATTGGGAACAGAGAGCTACCATTAGATGGGCTAATTTTGGAGAAGCAAACACTAAATTTTTTCATGTTAAAGCAACCATTAAGTTTAGAAGAAACTTCATTTCCTCCATTCAAGATGAAACTGGGCATGAGCATACTGAACATACAACAAAAGCTGCTGTATTGGAGAGAGCTTTCAAGCAGAGATTGGGTACCACTGTTGTATGCAAAGATGATTTTCAACTACTATCACTGATTAATAGAGTAGAGGGCTTGGATGATTTAGAGTTCCCCTTTACTAAGAAAGAGATTGATGATGTCATTAAATAACTACCTACAGATAAAACTCATGGTCCTGATGGATTCAACACAAATTTTATCAAAGCATGCTGGCCTATTATTGCTGAGGATTTCTATCACTTAATAGAGGATTTCTATCATGGAAGGGTGAACTTACAAAGCATTAACAGCTCCTACATTACTCTTATACCCAAGATTGACAACCCTGCCAATGCATCTGACTCCAGACCTATCTCACTATTAAATTGCTCTATCAAGATTATTACTAAGCTTTTAGCAAACAGGCTTCAAAAGATCATGCACAAACTTATACATGATAATCAGTATGGATTTCTTAAAGCCAAATCGATTCAAGATCGTATGCCATGGATCTATGAGTATATTCATAAATGCTCTCAGGTATCTCAAGAATCTATCATCATGAAGTTGGATTTTGAAAAGGCATTTGACCTTCTGGACCACAAGGCTATTATTGATATATTGAAGGCAAAGGGATTTGGTAGTAGATGGATCAGATGGATACAAATGATTTACTCTTTAGGTTACTCATCTGTCCTTTTGAATGGTGTACCAGGCAAACAATTTAGATGCAGGAGGGGTGTTAGACAAGGGGACCCACTTTCACCATTGATCTTTGTGATTTCTGCTGATCTGCTACAAGATGTGCTAAATGAAGCTATGAGGAACTTATTAATCAAACCTGTCTTCTCGGCTTGTCCTGATTTCCCATTATTAAAGTATGCAGATGATACTATTATCATCATGAGAGCAGATGCAACACAGGTTCAACATATTAAAAGTTTATTATCTCATTTTGAATCACTCACTGGTTTGAAGATTAACTATCATAAATCAAGATTGATTCCACTCAAGGCTAGTGAGGAGATATGCCACAGATTACAAAATATTATGAGTTGCAACATTGAGTACATGCCAATTAATTATATGGGCCTTCCTTTGTCTATTGATAGACCTAGAGTGGATGACTATTGGCCAATGATCAAGAGATTAAATGATAGGCTTCATGGATGCACTACTTTCCTTTCTTATGGAGAGAAGCTGATTCCGATTAAGGCAGTTTTCACTTCACTTCCCATGTTCTACATGAGCACACTTCAAATACCTAAAACTGTTTTAGACCATATCAACAAGAGTATAAAACATTGTTTCTGGAGGAAATATGGTATGGAAGACAAAGGCTCTGCACTTATTTCCTGGAATAAAGTGAACAAACCACATGATCAGGCAGGTCTTGGAGTGATTGATATTGGAATTCAGAACAAAGTGCTGCTGTTGAAACATTTGCATAAATTTTTTAATCAAGAGAATCTTCCATGGATTAAATTGATTACAGAAACTCACTATTCTAATAGGATGATGGACAATAGAAAGGTTGGATCTTTCTGGTGGAGAGATATGGTTACACTGATTCATGAATATAAGAAAATTGCCGTATGTGAGATTGGTAATGGGAAGACAGTTTCTTTTTGGACAGATAAATGGTGTCATGTTGTATGAAATGAGGAGTTCCCACAGTTACATTCATTCAGTTATAGAACAAATCTCTCTGTATGGGAATTCATAAATGCCAATGAGGTTACTGATCATTTCCAACTCCCCTTATCAAACCAAGCACACCAGCAACTAATTCAGCTACAACAATATATTCAAGACATACACTTTACCGAGGACAAAGATAGATGGACATACAAAGGAAAGAATAAAACATTTATGGTCTCTGCTGCCTATAAGGAATTCAGTAAGGGACCTAAAGCACACACTCTTTTCCTTAACACATGGAACAATGCTGCTATTTTTAGATACAAGATATTCTTCTGGCTACTGCTACATGATAGGCTCAATTCCAGAAACCTCCTTCAGAGAAAAAATTATCATCTTGAGAGCTATGATTGTGAAAGCTGTCAAGAATACATGGAAGAAACATTACTACATCTCTTCTTTGACTGTCCATTTGCAATCAGCTGTTGGAATATTATTGGAAACAACAGGAAAAGAGGGATCTCTATATATGATGAAGTTATGCTACTAATACAAATCATTCCTCAAGAATTTGGACCGGAAGTCGTCATCATGGGATGTTGGAACATATGGAGACAAAGGAATGATAAAATTTTCAATAATATCACTCCATGCCACAGATCCTGGAAATTTAACCTTATCAAAGATCTTCAGTTTATCATTCTTCGGATGAAACCTACATATATAGATTCTCTGAAGAACTGGATTGATTCAGTTCTTAGATTATAGTCTTTTTTCCTCTTTTTTTAATGTTAGAGAAAACCGGAATCGGTTAATTTTAGGGGCTTTGTTACCTTGTACTTGATTTAATTATATATACATACCATAGAACATTTTGTTCTACGGGTCATTGCCTCTAAAAAATTCCAAATTCTAGAGCATCAACACCACCTTGACATATTTGTCTAGCAAGTTTGAGCTCTTGCTGACGGGGTTGCAGCCACCTTGTATACCTGCTCTTCTATTACAGGGCCTTGCGACTCAACGAGCTGGTCGTGTACGCACCGAGGTTCCACCGGGATCGGTTGCTTCGGCTGCTGCACCCGCCGATGCTGCCACGGAGGAAGACGATGGCTATGATGCAGAAGCCGACCTTGGCCCACATCCTCGTGGTCGTCCCCGTCAACATCCCCGCAACAATGGCCAGTAACCTCAGGTGTGTGATGATGAACATGTCGCTAAAATGAAACTGAATATTCCACCTTTTGAGGGTAGATAATCCTGATGCATATCTTACTTGGGAATTAGAAGTTGAGCAATGTTTTGCATGTTTAAATTATCCCAAGGGTAGAAGTGTTTGTGCTGCCACTTGTGAATTTACTAGTTTTGCTTCTGTTTGGTGGTCTGAACATTGTCGCATGTAACGTGAAATGATTACAAAAACTCACTCGTTTACAACAAGGAAAATAATCTGTAGAAGAGTATTATCAAGAAATGCAAACTGGTATGATTTGTTGTGGAATTGTAGAAGACAATGAAGCTATGTTTGCACGATTTTGGGTGGGTTGAATAGGGATATTCAAACTATTTTGGATTATAAGGAGTACAATTCTATCACTCGTTTACTTCATCTTGCTTGCAAAGCTGAACGTGAAGTGCAGGATCGTCAAGTACGGACAAGGCCTAATTTTCCTGTAGGTTGTACTTCATCATGGTCACCACAGAACATTGATTCTTCCACTCATGGTGTTGCACCTACCATGAGCAAGTTTAGAGCGCCACCTCCCAGAGTGCTATCGACAAAGCCTCCACCACCTTCCACATGCCCTTCGTGGAGCACATCTTTGGTGACATCGACGGGTAAAACCAAGAATGTCCAATGTCGTCGATGTTGGAGTTATGGATACTTCGAGCGTGAGTGCACTACCAAGAGGTTAAAACTAATCAATATACTCGCAGAATCATACTGTTCATAATGGTACAACTAATCAATATACTCTTGTGCATAATGGAAAGAAAATTGGTCTTACACCCATGACTCCTGAAACTATTTTAAGAGATGATCTTGCTAGAGCTAGTAGAGCAAAAAAACAAGGAGAAACAAAAGATTGAGAGTCAGATTGTTTCTAATGAAGTTATGCCACATAGGAGTTTGCATAAATCTGGTTCTAAACTACCCAATGAAATTCGTTTGAAACATCCTAGTTTACTTGCTACAAAATCAGATATTTCTGAATTGGATGCGGATACTTCTGTTTGTTATGCAATTTTTTGCAAAGAGGTACTATTTTATTTTGAAGATATGCCTCCCTATTTGCCACATGTTGTTTCTAACATTTTGCAGGAGTATGTGGATGTTTTCCTCAAGACATGCCACCGGGGCTGCCACTCATTAGAGGAATAGAGGATCAAATTGATTTGATTCCTGAAGGTTCACCTTCAAATCATGCATCCTACCGTACCAATCCCGAGGAGACTAAAGAGATAGAACAACAAATTTATGAACTACTCGACAAAGATTATATTCGTGAGTCTCTTAGCTCATGTGCTATTCCTACATTATTGGTACCCAAGAAAGATGGCTCATCCTGATTGTATAGCTATTAATAACATCACTATTTTTTATGGACACCCTATACCACGTTTGGATGTTATGCTTGATGAATCGAGTAGTTCTACCATGTTCTCTAAAGTTGATTTACGTAGTGGTTACCACCAAATTCGTATGAAATTAGGAGATGAATGGAAAACAACATTTAAAACTAAATTTGGTCTGTATGAGTGGTTAGTAATGCCTTTCAGTTTAACTAATGCTCCTAATACTTTCATGAGACTAATGTATGAAGTTTTACGTGCTTTGATTGGATGTTTTGTGGTGGTCTACTGTGATGATATATTGATATACAACAAATCTTTAGAGGATCATGTGACTCATTTGCATGCTTTTTTTGATGCTTTGTGTCATGCATGTTTATTTGGTAACCTTGAGTAGTGCACCTTTTGCACCGATCGAGTTGTGTTTCTTGGCTATGTTGTGACTGCGCAGGGCATTGAAGTGGATCCAGCCAAGATTTTCGGATATATACCGATAGGGGTATATCCGGCATTGTCCTAAAGAGCCAAATTACCAGGGTGGCCTGATTGGTAATGGATCACAGTCCATTAGGCGGCCCAGTAAGCTGACGCGCAGAAGCCAGATTCTAGAAGAACCCGGACCACGGCCCAAAGTGGTACGGCTGGGAGTAGAAGGCGGATTCTTTCTTTCCAAGTTAGATACTTTCCATAGTCTTCTAGGTTTCCTTTCTGTAAGCCCTAACCCGACTTTTTATATAAAGCCGGACGGGGATACAGACAATTAGCTAGAAGCCAACTCGCCGAGAAGTTGATCCTCGCCGAGTTAGCGAAACCCTACTCACATTGTACTTTGTATACTTCAGGCTTCAGCCCTGATTTAGTGAGATTGCAGGAGTAGGAACGCCGCCTAGTTGCGACGTACCGAACCTGGGTAAATTTGGTGTTCCTAGTTGTCATACTACCACGTCCCCCATGTCTCTACCCATAGACTCATGGCACCCCCATCTATGAACTCTACTACGATGTCTCGACAGTTGGCGCCCACCGTGGGGCCAACGACGTCAGGCATTATGTTTCGATTGGGGATACTTGACGGAAGCGGCAGTACCCCCATCTATGAACTCTACTACGATGTCCACCGTCCTAGTTGTCATACTACCACGTCCCCCATGTCTCTACCCATAGACTCATGGCACCCCCATCTATGAACTCTACTACGATGTCTCGACAGTTGGCGCCCACCGTGGGGCCAACGACGTCAGGCATTATGTTTCGATTGGGGATACTTGACGGAAGCGGCAGTACCATAACTGTCGGAAGCTTGGAATTCAACAACAACGTTGGGCGCTTCCTCGACAATGGATCGTACATGCCAGCACAGAATCATCTGGTAAGTGCCTGCGTTTTACCGATTGGATCTGCAAACATCTTTATCGGATTAACTACAGAAGCAATGGGATTTAGTGGTGGAAGAAAATTTATCCCACCCTCCCTATACCCAGTTGAAGAAAACTATGATACCGGATTTTGCTCAGATCGCCAAACCCTGAATTTGCTACCTCTTTGGGGATGCCTGCAATCAGATCTCACTTCATCAGCATGGTGCAATCCGAGGTCGCTGAAAACACGGAAGTAACTAATCCCGTGGAAAAGGCAGAAAATAACAATCCCACAGAGCCAGTGGAAGATCCGACACCCGCCAATGAAACGGTGAACGCGGAAGCCGACTTCGTACTAGCTGCCATAGAGGCAAGACTGGAGTCGGAACCTGGATCTGAAGACATAGATTCAGAAGACGAAGACGCTTTCAAAAGAAAGGTTAAATCTATGCGGGGGGGCTTCCATGAAGTACTTATGGCAAAACCGACTGATAACTCGGATGCCGAAGACGATTAAGTCCCCAGAACACCTCCACCAGATGAGGAAAGAGAGGATGGCAAAACCAGTCCCATCTATCCTGATGTCAAGAAATTGACAGAAGAAGAACCTGGCAAAAAGCCTCCCTCTTCCAAAAAGAAAAAGAAGACTGTCAAGAAACTTCAGTACAAACTCCAGAAAAAAAAGTTGGTAGATAATGCTAGGACATAAAGCTTTACCATTATACAAATTGTTGAAGAAATCCGAAAAATTTGAATGGACAGAAGAGGCGGACAAAGCATTAACCCAGCTAAAAGAAACCTTGATGAAAGCACCGATTTTGGCATCCCCAAAAGGCGAAGAACCTATATTACTGTATCTTACAGCAACAAACATGGTATGAGCGCTGTGATAATTGTGGAAAGGCGGAAAGAAGAACAAAGTATACTGGATCAACATCCAGTATACAATGTGAGCGAAGTTTTCTCCGAGTCAAAACAAAGGTACCCACATTATCAAAAGTTGGCATATGGCGTGTTTTTCGCATCTAGAAAACTCCGCAATTATTTCCAAGGACATTCCATAACAGTGGTAAGCAAAGAACCACTAGAGGATATCATTAACAATGCGGACACAACAGGCCGAGTAGCCAAATGGGGCATTGAGCTAGCTGCGTTCGACATTAAGTACCAACCCCGAACGACAATTAAATCCTAGGTGTTGGCAGATTTTGTTGCTGATTGGACAAAAGCAATGGAGAACACACCAATGCCGGAGTCGGAATACTGGGTCATACACTTTGACGGATCCAAGATGAAGGAAGGCGTTGGAACTGGTGTAGTGCTAAAATCCCCAAAAGGTGACATCATGGAGTACGTATTGCAGATACACTTCAACGCCAGTAACAACGTGGCAGAATACGAAGCATTGTTTCATGGCTTGCATATTGCAAAAGAAATAGGCGTCAAACGCATACTATGTTATGGTGACTCGGATTTGGTACAATATCAGCTTAACCAAACATGGGACGCCAAAAGCCCTATCATGGCCGAATATCGGAGAACGGTGGACGAGTTTGCCATTTGTTTCCTTGGATTTGAAGTACTTCACATCAAAAGGGTAGAAAATTGGAACGCGGATGCATTAGCCCGCATGGGGTCGGAAAAAGTGAGAACCCTACCACCTGGTGTGTTTGTCCAACACTTCCACGAACCATCGATCAAAGGTGGAGATGTTGATTATCCTCTCGTTTCCGAGTCAATTGAAGTTCTGACCATTAACCCGGTTTGGACGATTCCATACTTAAACTTCCTAGTTGATCAAAAGTTCCCGGATGGAGCAGACGAGGTCTTGCAAAGGCAGATACAACGCCGATGCAAAGGATGCACGGTAATCAATGGTTGCCTGTATAAACGCAGCACTATCGGAATTTTTCAGCGATGTATTTTGCCAGAGGAAGGACGAGAAATCTTGCAAGAAATCCACGCAGGAGATTGCGGATATCATGCTCAATCAAAAAGCATAGTCAAAGAAGCATTCCGTGCAGGGTTTTTCTGGCTAACAGCCAAGACAGACGCTGAAAACATAGTAAATACATGTGCCAGATGTCAGTATTATGCCAAGCAGACGAATATGCCAGCCCAAACACTCAAAACTATCCCCATTACATGGCCATTTGCGGTTTGGGGGCTAGACATGATGGGACCATTCAAAACTGCAAGAGGTGTACTTACACATCTACTCGTTGGAGTGGATAGGTATACCAAGTGGGTGGAGGCGAAACCCATCAAGAAACTTGACGGTGTGACTGCCAGAAACTTCATCATTGACGTAGTCATGGGATACGGCGTTCCACACAGCATAATCACCGACAAAGGGACAAATTTCTCTATTAGAGAGTTGGCAAAATATTGCTGACAAACGGGAATACGCCTAGATCTTGCATCTGTGGCCCACCCACAATCCAATGGGCAGGTTGAAAGAATGAGTAGATTAATCCTGCAGGGAATATGCCCAAGACTCGAATCTCCTCTTCATATAGCAGCTGGAGCATGGGTAGAAGAATTGCCTTGCGTGCTTTGGAGCATTCGAACGACGCCAAATAGATCAACATGGAAAACCCCGTTTTTCTTGATTTATGGCGCAGAAGCAGTGCTTCCAACGGACATGCTCCATGATAGCCCAAGAGTGCAGGCTTACAATGACTCGAATGCCGGAAGCGCACGACAAGATGCCGTCGATCTTTTAGAAGAAGAACGAGACCTTGTGCTCCAAAGATCCGCCATTTATCAGCAAGGATTACGACACTACCATAGTCGGAAAATCAGGCATCGATCTTTCAAAGAAGGTGACCTAGTACTAAGATTGGTGCAAGAAAGGAAGCACAAGTTAGCCCCAGTCTAGGAGGGACCATTTGTCATTAGCAAGGCTATGAAAAATTGATCTTATTATCTTGTAGATATTCGAGACACAGAAGATGATCCCAAGCGTCCGAATCGCAAAAGAAAGAGGAAGATAGATGTCGAACTAGGAGAGACAAAAAGGCCCTGGAGCATCCAGCACTTACATCCCTTCTACACTTAGTTCAATTTCTATGTAAACATCTTTGCGATCATGAAATAAAGGTTGTCAGAATTCATGCATTCATGTTTTATCTGTTTTCATACAAAGCATAAGTCCGTCATATCTATTTCCCAATGATCTTTCAAAATACTCAATGTTAACCCGAATTGTGCCTGCGTGCTCGGAGTTATAAAACTGAATGCTCTTCGGCCTAAGGAGGCTTAAGGAAACCCAGATTGTGCTTGCGTGCCTGAGTTTCATACAAATTTCAAAATTTCTTATTTTTTCTCTAAGTATTATCTGATTGTTTTTATGTTGGGTCACTGAAGTTAGTAAGTAAAAATGCCTTTAGTACGATCCATGTTTCCGAGTTTCGACAGATCGGTTATAACCAGTCACTTGGCGTGAAGATTATGTACTATCGAGCCATTTCAAACACTAAAGACAGTTAAGACATGTAAACCAGAGAACTTAGAAGATAAAGGAATTGAAACCCGAAAAACTTGCAAAGACTTATAAATTAAACTGCAAAAGCGGAGTACTTGTTTATACAAATGATAGATAGCATTACAATGATTATTAGATTGTGAGAATGGTAATGCTTCTATTTTTGCCTGCCTTCTACCCAGGACTTAAGCAGCTTCTTCGGGATCCGAGTCTTCGTCCTCGCTGCTGGATTCCTACGGAGTTGTCGGAATCTCCTCCTCGGGGTAGAAGGTGGAGATGTTCACCATGTTGGCAATCTTGGTAGCGTGGCCTTTGATAGCATCAAAGATGCTGGCCTGCTGAGCGTCTGTGTATCCTTGAGGGATACCTGACGCCACGCGCCAAGACTTGGCGGTGGTATAATGCATACGCATGAGCCCAAGGGCCATGCGCGCACCACCGCGAGCCGCGGAGCGGAACCAAGACTCCTTCCGGTTCACCACCTCGACGATCGCCTCCGGAAGCTTACTGACTTCCGAGAACTCTCCTGCTTTGTCGGGAATGTACTTATTAATAAGTAACATCCCCGCAGCTTTAAGCGCGGTGAAGATCTTCTCGAAAGCCCGGATTCTTTCGATCCGGGTTAGTTGGGGGCTACCTTCTGTTTCAATCAACAAAACAAAGTTAGGAAAAACAGAAGAAGGGAAAAAAGGAATAATCCGGTAAAAGTTACATAACTTACCGAGAATCCAATACATTTCCGTGCCTTCCTCCAGGCGCTAGTTCAGGGCATTCTCCAGGTCCCTGATGGTGGCCTTGTCCTTCTCGGCCTGGTTAGAGGCCTTAGACTCGGCAATGCCGACAACCAGTTGGCTGGCCTCCAGGTCCTTCTGGAGCTTCACAGTAAACTTGTGAAGATCCAGGTTTTCCTTCCGGAGGTTCTCGGCATTGCCGGCATCTTCAGCAATTTGCTTGAATTTCGCCAAAGAAGCTGAAAAGCAAGTAAAATAAAGAGTTAAAAACTCAGAAAATACTTAGAAAAAATTCCAAACAAAAGCAGTGATAAAACTTACCTTCTGATTCAGCCAGCTTTTGCTGAACGGAGGCCAGATCCGAGTCCTTATCCTCAAGAATATTAAGAAGGGTTTTCACCTCCTTATTCTTGATGGTAAGCTTGCTGAAAACTCCAAGTTAATGTTTTCAGCGGTTTGCTGAAACACGGAAAAGAAACAAAGCGCTTAAGTTAAAAATCAAGCAAGATAATGATAAAAGCATTAAGTAAAAAAAAGTATGCTTTTGACAAAATGCTTGGGGCTAGAGATATTACCTGGCTCATCCGTTGAAGACTCGACAAGTTCTCGTTGAATTCTTTTGCATACTCGGCAAAAAGAATTCCAACGTGGCAAAGGCCATCTTGTATAATCTGCCGAGGCGAAAACACGAAGTTATTCCTAACAATAAGTCCACCTTGCGGCCAAGGACGGATTAAAGGAGCTGGGGCAAAATACTTTGTCTCCCATGGATACGTCCATGTTCGTCAAAGTGTTCTTCTTTTACCTTGAATTGCGGGTCATAGTTGGGGACTGGCTCCTCCTGTGGAACACTGGACGGACCCCCAACTTCCGGCTCCACCGCCCTTTCCCTCGCGTCCGTTTCCGGCACAATGGGATGGCTGGTCTGGATGGGTTCCTCCTCCCTAGCAGCCACATTTTCCTCCGCAACTGCGATCGGAGTGTCGGGAGCAGCAGTAGGAGAAGGCTATGTCCCTCTCCGGGCAACAGACTTAATTTTCTTCCGGCTTTTTGGCTTCAATGTTGTTGGATCCAAGCTAGAAAGAGAAAATCCGATAAGTTAGAATTCCGAGAAAGAAAAGAAACTCCTGCGACAAAAAGCAGAGAAAGAAGAAATCCGGATGATTTACCTGGAAGTAGCGACGGGAATTCCGTCAAGTTCAACCACTGCTTGTGGAGTGGATGGCTTCTTGCGTTTCCATCCGTCTGCAATGTTGGCGCGCATTGCGTCCAACTAGGCGTCGGTGGCAAGGTCTTCATCAGTGAGATCGTCCAGCTGTGGAAAAAACACAAAATCCGGCTAAGTTAGAAACCTGAGAAAGATAAAATCCGAGAAACTGCCCAAAGAAGAAAAATATTACCTTTGGAACCAGATTTCCCTCGTGGTACATCTCTCGGCTTTCTTCATATTGGTTGCGAGTAGCGACCAAGTGATTTACCCGCTTCTTGAAGTCCCTCTTGGAGAACGCTTTGTCCGTTCCCCTCATTGTATCCTCCGGGCCCGTATGGTCACACAGAAGCCGGGTTATGCGATAAGACAGTGGCTGGATGTGTCTCCCAAACCAAGACAAAACTGTGTTGGTGCCAGTGAGAGGAGGAGACGAGTTTTCTGATGCGCCGTTTGATTCTCATCTGATCATCCGGCAAAGGCTGAACTGCATCCACTGTCCAATTTTCTTGGGAAGTGGCAGCGGAGTTGAGAAAAGGCGGAATTCCTGTTTCCTTTCGAGGAACGGGACATCTTCGTTATAGAAGAAGGAACTTCACATGTTGCCACTTTGTTTTTCAGGGAAATTGTGCGTTTACATGGTGTACCTACTTCCATTGTCTCGGACCTCGATGTCAAGTTCACCTCATACTTTTGGAAGACGTTGATGGCCAAGATCGGCGTCAAGCTACTCTTCTCCACCGCCTATCACCCACAAACGGATGGACAAACCGAGGTCGTCAACCGCACACTCTCTTCAGTACTTCGAGCATTGATCAAGCCCATCCTAAAGAATTGGGAGGAATGCATACCACACGCCGAGTTCGCCTACAACCGTGCTCTACATCAAGCTACCAAGAAGAGTCCCTTCGAGATCGTCTACGGCTTCAACCCCAACACCGCCCTCGACATACTTCCTTTGCCTCTACGCGAGCGAGCAAACATGGACATTGACAAGCGCGCCGACTACATCAAGAAGCTACATGACTCCACAAGAGCTACGCTTGCGAAGCATTCCGAGCACCGAGCCTCTATCATGAACAAGAACAAGAAACCAATGGTGTTCCAAGAAGGTGACCTCGTGTGGCTACACTTGCGCAAGGACCGTTTCCCCGAAGAGCGCAACTCCAAGCTCAAGCCAAGAGGCGACGGCCCCTTCAAGGTCATCAAACGCATCAACAACACCGCCTACAAGCTCGACTTCCCGCCATCCAAGTACCTCGTCCACAACTCCTTCAATGTTAAGGACATCTCTCCCTTCCATGGATACCCAAGTGATGAAGACGACGCCGAGTCGAGGTCGACTCTTTTTCACGGGGGGGGGAGATGACGTAGCCCACCCAACTCCACCAAGTGCACCAATGACAAGATCACAAGCAAAGGCAATTCATGATAAGGTGAACTCGCTCCTCTCGCTCCATACTTTCGGTGACTTGGCGGATGGTGCGCTACCTCATGGTTCAACACTTTGTGTGCTCAGGTTCAAACCCACCTCGGAGACCCCGGAAAGCACCCAAGACGATGCGCGAGAAGGTATCAATAAGGGCGGAGAAGACGGCATCAAGTTCGGAGTCCCGGCGGAGAAGATAGGGAGAAAATCACCCCTCCCGGCCTCAAGACCCGGCCAGGCCGGCCCCCTCCCTCTCCAGGCCGGCCACCCACCAGAGGAGACCGGCCCCCACCCCGGCCCCAGGCCGGCCTCCTCCCTCCTCAGGCCGGGTGCCCACCCGAGCGGCCCGGCCCGCACCCCGGCCTCGGGCCGGCGCCCCCTCCCCCACCTCGGCCTCGGGCCGGCCTCCCTGCCCGCCCTAGGCCGGCGCGCCCTGGGGCTCCCCCCTGCGCCCACCCCGGCCTCAAGGCCGGCCAGGCCAGGCTCCCAGGCCGGCGTGGCCTAAAATGTACAGGAAGACCCGGATTTCGACCCCGTTTTCACCTACTTCAACCCCCGGCTATATAAAGGCTTCCCCGAGCTAGATCTAGGGTTTAGAGTTGAATTTAGAACATTGAGCTTGGCTCTCTTGTATCCCTCTTTGAGGAACTACTCCTACGGTGTGTACCTAGGAACGTATCAAGGCTACTCCTACGACTTCTTCTAGGATCGTATGAAGGCACATCCAAACTACTTGTCCTCTCCCTTTAGGGTTTCAGTCAAGAGTTGTCCAATCTTCCTCTCGTTAATCCTTAAGGTTCTATTGGCGTAGTGGAACCGGCTACGGGTGTGAGACGGTTTGTATCAAGGTGAGTTCAGTTGGATCGATTGTTCCGTAGGCGACCCTCGGGGTTTAGTTGACGGGAGGCTGGATCTTTCGGTTCTTGCGATTTATCCCCCTTTGTATTTCCCCGCGATTACCCACGTTTCCCCCTCGATTCCCCATCTCGTGTTCTTCGTGTTCTTCGTTCGTTCTTGTCGATTCGTGAAGATCGGGACAATCTAGGAGTACACCTCCATATCATCTGGTATCCAGAGCTAGATTGACACGAATCTGACACCCACACCCCTCCCCATCCACCAACATTTCTTCTATCCACCATAAATTCGAAAATTTGACCAAAAATAACCAAAAGGGATTTCGACCGATCTGTTGATTCATTGAGTTTTTTGTGGTTTTGATTCATAGATTTGTTGCCAAACACCATTCCACACCTTTCTATTCAGCCACTTTTCCCAAATTCGCCCAAAAAATTTCTTGATTTTGAAGGAATTTCGAATTTGAGCCAAAAATCTCAGCTCTTCGATTTTCGGACAGATTTGGAAACTTGTTTTTCTTTGTCGTTTTATCCGAATTGAGTGCAACAAGTTGCCACGTGACGCCCACGACACCATCTACGCTTCCACATCAACGGATCGCCACGACATCGACTCCCACCGGCCGCAACTCCGTGATCATCAATAAGAGAGGTATAACTTGCTTCCGCTTGACCCAACCCATCCATTGTGTACCTTACCTATTCGGACTAGTTCTTTTACCCCGCTTGGCATCGCATTTGTGGCATCGAGAGTTTGATTTTGGCGCTTGTGAGAGATTAGCTACGAGTAGGCATTGGCATTTTGGAATAAGTCAAAAGAGAAAAAAAAGAGAAAATAGAAAAAGAAGCAAAGGATCGATGCCAATTGCTTTCCATTGTAGGAACGTCCAGCATTGCGTCGCAAAAGAGAAAGAGTGACCGATTGCCATGGTGCGAATCTTGTTGCCTTTTCAAATTTGCGGTTTGAGCTAGCGTCCTCCTTGTGTTAGTGTGGCATTGAGCATTAGTCTCCGTTAGGTCCATTTCGTCTTCGCCCATCCATTGGTCGCACTAACCCCATTTATCACTTGTGTGTGTGTGTTCCACCATATTTCATCCTATAGGTTTGGTTTTTGTGCTAACTTTTCTTTGGTTCTTCTCCACGTTTGACAACAAACTTTTCTTCGGTTTTGTCGATTTTTCCTCGCCACTTTCCTAACCCATTTGCCGTCCATATAAAGTGTGTCTATTGTCGTTTGCGGTTTCTTTCAATCTTTTTGGATTCGCTCTTGTTTCCTCGTCCACTAGCCTCAATACAACCAAAAAAGGTAACGTTGGGTAAGTGAGGCATCCATTTATTCAATATCACCCTTGTGTGTTTTTGAGATGGCTAGGGAAGGAGTATTCACAAGTTCGAGCTCGGAAGATGAAGGAAATCCATTCTACAACGACAATGCTTACGCCAACTTCGTCACCCACAATGACCATTTCCAACTCCGTGAACTCGTCAAGGACGGGTTGCAACGCTATGAGCGTCGACTCCAAGAGCAAGAGGCTAGATTGAATGATCAAATGACGCGCATCAACATCAACTTGGCAAACCTTGCCAATCGCCGTCATTCATCATCATCCTCAAGGTCTCGTCGCTCAAGCCACCACAACCAAGATCTTCACCAAGCTCTTCGCCATGACCGCCATGATCGCCATGATCGCAACAACAACATGGAGGAGGGTGGACAACCGCAACAACCACAACCACCTCCTCCACAACCACAACAACCTCCGCGACAACATTGGTATGCACATAGCTCTCCATCACCACCTCCGCAACATCGCCAAGGCCGTGGTGACCCTCTTCAACAATCGCAACGCCTGGACCTTCGACAACATCATCATCCACCTCCACAAGGCCACACTCAAGACTATGGCCACAATGATTTCGTGGAAGATGCTCGTCAACATCGAAGGCCACCAAGGCGCAATGCGTGTCCCAACAACAATGACCGCCAAGAACATGATCGTCCTCAACACCCTCGAGATGAACAAGTGCTTCCGCAACACCCTCGCCAAGAACAAGAACGTCATCGACACCAACACAATGACAATGATGATAGTGAACGCCGTGAAGCAAGACTCCGTCAGCGCCAACAATCACCTCCTAATGACCACCGACGTCATCCTCCCCATCATGATCGCCACCCCCAAGACAATGAGGATGAACCCTATGATGATTCACCGCCCGTCTATGATGAAGATCCCCATGAGCGACACCATGAGCGACCCCATCGTCAACAAGAAGATAACAACATGAATGCCCTTCGTTTCAATGTCCAAAAGTTCAATGGTGAGAATGACCCCGAAGAATATCTTGCTTGGGCTCTCAAGGTAGACAAGATCTTCGGCATTCACAACTTCACCGACAAGAAAATGGTTGCCTTGGCATCTTTGGAATTCGAAGGCTATGCACTCTTATGGTGGGATCGTCTACAAGCCGAAAGAGTCCACAACCGCATCGCTCCTATTGCCACTTGGAATGAGATGAAGCAATTCATGCATGCTCGGTTCGTTCCTCCACACTACAAGCGTGACCTCTTCAAGAAGCTTCAAGAACTTCGTCAAGGTTTGAAGTCTGTTGATGAGTATTACAAGGAAATGGAGACATCTTTGATTCAAGCTCATGTGATGGAATCTCAAGAACAAACAATGGCCCGCTTCCTCAATGGCCTCATCTATCCTATAAGGAAGATCGTTGAGTATCAACTGTATGACAACATTGTGGCCCTTGTACACCAAGCTCTCAAGGCCGAACGTCAAATTGCGGAAGATCTCATGTACAACAAGCAAAAGGCCTTCTTCAACTCAAGGCCTTCCTCTTCGTCACCAATCACTCAAGCTCCTACTCATACCAACAACAAGAGCGCCCCTCGAGCCTCTAATGCTACCAACAAGTCTCCACAACCATTCAAGAAACAAGCGCGTACCACCTCTTCTTCAAATGCTCCTCAAGTCAAGTCGAGTACGATCACTTGCTTCAAGTGTGGTGGTAGCGGACACAAATCCTTTGAGTGTTCCAACAAGATGATCATGATTGTCAACCAAGACGGTGAACATGATTCAATGAGTGAAGGCGAATACTACGCCTTGCACCAAGTTGCTCTCAACTCCTTGGACGTGCCCAACGATGATGAAGAAAGTGTATATTGCGATGAGGACAAGAATCCATCGCTAGTGGTGACAAGAGTCCTTACTACTTCTCCTCGAGATGAGCATGATCAACGGTGCAATCTCTTTCAAACTAGAGCCGGTATAGATGGCAAATCAATCAAGGTCATCATCGATGGTGGAAGTTGCCACAACTTAGCTAGCAAAGAGCTTTGCGACAAACTCCAATTGACTTACAAGCAACATCCTCATCCATACCATTTCCAATGGCTTAGTGACTCTGGCACCTTCAAGATTCAACACATAGTCTCCGTGCATTTCAAGATTGGTCTCTATGAAGACACGGTGGATTGTGACGTTGTTCCTATGACCGTGTGTCATCTTCTTCTTGGTCGACCTTGGCAATACGACAAGAGTGCTATTAATGATGGGCGTACCAATCACTATAGCTTCAAGTGGAATAACAAGACATTTGTGCTTCGTCCCATGTCTCCTAGCCAAGTGATCGCCGACAACGCCAAGACTCTTGCACGTAAACAAGAAGAGCTCAAGTCTCGTGAGATGAGTGGTGAGAGAGTGATCCACGCAAAAGAGAGTGAGAGCCACAAGCCAAATATGAGTGGACAAACTTCGAGTGTTCCCAAAGGCCTTGCCTTACTTTCCACCAAAAGGGAAATGCGAGAGTTACGAGATGACCCCACCATTCTCGACTTCATCCTAGTGTGCAAAGGGGAAGCACTTGAAACTAACGACATGACAAATTTTCCTCCATCTTTGTTGCCTTTGTTGAAGGAATATGAAGACATCTTTCCCGATGAACTCCCTCCGGGCCTTCCTCCTCTACGAGGAATCGAGCACCGCATTGACCTCATCCCGGGCGCGCCCCTCCCCAACCGCGCTCCTTACCGCACCAACCCCGAAGAGACTAAGGAGATTGAGCGCCAAATTCAAGAACTACTCGACAAAGGTTTTATCCGCGAATCTCTTAGCCCTTGTGCCGTGCCGGTTATCCTTGTTCCAAAGCAAGATTCTACTTCTCGCATGTGTATGGATTGCCGACCTATCAATGCTATCACCGTTAGATATAGACATCCTATTCCTAGGCTTGATGACATGCTTGATGAATTGAGTGGTGCTACTATCTTTTCCAAAATTGATCTTAAAAGTGGTTACCATCAAATTCGTATGAGTATAGGTGATGAATGGAAAACGGCTTTCAAAACAAAACTTGGTTTGTATGAATGGCTTGTTATGCCCTTTGGTCTTTCGAATGCCCCGTCTACCTTCATGCGCCTCATGAATGAAGTTTTGCGTCCTTCCATTGGCAAATTTGTTGTGGTTTACTTCGACGACATTCTCATTTATAGCAAGTCTTTGGAAGATCATCTTGATCATGTTTCACAAGTATTGTTGGCTCTTCGCAAAGCAAAACTTTTCGCCAATCTTTCCAAATGCAATTTTTGCACCAACAAGCTTGTTTTCTTGGGTTTTGTGATCTCTTCCAATGGTATTGAAGTAGACAACAAGAAGATTGAGGCAATTAGGAATTGGCCCAACCCTACTTCCGTGGGTGAGATAAGGCGCTTTCATGGCCTTGCCGTTTTCTATCGCCGCTTTGTCAAAGATTTTTCAACAATTGCTTGCCCTTTGAATGAGCATACCAAAAATAATGTACCTTTTGTTTGGGGAAACGCGCAACAAAAGCTTTCGACACACTTAAGAGATGCTTAACCGAAGCTCCTTTGCTTGTCTTACCAGATTTTGAGAAAACTTTTGAGATTGAATGTGATGCTAGTGGTATAGGAATTGGTGGCGTTCACATGCAAAACGGACGCCCCATTGCATACCATCGTGAAAAACTAGATGGCGTTAAACTAAATTATTCAATCTATGATAAGGAACTTTTTGCTTTGGTTAGAGTGTTAGAAGTTTGGCAACACTACCTTTGGCCTAAAGAATTTATCATTCATTCCGATCACGAATCACTGAAATACTTGAAAAGTCAAACCAATTTGAACAAGAGGCATGCTAAGTGGGTAGAATTCATTGAATCTTTTCCTTATGTCATTAAGTACAAGAAAGGTAAATAACATGTCGTAGCGGATGCCTTGTCTAGAAAAGAGTGCCTTCTTACACGTCTTGACATCAATGTGATTGGCTTGGATGAGATCAAAGACTTATATGCTTCCGATGCTTTCTTTGCCCCTATCTTTGAGAAATGCTTGCCTAACCGAGGATTTGACGACTACTATCTTCACAAAGGTTTCTTGTTTAAGGCTAACAAATTGTGTATTCCCGAGTCCTCTCTTCACTTGATGTTATTGAAGGAATCACATGAAGGAGGCCTCATGGGACACTTTGGACGCGACAAGACCTATGCCATGCTCTCCAACCATTACTATTGGCCCAAGATGAAGCATCAAGTTGAGAGACACGTCAAGAGATGTTCTACATGCCTCCGAGCTAAGTCTACTTCCAACCCCCATGGTCTTTGCATGCCAATGCCTATCCCACATGCACCTTGGAGTGATATTAGCATGGATTTTGTGTTCGGACTTCCACGAACTAAAACCAACATGGATTCAATCTTTGTAGTTGTGGATCGTTTCTCTAAGATGGCACATTTCATTCCTTGCAACTGAATCGACGATGCTTCACATGTTGCCACTTTGTTTTTCAGGGAAATTGTGCGTCTACCTGGTGTACCTACTTCCATTGTCTCGAACCGTGACGTCAAGTTCACCTCATACTTTTGGAAGACGTTGATGGCCAAACTCGGCGTCAAGCTACTCCACCGCCTATCACCCACAAACAGATGGACAAACCGAGGTCGTCAACCGCACACTCTCTTCAGTACTTCGAGCATTGATCAAGCCCAACCTAAAGAATTGGGAGGAATGCATCCCACACGCCGAGTTCGCCTACAACCGTGCTCTACATCAAGCTACCAAGAAGAGTCCCTTCGAGATCGTCTACGGCTTCAACCCCAACACCGCCCTCGACATACTTCCTTTGCCTCTACGAGAGCGAGCAAACATGGACATTGACAAGCGCACCGACTACATCAAGAAGCTACATGACTCCACAAGAGCTACGCTTGTGAAGCATTCCGAGCACCGAGCCTCTATCATGAACAAGAACAAGAAACCAATGGTGTTCCAAGAAGGTGACCTCATGTGGCTACACTTGCGCAAGGACCGTTTCCCCGAAGAGCGCAACTCCAAGCTCAAGCCAAGAGGCGACGGCCCCTTCAAGGTCATCAAACGCATCAACAACAACGCCTACAAGCTCGACTTACCGCCATCCAAGTACCTTGTCCACAACTCCTTCAATGTTAAGGACATCTCTCCCTTCCATGGATATCCAAGTGATGAAGACGACGCCGAGTCGAGGTCGACTCTTTTTCAGGGGGGGGGGGAGATGATGTAGCGCACCCAACTCCACCAAGTGCACCAATGACAAGATCACGAGCAAAAGCCATTCATGATAAGGTGAACTCGCTCCATACTTTCAGTGACTTGGCGGATGGTGCGCTACCTCATGGTTCCACACTTTGTGTGCTCAGGTTCAAACCCACCTCGGAGACCCCGGAAAGCACCAAAGACGATGCGCGAGAAGGTATCAAGAAGGGCGGAGGAGACGGCATCAAGTTCGGAGTCCTGGCGGAGAAGATAGGGGGAAAATCACCCCTCCCGGCCTCAAGACCCGTCCAGGCAATCCCCTCCCTCTCCAGGCCGGCCACCCACCAGAGGAGACCGGCCCCCACCTGGCCCAGGCCGTACTCCTCCCTCCTCAGGCCGGGTGCCCACCCGAGCGGCCCGGCCCCCATCCCGGCCTCGGGCCGGCGCCTCCCAGGACGGCGCCCCTCCCCCACCTCGGCCTCGGGCCGGCCGCCCTTCCAGCCCCAGGACGGCGCGCCCTGGGGCTCCCCCTGCGCCCACCCCGACCTCAAGGCCGACCAGGCCGTGCTCCCAGGCCGACGTGGCCTAAAATGCACGGGAAGACCTGGATTTCGACCCTGTTTTCACCTACTTCAACCCCCGCTATATAAAGGCTTCCCCGAGCTAGATCTAGGGTTTAGAGTTGATTTAGAACATTGAGCTTGTCTCTCTTGTATCCCTCTTTGAGGAACTACTCCTACGGTGTGTACCTAGGAACGTATCAAGGCTACTCCTACGACTTCGTCTAGGATCGTATCAAGGCACATCCCAACTACTTGTCCTCTCCCTTTAGGGTTTCAGTCAAGAGTTGTCCAATCTTCCTCTCGTTAATCCTTGAGGTTCTATTGGCGTAGTGGAACAGGCTACGGGTGTGAGACGGTTTGTATCAAGGTGAGTTCAGTTGGATCGATTGTTCCGTAGGCGACCCTCGGGGTTTAGTTGACGGGAGGTCGGATCTTTCGGTTCTTGCGATTTATCCCCCTTTGTGTTTCCCCGCGATTACCCACGTTTCCCCCTCGATTCCCCATCTCGTGTTCTTCGTGTTCTTCGTTCGTTCTTGTCGGTTCGTGAAGATCGGGCCAATCTAGGAGTACACCTCCATATCACCTTCAAAGAGGGTCTGGAACCCGGCTAGATAAAGTATGGAGTTGGGATGAAGGTTATGAGGTTGGATGTTGTAATGGTTCAGGACTTGGAGGAAGAAGGCAGAAGGTGGAAATCCCATACCTCTACTAATGTGAGAGGTAAGGAGAACCCTTTCTACGGCTTTCGGCGTTGGCTCGGAGTCGTCCTGCTCGTACCGCTATTTTCCCCTTCAGGATGAGCCCTTCCTTCTCCATTGTTGGAAGAAGGGACGGAACCACATTGCAGTGGCTCCAATCCCGGAGATTTCCTCCGTGTCTTCTTCCGCTCCGGCGGCGCCCGAAGCGGCGAGCCCTTCACCACCGCGAGTGAGTTCTTCCGCTGGCTCGGTGGTGAGAGGCGGAGATGGCGCGGCAGATGACGACGGCGCATTCTCGGCCGCGGGAGGAAGATCCCCGCGGGCCAAGCTGCCGGTGTTTCCCTCCGCCGTGCTCGTGGCGCGGCCGGGAGAATCCAGCTGCGGGTCCATCTCATTAATGATATTGTCGATGTCGAGCGCGACGAAGCTCTCCTCCGTGGCGCCCGGAGATTTTCTGCTGGTCATGTTTGGGCGGCGCGATGAGGATCTGGATCCTTCGATGACGTTTTCCGGGGACGGTGCGGTCGCACGAACTCTGCTCACTCTTGCAAACTCGAGCTCAAAGGCAATGGCGCTTGGGGGCTGGAAGAGGAAGAGAGAGCAAACGGGCAAACCGGAGAGCCCGAGGCGGCTATTTATAGCCGGAAATGCGTTAAGATACGCTAGAACGGCTATTTTGACCGTTAGATCTTTGACGCGTGTCACGCCCGGAAAATCCGGGAAATGAGGAGGCGGGGTGATAAGTGCCATCTCCTCGTTTCCCGTGAGAATCTGTCAGAGATATGTTTCAGGGTTTCACACTGAACCCAAACGTCCGTGATGTCAGCACGATTTCATCGCTGACGTCATGAAGTTCCTTCTCCACGAAGTCTCGTGGAAGAAAAAAGCCGGATTATGGAAAAATCCGAGTTTTGCGTTAAAAATGATTTGGGGAAAAGAAGAATCGAGACAAAGCGCAAACATTTCTCGGAAAGGAATGCAAATTGACGAAAGGTGGCAGAATGAAGTCTCAATCCTTCTTGGGGGCAACTGTCGGATATATACCGATAGGGGTATATCCGGCATTGTCCTAAAGAGCCAGATTACCAGGGTGGCCTGATTGGTAATGGATCACAGTCCATTAGGCGGCCCAGTAAGCTGACGCGCAGAAGCCGGATTCTAGAAGAACCCGGACCACGGCCCAAAGTGGTACGGCTTGGAGTAGAAGGCGGATTCTTGCTTTCCAAGTTAGATACTTTCGGTAGTCTTCTAGGTTTCCTTTCTGTAAGCCCTAACCCGGCTCTTTATATAAAGCCGGACGGGGGAGAAGAAAGGTACAGACAATTAGCTAGAAGCCAACTCGCCGAGAAGTTGATCCTCGCCGAGTTAGCGAAACCCGACTCACATGGTACTTTGTATACTTCAGGCTTCAGCCCTGATTTAGTGAGATTGTAGGAGTAGGAACGCCGCCTAGTTGCGACGTACCGAACCTGAGTAAATTTGGTGTTCCTGGTTGTCGTACTACCACGTACCCCCACGTCTCTACCCATAGACTCATGGCACCCCCCGTCTATGAACTCTACTACGATGTCTCGACAAAGATTGAGGCAATTTTGAGTTGACCGCCTCCTAAAACAATCACCCAAGTGAGGAGTTTCCTTGGCCTTGTTGGGTTCTATAGGCGCTTTGTGAAGGACTTTGGTACTATTGCATCACCATTGAATGAGCTAACGAAGAAGGATGTGCCCTATGTTTGGATGATGCACAATAGGACGCATTCACGCTTTTGAAAGATAAGTTAAGACATGCTCCTTTGCTCCAACTCCCTGATTTTAGTAAGACTTTTGAGGTTGAATGTGATGCTAGTGGGATTGGATTAGGATGTGTGTTATTACAAGAAGGAAAACTTGTTGCATATTTTAGTGAAAAATTGAGTGGGCCTAGTCTGAGCTATTCTACTTATGATAAGGAATTATATGCTCTTGTTCGGATTAGAAACTTGACAACATTATTTATGGCCTAAAAATTTGTTATACATTCTGATCATGAATTTTGAAGCATATTTGTAGTCAAGAAAAACTGAACCGCTGCCATGCTAAGTGGGTTGAATTTATTGAGTCTTTCCCTTATGTCAATAAACACAAAAGGGGTAAATATAACGTTATTGCTGATGCTTTGTCTCGATGTTACACGATGTTATCTCAGCTTGACTTTAAAATATTTGGCTTGGAAACTATTACAGATCAATATGTGCATGATGTTGAGTATAAAGATGTATTCCAGAATTGTAAGGAAAGTAGAACATGGAAAAAATTCATTCTCAATGATGGATTTCTGTTTCCTGCTAACAAGCTATGCATTCCCGATAGTTCAGTGCCTCTTTTTTCGTTGCAGGAAGCGCATGGAGGAGGATTGATGGTTCACTTTGGAATGAAGAAGGCGGAGGACATACTTGCTCAACATTTTTTCTGGCCACACATGAGATGCGATGTTGAGAGATTTGTTGGCCGCTGCATTACGTGTCAAAAAGCTAATCACGCTTGAATCCACATGGTTTATATATGCCTCTTCCTGTTCATAGTGTGCCTTTTGAGGATATTTCTATGGACTTTGTTTTGGAATTGTCTCACACAAAGAAGGGGAGGGATAGTATTTTTGTTATTGTGGATAGATTTTCAAAGATGGGGCACTTTATTCCCTGTCACAAGAGTGATGATGCTACACATGTTGCTGATTTGTTCTTTCCAAAATTGTTCGTTTGCATGGTGTGCCAAATACAATAGTTTCAGATACTAAATTTCTTAGCCATTTTTGGAGATGTTTATGGTCTAAGTTGGGGACTAATTTGTTGTTTAGTACTACATGTCATCCTCAAACTAATGGACAAACCGAAGTGGTTAATAGAACTTTGTCTACTATGTTAAGGGCTGTGTTAAACCATAATTTAAAAAAGTAGGAAGAATGCTTGTCTCATATATAATTTGTTTATAATCGTTCGCTGCATCCTACTACTACTTTGTGCCCTTTTGAGATTGTGTGTGGTTTTATTCATCATGCACCTATTGATTTATTAACTCTTCCATCTTCGGTGCAACATAATTTAGATGCTACACAACATGCTGATTTGATCTTAAAGTTGCATGCCATTGTTAAACTAAAAATATTGAACGCATGAATGCTAAATATAAAATGTATGGTGATAAGGGGAGGAAGGAACTTATATTCGAATCTGAAGATCTTGTTTGATTGCATTTGCGCAAAGATCATTTTCCCGAGTTGCGAAGTCTAAGTTAATACCACAAGCTGATGGTTCTTTTAAGGTGTTAGAGAGGATAAATGATAATGCATATAGACTTGAGTTACATGTAGCTTTTGGGGTTAGTCCCACCTTTAATATTGCAGATTTGAAGCCATATTTGGGAGATAATGATGACATACCGTTGAGGACGACTTCAATTCAAGAAGGGGAGGATGATGAGGACATCCCTACTATAAATGCAACCACAACTACTAAACCATTATAAGGACCTATGACTAGAGATCGTACACGCCAACTTATTCAGTAGGTACTATCATTTCTACGAGTTGCTCCTAATATACATGAGAATATGATACTGCCTAAATCAAATGTGTTTGTTTCTCTTAGGAATAATGGACCTAGAATGGATAAGAGGGACAAACTATGGATCATGTTCGTGGATGGAGCTGGCAGCAGAAGCACAAGTGATGAAGATGATGCTGCCATGGAGGGAGACTACCGCATCCTGAAGTCACCGTAATGCCAAATAAAGGGTTGGACGAATTATACAAATTACCACTTCATTATTTTCTTCCAAGTCCTTTTATAGGTTCTGCACCACCATATTATTGGGCCAGGCCCATGTATTTTCGTCATACCCCTTTATGAGTAGCTTCTAGAGTCTGTATTGATGGAAAAAGATTTTGTGGGCCCACCCATGGAATCACAAATTTCCCCCCTTTTCCTCTCATAAATACAGCCCATAGGACTTCTTTTGGACTTCGATTTTGTTTAGTTAAAAGACTGCTAGCGAATTGCTACCTCTTTGTGTCCTCCATTAGTGCTCAACAGCCTGATCCAGACCACTTAACAGAATCCCACCTTTTCAATAAAGCTTTTTTCTATCCGTAATTACAGATTGCAATATTTGTTCTTACATATTCCTCGATTGCAAGTAGAACTAGACCTTTTGGTCAGGCTGATCGTGCATCCGCAAGATCAGTAACTCCAGGAGATAGGTTTAGCGATTGCATTGGTGCTCTGTACATGTGCGCCGTAGACGGACCGCCAAGGTCAAACTCCACTACAAATCGACGTATCTATCTCATCGAAAGATCGGACTACCTTTACCCTATCATGAGGACATACCTAGTATTTACCATATTTTACTATTTATGATGTTGCTGCTCAAGATAACCGCAATGAAGTGAGGATTGGACCAATTACAAGGTCTCGTGCAAAGTTATTAGAACTACATGTGAACTTACTCTTAGTTGAATATAATGTTTATGATTATGATAATTTTATACTACCTAAATCTTTGCACTTGTGTATGATCAGAGTTACACAAGCATTGGAGGAGCAATGGAGATGGTTGAAGAGGATGGAAAGCACGAGGGAGGCGAGGGAGGAAGAGGAGCCATCAAGCAACATAAATTCGGTTTGGACTGCTAGAAGTCCTGAATTTGAAACAGACGTGGATTCTTCATATGGATTCCAAATAATGCAAATACGCACTATCTGAAAAGGAAATTCCAAGAGCTTTCCAATGGGTCCGGACCCATGCACCAGTTTGACATGTACAAGGCGCGCACCTCTCTAACTTCCGTAACTTAAACAGACTCTGTTTGGAAACTGGCAGGAAACAACTCGTGTATATGGAGTTCTTCTTTCTTGCGATCAGGAATTCACCCTTTCCAAACTTTGTTGCGATCTGGAGAGTCTTGCTACGAAAGTTTGAATGTGATCGGTTGTTCCACTCGGAATTGAAGATGTATTGCATTGGCAACAAGGAAGAAAATCCGGAGAGTTCGTCATGATCTTGCAAGTTATCATCCACCAATCCACTATTCACCCGCAGCTCGATGAGAAGATCGGGCCACCCCTTTATCATCTTGGTATAAAATTTCTAGTGTTTACTCGGTGAGAAATCCATACCCATAGTGGTAGTTTTTTTTCGTCCTATTCAGAAAAATCCATACAAAAAGAGTAGGGTAGATTTCGCCATAGCCTAGATAGCGCCGATTGCATCTTCTAGTTGTTGTTCGTGTTGATCTGTTCTTGGTGTTCCCTATTTTTTCGTTTTGTGTCATAGTTTTTCTAGGTTTAGGTCTAATTTAATTACAAGTCGAGTTCTGTCTTGTTTAGTTCGAAGTCTAATCAGAAAAAAGAAAGAATTGAGTTGTCTTCGAGGTCCCAATCCGAGTGCTAGTTTGAGTCCTTGTCGAGTTCTGCCCGTCAGCGTTTTGCACAATTTCCTGCCACGCGCGCATGCGAGTGTTAGTTGCATAATTAGGGTTTTGAGTTTAGTTTCTTTTGCAATTTCTTAGTATTTCCAATTCTGAACTTTGTGAGCCTTAGTTACAACCTATCTATATTATATACATAGGAGCTTACCCAGAAAGGACTAGCTAAATTTTTTCTCATAGGCCGCTCATAGTTTTTGTGGTTCGTGTCATATCGTGTGTTTAATTTCGAATTTTGCTCGTGTTTCAAGTTGGCCATTGAAAAAATATATACAAAAGGAGTGTATTAAAAAAAGAACAAGAAGAGAAAAAGAAAAGGAGGCCTAAGTGATCATATATATATTTCTATTGGAGGTTATAGTTGTCATTATCATCTTTGGTATTTTTGGACACTACTAGTATCGAGCAATCTTTTGCCTGCTGCATTGAGCTACTTGCTAGTGTCTTTCCTATGCATTGCAACAACAGCTATACTCTATACATCTATCATTATTATTTTGTGCTCTTTCCTACAGTTGCTTTGCCCCCATTATTCTCCATGTGTGTTTCCGGTGTCTTTGTGTATCACACGCTCATGAAATAGGATTTGTACTTGGTGTTGTTAGGTATCGATACCAAGCTCCACAAAATACCCTCGTTTTGTTGTGTGACACTTTGAGACCCATAATATTCGCTATATCACATCCGTGCACGTGCTGTTACTACAAGTTGGTAAGCTTTGCTAATTCACATTGGAACGGTAAGATACACAATTGTTTTTCGGTTTTTGAGTGAGTTGAGAGTTTCTACATATATATATATATTCTTGTGTGTACTAATCATGTCATCCAGTGATGAGAATACTAGTGTGGTGCAGCAAAAGAAGGAGGATACTGCTTCTATAAATTGGAGGGAGTACGTGACTCTTACTGATCATCTCTCGCGTCAGTTCAGAGCACAATTTATAAGTTGCAATCTTATTTGGCTCCCACGGATTTGAAGCTTGAGAATGTGATTCAAACAACCAATAGTTCGAGAGCTGCATTGGTGAACATTCAAAATTCTATGGCTACTATGAACCGTGTTATGCATGTGTTGACACAACGTCATGGACAGACATAGGATGATTCCAGTGCTCTCTGTGAGTATGATGACTAGTTGGGTACTGATGATATTGCTAAGGAGGAGGATGATGAACACACTAATGAGCGTCGTGAGAGGTTGTTGTGAGCTGTACAGCAACGGCCACACCAGCGTGATGTGGCCCCGGGTGTTGCTAATGGGGGACGTGGAGTCCGAGGTGATGTACCTCTGGGCCGTGGATTTGCGCCACTTGGTGCATGTTGTGTTTTCACACTGTGGGTCATGCAACCAATCGTGATGATGATGGTTTGGGTAAGCCGAAATTCAGCATCCCAAAATTTGAAGGCTCTATTGATGTGGAGGAATATATAAATTGGGAGTTGAAGATGGAGCAATCGTGGCGTTTGCATGATTACACTCAAGATAGAAAGATCAAAGTTGCATCTTCTGAATTTGATGGTTATGCTTTGCTTTGGTGGCATGGACTTGTTAATGTGAGACGTGAAGGTAATGATTTGGGTATTCGTTCTTGGAGAGACATGAAGAAAGACACGCGGCATCATTTTGTTCCTCGTAATTATACACGGTCATTGTATGACAAGTTGCAAAATCTTAAGCATGGTACTTCTTCTGTGGATGAGTATTACAAGGAGATGGAGTTGATAATACAACATGCTAAAGTGAGAGAAGAATCTGAACAAACCATGCATCATTTCTTATCAGGTTTAAATTTTAACATCAAGAGAATTGTCCGTCATTATCCATATGTTGATATAGAGGATTTGTTGCATCAAGCACGTGAAGCTGAGTTACAAGTGGCAGAGTATGCCAAATATTTATCTCGCTCTTCTTATGGCCGGGGAAGTTTTTCATCACGAGCGACACCTAGTGCAGTGCCATCTAGCATTGCACCAAGTTCTCGTGGAGCTGCGCCTACAAAATCAATTTCAGTTACACCATCTCATAAGTCTACCGTGCCACCTACAACGAGTGCTACAGGTTCTTCGAATTTTACAACCTTGGCACGTGATATGAACTACCATACGTGTGGAGGCAAGGGCCACTTCAAGCATGATTGTCCCAATAAAAAAATGTTGGTGAATGAAGAAACCGGTGAATATGAGAGTGGTGATCAAGTGGATCCTGCATCTGATTTTGTGGAGGAAGAGGACACCGGGTTGATACATTCCGATGCTACCCATTTTCCCTCTATTGATTGCACGCAAAGAGCATTGCGTGTTACACCAAGCCCTATGGAGCAGCGCTCCAATTTATTTCTAACTATTGCTACACTTGGTAATGGTAAGGTGTGCAAGGTGATAATTGATGGTTGTAGTTGCCACAATTTAGCTAGTAAAGAGCTTTGTCAAAATTGAATCTGAAATATTTACCACACACTCATCCTTATTATATTCAGTGGTTGAGTGATAGTGGGGAGATGAAGATCAACCATATGGTGCGTGTGGAATTTCAGATTGGACCATATAAGGACACCGTGGAATGTGATGTGGTTTCTATGATGGTGTGCCATTTAGGGTTGGGACGTCCATGGCAATTTGATAGAGATGTACGTCACAATGGGAGAACCAACACATACCAGCTCAATTGGCAAGGCAAGATGGTCATGTTGAGTCCTATGACACCACAATACGTTATCAATCAGTCTCGTCAACAAGTTGAGGTTCACCGCGAGGATGAGCGTGAGAGATTAGATAGGAGAGACTCCAACTTCGGTGAGTGAGAGCCACAAGCCAAAATTGAGGGGTAAACAGAAAAGTGAGGGAGAGAAATATTAAGTTTGTTAGCCACCAAATCTGATTTGAGAGAGTTTGGTGAGTATCCCACTCTAGTACCTCTTGTGCTTATGTATAAGGGGGGAATTCTTATTTCTAACGACATGACACCTCTCTCTATTGGTGTTTCTAATGTGTTGCAGGAATTTGATAATATATTTCCGGAGGAGGTACCCGCTGGTTTGTCACCATTGCGAGGTATTGAGCATCAAATTGATTTGATTCCATGAGCAACACTACAAAACTGAGCTCCCTATAGGACAAACCCCGAGGAAACAAAGAAGATACAACGACAAGTGCAATAGCTTCTTGATAAAGGGTATATTCGTGTTAGCTTAAGCCCGTGTGATGTTCCTGTTATTTTAGTTCCTGAAACAGATGGTACATGGCGCATGCGTGTAGATTGTAGAGCAATTAATAATATCACTATGTGTTATCTTCATCCTATACAATGTTTGGACGACATGTTAGCTGAATTAAGTGGTTCTGTTATTTTCTTTAAAGTTGATTTGCGTAGTGATTATCATCAAATTAGGGTGAAAGAGGGAGATGAATGGAAAACAACCTTTAAACCTAAATTCGGATTATATGAGTGGTTAGTCATGCCTTTTGGGCTAACTAATGCACCTAGTAGTTTTATGCGGTTAATGAATCATGTTTTGATGGATTTTATTGGCCACTTCACGGTTGTGTATTTTGATGAACTTAAAGAATGTTTGATTAGTGCATTTTTGCTTGTACTTCTTGATTTCAATAAGCAATTTGAGATTGAATGTGATGCTAGTGGTATTGGAATTGGAGGTGTGTTCATGCAAGAGGGTAAACCAATTCCATATTTTTCTGAAAAACTGAATGGTGCACAATTGAACTATCCTGTTTATGATAAATAATTGTATGCGCTTGTTAGAGTTCTTGAGGTTTGGTAACATTAGTTGTGGCCAAAAGAATTTATTATACATTCTGATCATGATGCGTTGAAATTTCTGAAAAGCCAATCTAATCTTAATAAGCATCATGCTAAATGGGTTGAGTTCATTGAATCCTTCCCATACCTAGGGTTATAGTGCGCTTACATGGAGTACCGAGGACTATTGTTCTGATCGTGATGTGAAGTTTATGAGCTAATTCTGGAAGACACTCAATGGTATGTCACATATTGCTTATCTGTTTATCTGGTATGTCATACCACAATCATTAGTATGTCACATATTGCTTATATGTTTTAAGGGATATAGTGCACTTACATGGAGTACCGAGGACTATTGTTCTGATCGTGATGTGAAGTTTATGAGCTATTTCTGGAAGACACTATGGGGGAAATCCAAACAACTGATGTTTAGTACTACTTGTCATCCCCAAACTGATGACCAAACGGAGGTGGTAAATCGCACACTCTCAAAGTTGCTGTGAGCCATGATCAAGAAAAATCTGCGTGAGTGGGAGGATTGTTCACCACATGTGAAGTTTGCTTATGATAGGGAAGTGCACTCAACTACGCAATTATGTTCGCCTGAAGTGGTCTATGGTTTCAAACCCATTACACCACTTGATTAGCTGCCGCTTCCAACGAAACAAAGAGTGAACATATAGCGTCCCCACATTTAAATAATGCGAGAACCCTGTGTTATTGTGCTAGTCCCTGGATCAAATGCTAGCACCACTGTTCAAAATTAAATATCATGCAAATCCGTCAAAATCTATTACATCGCATGATCCATTCTTTACAAAATAACTTTACAACTTGCATAGTCTGAGAAGACTAGCAGGAAACATAATTACAAGGGAAAACTTAGTACAACATTGAGCCTCATCTTCTTCATGTGCCACAGGCAAAACATGTTGGTTGTAGACTCAAGATCCTGAACGAAAGCTCACTCGTCTTCAGATTCATCTGCAGGATGGAATATGCATCCACAAGGGGTCAATACAATTTAATTTATTGGCAAGTAATACTATGACGGATATAAAATGGCAAAACTATATCTACATGAATTTTTTGGCTGAGTGGAGTTTTGGCTAAGTTTTGCAAAAAGCAAGTTTTCTTCTATCTCTTTTTTAAAATAAAATTTTCTTTTCAAAGGGTGGCAACATTAGATTAAGATCCAAGCACCACAAATACTGTTCGCTTAGTAAAAATTTTACTTATTGAAAATGGTGTTGAGATTCTTCTGCCCATCCTTGTCCAGCTGCTCAAAGTCGTCCATTATCGGGGACACGACTTTGATCATAGTTTCCAACTCTGCAGAGGTTGTGCACTTTCACCCTTTGTCTTTAATTAGCCTAAACATCCTATACACCCGGAGTGCATCATAAAAAGGAGAGAATTGAGATGAGATCTTTCAGAAGAAGAAATTCAACCCAACTGGCAAGACCCGTTCCACCTATAATTATTCTACATTTGCTTGTCAAGCCTGGGATGAACTCTCACAACTTAGTTGATCAAGACAGAGCCCATATTGTCAAATGGCTGCACGGGAAGCTACTAAACTTAGAGGACTTGTTAATCTCTTTGTTCCTGGGTGGCAATCCGCAAGTGAACACCCCTCGGGGAGACACTCAACTCTCATCAACCATACAACCAAATCCACCCAGGTGGTTCATTGAAGTTTATACTTAGAATTTTTCCACAACATCAATAAACAAATTTTGTAGCAATGCTACGCATCTACTAAATACCAAGGATTCAAAATAACAAGGTAAATGATGAGGACATCCCTAGTTCTTCTACACTTTCTCCAATTGAAGATGTTGATGTTCAAGACAAACCTAATGAAGTGGGGATTGGGTCTATGAAAAGATCAAGAACTAAACTATTAGAACAGCAGGTGAACTCACTCTTACTAGATTATGATGTTTGTTATTCTGAGAATTTTATACTACCTAAATCCATGCATTTGTGTATGATTCAGGTTATTGATAACACAAGCATTATTGGAGAAGAGGAGCATGGAGCCATGGTGCCACACATGGGAGAACACATGAAGGATGTTGATCATGGAAGCACAAGGAAGGAGAAGAGGATAGGAGATCAAGATGATGGAGTTGAGAGCATCAAGGACAAGTCCTTGCTTGTTTCAGCCTTATAATATTGTGCTCCATTTTGGAGGGTTTTTGGGAGCACCTAGGGCATGTCCTTGGCTGTCCCATTGTTTTTAATAAAAGGCATGCGATCCTACTAGGGAGCCACACCTATTATGGCTCGGTTTGTCCTTTGATCGAGTCCAAACTTAAGTCATGAGTCCAAGTCGAGTTGGGTTAGGGTGGTGCTTGCGCAAGTGCCCTTGTGGACACACCCCCTCTCATATATACCTCCGACCTGCGTGTAGAGAGGTCTAGACTACGTATACCATAAACCCTAGAACCTCTAGCTGAATTGCTCGAAGCATTCATCTTGAAGTAATACAATTGCAAGTTTTGCGTGCTATCCGCTGTTCCATTGGGAATTAGTAGATACAGGACCACTAGTAGTCGGTGGCTACTCGTGCAAGTGTGTGGATTTGCGAATTGTAACATCCCAAGTATGAAAAATAAGCCTTTAGAATGTTTGCTCTCTGTTATTTTATGTTTTGCATCATGGCATCATGTTGATTGCATTTGTTTTGTTTTTTTTCCATTTGTTTTCCTCTGTTTTGCTTTGTTTTCCAACTGTTTTCATTTGTTTTCCTTTGTTTTCTATTTGAATTTCAAACCAAAATTCAAACCTTTTGTTTCATCCTTGTGATGTTACAATTTCCAAATGAATATTTCAAATCAAAACAATCAATTGTTTCCATTAAAGAGTGATTTCAAAACTGTTGTTTTGTTTCTATAAAAATGCATCCAATAACCAAACCCTTTTCAAATTCAATTACTTTCCAAAACAACAACCATGTTGAAATTATGAAAATTGCAAAACAAATCAATCAATTGTTCCCATCAAACCATAAGGTTCAAACCATTAAAATTATGGCTTTTAATAATTCACTTAATCCAAACTTAATTCAAATTGCTTCCAAATTCAAATCACATTCTTTTCAAAAAGCAACCTTTTGGAATCAATGATAATTACAACACATTGCCAACCTTTTGTTTCAATTAAACTATAATGATCAAACTATTTAAATGTTGTTTTTTTTTAATAAATCACTTAATCTCATTTTTCATTCAAAGTTCAACCAATTTGCAACCATCAAAATATTTCGAAATATTTGGAAACCCAAACTTGCACATGTTGCATTTTCCAATAAGGAGTTGTTACAAAAAAAAAGTTCCCTAAAAAAATTCCTAACCCAAAAACCTCTCTTTCCTTCTCTTTTTCAATTCAGCAAAAAAAAAAATGGAACAAAAGAAATAAAAAGAGCAAGGGAGAGAGAGAGCAGCCAGCAGAGAGAGAGGCCCAGCCCAACTAAACTTTCCCACAGGGCCCATACCCCTTCGAGCGTGTCTTCCTCCTCTGTACGTCGCCCCATCCAGAGCACCACGTAGCAGAGGAGGTGCAGCAACGGTGCAGGCACCATCCCCTCCCCCTATAAACCTAATGCCCTAACCCTAGGGTTCCCTCTGACCTCTCTTTCTCCCTCCTTCCTCTTCCCCCGCCTCCATCTGCCGTCCACCTCCCCTCCATCTCTCTCATCTCTGTATTTTACCTCTGTACTGAACCTGCACACACCGAAAAAAGCCCTCTCCTTTCCACGGCGATCGCCAGCGTTGGCGTCGCCCTCCGGCCGCCGCGAGGGCGGGAATGGAGCCGCCCCACCGCGGGCTCCCTCTCCACCCCCTCGGCTTGGGCCGGGAGGCACCGCTGCTCCGCCGCCGTCCTCCCCTTCGTTCCCTGGTCGCCCTCTGCATCGAGCCCTTCGATCTGCTGCCCCGAGCGCTGCTCCGCCTCCCTGCCTCGAGGTGAGCCTCGGTTCCCTTCCTCCCCTCCCTCCTCCCTCTCGGTCGCCACGGCACACCGCACCCCCGCAGCAGCACGCCCACGCGCAGCCCCCCGGCGCCCTAACGAGAGCAGCAGACCATGGCGGCCCTTTCTCTGTCGAATTACAGAAACAGCGAACAACTTCAGATTCAGAAAAAAAACCCGCACCTGCTGAACCATATCCACCCCGATTTCCCTCCCCTATCACAAGCAGCCGCACAGCCCAGCTGGTCACTGTCCCTTTGCGCGCCCAGGAGGGCAGGGGTTCGATCCCCCTCCCGCACAATTAAACAAACTTTTATTTCTAATTGTTTTGGTACTGCACAAACCCCAGAAATCACCAACAAGTCCTTGCTACATTATTTTAAGTCCCTGTTAATTTTTCCTAAGTCCCTAGAGGTGATAAAAATGGCAGATTTGCACCTTAACTTGTAAAATGCATAAGTAATTCATCCCAACTCCAAATTCAACATTTTAAATATGTTTTCTATACCAAATTGAATGCTCTATCCAAATATAAAATTTGTTTACTGTTTTGAATATTTTAAATTGGTGCAATATTTCAAAACTTGTTAAATTCACTTAAACTTGCAAAATTCATAACTTGGGCATAAAAATTCCAAATTCCACAAACTAAATATGTTTTCCAATCAAATTTTCAGGTACTTTCCAAATATAAATTTTGTTTGCTGTTTTGAATAATTTAAATTGCTGAAAACAACTGTTTCTTAATTATTGCATTTAAAATTGCCAAAATAATAACTTGCTCATTTTAAATCCAATTTCAACAAATAAATATGTTTTCCATGCAAAATTGAACCACCTTTCCAAATATAAAATTTGTTTCATGTTTTGAATAATTAAAATTGGTTAAATGATTTAAACCTTGTTTAAATCATTTAATATTGCTAAATTCATAACTTGATCAAAATAAATTCTTTTGGGACATATAAAATATGTTTTCAAACCATAAAAGTATAAACTTTTCAAATATGAATCTCACTTAATGTTTTGAACAAATAAAAATTCAAATAAGTTCATGTTTGATTTAAATTGATTTAATTCTTGCTTAAACTTGTTTAATTCATAAACAATTTATTTGAAATCCTTTTTCAACAAGTGAAACATGTATTCCACCCAAAATTGTGTGTTCTTATCAAATATGAACTTTGTTATCTGTTTTGAACAATTTAACTTGCTGAAAACAACAAATGCTTGAGTGACACCTTTAAGTAACCAAAATTCCTTAACTTAATAACTAAAATATCAAAATAGGTAAACCTTATTTCCAAATTGCTTCTATTGTTGTTATCTTGTTGTTTCCTTCATCCATGCATCATGCTAATTCACTTACACATGATGATTAGTTGTAGAACAATTAATTCAACCATAATTCATGGGCTTTTCATATGCAATCCAATTGCATGAGGGTCCATTTAATCATGTTGTTACCATGTCAACTAGTTTATTTTGTTGCAACAATTAAATGGTCATGCATCATCCCATGTTTGTGCACTATGCCATGTTATTGATTGTTTATCTTTCTGCGTTGTTTGTTTGCTTCTTCTCGGATACACGACGACGTTGAGACCGACGATACTTACGACACCCCTTCTAAGGATCTAGCTCAGTACCAGGCTACTGGGTTTGCAGGCAAGTATTCACTCACATGAACCACTGTGTTCCTTTCAACATTGGATATCGATACTTTTCCGTTGTCTATTCTGCTAGCCCTATGAATAGTTGCTTCTGTTACGAACCTATCACATGTATCCTTTAACCCTGATACTGCCTCACCTCCATACCCATAACCATTGCTTGTTGCCCGTGTCTTACTAGCATGCTTAGGGTTATTTTGCTCGAGTCTGTTACCCGTTACTTTCTGTTGCTATTTCTATTACGTTCTGGGGGCTCGATGTTTAATCAATCAATCATGCTAATGTTATTATTAAATAATAATTTGATGATAAGGCACCGGCAGGAGGCCCTGCATGGTTTTGAGGCTGCTAGTGTCGACCCTAATTAGGAAAAGGGTCTTGTCTACTGATCCATGATGAGCGCACTACCCGCATGTGGGAAGCGAGTATGGGCGCCCCCTCAATTTGATTCGATTCGCATCTCGTCCAAATCGCCTCATTTAGTTCGTGTTTTCCTTTTGCCGCATGCATGTTTTTGCGAGCCCAGGCCAGGGTGGAACTTTTGTAGTCGGCATATAGGGGGACACGTTCTTAGAGTTCTATGAGGGTCCCCTTTCTTCGGGGCTCGATTAGCCGTGCGCCCAAGGTGCTTTGGGCTTGATGCGAATAAGAGTTGAGTTGTGTTGAGTGCCCCGCTTGGTGGGAAAGGCCTTCCCATCTGGCGGGTTATTCTTACGTGTACGGCCAAATTGGTGCACCCCTGCAGGGTAAATCTTCTCGAGAAGCCGTGTTTTCCGCGGTTATGGACTACTTGGTGAAAGTACTGGCTAACAAGTACTCAGGACAACTTAAACCCAATGATTAATAACCTTACACCCAATGATTAACAACTTGACTAGTAATAGGCTTATTGACACAATAATCTGAACCATCATTAATTCAACTGTGTGAGTTATCCTCGGATTGCTTCTTAGGATAAGGGGCGAGATCCAGGATGGGTTTTTTTGAGGTTAGTTGATAGGTTGGTTCCGATACGCGATCTTATCTCCTTTCTGTTAGCCGGAAGTTGTAGTATGTTCTGTAGTTGGTTAGAGCAGCCAGTTGCAACATCTTTATATCCCCTTTCTTCCGTTGAACCCAAAGCATCTGTGCTTGGTGTTGACGGGTTACACTTTGGTGAACTGTGAGTCTTGCTTGCCAGTACGTTTATGTACTGACCCCTTTGGGGCTGTGGTTTCCGCAGACCTACGTTTCCGAGGATCCCCATGGTGGCTACTACGTGGAGTATGACGAGACTGCTGACGAGTAGATAGCGGACCCGGGCAGGATCCGAGACTTCGTGGATGGGCTCCGTCTGTTCGTTTCCGGCCTCTTAGGCCTATTTGGATCTTGTCTGTACTCAGACATTTTGGATGCTTCCGCTGTGATGTAATGATGAATTGTTGGGACATGTGTCCTCTGGATGATTGTATTTGCTATTTCTGCTCTAATGAGAGCTATTTGCAACTTATTTCACTCTTTTGTGTCGTAGAGATCTGTTGTGATATCACTTGTTAAACGCCGTTGACGTACCATGTGTGTATGGTTTGAAGTACGTCAATGGAAGTGTCCTGATTTCTATGGGATAGTTTACATCGACGGTGGATAGTAGAGTTTGGTTGTCGCACATAAGTGCTGGCCTACTCGTAAGAGGATGCGGGAGCAGATAAGCCCCGTAATCCAATCATCTACTATTCAGTTCGGCCTGATGAGTATCCCCTAGAAGTCCGGGTGCGACAAATGGTATCAGAGCCTGTCTGCCTGTAGGATCCCTTTTTACTGGTCGCAGTTGAGTCTAGAAACTATTTTGTAGCTATATAGGAAAAATGAAACGTGAGAGTAGGAATTCTGTTCTTTTTCTTCTTTCCCCACCCACCCACCCTTTTCTGGTAAGGAAGTGCAACGTTGTTTTTTCCCTTCTCACCTAAACTTTCAAGTTAGGATTTCACGAATCCTGGTTTCTCTAGGATGGTTATATCTACTAGACCATAGGAATGGAGGTGGTTGTGACATGATTTATCATGTTGCCTACTCACGATTGAGAACGGAGGCGTGTAAGCCCCGGAAGCAGATCCTCTATTCCTTAAGCAGTAGATATTGATCCTTTAGAAGCCCGGATGGGTTTTTCCGTAGTACCTCACGAGTTTTGTTCTCGTTTTCCCGGTGTTGCTTTGATATCCTGTTCTTCTCAACATCCTTTTCGTCCGTTCAAATCTTGTTGTTGTTTTCCATTTCAGTTCTTCTACCGGCGTCTAATCAAAACTTCCCAAATATCAAGTCTATCTGTCCAGAAAGGTTGTTGTTGTTTCGAAAACTACCAGGCTATGAGAGCTGGCATTCCTATCACCTGGGGTTGTTTCGAGGAAGCATTCCTGAATCACCACATTCCAGATAGTCTATTCGCCAAATGAATCAAGTTCCATTCAGCTTTACACCATCAATACAAAACCTCTTCCTTTACTTGAAAATGTTCCGGTGGTTTGCAAATTCCCTGACGTCTATCAAAGGTGCACGATGTGTTTCACGTGTCACAGCTCAAAAGGATCTTCGCAAGAAGTATCCGGACCTTTTCTTTTCTCAGTAGGAATCTCGGGGCGCGATTCCTTCAAGGGGGGGCGTTTTGTAATATCCCAAGTATGAAAAATAAGCCTTTAGAATGTTTGCTCTCTGTTATTTTATGTTTTGCATCATGGCATCATGTTGATTGCATTTGTTTTGTTTGTTTTCCATTTGTTTTCCTCTGTTTTGCTTTGTTTTCCAACTGTTTTCATTTGTTTTCCTTTGTTTTCTATTTGAATTTCAAACCAAAATTCAAACCTTTTGTTTCATCCTTGTGATGTTACAATTTCCAAATGAATATTTCAAAACAAAACAATCAATTGTTTCCATTAAAGTGTGATTTCAAAACTGTTGTTTTGTTTCTACAAAAATGCATCCAATAACCAAACCCTTTTCAAATTCAATTACTTTCCAAAACAACAACCATGTTGAAATTATGAAAATTGCAAAACAAATCAATCAATTGTTCCCATCAAACCATAAGGTTCAAACCATTAAAATTATGGCTTTTAATAATTCACTTAATCCAAACTTAATTCAAATTGCTTCCAAATTCAAATCACATTCTTCCCAAAAAGCAACCTTTTGGAATCAATGATAATTACAACACATTGCCAATCCTTTTGTTTCAATTAAACTATAATGATCAAACTATTTAAATGTTGTTTTTTTAATAAATCACTTAATCTCATTTTTCATTCAAAGTTCAACCAATTTGCAACCATCAAAATATTTTGAAATATTTGGAAACCCAAACTTGCACATGTTGCATTTTCCAATAAGGAGTTGTTACAAAAAAAAAGTTCCCTAAAAAAATTCCTAACCCAAAAACCTCTCTTTCCTTCTCTTTTTCAATTCAGCAAAAAAAAATGGAACAAAAGAAATAAAAAGAGCAAGGGAGAGAGAGAGCAGCCAGCAGAGAGAGAGGCCCAGCCCAACTAAACTTTCCCACATGGCCCATACCCCTTCGAGCGTGTCTTCCTCCTCTGTACGGCGCCCCATCCAGAGCACCACGTAGCAGAGGAGGTGCAGCAACGGTGCAGGCACCATCCCCTCCCCCTGTAAACCTAATGCCCTAACCCTAGGGTTCCCTCTGACCTCTCTTTCTCCCTCCTTCCTCTTCCCCCGCCTCCATCTTCCGTCCACCTCCCCTCCATCTCTCTCATCTCTGTATTTTACCTCTGTACTGAACCTGCACACACCGAAAAAAGCCCTCTCCTTTCCACGGCGATCGCCGGCGTTGGCGTCGCCCTCCGGCCGCCGCGAGGGCGGGAATGGAGCCGCCCCACCGCGGGCTCCCTCTCCACCCCCTCGGCTTGGGCCGGGAGGCACCGCTGCTCCGCCGCCGTCCTCCCCTTCGTTCCCTGGTCGCCCTCTGCATCGAGCCCTTCGATCTGCTGCCCCGAGCGCTGCTCCGCCTCCCTGCCTCGAGGTGAGCCTCGGTTCCCTTCCTCCCCTCCCTCCTCCCTCTCGGTCGCCACGGCACACAGCACCCCCGCAGCAGCACGCCCACGCGCAGCCCCCCGGCGCCCTAACGAGAGGAGCAGACCATGGCGGCCCTTTCTCTGTCGAATTACAGAAACAGCGAACAGCTTCAGTTTCAGAAAAAAAAGCCCGCACCTGCTGAACCATATCCACCCCGATTTCCCTCTCCTATCACAAGCAGCCGCACAGCCCAGCTGGTCACTGTCCCTTTGCGCGCCCAGGAGGGCAGGGGTTCGATTCCCCTCCCGCACAATTAAACAAACTTTTATTTCTAATTGTTTTGGTACTGCACAAACCCCAGAAATCACCAACAAGTCCTTGCTACATTATTTTAAGTCCCTGTTAATTTTTCCTCAGTCCCTAGAGGTGATAAAAATGGCAGATTTGCACCTTAACTTGTAAAATGCATAAGTAATTCATCCCAACTCCAAATTCAACATTTTTAATATGTTTTCTGTACCAAATTGAATGCTCTATCCAAATATAAAATTTGTTTACTGTTTTGAATATTTTAAATTGGTGCAATATTTCAAAACTTGTTAAATTCACTTAAACTTGCAAAATTCATAACTTGGGCATAAAAATTCCAAATTCCACAAACTAAATATGTTTTCCAATCAACTTTTCATGTACTTTCCAAATATAATTTTTTTTTGCTGTTTTGAATAATTTAAATTGCTGAAAACAACTGTTTCTTAATTATTGCATTTAAAATTGCCAAAATAATAACTTGCTCATTTTAAATCCAATTTCAACAAATAAATATGTTTTCCATGCAAAATTAAACCACCTTTCCAAATATAAAATTTGTTTCATGTTTTGAATAATTAAAATTGGTTAAATGATTTAAACCTTGTTTAAATCATTTAATATTGCTAAATTCATAACTTGATCAAAATAAATTCTTTTGGGACATATAAAATATGTTTTCAAACCATAAAAGTATAAACTTTTCAAATATAAATCTCACTTAATGTTTTGAACAAATAAAAATTCAAATAAGTTCATGTTTGATTTAAATTCATTTAATTCTTGCTTAAACTTGTTTAATTCATAAACAATTTATTTGAAATCCTTTTTCAACAAGTGAAACATGTATTCCACCCAAATTGTGTGTTCTTATCAAATATGAACTTTGTTATCTGTTTTGAACAATTTAACTTGCTGAAAACAACAAATGCTTGAGTGACACCTTTAAGTAACCAAAATTCCTTAACTTAATAACTAAAATATCAAAATAGGTAAACCTTATTTCCAAATTGCTTCTATTGTTGTTATCTTGTTGTTTTCTTCATCCATGCATCATGCTAATTCACTTACACATGATGATTAGTTGTAGAACAATTAATTCAACCATAATTCATGGGCTTTTCATATGCAATCCAATTGCATGAGAGTCCATTTAATCATGTTGTTACCATGTCAACTAGTTTATTTTGTTGCAACAATTAAATGGTCATGCATCATCCCATGTTTGTGCACTATGCCATGTTATTGATTGTTTATCTTTCTGCGTTGTTTGTTTGCTTCTTCTCGGATACACGACGACGTTGAGACCGACGATACTTACGACACCCCTTCTAAGGATCTAGCTCAGTACCAGGCTACTGGGTCTGCAGGCAAGTATTCACTCACATGAACCACTGTGTTCCTTTCAACATTGGATACCGATACTTTTCCGTTGTCTATTCTGCTAGCCATACGAATAGTTGCTACTGTTACGAACCTATCACATGTATCCTTTAACCCTGATACTGCCTCACCTCCATACCCATAACCATTGCTTATTGCCCGTGTCTTACTAGCATGCTTAGGGTTGTTTTGCTCGAGTCTGTTACCCGTTACTTTCTGTTGCTATTTCTATTACGTTCTGGGGGCTCGATGTTTAATCAATCAATCATGCTAATGTTATTATTAAATAATAATTTGATGATAAGGCACCGGCAGGAGGCCCTGCGTGGTTTTGAGGCCTGCTAGTGTCGACCCTAATTAGGAAAAGGGTCTTGTCTACTGATCCATGATGAGCGCACTACCCGCATGTGGGAAGCGAGTATGGGCGCCCCCCTCAATTTGATTCGATTCGCATCTCGTCCAAATCGCCTCATTTAGTTCGTGTTTTCCTTTTGCCGCATGCATGTTTTTGCGAGCCCAGGCCAGGGTGGAACTTTTGTAGTCGGCATATAGGGGGACACGTTCTTAGAGTGCTATGAGGGTCCCCTTTCTTCGGGGCTCGATTAGCCGTGCGCCCAAGGTGCTTTGGGCTTGATGCGAAGAAGAGTTGAGTTGTGTTGAGTGCCCCGCTTGGTGGGAAAGGCCTTCCCATCTGGCGGGTTATTCTTACGTGTACGGCCAAATTGGTGCACCCCTGCAGGGTAAATCTTCTCGAGAAGCCGTGTTTTCCGCGGTTATGGACTACTTGGTGAAAGTACTGGCTAACAAGTACTCAGGACAACTTAAACCCAATGATTAATAACCTTACACCCAATGATTAACAACTTGACTAGTAATAGGCTTATTGACACAATAATCTGAACCATCATTAATTCAACTGTGTGAGTTATCCTCGGATTGCTTCTTAGGATAAGGGGCGAGATCCAGGATGGGTTTGTTTGAGGTTAGTTGATAGGTTGGTTCCGATACGCGATCTTATCTCCTTTCTGTTAGCCGGAAGTTGTAGTATGTTCTGTAGTTGGTTAGAGCAGCCAGTTGCAACATCTTTATATCCCCTTTCTTCCGTTGAACCCAAAGCATCTGTGCTTGGTGTTGACGGGTTACACTTTGGTGAACTGTGAGTCTTGCTTGGCAGTACGTTTATGTACTGAACCCTTTGGGGCTGTGGTTTCTGCAGACCTACGTTTCCGAGGATCCCCATGGTGGCTACTATGTGGAGTATGACGAGACTGCTGACGAGTAGATAGCGGACCCGGGCAGGATCCGAGACTTCGTGGATGGGCTCCGTCTGTTCGTTTCCGGCCTCTTAGGCCTATTTGGATCTTGTCTGTACTCAGACATTTTGGATGCTTCCGCTGTGATGTAATGATGAATTGTTGGGACATGTGTCCTCTGGATGATTGTATTTGCTATTTCTGCTCTAATGAGAGCTATTTGCAACTTATTTCACTCTTTTGTGTCGTAGAGATCTGTTGTGATATCACTTGTTAAACGCCGTTGACGTACCATGTGTGTATGGTTTGAAGTACGTCAATGGAAGTGTCATGATTTCTATGGGATAGTTTACATCGACGGTGGATAGTAGAGTTTGGTTGTCGCACATAAGTGCTGGCCTACTCGTAAGAGGATGCGGGAGCAGATAAGCCCCGTAATCCAATCATCTACTATTCAGTTCGGCCCGATGAGTATCCCCTAGAAGTCCGGGTGCGACACGAATATCCAAGGGATTGGTTGCTGCTACAATTGGCATGGGGAATTAACCGGAGAGTTCGTGGAGAGACACAAGTTATCGTCCAATTATAAACTGTGAGTTCATCGAGAAGATCAGGCATCCCCTTATCATCTTGGTATCATATTATTGGGTTTACTTGGTGAGTTGTTTTCATCCCATTAGATTCAAGTGTTTTTATTTCCCATACAGAAAAAGCCACAAAAAATAGGTCTAGTTCGTGCCATAGCCTTAGATCATCATCCTTTTTCGAGTCTTAGTTGTTGTTTGTGTTTGGTTTCGTGTTCCTTTTTATCTTTTGGGTCTTTTGGATTTTGTTCTAGGTTTAGGGTTCTAGTGTTCATCGAGTTTATCTTCAAGTGTCCACCGAAAATACCCAAAAGAGAGTAATTCCGAGGGGGTTTTCCTTGCCTAGTTCGAGTTGTACAAGGTTTCCCTACCGCGGCACAAAATCTACCAACTTCCTGCTGCCAGATTCCTACTCGTACTTCCTCTCGGGTTTGTTTCCTGCCACGGCACAAAAAGAGCAAAAGCTCTGCCGCGCGTTCAACTCAAACTCGGAGTCTGTTTCTGCCACGGCACAAAAAGGGACGTTTCCCCACCGCACCCCATTTCTCGCTACTCCTGTCGCGCACGGCTCGGTTTGATCCGTTTGCTGCCACGAGCACCGTTTTGGGCCGTTTCGCCGCCGCCACGATAGAAAAACGTGCAGTTTCCTGCCGTGAGTACCTACTAGTTTTAGTGTGTTTTCTTGTCTTTTTTTACAATTTCTTTAGGTTTTCACCTCCGAACTTTGTGAGACATAGCCCAAGCCTTTCTACAGCAAATAAATAGGTACCTTTCCCACAAAGACTAGCTATTTTTCTGCTCATTACACGCTTCTCTTTCTTATATAATTTATGTCACATTGTTCACACTTTGTTATTATTGATCCTAGTTGTTATTTCTCCATTGAAAAGTATATAAAGAGAGAGAGAGAGTGATACGGGGAGAACAAAGGAGGTGAAGCCAAATTTTAGGACTCCACCAAGTTATTTGTAATTTATATTTTCAGTTTGTGCGTTCTATTTTTAGACATGTTTTATTTGCATGAGTGTTCGGTTTGGGCCTGTCCAAAACGAACCAGGGTCGAGTCCAACCTGTTTGGCTGCACCACCCCGTCCATATAAGGAGTGGCCGGCCTAGGGTTTTAGGGGGTTCAGAATTTTAGTGTAAAAACTACTGCGTGTGTTTGTGGTGTATCATCCCTCCGGGGGTGGCACTGCCGAGTTATCTAATAAAGATTGCTGCGAGGGTTCTTGTGATCATCAAGGATTATCGAGCTCAGGTTTGAGGCATGTAGTTTATCTCCATGTTGCTTGCTGGATTTATTCCCCACCTTCAGGTGACGCCATTGGTGTTGTTGGAAGGATTTATCGTTTGGGTTACTCGCTGTGAAAGATTGGGACAACAATTATAGGATCATCGGGTTGATCCGTATCATGTGGTATCAGAGCACTGGGTTTATCACCGCGAGTTCGTTCTGTTGAGATCAGGTGGCGGGTTTACAATCTCGAGAATTGATCTTTCTAGGAAGTGATGCTTTCAGCGAGTTAGCATATCGCTGTTGGTGGAAGAGGACACATTGGCAGCGTTGTGACGTCTCGGCGAGTTGGAGTTCTGTTCCGGTCGCCCAAGTTTGTTGCCTTGTGGTTTGCAGGAAAGGACAGGTAGAGTCGGGTCTCTGCTAGAAATTTCCTTTGTACGTAGAGTCCAGGCCGGAAAGAAAACGACGGAGGAAGAAGAGCTGATCGGAATTGTTTGGCAGGTGTTTTGTCGATCGGTACTACCGAACATTGTGCTAGCCTTTTCCTTGGTACGTGGATTATAGATTGAACAAGAAAAAAAAGAGGAGCAGATTACGGATCTATTTAAGGAGTTCAGCCTAGTCACGGTTTCCTTGGTAGACACGTGATTTGTTTCCTAATAGAAAAGGAAGGAGATCAGAATAAAAGGAAACAAAGACGGAGAGTAAATTTCGGTTGAAATCGGTTGCCTTTTGTGTGCGGAACAGGTAAGGAAAGTGCTTATTTGTTTTGGATCTTCTTTTCCGCGTTGAGTGTTGGCAGCAAAGGAAAGACAAGAAAAATCACGTACACATCGAGCCAGCTAGAGAAGGACAGATCGATCGATTTCACGTACGTTTCGGCTGAATCGCTGCTGCCGGTACGTACAACGAGCCAGGTACCGAGCTAGCTAACGGATCGATCGGAAGTTTAAAAAAAAAATCGGACGGAGCCTGCTGCTGTTCCCGATTCCCCTAACTGCTGTTAGTACCGATCGCTGTTGACGCGCTAGCTGCTATTACGCCGACCGCTGAAGTACGTACGTATTGGTGCTACAGTTCTCCGTGCTAAGTACCCCGTGAATTACATAATTTGTATTCATCTCCTTTTGTCCGGCAAGATACACAATATTCAGAGATGAATTATTTTTCGAGTGATTACTACGGCAAAAGGTGTCAGAGTGGCAAAAAATCTGGTGATGTGTTTAATGACTATCTAGACGTCTTAAACGGTGTGGTATGTGGTGACTGTTCAATCAAGTGGAGACTGGACAACTTGGCATCATATGCTGAATACGAGATGTGGGAACATCATATGAAAGAGGGTTTCTACAGATGTGATACATACGAGAGGGTGGATCAGTCTACACGTGTAGTTCTTGCATTACGACGTGTGGATGATGAGGTGACTCGTTGGTGGAATGAGGAGATGTATGGGAAGGACAACACATATGCAACTTGGCGTAATTTCACTCAATTTTTGCGTGCGTGTTTTCTATCTCCTCGTCGTGGGGTATGTACCAAACCTGTGAAGTTGACAAACGTTGTGCAGAGGAGGAGTAATGTTGCCGCGAGGGCACAACCTTCTTCTCAGGTTGATGCTATGTCTATTCCACGTCCTGCAATGAGTGTGAAGACAGTAGTTCCAGTGCAAAATGTCAGTGCAGAAGTTCCACATATTTTTGAGGAGAAGCAACCTGATGTTGTTCCAGTTGTTGTGGACAGTAAAATTGCATTGGAAGAGGTAGAACCTTTGAGTGGGCTGAATATGCAACTCAAAAGGGTACATAACGAGGCTTGCAATTTAGTTAACAAGTGTCAGCGATGGAGTTTATTTCAGAGTCAGTGCATGATAAAAGGCAAACAATGCAAGCTCTTGATTGATGGTGGTAGCTGTACTAATGGCATAAGCAAGGCAATGGTGGCAGCATTGGGGTTGTCTACCTGGCGTAATCCTGAACCTAAGCATTTGGAGTGGCTAAATAATTGTGGTAAGCTGAAAATTACTCATAAGGTGATACAGGCATCTACTGGTTAGCACGCTAGGACAATAAACTATGATGTATAATGTCTAAGGCCTGCGAGCCGCATGTGTTGGCCGAGTCTTCTAAATGGGCCGGTTTGTATCCAGTTTGAGTCCAACTAGGTTTAGGTTCGAGTCCGTTTCGGTTTGGGTTTGTCCAACCGACTAGGGGTTGGCCTCTTATATAAAGAGAGCCAAGGCCTAGGGTTTGAGGAGGTTGAAAATTATGTAGAACTAAAAATTCCAGGTTACCACCGTCCCTAGGGGATCGGCGTGTAGGCGGCGTCTCGGACGTTCGTCAGTTATCTTTGCAAATAAAGGTGCGAGTGTTCTTGGATCTGCCAAGAGGGTTCGTGCGTGGGTCGGGGGCTCTTGGATCTGCCTTGAGTTGTCGAGCTTGACGTGAAATAAAGGTGCGAGTATTCTTGGATCTGCCAAGAGGGTTCGTGCGTTTCTCGCCTAAATCTATCCATGTTCTTCAGGTTACGTGTATCGCTCACGTGATTGGGAGGATAATTATCATTGGTGGTTCTTGCGGTGAAAAATCGGGCAAACATCTACATCATGTGGTATCAGAGCGTCAGGTTGATCACCGCGAGGGAGTTTGTCCAGTTGAAGATTGATCTGCAGGTTTGCAAAGATTAGCAGATTTATTTTTGCTAGAATTGTTGGAGGGGCGACGAGTTTGCCAGCGTTGTTGCATCTCGGCGAGTTTCACATAAACATGAAGGGGAGAGAGGATCAAGTCCAATCAGTTTGGCAGGTTTTTGTTTGGTTGATATACGTGTGATCCTTGGATTGATGTGGAGCGTTTACGCGTGGATTCGTTGCGCGTGGATTCGGTAGTGTTCGGCTGAAACATATTGCTTTCCTTCCGGGTGGTGTCGAGGCAGTTAAAAAAAAGGAATTTATTCCGTACGTGTGGTATCCTAGAAGGAAGGAAACACCAACATTAAAAGAAAATTCTATGCGGTCTAGGAGAACGTGCAAGAAGAAAAAAAAGTTGGTACGTATGGTGCTAGAAGAGGAGAGTATGTATCAGTTTGGAATCGCTAGAAAAGAAAGGAAGAAACTCGTTCACGTGCAGCCAGAGATCGGATCGGGTTGCCTAGCTAGCTATTCGTGGCCAACTAGGAAACCTGCCAGCATGGAAGTATTTAAAAAAAAAGGGGAACAAGGTATCGGACTGGTTACACGGTGGTTTTCTATGGTACGTGATACAAGTGCAAGCATACAAAAAAAAATATTAGACGTGCGTGTCAGTCCTAGTAGAGATACGTAACTAGTCAGCTGGTGGTGTACCTTTTTTTTACTACAGCGGTTCTGCACTAGCTATTATCGGTTGGACCATTTAGTTGTGCAGAATTTTGCGGCAGACAAGGAGAATGGACAAAATAAAAAATAGACACTAGTTTATATTTTCAAAGGTGATGAACTTGGTTCATTTGGATTCAAGGGGTGCAGGAATTTGTCCTGTTTGTCTTGGGTGATGCACTCAGTTGACCTCCAATATTTCAGATTGCATCCGTGGGCGTATTCAGCTTACTTGGATCCTTGGGGTACAGGAGTCTGTCCTGCTGTGTCAGGGGTGGTTTGCATGGTGCGTTTACAGATGCAGTTGACAGATTATGTGTCTAAATCATGTTGGTGGTGCCAAACATGGATGGCGCCAAGAACAAGTCTAGCTAGCCGAGAGTGAGAATGTGGTGTGGAAGGCAAGCAAGACTTGAGGATGTAGAAGCGTGGCGATATGATAATTTGACGCCACAAACGCCGGAGAAGACCTTCTGGCGTTGAGGACAACGCCTTTTGAAGAAAGGGAGGATGATACGGGCATCTACTGGTTAGCACGCTAGGACAATAAACTACGATGTATAATGTCTAAGGCCTGCGAGCCGCATGTGTTGGCCGAGCCTTCTAAATGGGCCGGTTTGTATCCAGTTTGAGTCCAACTAGGTTTAGGTTCGAGTCCGTTTCGGTTTGGGTTTGTCCAACCGACTAGGGGTTGGCCTCTTATATAAAGAGAGCCAAGGCCTAGGGTTTGAGGAGGTTGAAAATTATGTAGAACTAAAAGTTCCAGGTTACCACCGTTCCTAGGGGATCGGCGTGTAGGCGGCGTCTCGGACGTTCGTCAGTTATCTTTGCAAATAAAGGTGCGAGTGTTCTTGGATCTGCCAAGAGGGTCCGTGCGTGGGTCGGGGGCTCTTGGATCTGCCTTGAGTTGTCGAGCTTGGCGTGAAATAAAGGTGCGAGTGTTCTTGGATCTGCCAAGAGGGTTCGTGCGTTTCTCGCCTAAATCTATCCATGTTCTTCAGGTTACGTGTATCGCTCACGTGATTGGGAGGATAATTATCATTGGTGGTTCTTGCGGTGAAAGATCGGGCAAACGTCTACATCATAAGGTGCGCGTGCCATTTACAGTTGATGATTATGTTGATGAGGTTGAGTGCGATGTGTTGCCCTTAGAGGTGTGTGGGTTGTTACTTGGTAGACCATGGCAATATGATAATAATGTTACTCATGCTGGGAGAGCCAATATATATTCTTTTATGCATGATGGTAAGAAGCAGATTTTGAAGCCTATGAAGGATGATCTTATTAAATCTGATGTTGAGCTGGTGATACACAAGGAGAAGTTGCATAAAGCTAAACCAAACGAGAGGTTAGCTAAGTTGCAGCAAATGGAGCATGATGCAAAGAGTGTTGGTACAGAAATTGATTCAACCATGCATGTAGATGACAAGCCTTTGTTTGTTGGTGACAAGCTAGTTGAAGACAAACCTTTTCTTGAGGAGATGGAGGGTATTGCAGCATGTGTTCCTGTTTGTGTTGACAAAGGTGTTCAGACCATTGATGCTTCTGTTGATCTTGTCTTGGTGCATGTGGTACCGAAGGTAGATGATCATAGTTATGTCAGTTCACCTGTGAGGAGTTTAGTTGGAAAAGCAGTGTGTGCACACAGGAAGAGATGGACGTATTCGTCAACTTTGTGGACCAGGCATTACTATTTTGCAGGGGCGTACAGACAAAGTTCATGTTCAGCGATATAAGATTCCAGCTAGGCGTGAGAAGAAGAGGGAGATGTTGGCGCCCAAATCCAAGCTTGTGTGGCGAAGAAAGGAGGTGCAGGCGTCCATGAAGACACGTGATGTTTCTATTCATATCAGGTCTCCTTTTCGAGCAGACCCTCACTGATGAGGATGGACCTAAGGACATTGTTCTCACAAGCATGAATGAAGAGTTGATAGAAGACATCAAGATCATGGTGAAAACAAATATTCAAGAAGGTGAAAACAAGAGAAGAAACAATTCATAACAATTGTTATTCAATAGAAACAATTGTTATTCATCAATATCAACAAGGGGATGAGTGCCTCCACAAGGTTAAATGCACTCTATGATGGACAACCAAGAAGGAGGGCCCACATGGAAGACCAATGCGCCCAAGATATGTCCTAGTTGTGTTAGGATTGGTTTGTATACCAATTGTGGCCGCACCCCTTTGTGTGTGGGGTCGGTTTGTATCCTACCTTAGTTGTGTTAGGTTTCCTAGTCCTAGTAGGAGTTGTGTTTGCGCAAGGAGACCCTTGTGGCCGCACCCCTCCTCCCATATAAGCCCATGGGGCGCATAGCAATAGAGGAGAACAAGTTTAAACCAAAAACCAGAAACCCTAGCCTCTAGATTGTATTGCTTGTAAAGCATTCATCTTGAAGTTTACCCATTGCAAAGCAGCGTGATATCTTGTTATTCCATCTGGGAATAAAGGGATACAACACCACTTGTGATCATTGATCATTTGTGCAAGAGTGTGTAGTTGAGAATATCTAAGGAGCTTGATTGTTGTTGCATTGGCAACGGGGATTAGCTAAGAGAGGTCTCAGTGTAGCACTAGTTATCCAATTATCAGAAAATACAAAAAGAGAGAGAGTTAGTTCATCGAGAAGATCGGGCCACCCCATATCATCTTGGTATCAGATTCTCCAGGTTTACTCGGTGAGCAAAGTTATCCCTAGTTTTAGTTGTTTTTATTCCTATCCAGAAAAGGCCACACAAAAAAATTTTAGGTCTAGTTGTTGCCATAGCCTTAGATATCACCATAGTTGTTTTTCTTTTGCTGTCATTGTGTTAGATTTTGTGTTTCTTTTTCTCTTTTTTAGTTGCTTTTATTTCGGCCAAGTTCTAGGGTTCTTGTTGTTCTTGGCGAAAACCTAGCAAAAATCCCAAAAATATCCGCACCATACCCCCCCCCACCAATCCGATCCACCATAGTTTCATATCCGCACCATACCACTTGTTGGACTCGGTTTCCTACTCATATACGTACCCACAACACCACCCCACCAATCCGCACCAAAACCTCCCAAAAACATCCACCAAACCCGCAGCACACCTTCCATATACATCCCATACACGCACACATACCATCGCTTCCAAAACCTACTCGCACTCGAAGTCACATCCCACCGCTGCCGTGCCCTAGTAGGAATCGGATTCGCACCGTAACAGCCTTACAAAACCGGCCCCGAACCGTGTAACAGGCTTACCGATCCGCCCCCCCCCGTGAGCTGCCGCGGCACAGAAAAGCGTCAAAACGCTGCCGCGCCCACGTCTCGCAGCCGAACCGCAAAAACCCCCGCATCAGCCTTACCATTCGCTGTAACGCAAGAGCGTGCGCTGCCGCGGTACGAAAAGTGGCCAATTCTCTGCCGTGAGTCTGGCATCTCTGCCACGGTACGATTTTGGTTTGTTTTAGCACCGTTTCTTCTGCCGTGAGCTCAAAATCAGCTGTTTCTCTGCCGTGGGTATAAATCTCTGCCGTGAGCTGTTAGACATCAAATTTCACCTAGATTCTTTTGTGTTTCTTTGTTATTCCCTGTTTTCTTCACTAGGATCATTCCATTCCATACTTTGTGAACCATAGACACAGCCTTTCTACATCATCTTTATAGGAACTTGCCCACAAGTATAGCTATTTTGTGCTCTGACAGGTTGCTCTAAAATCATCACCATCATTGTGTTCACTCATATTTGGTTCATGTTTGCTCCTAGCTTAGTGTAAGGCCATTGAAAAATTAAAAAAAAATAGAAAAAGCAAAAAGTATAAAAAACAAAAAAGAGAAAAGAGAAAAGAGAAAAGAGAAAAGAGAAAGTGCAAAGAGGCCATATTATTACTATTGTTTACTAGTTGAGCTTGCCATTGTGACACTTGGTTTTTCATTGAGCAATCTTGTGCCTGTCAATAAGAGCCTAGCTAGTGACTTTCTAGTGCATTGCAAAACTCCTCCATATATTGCATTGCCACATTTGTCTCCATATTGTGTGAGTTTCCGTGGATCTTTTATATCTTCACAAGAACAGCAAATAGGATTATTACTTTGGTGATAGTTAGGTATCCATACCAAGCCCCACCATAAGCCCTGTTTGCATTGTGATACTTGATAGCTCAGATATTCTCTTCTCACACCAAAGCACATTGATCATTGCTCCTTGTTGGTAAGTTGATCTTTTTATCTCTTGGAACATCAAGTGAAGCCTCTTTGCTTGGTTTTGAGTGAGTTGAGAGAGGCACCACAAACCCATTGATTATTTTGTTACTAACAAGTTAATCATGAGTTCTTCTAGTGATGTTGATGTGCAGGCAAAGAAGAAACCTGAGGATACTGTCCATTGGAATGAGTATGAGGCATTGAGAGATCATTTGTCCAACAAAATTGCTAAAGATATTGAAAGAAGTGATGATCAATTGAGAGAAGATTTGAATGTCATTGATTTGAAGATAAGGGAGTGTGCATCTCAAGAGTCTGTCAATGAGATCAAGGAAGCTATAAGGACTATGCAACTACAAATGACTACAATTACAAATACATTGCAACAACTTCAACAAGCACCACAAGCCATTGCTCCAATTGATAATGTGAGAGGAAATTTCAATGATGGCCGTGGACAAATAGCAAGGAGAGTGCCTTTGGAAAATAATAGAGAGAATGATGGCTTGGGAAAACCAAAATTCTCTATGCCTAATCTTTCTTGTGACTCTGAAGATGTAGAAGAGTACTTAATGTGGGAGCTCAAAATTGAAAAATTGTGGAGATTACATGAGTATCCCGAGGAGAGAAAGGTGAACCTTGCATCTTCTTCTTTTGATGGCTATGCTCTTTTGTGGTGGGATGGCATTACAAAGGATAGAGAAGAAAAAGAAGAGGAAGAGGTGAACACATGGAGAGAGATGAAGCAATTGTTAAGAGATAGATTTGTTCCCAAGAATTATATTAGAACTCTCTATGACAAATTGCAACAATTGAAGCAAGGATCAAAGACAGTTGATGCCTATTACAAGGAGATGGAGTTGATTATTCAAAGGGCTAGAATTAGAGAGGCTCCTGAACAAACAATGCAAAGATTCTTGAGTGGATTGCAATTCAAAATAAGAAGCATTGTGAGGCATGTTACTTACAACAATATGAGTGAATTACTACATCAAGCAAGGGAGGCCGAAAAGAGATTGCAAGAGGAGCTTCAAGTGAGTGCAAGGAGAAGTTTTTCTTCTCAACAATCCAATTTTGCAACCCCTACACCTCCAACCCGTGGACTTCCTAGTACCAAACTCGAGCCAATTCCATCAAATTCAAAGAAACCCATTGCTTCTACTTCGGGTTCTAGTGGTACTACACCTCCTACAAGGAATAGAGACATGACATGCCATACATGTGGAGGAAAAGGACACTTTAAGAAGGATTGCCCCAACAAGAAAGTTATGCTCCTTAATGCTAATGATGAATATGAGACTGGAGATGATGTTGATCCTAATGATGAGGATGCATATGATGATAATGATGATGATGGTCCTATTGATGCCTTTGCTACAAATTATCCAACTATTGTGTGCACCAAAGCATTGACTATTGCTCCTAGCAAAGATGAGAGCCAAAGGTGCAATTTATTTCAAACCAAAGCAATTGTTGGACCTAGTATGGCTTGCAAGGTGATCATAGATGGAGGAAGTTGTAGAAATCTAGCAAGCAAAGAATTATGTGCAAAGCTAAGGTTGAAGTATATTCCACACCCCAATCCATACTATATTCAATGGATTACTGACAAAGAGGAGATGAAGGTATGTCATATGGTGAGAGTGGAATTTCAAATTGGACCATACAAGGATACAATTGAGTGTGATGTTGTTCCCATGTCGGTTTGCCACCTATTACTTGGAAGACCATGGCAATTTGATAGAAAGGTGCTACATGATGGGAGAGCAAACACCTACCACTTGAATTGGAACAATAAGGATATCATATTGAGGCCTATGTCACCCCAACAAATCATGCATGAATCAAGGAAAAAGTTTGAAGTGATAGAGAAGGGGAGTGAAAACAACAAATCCATGGAGGAAGACAAGCCTAGGCCGAGTGGAAAAAGTCTTTTAACTAATGCCATAATTTTTCCTAGTGATGTTTCTTATGTACAGGTTTCTCTTGAAGAAAGGGAGGGCAAGGAAACATTACAATCATCACATAAATTGGAGGATACAAGAAAGCTAGCTTGTGATATGAAGGTTCTTTTTGAAGAAAGGGAGCTACAACCTTCAAATTCACAAGATATTGAGGAGATCATACCTACTACACATGAGGAGGTTAGTAATGATAATGGTATAGATTTCGGGTTGGTACCTAGTAGTAATGAATTATGTGATAATTTTCAACCATACAAACCTATGAATTCGAAATTTCACAACATGGTTTTGATTACACATAAAGAAGTACTTGCTATGATACCTTCTAGTGATATTATTTATGATGACATGCTTAAAGAACCAATTGATATACAATGTGCTATGGATAAATTTGTTTGTGATAATGTTAGCACATATGATACTAGTTTCAAATTTTATTTGATTGGTGACTATAATTTGGATAAAATTTTCATGATACATCATATATGTGTTACATATAATGAAGTGGCCGAAATAAATAATGTGTTATTTGGGATAAATATTGATAAACATGATGAAGTAGCCGAAATACATATGTTTAGTTCACCACATTATTTGTTGGATACATGTTCTATTAAATTAAACTATACTTATATTTGCAATTTTGATTGCTATGAGATGAAAGAATATGACTATTATGTGTTGTTTGCTTACAAATTTCGTGATCATATGATATATTCACTATATTTTGTTGTGCTAACAACTAATGAGTACCAATATATCTATATATATGGTGCATACACTTTGTTTTTCTTGTTTATTCCACTTTCAGATAATCACAAGACGAGGACGTCTTGTCTTGAAGAAAGGGAGGATGATGAGGATGGACCTAAGGACATTGTTCTCACAAGCATGAATGAAGAGTTGATAGAAGACATCAAGATCATGGTGAAAACAAATATTCAAGAAGGTGAAAACAAGAGAAGAAACAATTCATAACAATTGTTATTCAATAGAAACAATTGTTATTCATCAATATCAACAAGGGGATGAGTGCCTCCACAAGGTTAAATGCACTCTATGATGGACAACCAAGAAGGAGGGCCCACATGGAAGACCAATGCGCCCAAGATATGTCCTAGTTGTGTTAGGATTGGTTTGTATACCAATTGTGGCCGCACCCCTTTGTGTGTGGGGTCGGTTTGTATCCTACCTTAGTTGTGTTAGGTTTCCTAGTCCTAGTAGGAGTTGTGTTTGCGCAAGGAGACCCTTGTGGCCGCACCCCTCCTCCATATAAGCCCATGGGGCGCATAGCAATAGAGGAGAACAAGTTTAAACCAAAAACCAGAAACCCTAGCCTCTAGATTGTATTGCTTGTAAAGCATTCATCTTGAAGTTTACCCATTGCAAAGCAGCGTGATATCTTGTTATTCCATCTGGGAATAAAGGGATACAGCACCACTTGTGATCATTGATCATTTGTGCAAGAGTGTGTAGTTGAGAATATCTAAGGAGCTTGATTGTTGTTGCATTGGCAACGGGGATTAGCTAAGAGAGGTCTCAGTGTAGCACTAGTTATCCAATTATCAGAAAATACAAAAAGAGAGAGAGTTAGTTCATCGAGAAGATCGGGCCACCCCATATCACTCACGCGTTGGGGACAACGCGTTTTGAAGGAGGGAGGATGATACGGGGAGAACAGAGGAGGTGAAGCCAAATTTTAGGACTCCACCAAGTTATTTGTAATTTATATTTTCAGTTTGTGCGTTCTATTTTTAGACATGTTTTATTTGCATGAGTGTTCGGTTTGGGCCTGTCCAAAACGAACCAGGGTCGAGTCCAACCTGTTTGGCTGCACCACCCCGTCCATATAAGGAGTGGCCGGCCTAGGGTTTTAGGGGGTTCAGAATTTTAGTGTAAAAACTACTGCGTGTGTTTGTGGTGTATCATCCCTCAGGGGGCGGCACTGCCGAGTTATCTAATAAAGATTGCTGCGAGGGTTCTTGTGATCATCAAGGATTATCGAGCTCAGGTTTGAGGCGTGTAGTTTATCTCCACGTTGCTTGCTGGATTTATTCTCCACCTTCAGGTGACGCCATTGGTGTTGTTGGAAGGATTTATCGTTCGGGTTACTCGCTGTGAAAGATTGGGACAACAATTATAGGATCATCGGGTTGATCCGTATCAGAGAGAAAACATAAAACAAAAAAAGAGAAAAACTGAATTGAAAGAGCAAAAGAGGCCGAGATAAACATTGCTATATTTTGTGCTTGGAGGTGTTTCATCATTACATATTGACACTACTACATTGAGCAATCTTGTGCCTGTTTATCTTTGAGCTTGGCTAGTGTATTTATAGTGCATTGCGATATTTCCATCCATATAATTGCATTGCCCCATTTGTCTCCATATTGGTGTGTGTTTCCTAGGTGACATTTTTCTATCTTCACAAACAACAAATAGGACGTGTTAATTGGTGTTGTTAGGTATCCATACAAGCCCCACTATATATCCTGTTTTGCCTTGTGATAGCTAAAATCCCTGGGTATTCTCTTGTTCACACCAAGTAATAGTACTGCTCATTGCTTGTTGGTAAGTTGTTTCTATTCTCTCTGGAACGGTAAGATACACCATTAATTGCTGATTTTGGAGTGAGTTGTGAGAGAGCACCACATCCCATATTATTTTCTTTCACTAACACATTAATCCACAGAGTCTACTGCTAGTGATAATGTGCAGGTCGAGAAGATTACTGGGAAGGTTGCTGAGGCATCTACTAAGAAGAATGTTGATGATTTGCTCACCTGGGGAGAATTTAATAAATTTAGAGATGTGGTGGCAAACAAAATTGAACAAAGAATTGATGCTTATGATGGCAAGTTGAGAGTTGAATTACAAGACATGGATCTGAAAATTGGACAAGCTGCTACTAAAGAATCTGTTGATGTTATGTAAGAGTCTCTCACTAATTTGACAAGGCAGATTGCTAATTTGTCTACTCTTGTGCAACAAAGAGCTCCTCAAGTACATGATGATGTTGATTTGGAGGCTGGCTGAGGGCATGCTAATCATGGTCGTGGAGGTTTTGCTGCTGCTAGGGAAGTGCAAGTCCACGAAAACAATAGAGAAGATGATGGTTTGGGCAAGCCAAAATTTTATATACCTCCTTTCAGTTTTGATCATGATGATGTCGAAAAGTATTTGATGTGGGAGCTAAAAATTGAGAAGCTGTGGAGATTACATGACTATAATGAAGATAGGTAGATTAAATTGGCTTCTTCTGGGGTTGATGGATATGCTCTTTTTTGGTGGGACAATATTACACAATTGAGGGCAGAAAATGGAGAACCGGAAATTGTTACATGGGCAACTATGAAGCAACTCATGAGGGACGGATTTGTGCCTAAAAATTATGTTAGAACATTGTATGATAAATTGCAGCAATTGCAGCAAGGCACATTGTCAGTGGATGCATATTATAGAGAGATGTAGTTGATACTTCAAAGGGCTCGAGTTAAAGAGGAACTAAAACATACTATCCAATGTTTTCTCTCAGGTTTGCAATTTAAAATCAGGAGCATTGTGAGGCATCTCCAATATAATGATATGAATGAATTCCTACATCATGCAAGAGAGGCTGAAACGCAGTTGGCCGAGGAGGCTAGGATGAGTGCTTGCAGTAGCGGAGGCAGCAGTTATTTTGAGGTTTGGCAGACTCAAGCAACCACGTACACAAACGACAGAAAATTTGAAGCTTTCGTCACTACCAACACATATGGAGTGGAGTTAGAAAAGTTATAGGTATGGCGGATGCCAAACCTTGCCAGACTGCTGCCTCCGCCACTGAGTGCTTGGATGGTTTTTAACCCTCGAAATTCTGGGTTTTCTTCACCTACACCACCACCAGCCCCAATTCGTGGTGTTTCTTCTTCCAAACCTGATACCATCCCTTTCACTTCAAGAAAACTAGTGCAACCAACAGCTAGTTCGAGTGGATCCACAATGTCCACAACAAGAAACATGGATATGATCTGCCATGCATGTGGAGGAAAGTGCCACTTTAAGAGAGATTGTCCCAATAAGAATATTATGCTTGTTAATGAGGACAATGAATAAGAAACATGTGATGATGCTGATCCTGATGAGGAGGATGATTGTGATGAGCAAGGAGGTCCCCTTGATGCTTATGCTACACATTATCCTACTATTGTGTGCACACAAAAGGCTGCTGCTTTGAGTGTTATTCCTTCTCCAGAAAATCAGAGGTGCAATCTTTTCCAAACCAACGCAATAGTAGGCCGTCAAATGGCTTGCAAAGTTATTATTGATGGAGAGAGTTGCTGAAATCTAGCAAGCAAAGAACTATGTGCAAAGCTGAAATTGAAGTATATTCCACACCCTCATCCTTATTATATACAATGGCTGAGTAATAAATGAGAGATGAAGGTGAGCTACATGGTAAGAGTGGAGTTCCAAATTGGGTCATGTTCTGATACTATTGAGTGTGATGTTGTGCCCATGTCTGTTTGTCACATGTTGCTTGGAAGACCATGGCAGTTTGACAGGAATGTTACACACAATGGGAGAGCTAATACATACCAGTTGAATTGGCATGGGAAGGATATTATTTTGAGACCTATGACAGCCCAACAAATTGTAAATGAGTATTGTCAAAAAACTAAAGTAAATTTAGAGAAAGAGAGTGAGAGAGTGGGAAAACAAGAGAGTACTCCTTCTATGAGTGATAGTAGTAAAAACAAGCTGAGTGGTAAAAACAAATGTGAGGGAGTGAGCCTATTATGTATGTGTTGCCACGCAAAATTGCCGCGCGACACCACGATAACCGTCGTGCTTACGTGACGACGAACGATTGCTTTCCCGGCAAAGCAACAAAGATATTCCTCAATTTCAGAGAGGGAAGACGGCCGCTTTTCAGCGCAAAACGGCAAAGATTTGCTAAACCGTAGGGCTCGGCGGAAAAAACAATGAAAAAAAATATCAAAAATTCTATCACACTTGATAACATCAAAAGTATACTTATTTTCCTCTCTTTTAGCATGTATAGGTTTTAAAGCAGAACATGCCAAAGGTTCTAACTTTGGCATTTTAACCCATTCGGCTACACATATGTTAACATGATCCGCACTAGCCGAATTACTATCATAATATAAAGCATTAACCACATGGCTATCCATCTCTTTATCCCTATTATCTTTAAACCGGCTATGTTGATTAATTTCCTTAGCTCGATTTTCCTGCGCCAAAGCCTTTTGCAAAACTTGATTAACACCTAAAAACTCTTGCCCTTCTAATTTATCTTTAATATGAGCGAGAAGACCCGAAAAGGCGAGATCAGCTAAATCCTTTTCGGCTATGGTCAAGCTAAAACATCGGTTTTTGACATCTCTAAACCTCCAATATAATTATGGACATGCTCATTATATTTCTGTCTAACCATAGTTAAATCTAAAAGTCGAAGTTCAGTTTCACTGGTACAAAAATACTCATGAAATTTTTGCTCTAATTGTGTCCATGTAGAAATAGAATTATGAGCAAGAGAGGTAAACGAAGTAAATACAGTACCGGATAAAGATAAAGCAAATAATTTAACTCTATAAACATCCGATGTGCGGATCTCACTACATTGTGCTAAAATTTGGCCTACATGTTCAAAAGTTGTTCTACCATCCTCTCCTGTGAATTTACCAAAATCTGGAATTCTAAAACCATGAGGATATGGTGTCGAGTCAAAATAGTCAGGATACGACTTTTGATATACACGTGCTCTATCTCTAGGCTCTAAACCAAATTCTATTAATATATTAGCAACCTGATCTTTAAAACTATCGTTGGGTTGTGGAGAATCGGTTTGCGGAACAGATGGAACGCAAGCACGTGGTGAAAACTCCGGCATAGAAATTTGAGCATGTGAAGTTTGCAACGGAGGTCCACTAAAATATGAATCAGGGTACCGGTCCGCAAGGGATGCCGGTACCCGCAGACGGCATCGGTGGTGTATTATATGTTAAATTTCGATAGAAATACTGCTGCAAATTAGAATTAAAACCAGCACTTCGGTTATTGTTGTTGTAATTTTGTGGAACCGAAGTTGAGACAATAGTAGCAGCTACGTTAGTCATAAAATTATGGTAAATTATTAGCCGAACTGCCCACGTAGTTCCAGCCATATTTATCGCTATTTAAAGGACCATGATGCTGCACAACATTATTAGCCGATGAATTAGGTGTAGGAATAGTACTAGGTAGATAATGAAGCCACTATTATGCATCGGGCTTTTCCCAGAATATTCATCGTTGATTTGCGGCACTAACAACGAACATGACTAGGTAAATTATTTTCAAGATCTTTGTCAAGCTGCTCCTTCAATTCTTCAATTCTATTAGCTACTGATTGAGTAATTGTGTGTGTCATAGTTTTTACATCAGAATCATACTTATGAGCTACGCAAAACATCAATTAGATGAGAAATTTATTCGGTTGACCTTTTTACCTCGGTATTGATCAGATCAGAAGATTCGGCATAGGTACTTTCTTGACGACGCCGACCCTTGTCTTGTGGTATTCAGCCAACTTCAGTTTTAATCGCTCAGCCATCTCTTCCTCAAACTCCCGTTCAAACTCACGCCGATCGTCCTCCGATAGATCGTCGAGTGTGACGGTGATGATGTTGTCCACGCCGAAATCGCTTCCGTTCTTGGGTCTAATGTCCATTGTGTGTATTGTTTTGTTCTTCTTGTGTCCCCAACGGAGTCGCCAATTGTGTTGTTACGCAAAATTGTCGCGCGACACCACGATAACCGTCGTGGTTACGTGACGACGAACGATTGCTTTCTCGACAAAACAACAAAGAAATTCCTCAATTTCGGAGAGGGAAGACGTCCGCTTTTCAGCGCAAAACGGCAAATATTTGCTAAATCCTAGGGCTCGGCGGAAAAAGCAATGAAACGGTACATATAATAAGTAAAAAAAGACAGATTCGTTTTTGTGTATCGATTGGATGCTTTCTTCAATCGGCCGCAGACAAATAGGTAGCCTGGGCTTTGGCGTACGGGACACAGATAGTTTACTTAGCATGCAAGCCAAATCAAATATTTCTATCCCTACCTGATCCGGCCAACATCTAACAAGGTATGACATATACTAGCTTAGTTCTAGTGTACAGTTCAGATTGAGGTATTGAGCCACCGAATCAATCATGAAAATTCTGGTACCGTGTACTTTGCTTATGTGACACAAGCCTCCAATCCACACGGTCTTGGCCTGGCATAATAGTCTTGTTAGGAATTAGCCTCGGCAGTCGCGTATTATCCGAGCGTATCTCCCAGAATTTGTCCTCGGTAGCTCCTAGGCCATGTAAAACTCCATATATTTGTCCGATTAAATTTCTCGCTACGCCTGATATGCCGCTGCACTGGAGTATAACCAAGTCTGCATTTTAAACTTCAAAGCATGTCCAAATATATGTTTCAACAAATAATCAGTCCCGGCAATTTATATTAATTTGGCTAATAAAATGCCTAGTAGCCAAATTATACCTTCAACAGTATGTTAGCCACTAAAGAGGACTCTGAGAGAATTTAGTGAGAATCCTAGTTTGCTTCCTATAGTGCTTATGCACAAGGGAGAAAATTTGGTTTCTAACGGCATGACCCCTATTTCTATTGGTGTTTCTAATGTATTGCATGAGTTTGATGATGTGTTTCTAGAGGAGGTACCAGCAGGGCTTCCACCATTGCGTGGCATTAAGCATCAAATTGATTTGATACCTGGAGCAACATTGCAAACCGAGCCCCTTACAGGACAAATCCCCAAGAGACAAAATAAATTCAGAAACAAGTACATGAGCTTCTTGATAAAAGGTATATTCGAATAAGCTTATCTCCATGTGATGTTCCTGTTATTTTAGTTCCTAAGAAATATGGTACGTGGCGCATGTGTGTAGATTGTAGAGCAATTCACAACATCACTATTCGTTATCGTCATCCTATACCTTGTTTGGAGGACATGTTAGATGAATTAAATGATGCTGTTATTTTCTCTAAAATTGATTTGCGTAGTGGTTATCATCACATTAGGATGATAGAAGGGGACGAATGGAAAACAACCTTTAAAACGAAATTTGTTTTATATGAAAGGTTAGTAATGCCTTTTGGTTTAACTAATGCACCTAGTACTTTCATGAGACTTATGAAACATGTTTTGAGTGTTTTTATTGGCAAGTTTGTGGTTGTGCATTTTTATGACATATTAATTTACAGCCGTAATGATTATGAACATATTGATCATATTAGACAAGTTTTACATGTGCTACGTGAAAACAAACTTTATGATAATCTTGCGAAGTGCACATTTTGCAAAGATAAGGTCATATTTCTGGGATATGTTGTTTCTAAGAATGGAATTGAAGTGGATGAATCTAAAATTGAAGCTATTAAAATTGGCATCCTCCTGTCAATGTTAGTCAAGTGAGAAGTTTTAATGGGTTCGCTGATTTTTATAGAAGTTTTGTCAAGGATTTTAGTAAACTTGCTGCACCTTTTAATGATCTAACTAAAAAAGGTGTTGATTTCGAATGGGGGGTTACAAAAGATATTGCTTTTGATGAAATTAAGAAACAGCTGATTTCGGCCCCCTTGCTTATACTCCCTCCGTTCAACAATAGATGACTTCCACTTGTCTAGATATGAACGTATGTAGACACTAAAAGATGTCTAGATACATCCATATTTGGACAAATGTAAGTCATCTATTGTTGAACAGAGGGAGTACTTCCCGATTTTAATAAACAATTCAAAATAGAATGCGATGCAAGTTGTATTGGTATTGGTGGAGTGCTTATGCAAGAAAACAAACCCATAGCTTATTTTTCTGAGAAATTGCATGGTTCTCAATTAAACTATTCTGTCTATGATAAAGAGTTGTATGCACTTGTTAGGGTTCTTGAAGTCTGGAAACATTACTTGTGGCCCAAAGAATTTATAATACACTCTGATCATGAAGCTTTGAGATTTTAAAAGAGTCAATCTAGCCTTAATAAACGTCATGCTAAGTGGGTTGAATTTATTGAATCCTTCCCATATATCATTAAGTACAAGAAAGACAAAGATAATGTAGTTGCTCATGCTCTGTCTAGGAAAAGTATGCTTTTAACTACACTAGATATGCAAGTTCCTAGTTTGGAGAGTGTGAAAGATTTGTATGCTCAAGATATTGATTTTAAACATGCATATGCGAATTGTACTAATGTGAAAGCATGGGATAATAAACGTCATGCTAAGTGGATCGAATTTATTGAATCTTTCTCATACATCATTAACTACAAGAAAGGCCAAGACAATGTAGTTGCCGATGCTCTCTCTAGGAAAAGTATGCTCTTAACTAAATTAGATGTGCAAGTTCCTGGTTTGAAGAGTGTGAGAGATTTGTATGCTCAAGATAATGATTTTAAACATGCATATGCGAATTTCTCTAATGTGAAAGCATGGGATAAATTTCATTTGCATGATGGATATTTGTTTAGAGCTAACAAATTATGTGTACCCGAGTCGTCCTTGCGTTTGTTATTATTGCAGGAATCACACAGTGGTGGTTTGATGGGACACTTCGGGAGAGAGAATACATTGCTTATGTTGGCTAACCACTTCTATTGGCCACGCATGAGAAGAGATGTGGTGAGGTTTGTGAGATGTTGCATCACTTGCAACAAGGCTAAGTCCAAACTGAAACCACATGGTTTGTATACTCCTCTTCCTGCACCTACTCTTCCATGGGAGGACATTAGTATGGATTTTGTACTAGGGATGCCGAGGACTAAAAGAGGACATGATTCTATATTTGTGGTAGTGGATAGGTTTTCTAAAATGTCACATTTTATTGCATGCCACAAGAGCGACGATGCGTCGCATAATGCTAATTTGTTTTTCAGGGACATGGTAAGATTACATAGAGTACCAAGAACTATTGTTTCTGGTCGAGGCGTCAAGTTTATGAGTTACTTTAAAAGACACTTTGGGGGAAGCTGGGGACAAAGTTGTTGTTTTCTACTAATTGTCACCCCCAAACTGATGCACAAATGGAGGTGGTGAATCTCACATTGTCTACATTGTTGCAAGCCATGATCAAGAAGAATCTGCGGGAGTGGGAGGAGTGTTTGACACATGTCGAGTTTGCATACAACATGGTTGTATATTCTACTAGTCAGCTATGCCCGTTTGAGGTGGTTTATGGTTTCAAGCCAATAACACCACTTGATTTGTTGCCAGTTCCTATACAAGAGAGAGTCAATATGGAGGCTTCAAAACATGCTGATTTTGTGAGGAAGATCCATGCAAAGACAAAGCAAGGAAGACATGTAGCTGAGAGAGTTAACAAGAAGAGTAAGGAAGTACTATTTCGGCCAGGTGATTTGGTGTGGGTGCATTTTCGCAAGGATAGATTTCCCACATTGCGCAAGTTCAAGATGATGCCAAGAGGTGTTGGTCCATATAAAGTGCTTTCGAAGATAAATGATAATTCCTACAATATTGATCTTCCTAGTGATGAGTTTGGTGTGAGTAATTCTTTCAATGTTGCTGATTTATCACCACACCATGGAGAGGACCTTGATGCGCCGAGGATGATGCCTTTTCAAGGGGGGGGGGCAGGATGAAGATGACATCCCTAGTTCTTCTACACTTTCTCCAATTAAAGATGTTGCTATCCAAGACAAACCTAATGAAGTTAGGGTTGGGCCTATGGAAAGACCAAGAACTAAACTATTAGAACAACACGTGAACTCACTCTTATTAGATTATGATGTTTGTTATTTTGAGAATTTTATACTACCTAAATCCATGCATTTGTGTATGATTCAGGTTATTGATAACACATGCATTATTGGAGGAGAAGATCATGGAGCCATTGTGCCACACATGAGAGAACACATGGAGGATGTTGATCATGGAAGCACAAGGAAGGAGAAGAGGACAGGAGATCAAGATGATGGGGTTGAGAGCATCAAAGACAAGTCCTTGCTTGTTTCAGCCCCATAATATTGTGCTGCATTTTGGAGGGTTTTTGGGAGCACCTAGGACATGTCCTTTCCTGTCCCATTGTTTTTAATAAAAGGCATGCGATCCTATTAGGGAGCCACACCTATTATGGGTCGGTTTGTCCTTTGATCGAGACCAAACCTAAGTCATGAGTCCAAGTCGAGTTGGGTTAGGGTGGTTCTTGCGCAAGTGCCCTTGTGGCCGCACCCCCTCTCATATATACCTCCCACCTGTGTGTGGAGAGGTTTAGACTACGTATACTATAAACCCTACAACCTCTAGCTAAATTGCTCGAAGCATTCATCTTGAAGTAATACAATTGCAGGTTGTGCGTGATATCCGCTGTTCTATTGGGAATTAGTAGATAAAGGACCACTAGTAGTCGGTGGCTACTCGTGCAAGTGTGTGGATTTGTGAATATCCAAGGGATTGGTTGCTGCTGGAATTGGCATCAGGAGTTAACTAGAGAGTTCGTGGAGAGACACAAGTTATCATCCAATTATCAACTGTGAGTTCATCGAGAAGATCGGGCATCCCCTTATCAGTAAAAGGATGGCTACACACTACTAGGATTTAGCATAGCATAATTGATGAGGACATCCCTAGTACATTGCTACTTAAACAAGATGAAGTGAGACTTGGACCAATGACAAGATCAAGGACCAAGCTACTAGAACAACAGGTGAACTCAATCCTCATTGATTATGCTATTTGTGATTATGAGAATTTTATACTACCTAAGTCTATGCATTTATGTATGATTAGGTTTATTGATAACACAAACATGATGGAGGAGAACAATCAAGAGGAGCTAGAAGATGATTATACAAGTGGTGACAAGAAAGGAGCCATGGTGAAAACAATTGTTATTTCAATGGAAACAATTGTTATTCATCAAGACAAGGGGATAGGTGCCTCCACTAAGTCAAATGCGCCACATAAAATCCTATTTCATATAGGTATGGTTTGTATACCATAATATGGCCGAATACCTTAATGGTGGATCGGTTTGTATCTCTCTTTGAGTCATAGTTGGACTCCTAGTCCTAGTAGGAGTCCTAGTAGGAGGAGGGGACTTGCGCAAGGAACCCCTTGTGGCCGCACCCTCCACCTATATATGTCCACCACCTGCGTGTGGTTTTGGGGAGATCAAGTTTAAACCAAAAACCAACAACCCTATCCTCTAGATTGTATTGCTGCTAAGCATTCATCTTGAAGTTTACCAATTGCAAAGTTGCGTGATATCTTGTTATTCCATCTAGGAATAGGGGGATACAGGACCACTTGTGATCTTTGATTACTTGTGCAAGAGTGTGTAGTTGAGAATATCCAAAGAGCTTGATTGTTGTTGCATTGGCAACAGGGGTCAGCTAAGTGAGAGGTCTCAGTGTAGCACTAGTTATCCACATATCAGAAAAATACAAAAAGAGAGAGAAGCTCATTGAGAAGATTGGGCCACCCCATATCATCTTGGTATCAGATTCTCAGGTTTACTCGGTGAGCAAAGTTACCTTTACTTTTAGTTATTTTTATTCCTATCTAGAAAAAGCCAAAAATATTAGGTTTAGAATTTGCCAGAGACTAGATCAACACCAAATTGCTTCTACCTAGTTGCTGCTTTTTGTTGATTTGTGTTTTTCTGTTTTTCTGTTTTTAGAATTTCATCTATTAGGGTTAGGGTTCATCTACTTATCTTTTGTTTCCATCCATATCGAAAAATTCACAAAAACATTATTCTAGCCGTGTGGTTTATCTCTCGGGAAAGTCTAGACCTACATCTTGTTCTCAAGGTGATCTAGTTTTTCGAGTTACCCTTGTTGCGAAAAAGTTGGGTTCTATTTGTATTTGGGATTCTAGTCATATTCGGGTTACAATCCGCTTCCTATCGTGGCAGCAAAACCCACCGTTTCCCTGCAGTATCCACATCCTAGTCCAACTCGGATTCCCTGCCGTGGGGTGCAAATCGCGTCAAAACGCTGCCGCCGCTGCCGTGGTTCTAGTCGTACTCGGATTCCCACCCACGCTATATACGCGCCATACCCGCACCCACCCGCAACACTCCCAACACCACACCCGCGCCCACTCGCAACACCATCCACACCCACCCGCGCGCTGCTGTGAGGAGCTCTGCCGTGAGCCGTTTTTCAGCCCAAATCGCTGCCTTACGGCACAAAACAGCCGTTTTCTCTGCCGTGAGCTGCAAAGTGCTGCCGTGAGCTCAATTCTTGTCCAATTTTCATAGTTTTTCTTTTGTTTACTCCCTGTTATCTCTAGGTTTCTTGTCTGATCTTTGATAAGCCATAGCTATAGCCATTCTACATCTACATTTAGGTTCCCAAAACCCAAAGACTAGCTATTTTATTGCTCTAAGAGGCTGCTCATTTGATCAAATCTGTCCACTATTTTTGTTTTCCTTCTACTTATTTCTCCTAGTTGATTCAAAGGCTATTGAAAAAATAAAAAAAAATAGAGAAAAAGTATAAAAAAATAGAAAGAAAGAAAAAATTCAAAAGAGGCCGTGCTACTTATCACTAGTGGAAGCTATTTCATATTGGAAATTTTGTCGACAAATTGAGCAATCTTGTGCCTGTTTCATTGAGTATTTGCTAGTGTCTTCTATTGCTTGCAAAATCTCTACCATTTATTTGCTAAGCCACAATTGTCTCTAAGTGTGAGTGTGTTTCCTTAGTAATTTTTATCACATTAAGCAGTGCATTGGAGTTGTTATTTTGGTGTTGTTAGGATTCCCAACCAAGACCCACCAAAAACCCTGTTTGCATTGTGATACTTGATAGCTTCGATATTTGCTTCTCACACCAAAGCACATTATTCATTGCTCCTTGTTGGTAAGTTGATCCTTTTCTCTCTTGGAACATCAAGTGAAGCCATCTTTGCTTGGTTTTGAGTGAGTTGAGAGAGGCACCACAAACCCATTGATTATTTTGTTACTAACAAGTTAATCACGAGTTCTTCTAGTGATGTTGATGTGCAGGCAAAGAAGAAACCCGAGGATGCTGTCCAATGGAATGAGTATGTGGCATTGAGAGATCATATGTACAAAAGAATTTCTGATGTGGTTGAAAAAAGTGATGACCTCTTAAGAGAAGAAATGACTACACTTGATTTGAAGATAGAAGCTTGTGCATCTCAAGAATCTGTCGATGAGATTAAAGATACTTTGAGGACATTGACACAACAAGTTACTACAATTGAAAATATAGTGGAACAACTACAACAAAGACCTCAAGCTTTTGCTCCAATTGATGATGGGAGAGGAAATATTAATGCAGGACGTGGAGGAGTGGCAAGAAGAGTACCATTGGAAAATAATAGAGAGGATGATGGCTTGGGAAAACCAAAATTCTCTATCCCTAGTCTTGCTTGTGATTCTGAAGATGTGGAAGAGTACTTGATGTGGGAGCTAAAAACTGAGAAATTATGGAGACTCCATGAGTACCCCGAGGAGAGGAAAGTGAACCTTGCATCTTCTTCATTTTATGGATATGCTCTTTTGTGGTGGGATGGCATACAAAATATAGATAAGAAAAGGAAGAAGAGGAAGTGAACACATGGAGAGAGATGAAACAATTGCTAAGAGAGAGATTTGTTCCCAAGAATTATATTAAAACTCTCTATGACAAATTACAACAATTGAAGCAAGGATCCAAGACAGTTGATGCCTATTACAAAGAGATGGAATTAATCATTCAAAGGGCTCGGATTAGAGAGGCTCCTGAACAAACAATGCAAAGATTCTTGAGTGGATTGCAATTCAAAGTGAGAAGCATTGTGAGACATGTTCCTTATGCCAATATGAGTGAATTACTATATCAAGCAAGGGAGGCCGAAAAGAGATTGCAAGAAGAGCTACAAGTAAGTGCAAGGAGAAGTTTTCCTTCACAAAAGTCCAATTTTTCATCACCTACACCTCCAACTACTACTACTCGTGGGACTTCTAGTTCCAAACCCGAGCCAAATTCAACAATTTCCAAGAAAACTACTACATCTACTTCGGCTTCTAGTGGTGCTACACCCCTCCAAGGAATAGAGATATGACATGCCATACATGTGGAGGAAAAGGTCACTTTAAGAGGGATTGCCCAAACAAGAAAGTTATGTTCCTCAATGCTAATGATGAGTATGAGACTGGAGATGATGTTGATCCCAACGAGGAGGATGCATTTGATGATGATGATGGTCCTATTGATGCCTATGCTACAAATTATCCAACTATTGTTTGCACCAAAGCATTGAGTATTGTTCCTAGCAATGATGAGAGCCAAAGATGCAATTTATTTCAAACCAAGGCAATTGTTGGTCCTAACATGGCTTGCAAGGTGATCATTATTGGAGGGAGTTGCATAAATTTAGCAAGCAAGGAGTTATGTGCAAAGGTAAGGTTGAGATATATTCCACACCCACATCCATATTATATTCAATGGCTCAATGAGAAGGAGGAAATAAGAGTATGCCAAATTGTGAGAGTGGAGTTCCAAATTGGACCATACAAGGATACTATTGAGTGTGATGTTGTTTCCATGTCGGTTTGCCATCTTTTACCTGGAAGGCCATGGAAATTTGATAGAAAGGTGCTACACAATGGGAGAGCAAACACTTATCAATTGAATTGGAACAATAAGGATATCATATTGAGGCCTATGACACCTCAACAAATAGTGAATGAATCAAGACAAAAACTGGAAGTGAATGTTGAGAGGAGAGAGAGAGGGAAAATATGAGTGAAAATACTACTTCCATGGGGGAAAACAAACCTAGGCCGAGTGGAAAAAGTAAGGGAGTGAGCCTTTTGACAATGTTAGCCACCAAAGAATATTTGAGAGAGTTTGAGGATGATCCTAGCCTACTACCTATAGTGCTCATGCACAAGGGGGAAATTTTAGTTTCTAATGACATGACTCCTCTTTCTATTGGTGTTTCTAATGTTTTGCAGGAATTTGATGATGTTTTTCCAGAAGAAGTGCCCTCAGGATTGCCACCATTGAGAGGGATTGAGCATCAAATTGATTTAATTCCTGGATCTTCATTACCAAACCGAGCTCCCTATAGGACAAATCCCCAAGAGACAAAGGATTGTCAGAAACAAGTACAAGATCTTCTTGATAAAGGTTACATTCGAATAAGCTTATCTCCTTGTGTTGTTCCTGTCATTTTAGTTCCTAAGAAAGATGGTACTTGGCGCATGTGTGTAGATTGTAGAGCAATTAACAATATCACTATTCGTTATCGTCATCCTATTCCACGTTTGGAAGACATGTTAGATGAATTAAGTGGTAGTGCTGTTTTCTCTAAAATTGATTTGCGTAGTGGTTACCATCAAATAAGAATGAAAGAAGGGGATGAGTGGAAAACAACCTTTAAAACAAAATTTGGTTTATATGAGTGGTTAGTAATGCCTTTTGGATTAACTAATGCACCTAGTACTTTCATGAGATTAATGAACCATGTTTTGAGAGATTTTATTGGCAAATTTGTGGTTGTTTACTTTGATCATATTCTCATATATAGCCACAATGAACATGAACACATTGATCATATTAGACAAGTCTTGCATGTGCTAAGAGAAAATAAATTGTATGGAAATTTAGAGAAGTGCACTTTTTGCAAAGATAAGGTCATATTTCTTGGTTATGTTGTCTCTAAACATGGGATAGAAGTTGATGAATCTAAAATTGAAGAAATTAAAAATTGGCCAATTCCCATGAATGTGAGTCAAGTAAGAAGTTTTAATGAACTAGCTGGATTTTATAGAAGATTTGTGAAAGATTTTAGTACTATTGCTGCCCCTTTAAATGATTTGACTAAGAAAGGTGTAAATTTCGAGTGGGGGTTGCTCAAGATATTGCTTTTGATACTTTGAAAAATAAGTTGATTTCGGCTCCATTATTTATGCTACCTAATTTTAATAAACAATTTGAGATTGAATGTGATGCTAGTGGCATAGGGATTGGAGGAGTGTTAATGCAAGATAAGAAACCAATTGCTTATTTTTCTGAAAAATTACATGGAGCACAATTGAATTATTCTGTCTATGATAAAGAATTGTATGCACTTGATAGAGTACTTGAGGTTTGGAAACATTATTTCTGGCCAAAGGAATTTATTATACATTCTGATCATGAGGCATTGAAATTTTTAAAGAATCAATCCAATCTTAATAAGAGACATGCTAAATGGGTAGAATTCATTGAATCTTTGCTATACATTATTAAACACAAGAAAGGATTAGATAATGTGGTAGCTGATGCTTTGTCTAGGAAAAATATGCTACTCACTAAATTGGATGTGCAAGTTTCGGGTTTAGAAGAATTAAAGCCACTATATGTTCAAGATAAAGAATTTTCTACACCCTATAGTAAATGTTCTAATGTGAAGGCTTGGGATAAATATCATATCCATGATGGATTTTTGTTTAGAGCTAACAAACTATGTATTCCCGAGTGTTCTTTGTGTTTGATGTTATTACAGGAATCTCATAGTGGTGGATTGATGGGTCACTTTGGACGAGAGAAAACATTGCTTATGTTTGCTGAAAATTTCTATTGGGCACATATGAGGAGAGATGTCTATAGATTTGTGCAAAGGTGTATTACATGCAATAAAGCCAATTCCAAATTGAAGCCCCATGGATTATATACTCCATTTCTAACACAACCTACACCATGGGAAGATATAAGCATGGATTTTGTGTTAGGCTTGCCAAGGACAAAGAGGGGACATGACTCAATTTTTGTGGTGGTGGATAGATTTTCCAAGATGTCACACTTCATTGCTTGCCACAAAAGTGCTGATGCTTCCCACATTGCTACACTCTTTTTCAAGGAGATAGTAAGATTACATGGAGTACCAAGGACAATTGTTTCGGATAGAGATGTGAAATTCATGAGTTACTTTTGGAAGACATTATGGGGGAAGCTTGGAACCAAATTGTTGTTTTCTACAACATGTCACCCTCAAACAGATGGACAAACCGAGGTGGTGAATAGAACTTTGTCCACATTGTTTAGAACTATGATCAAGAAGAATTTGAAGGAGTGGGAAGATTGTTTGCCACATGTGGAGTTTGCGTACAATAGAGCTGTGCATTCAACTACTCAACTATGTCCTTTTGAGGTGGTTTATGGATTTCGGCCTACTACACCACTTGATTTATTACCACTTCCTATTCAAGAGAGAATTAACATGGATGCATCCAAAAGAGCTGATTTTGTGAAAAAGATACATGAGAAAACAATGAATGCTATAGAGAAGAAAGGGAAGGATGTTGCTCAAAGGAGAAATCAAAAGAGAAAGGAAGTTATTTTTCAAGAGGGAGATTTGGTATGGGTACACTTTCGAAAGGATAGGTTCCCTAAGCTAAGGAAATCAAAATTATTTCCAAGAGGTGCTGGTCCTTACAAAGTGATTGCAAAAATAAATGACAATGCTTACAAGATAGATCTCCCAATTGATGAGTTTGGAGTGAGTAATTCCTTCAATGTTTCTGATTTGACAACATATCATGGAGAGAACCTTGATGTGGACATCAAGTCTTTTAAAGGGGGGAGGATGATGAGGACATCCCTAGTACATTTCCACTTAAACAAGATGAAGTGAGACTTGGACCAATGACAAGATCAAGGACCAAGCTACTAGAACAACATGTGAACTCAATCCTCATTGATTATGCTATTTGTGATTATGAGAATTTTATACTACCTAAGTCTATGCATTTATGTATGATTAGGTTTATTAATAACACAAACATGATGGAGGAGAACAATCAAGAGGAGCTAGAAGATGATTATACAAGTGGTGACAAGAAAGGAGCCATGGTGAAAACAAGTGATCAAGATGGTGAAAACAATTAATAACAATTGTTATTTCAATGGAAACAATTGTTATTCATCAAGACAAGGGGATAGGTGCCTCCACTAAGTCAAATGTGCCACATAAAATCCTATTTCATATAGGTATGGTTTGTATACCATGATATGGCCGAATCCCTTAATGGTGGATCGGTTTGTATCTCTCTTTGAGTCATAGTTGGACTCCTAGTCCTAGTAGGAGTCATAGTCCTAGTAGGAGGAGGGGACTTGCGCAAGGAACCCCTTGTGGCCGCACCCTCCACCTATATATGTCCACCACCTGCGTGTGGTTTAGGGGAGATCAAGTTTAAACCAAAAACCAACAACCCTAGCCTCTAGATTGTATTGCTGCTAAGCATTCATCTTGAAGTTGACCAATCGCAAAGTTGCGTGATATCTTGTTATTCCATCTGGGAATAGGGGGATACAGGACCACTTGTGATCTTTGATTACTTTTGCAAGAGTGTGTAGTTGAGAATATCGAAATAGCTTGATTGTTGTTGCATTGGCAACAGGGGTCAGCTAAGTGAGAGGTCTCAGTGTAGAACTAGTTATCCACATATCAGAAAAATACAAAAAGAGAGAGAAGATCATTGAGAAGATTGGGCCACCCCATATCAATAATAATAACTTAGTAAAATGCCCTATAATGCATACTACTCAAAAACTCTAGTAATGCATAGTAAAATATGGGAGATTTGATGGTGTCACTTGCCTCTGAAGTTGGTGAAGAACAATCACCTTCTCTTCACAAAATAGAACGTTCTCTCCGTACAATCTAAACAATACAAGTAAACAACAATAAACAAACAATCACAAGAAAAAGAACAAATTATAACAATCAACAAACTTAACACAACAATCTATTCTACCAAAGAAATTATTGTGTTTGGGTTTAGTGTATAGCAAATGGCTAAGGATTATGCCTTGAAGAGTTCAAACTTATTGAATAAACGTTTCACTAAGGATTGTCAGTTTTGCTCTAATATGCAAAATGAAAACTTGTTATTTCAATACACAAAGAGAAACTAAGTAATTGTAGTTAGTGTTTTCCATTTGTGACTAAGGTTTGGTCTTTGATCAAAAGATCAATCAAAGGTCTTGGCCTAAACTATTTCTATCTTGGGTTCTTCAAGTCTTGTTTTGCTTCCTTGAGTTGCTTCTACTGTATAAGTCTTTATGCATGTACTTCAATGGCCTTACTTGTAGTCCTTCTTACTGGGTTGAAGAAAATCTTCTAAAGTACTATCTAGGATCTAGGGACTTAGTCATATATAATAAGAGATGTAGTAGAGATTGTTAGAGTTCCTTAAGAATGTACTTGTAAAATCTTCTCTTCTTCGTCATCTTCTGGGAGAGTATTCTTCCTTGAGTTGGCTTCTCGTTGAAGTTGTTCTTCTTGATCAAAAGACTACTTGTTGAATTCTTGGTAAAAACTCTCATCTCACTTGGAAAACAAATTCTAAGTCCTTAGACAAAAACTAACTTGACTCTAGTTATCTTGGACAGGTCGTAGCTCCAAGTCTTAACATTGGTTGGTCTTCTTCTTAAGGAAAATCTTCAACTCCTTTGTAGCTTCCTCCTTGGTGTGGTGACTTCATTGGAATTTAAAAACTTGATGGTCTCTGTAGAAACTAAGGTTTTTCTTGATATAACTTAGCCATCGCAAAGTCTAAGGAGAGAGAAGAAAAGAGAAGGGAGAAAGACTTAGAGAAAAATATATGGTTGATCTTCTTGAAGTTCCTCTTGATTTTATTCTAAGTGGTTCTACTTCTTGGAGATGCTGATTTTCTTGGCTAAGTCCTCCATTGATCTTCTAGCTTCATGTTGGAGCATCTTCTTTGCACTTCATGGTTTTCACGACTCTAGACTTAGTGGTTTTTCAACTAAGAGGGACACCTAGAACAAAATTACATTGACATGGTTTCAAGGCAACAAAGGGATTAGGTTTTGGTATCTCTAGACTAAGGTTAGTACTTAGCACAAATTTGGTAGAGAAAACATATTGAAAATAGTAATATAATTTAAACTAAGTCAAAAACACTAAAAAAAGCCAAACAAATCTAAATTCTATTTTAATTGGTTCAAAAATTATTTTGGGACAAATAATATGGAAGTATACATCCTATGGTTTCCTGTGATATTTTATTTGCAATTTTTAGATTTGTGGTATTTAAGCTATGCCAAAAATCAAGAAACAAGCATATTTAAAATTGAACAAAATTAAGTTTTTCAAATTTTCATTTGGACAGTGCTAAAAGATTCTACATGTTGTGGTGATTTCGAAAAGTTCAAGTTTGCTAAAATTGGATCTACGGTATTTTTTTTACGATAGATCTAATATGGATGGTCTTTTCTGCAAAACTGCCTATATAGATTAATTCCGGAATAAACAGAAAAAAGGATGTGACACATGTCGTCTTCTGATTGGGCTGAGCTGCTGACTAGGCTGTTGCGTGGCGCTGACACGGCGATGACGAGGCAGGCACATGGCATGCTGTTATTGGCTGTACCGTTTCGCTGATTAGGTCTAGCTTACGCCGTTGGATCTTGATCCAACGAAGGAAAATAGATCGCGGATATGCTCACCGGAGATGAATGTTTTCCACCGATGACGAAGAAGACGGCGGTGGTGCCAAGCTGACGTAGATGGCGGCGACGTTAGGGTGGCTCCACGGCGGTTCCGAGGATGGTGGAAGATTCTCCATGTCACGGAGATCCTAACCGTGGTATCCGTTCTCCTCCTCCTCGCTCCAATGAAGGGGTCGTCTACTCCCGAGCTCGGTAATGGTGGCAGCGGCGGAAACTTTTCGGCGGTGGAGGGACTTAGGGTTAGGGTTTTCGAGCACACACGGGCGTAGGGTCCGTACTTATGGGGGAGGATGCGTGGGGGAGGGGGCAAAGAGAGGCGGCGACGGAATTAGACGACGTGGCCCTGCGGGACACGGACGTCGATGGTGTGACGCACGGGTGATGTCATAGATGATGTCATGGCGGCGTCATGCTGGCGTCACGGGGTGGGCTCGGGCTGTCAGCAAAAGATCGGGGGAGAGACGTGTGTTGTGCTTGCGGGTTGCTAGCAGGCCGCGCTGTTGGGCTTCGCGGCTCCGCGTGCGGTAGATAAGAAATGGCATTTGGCCCACGTAGGCTGCTGCTTTTTTGTTATGTTTTCCCTTTTCTATTTCTATTTTATTATTTAATCCATAACTTATGATTTACTAATCCAATTGACCTCAAATAAAATTCTATAATTTTGTAAAATCTTTCTGTTTCAAAATAAAATATTTAGGAGATGTTTTAACATACTTAAAATAATTGTATTTTCAAAATATGATTTAATTACTATATCTTTACTTAATGTTATTTTCAAATTAGGGAAATTATTAATTGAACATATGGTCAAAATATTATTAAATTACTAATCTTTACTTAATGTTATTTTCTCTAAGTTAAATACCCACAACAGTAAGGGTTTTTATGGAAATCGTCTTAGTACCAAAATCTTGATATAGTAATGGAAGAAAAAAATGATATAGTTACTTTTGTCTTTGAGAATAATTTTATTAATCAAATAGTTGGAGGATGAATCATTATTGATGAGTAGGAGTTGGAACAATCATTCGTAAAACATCTTGTTTATGGAAAACCATTTTATATTCTTAAGGTTTGCAATTATGGAAAAATAGTTTCTTTGCATAATTATCTATTTTGAAGATTTAGGGTTTTAGAAAACATAGGCATATTTGAATTATCATTTCCGAAAACATTAGAATAGAAATTTTATTTCTTTCGTGTTATGTTTTTTTTTTGTGACTTGCATTAGTGGAAAACAAAAGTTATAAATTTTTGTGATTTTTGAATTCCTCCAAAAATCAGGGATGTTACAAAACATGGAGGCATGAAAGCGTGCAGATTTTTTGAAGAAGGTCCATGATAAGACGAAGGATGCAATTGATAAGGAGGGCAAGAATACAGCTGATCGCGTTAACAAGAAGCGCAAGGAGGTTGGTGACGACGTCCCTAGCTCTCTACCATTTTCTACACATGATGATGTTGTTGTTCAAGAAAAGGATAATGAAGTCAGACTTGGACCAATGACAAGATCAAGAACTAAATTATTAGAATAACAGGTGAAGTCACTCTTAATAGAATTTGATGTTTGTGATAATGAGAATTTTATAGTATCTAAGTCTATGCATTTATGTATAATCAGGTTTATTGATAACACAAACATTGGTTGAGGAGGACCTCAAGACATGCTGGAAAATAACAAGTACTTGCTGGAAAACAAGAGGGAACATCTGGAAAAAAAGGAAGCACTTGAGGAAAACAACATCTACAAGCTCGAAAACAATATTTACAAGCTGGGAAACAAGAAGAGGCTGCTAGAAAACACCAAGAAACAAGTGGAAAACAACATGTGCTTGAGGGAGGAGAGGGACGCAGCACATGGAGGGAGAGATAACGATGGCGCCCAATGCCCTATTGTTGTGCCAAGCGAGGGTCATAATTTTTAATTAGGACCAGAACATGCGTTTCCTTTAGGCCGAACCCACATGGGTCAGTTTGTATCCAATTTAGAGTCCAATTAGAGTCCAACCCGAGACAATTAACCGGTGGTGCGCCATACCTCTTTGGCCGCACCCTGATGACATAAGACACACGTTCGTTGGGAGACCCCAAGAGGAAGGTATGAAGCGGAAAACAACAAGTTTTCCCTCAGAAAGAAACCAAGGTTTAATCGGTCCAGTAGGAGAAATAAATCACTTCTGAAGGTTGACGACAACTGATCTTGGCAAGGCGCACTACCAGGCTCAGCAGGAACATAGAATCTGCACACAACACAACCAAGATACTTTGCCCCAACAAAACAGTGAGTGTCGGAGAGAGCTCGTCTGCCTGGACAGGATAGCTCTTAAAGGTTCGAACACTGGGGGCTAAACACGCTTCCTTCACTTCTAGAGGAGGCTTCGAGATGGAAGCTTGAGCATAACAACAATGGCGACACAGAGATTTTTATCCAGTTTTAGGCCACCAGTGTGGTGTAAAACCCTACTCCTGCTTGTCGGATGGATTGCACCGCGTTGATTACAATACAAAGGTGAGCTTGTGCTCGGAACAGACTAATTGAGCTCTACGATGGTTCGAGCTCCCTTTGCTCAAGGCCCGGTGGTTCCCTTCTTATGCTGGCGTTTGGACCTCCTTCCCGCTCATTTGGCAGGAAAGGGTTACCACAAAGTGCCAAAGGAGGAGCGTCACGTTCTTCTGCGCCTCCTGCGTGGTCCTGGTCGCTGGGGGACAACTCCACCGTCCATGGCGTCACGGTGGGGGAGCCCGGTGACGCCGCCTTCGTCTTGTAGAGTGGTCTTGGTCTTCTTGCACCAAAGGGGGAATCTTTGGGAACCCCTTTGGCTGCCGCAGTTGTCCTTCGGCCTTTATACACCAGAATGGTAACTGGGCACAAAGCAGTCCTGCACCCCTACGCGGCTTCTGTCACCGCACGGATATGCGACCGTCAGCCGCACATGCCTCTTCCCCTCCTGGCGGGTGAGTCCCTTTGAGAGGAGCGAAGTGGTGGGGTCGAGCTCCTCTCGAAAGGAAGGTGCGTCAAGCCTCACCGTTAGGGCTCTAGGGAGCCCGAGAAAGGAGTGCCAAACCTCTCCAGGGACCCAATCACTCGGTGGCCTTTAGGGGATGCTCTTTGGACCGGGCAGCAGGAGACAGGTCGGCATACCCTGGTATCCAAAGGCCCAACAGTAGCCCCCGGGCCCGCGAGGCACACTTGTCCACGTGATACGAGAAGACGCGGGGCCACCGCTGCTCGCCCGGCGTGCGACGCATGGTGCGACCGTTCACGCACCACATCCCACGACTGATTGGACGTGGGAAAAACGACTCTCTGCGCTGCAGCCAGACAGTTCGTGGAGACTTAGCGACCCACGCCACGACCTCCTTCTTGGCTTCCGCGCACCTCCCCTTCTTCCTCTTTCCTTCTCAGGCCGAAGTGGTTCCCCTTAGCTTTCCCTTCAACTCGCCGCCGCTCTTTGCCATAGCACCATGACTCCCGTGGTCGCGCCCTCCACCATCGATGATGGCAAGATGAAGAAGGCCCGACGCATGGCGGCACACTCTATCGTTCTCCTCGCGGGTACAGCCGACCTCGATGACGTTTGCCCAACGATGTATGCAATCTTTTTCCGGTCGGTGTTCGCGGGGGTGATTCCCCCCTTCTCTTCCTTCTTCTACGCCATCCTTGATCACTACCGCATCCACCTCCTCCATCTCTCCCTGGTTCCACCCTGACCCTCTCCGCCTTTGCTTTTTTTACTGCGAGGCCTTCCTAGGCGTGAAGCCCTTTGTATATCTCTTCCGCTGCTTCTTCGATCTGCAAGAGGACCAGGCAGAGACGGGTATCGGGGACCTCTCCTTCCACCTCGGGAGTCCGGGGGCCGCGTTCCCCCAAATGGAGATCCCCCCTTAGGTCCCTGGCTTCCGCTCGTCGTGGCTGTACGTCGAGGCACGGGAAGCTTGCGACCTCCTGGAATTCCGTTCGTCCTCGCCCGTACGCCACTCAGGGTGGCGGTCGGAGGAGCTCTCCGACAGTAGTCTTCAACCTCTGATGAAACTCATACATGAGCTTCGCGGGTTCAGCCTCACCTTCGAGATGCTTGTTTCGGAGATGGTGCAGAGGCGCCTCGCCCCCTTGCAGCGTCATGAGAGGCCCTTGTGGTTGTATTCGGGTCCCAGCGACCCAATGCGCCTAGACCATCACTTCACCAGCATGCGCACCACCTCCATGGCGCTCGGGGTGCTTCTTCACTTCGACTTGCCGACGGGACTCCCCCGGCTTGGTTCCTCTTAGTGATGTCCCGGCGGAGGTAGGGAGGCGATCTTGGAGATGGCACCGTCCTTCGACATGTGGGGCCCTCTCGCCTAATGGACGGAGTCGCGCGAAGATAACCCGCACGCCCTGGACTCCATCGAGGAGAGCGTCGAAAGACCTCCTTCTCCTCACGCCGTCGCAGCTGATACATCCCCCTCGCGGAGGCGCCACAGGTTGTAGCTGTCTTCCGATGGGGAGGAGGATGGTGAGGACGCCCCGGCGAATCACGCCCGGGAAATGACGAGGACATCGACGAAGCGCTCAGTGATTGCCGCCTAGGGAAGAGGCTGCGGATAGGAGATGGCATGTCGTCCTCCGAAGTCGCAGCTAAGAAGCCCCCAGCGGTGCGGCCTCCATCACGCCGGCGCCGTCCCAGAGTGTGGCGCTTCAACGGAGGGTAAGAGATCCTTCCTCCAATTCTTCCTTCTGCTTCCCTGATTCATGCTTTGACGAGTCGTCGCTGTAGGGAGCAAGTCGAGTATGCCCCCGGTGAGCCGTGTTCTGGCGCCGCTGCGGCGCCTCAGGAGGACCCTTCCCCGACGGAGGTGGATGTAGTTGAGGTCCTTGTCGCGATGTGCCTCCGGCTGAGGCCCTCCTAGAGGTGCTTGCAGAGGAGACCTTGGTGCCCCCTACGTCGAGAGGGGCGCTTCCGTCCTGCTAGGTCCGGGCGAAGCCAAGGGTGATGTAGAGGCTGCACCGTATGTAGGTGCAGTGCCAACCATGGTGTATGTAGAGGCAGCACCGGCGGCAGGCACGACGTCCATCGAACATCGGTGTTTGGAGCCGATCAACGTGCCCGCCGGCTTGGGCCCTGGCCTTGGCTCCCTTGTGGAGGATCTGTCCAGGCAGATCCGCGATGTCGTTGCTGCCCAGGCCTCTTCTCAAGTAGTTGTCCTGTCTGCCGAGCTGGTGCGCCTCGAGGTCCTAGGTGGCCAGCTGCGGGAGGCAGTCATGGCCGGCCTTGCTCAGGAAGAGACAGCAGCCGCGGCGAGTCGCGCAATCCCGGCGGAGGCTGAGCGTGAGCGCGAGGATGCCGCCACAGCTGAAGGAGGCCCAGCTTGCCTTGGCGACTACACGAGGCGGCCTCGAGGAGCTCCGCATGGAGAAAAACCAGCATTCCCTGGAGGTGGAGGAGTGGCTTCGTATTCGCCAAGAGAAAGAGGAGGGACTTTCTTCGAAGGAGGCCGCAGTCAGCGAGGCTGAGGGTGACCTCGTCAAGCGGGAAGAGCGGTTGTCCTGCGCTGTGATCGAGCTCAGCCTCGAACATGAGCGCCTTGACACCCTCGAGGTGGAGGTGCGGCGGATAGAGGCCCACACCTAGGAGAAGGTCAACGTCAGCAACGCATGTCTTGCCTGGGCAAGGGATGATCGCGACCGGGGCATTGGGAAGGAGGTCGCGGCGGGTCATGCCGCCATCGGCGATGAACTCCTGAAGGAGTTCAGTCTGAAGAACAAGGACTTGGAAGCCACGTTTACCAAGCAGAGGAAAGGGCTAGAGAAGAAAGTGAGGGAGCTCGAGGTGGATTTGGAGAGGGTCCGCCGGAGGCGCGACGAGGACAGGCAGCCAAGGTCTTGGCTGCCAAGGAGGCTGCAAAGCACCGGGCGGACCTTCTCGCCCCGCAGGAGCATATCGCCCCACTCATGGTGGCTGGAGAGGAGCGTGCCTCCACCCTGGAGGCGCTTGACCTGCAGCGCCAATTTCGGGCGTTGTTCCGTGAGGCGGTGCACCACTCCCGCACCGTCGCCGATCTCCTACACATTGAGACGTCGGCCCTCCCCCTCGAGTACACCGGTGCCAGTTGCATCAAATACTTCTCGCAGTTCATCAAGACGCTCGAGGAGGAGGTCCAGGATCTGGACCAAGTCTTGAACGAGTACATCCGCAAACTCCTTGCGGTGGCGGTCAACCACGCCTTCTCCCGTTTTCATCTCCCCGATCCCCTCTTTGACTTTGATACCCTCTCCGCGCCTATTCCGCGCAATCTTCAGGAGTCCCTCCGAGGCCAGGTGCGCGAGCAAGTGAATGCCTTCACCGAGGAGTTCGGTCCGCCGTCTGGCCCGTCTTCGTCGACCCTCCTATTGCTGATGAATCGGGAGGATCTGATGATGATGATGCTGAGGATGCCGCGTGATTATTCCCCGATGCATGTAAACAGTGAGTAGGTGAAGATTTTGTTGGATGACAACTTTGTTTTGTTGGGTTCTACTTTACTGGTACTTCCTTATGGTGATACTTATCTCTTTTGTGATGGTGTCCTTCAAGGCACTTTGTTTGTGTCCTTCGTGGTGATCCTCCATCTGCTCCCTGCGGAGGATCCTCTTGAGCTTTGTTTGGGGGTTTGTGTGTTGTTCGCTTGTCCCTCGGAGTGAGGTTGCCACCGTTACCTGCAGTTTGTGCCTCTGGAGAGGTGCGCGCTTGGTTGTTCGTTCGTGAGCATCTCACGAGGAGAAACACCGAGGGGATTGGCGAAGTGTTTCTGTGCGGTACCGACCCGCTCACATACACTGTTCCAGCCCCTGCTCGCGGGATGCTTTTGAGAGGAAAAAATCCTTCGCACGCCTCTCTGAAGAGAGGAAGGATGCATGCTTGGATGAATGCACATGATGTTTTGCTGGATGCAAGATGCAGGCAAGCCGGCATGCAAGGAGAGATTTCTTTGTGAAAGCAACAAGATTTTACTGCTAGGGTGAGGCATTATTCTCTTACAAAACACTTGGGGATGTCGGGACCTTGTGGTCCCCCAAGAGGCACTTGACATCACCGTGCGGACACGGGACTCCCGTCGTCATGGGGCTGATACTCACGCGAGTTCAGGTGCATAGCTCGAGGATATAATGGCCTTGTGGCGCCTCGAGTAACAAAATATTGCCTTGCCGTAGTGATGCTCCCATTTGTGTGGGTAGAAGCTCTCGCGGCCTTGTGGTCCGGCTGGCGAGAGCTCCATGAGACCCTCACGGAGAGAGGTCCTAGCGTCGTTTTTACCATGGTGTCATGGGGTCCCCACGAGGGTGCGTCTCCATGGCCTTGTGGGGGCCATGGAACGAGCATGTGGTGAGCGCTCCTCCCTAGGAGAGAGGCGCACTCTCATGGAGATCAGTGGCAGCCCCCGAGCCTCCAGCGCTCTGGGGGGTCTTCTCGGTGGTAGCCCCCGAGCCTCCAGCGCTCTAGGGGGTCTTCTGGGTGGCTGCCCCTTCGCGAGAAGCGAGCAAACTCTTCTTGGGAGCCTCATCGAGGTGTCCCGCGTCGTCTTTATCGGTCGGGTGGGAGATGGCCACCTCCTTGTAGGATCGCTCGACTGAGCGTGTCGCCTCCTACACCTCTCCATGGATGGTGATGGTGATGGTGCCAACATACCCGAGTAGCTTGGAAAGGTTGTACACATGGTGCGTCAGGACCATGAACTTTGCGAGAGCTGGGTACCCAAGGATGGCATTGTAGGGGAGGGAGATGTGCGCGATGTCGAAGTCGAGAGTCTCGGTGTGGTAGTTCTGGCGAGTGCTAAGCGTGACAGCAAGGCGCACCTGTCCCAGGGGACCGTGGTGCCGTCGGTGACGCCGGTGAACGGCCTCGTGGGGGCCAGGTGCTCGTAGGGAACCTGGAGCCGCTCGAATGTAGGCACCGAGATGACGTTGAGGCCTGCACCCCTATCAAGCAGTGTCTTGTTGATGGCAATGTCGTTGATGGTGGGGGTGCAGACCAGGGGCAGGATCCCCACGGTCCTTGTGGAATTGGGGTGGTCGTTGATGTGGAAGGTGACCTTGTGGTCTGACCACTTGAGTAACATTGCCGCAGCTGTGCCTGAGTGGACATCAGCAATCTCGCGCGAGATCTTCTTGAAGTTGCGGTTGGAGAGTGGAGCTTGTCCTCCACCAAGAATGCAGGCCATGTAGCCTGTTGGTTCTTGGTAGCCCCCGTTGTGTTTGTTGCCCCGCCTCTGCTTGCCCTCAGCGTGTGGCTGTGTGGCAGCGTTCACCTGTGGCGCCGGTGGGTTGGGACGCTGCAGCTTCTGCGGGGGTGTCTGCTGCATGGGTGGCTGGTAGCCTCTGTTGATGTAGTTGCCGTACCCTGTGTACTGGTTCGGGCCGCGCTGCTCCCATCTGACTCTAGCGCGGCCTCCCCCTCGCCCAGGACTGCGCCAGCCGCCGCCTGAGAGTAGCCCTCCTGGCCACCCCTCATAAGGCGGTGATGACCCACAAGTATATGGGATCACAACAGTCTTCGAGGGAAGTAAAACCGAAATCTATTGATTCGACACAAGGGGAGGCTAAGAATATTTATAAGCCTTAAGAACTGAGTTTTAAATTCAGCTGCACCTGAAAGTAGATTTGCTCGCAAGAATTTATCAGGGTAACAGTTTTATAGCAACAGTAGTAATAAAATAACAGCAGGAGTAAAATAATAACAACAATAGCAATCGTGGGAAACAGCAGGATGAAGATACCGTAGGCAAAGGGAATGGATGAATGGGCGTTGCATGGATAAAATAGTTCATGTAATAATCTAAACATGGGCATTGCATAAAATAATAATAAAGCATCCAAGTTCTAGACAAACCATAGGCATGTGTTCCAATATAGTCATACGTGCTTGCAATGAGAAACTTGCACAACATATTTTGTCCTACCAACCCATTTTCAGCGGGGCCTTAAGGGAAACTACTGGTAATTAAGGTGCTCCTTTTAATAAAGCACCAGAGCAAAGCATTAACACTCCGTGAACACAGGTGATCCTCACATCAAAACCATCCCCTCCGGTTGTCCCAATTTCTGTCACTTTGGGGCCTTGGGTTCCGGACAATGAGATATGTAAACAACTTGCAGATATGATCAAGAAACATAATTATACTCATGAAACAATAACATGTTCAGATCTGAGATCATGGCACTCGGGCCCAAAGTGACAAGCATTAAGCATAACAAGTTGCAGCAACGGTAGAAAACACTAATAATGGATACTAGGCACTATGCCCTAACAATCTGGCATTATTACATGATCGATCTCATCCAATCCCTTCCATCCCTCTCAGCCTACAACGGTGTTTACTCATCATGGACGGGGGAATCATGGATGGTTAATGGAGAAGAAGTGGTAGTGCCGATGGCAATTATCTTCTCCGAATCCCCGTCCCGGCAGGGCGTCAGAACAGGAACTCTGATCCCCGAATTAAGTTTCGAGGTGGCGGCGGCACTCTGTTGTGTTTCTCTGAAATATGACGAACCCCCTGTTGTTTTAGGGTGTGACCAAACAAAATTAACAGGGGCAGAAAAGGGATATAAATACTCTAAGGCAAAATAAATCATCGAGGCTTAATTGACTTTTTGTTTTCAGTCATATGCATGCATGAGCATGTGCCAAGTCGATTCAAGGGAAACAATCGGAGGGAGATACCACAATGCCATACCCTTCTATGAATAAAACAATGCAAGTAAACATTTATACGACATGCTATCTTATATTAATAAGTTGGAACTAAACATGTGAGAGCACGAACTACTAAGCATCAATTAAATAACATACACCTTACACGAACAAACTAAGCATGTCCACATGGACGAGTATATGTACAAAAATAAAATAAATAGAGTTCATACCAGCCACTCACCACAACTTGAATTGTCGTAAATCGTCATTATTGCTCTTCACTCGTGTGGATTGAATAATATAGAATGATAACCAAGCTCCAATGGAGACACGGAAGACCGATGAACTTTACAACAAACTTTACAAAACCAAAAAAGAACAACAAATATTTTTGGATTTTCGAATTAAAACAAGAACAGAAGGAACAAGCAAATAGAGCAAAATATTTTTGTATTTTTGAATATTAAACCAAAACGAGAAAGTAAAGCAAACCAACAAAAGACACTAAAGAAGCAAATAAAGAGAAACAACAGAAATATTTTTGGTCTTTTATGTTTTGGAAAGCAAGAACAAAACAATACAAACAAAGAGAAACGAAAGAAGCGAAAGAAACAAAAACATGGATATACAAAGAACCGACAGAAATATCATATATAGATGAGTGTGATGTCGGTATACATCCCCCCAAGATTAGGCTTTGGACTCTTCTTGATCATATTATATCATCCTCTTCTCTTGACCCTTGAAGACTTCCTTCACACCACACTCAATGTAATTTGCATTAGAGGGCTAGTGCACAACTAAAAATTCATGGGTTCTACATGGGCACAATTTCTATTGATACTTTTAAACATTAGTGATGAGGACATCCCTAGCTATTCACCTATTATTACACATGATAAGGTGGCTGTCCAAGATAATGAAGTGAGACTTGGTCCTATGACAAGATCAAGGACCAAACTATTAGAACAACAGGTGAATTCACTCCTACTTGAGTATAATGTTTATAATTGTGAGAACTTTATACTACCTAAATCTATGCATCTATGTATGATCAGGTTTATTGATAACACAAACATACTTGGAGGAGAACATCAAGAGGAGCTGGAAAACAATGATGAGAAGCTGGAAAACAAGATCACCATGGAGAAAAGAAACAAACAAGGAGGTGAAAACAAGCATGCCATGGTGAAAACAAGAATCCAAGATGGTGAAAACAAAAGCACAAGTGTGGAAAACAACTACTAGATTGTTATTCCACACTAGGAGATGGTGAAAACAAGAGGAGGGCGCCCACAATGGATATCAATGCGCCACATATAGTTATATTTTTGTTACACACGGTTTGTATACCATTATGGCCACACCCCTTAATGGTGGGTCTGTTTGTATCAAGTTGAGTCGGTTTGGTTGCACCCAAACCAACTATTGAGTCCTAGGTTGAGTCCTATTCGGGTTGGGCTTGTTTGCTTGTGCAAGAGGCATTGTGGACACACCCAAACCCCTCCTTAAATAGCTAGGATCCGATTAATAGCAATTAGACTACGTTAAACACAAAACCCTAGACCTCTAGATCGAATTAGCTTGTAAGCATTCATCTGGAAGTTCATCTGCAAACTTTTCATGTTACTTGCTGTTCCATTGGGAATAAGACGGTACATGACCACTTGTAGTCGGTGGATTACTTGTGCAAGAGTGTGGAGTTGAGAATATCCTTTGGGTTGCTAGCTGTTGCATTGGCATCAGGGATCAGCCGGGAGAGTTTTCAGTGGCGCACTATTTATCATACCAAAGTTATCTGTGAGTTCATCGAGAAGATTTGGACACCCCTTATCATCTTGGTATCATATTTACAGGTTGCCTCGGTGAGCTATCATATATCCCTTAGATTTGAGTGTTTTTATTCCTATACAAAAAATTGCCCCACAAAAATAGGTCTAGTTCATTGCCATAGCCGTAGATCCACCTTAGTTTCAATTACTAGTTGCTGTTTTTGTGTTTGATTTTATGTTGCTTTTTATCTTTTTAGTTTTCTATTTTTCGGCAAGGGTTAGGGTTCTTGTTCCCCTAGTCGAGTTCATATAAAAAAACTACAATTTTTTTCTCGATTCGGTGCTGTTTTGATCTTCCAATCCAAGTTCTACTCGATTTCTGTCGTGGCACCAAAATCCCACCGATCCGCTGCCGCCGTACACCACCGCTGTCGTGCCCTACTCGGAGTCGAACTCCCTGTTGCGCGCTGACAAAACAGCCCCGCGCGCCCGTAACGCACTTACCAAATCCAGTGCGCGCACTCTGCCGCCGACACGATTTTGCGCAAAATGGCTGCCGCGCTCTCTACCGCGCGTTGTTTTCTTTGCCGCCGCTGCCTCGCTTCGCCAAAGCACGCGCACGCCCAACCCCCGCCATCCTCTGCATTTTAGCGCGGGCGTCCGCCCGCGATAGAAAATCTCTGCCGCCGCTGCCGCGCTCTCTCGCTCGCTGCCGCGTGCACACACCACAGCACAGACGGCAGCGTTTCGCTGCCGTGTACTGTTTTTTTGCCGTGCGTGCGTGAGGGTTCTGCCGCGGCACGATTTTTGCTCGTTTTTGCTGCCGTACGCCACAGTTTGAGCTGTTTTCCTGCCGTAAGCCATTAGTTGCTGTTAGGTTAGTTCTTTTTGTTTTTCCTTTTTGTTTTTCTTAGGAGTTCTATATCCAATCCTTGTGAACCTAGCCACAACCTTTCTACAGCATATTTAATAGGAACTTGCCCTCAAGTATAGCTATTTTTGTGCTCTGACAGGTTGCTCATTTTCATCACTACCATTGTGTTCACTTGTTGTTTGGTTCATATTGCTCCTAGTTGTGTTTAAGCCCATTGGAAAAATACAAAAAAATAGAAAAAGAGTAAAAGTATAAAAAAAGAGAAAAGAGAAAATAGAAAATTGCAAAGAGGCCGAATTGATATTATTGTTTACTAGTGGAGCTTGCCATTGTGACACTTGGTTTTTTCTTTGAGAAATCTTGTGCCTGTCTAGTGCATTGCAAAATCTCATCCATATATTTGCTTTGCCACATTTGTCTCCATTATTGGTGTGTGTTTCCTTGGGTATTTTTATATCATCACAAAACAGCAAATAGGACTTGTTACTTTGGTGATTGTTAGGTATCCATACCAAGCCCCACTAAATAACCTGTTTTCCTTTGTGAGAGTGAAAACCCTGGGTATTATCTTCTTCACATCAAAGTACATTAATTGCCTCTACTTGTTGGTAAGTTTTCTATTCACTTTGGAATGGTAAGATAACTCAATTGTCTTGCTAGTTGTTGAGTGAGCTGTGAGAGAACACCACCTTATTGATACTTGTTTCTGTTTTCACTAACCTACTAATGGATCTCTCTAGTGATGCTATTGTGCAGCAAAAGAAGGACCATACATAAGGAGTGAATTGGAGGGAGTATGAGGCACTACGAGATGTGTTGACAAACCAAGTGAAAGACAACCACACAGATCTTGAGAAATTTGTGACTGATGCTTGTGATCCCCTATATGAAGCAATGCAAGCCATGGAGAATAAAGTGGGGGAGACACATAAAATGGCCGAGACCAATAATGAGCAAGTGAATACTATACAAACTTCCATTGCTACATTGACTACTCAACGTGAGGCTCTTCAAAATTTAATTGCACAAAGATTGCCTGTTCATGATGATGGTAATGCTAGTGTGCATAGTGATGCAAATAATGGTTTTGAAGCTCATGATGAGGTGGAAAATAATGGTGGCCGTGGAGTTAGAGGGGACAGAGGCCGAGGAGGTTTTCAAGGCCGAGCAAGGCGTGTTCCCAGTAATATTATTCCTGAAAATCATAGAGAGGATGATGGTTTGGGTAAACCCAAATTTTCTATACCACCTTTTAGCTTTGATAACATGGATGTGGAGGAATATTTGCTATGGGAGCTGAAAATTGAGAAGCTATGGCGTTTGCATGATTATACTGAGGACAGAAAAAATAAATTGGCTTCTTCCGAGTTTGATGGATATACTCTTCGTTGGTGGGATACTACTGTGAATTACCCATTATCACTTGGAATACTATGAAGAGGGTCATGCGGGACAGATTTGTACCACCAAATTACATTAGACAGCAATTTGATCAATTGCAACAATTGATGCAAGGTTCTATGACTGTTGATGCTTATTATCAGGAGATGGAATGGATCATGCAAAGGGTACGAGTGAGAGAGCAGTTGGAGCAAACTATGCAACGTTTTCTTTCAGGTTTGAACTACAAAATTAAAGGCATTGTTAGGCATCACCAATATCATGATTTGCATGAGTTACTTCATCATGCTAGAGAGGCTGAATCACATATCAACGAGGAGGCCAAAATTTCAGCAAGAACACGGGGCAGATTTCCTTTGAGAACCCCTTCTGTGGCTACTGCACCACCTCCACAATCAGCTATTCGTGGTGTTTCTTCTTCAAGGCCGAGCCTAGTGTGTCCACTTCAAAGAAAACATCACAACCATCAGCTAGTACCACGGGTTCAAGTGCATCCACAGCAAGAAACAGGGATATGACATGCCATACATGTGGAGGAAAAGGCCACTTTAAGAGGGATTTCCCTAATACTAAAATCATGATTATTAATGAGCACAATGAGTATGAGACACGAGATGATGTTGATCCTAATGATGATGATGATGATGGCTATTTTAGTGATTCTCCATTGGATGCTTATGCTACTTCTATGCCATCTATTATTTGCACACAAAAAACTTTGAGTGTTATTCCTAGTCCTAAAAATCAAAGGTGCAATTTATTTCAAACCAAGGCTGTTATTGGTCCTAATATGGCTTGCAAAGTCATTATTGATGGAGGGAGTTGCAGGAATTTGGATAACAAAGATATATGTGCAAAGCTAAATCTGAAATATTTACCACACCCTTCTCCTTATCATATACAATGGTTGAGTAGCACTGGAGCGATGAAAGTGAGCCATATGGTGCGTGTGGAATTTCAGATTGGTCCTTATAAGGATTCTATTGAGTTTGATGTGGTTCCTATGACTGTTTGCCACTTATTATTGGGAAGACCATGGCAATTCGACAGGAGTATGAAGCATGAAGGGAGAGACAATACTTATGAGTTGAATCACCATGGGAGAACTATTATTTTGAGGCCTATGCCACGACAGAAAAATGTAAATGAGCCTCGTTCCAAAATATAAGTGAAAGTTGAAAAAGAGAGTGAGAGGGATGAGGGAAAACAAAATTCACAAGATGTGGGTAGTAGTAGTCAAACCAATTCGAGTGGTAAAAATAAAAATAAGAGAGAGAGCCTATTATGCATGTTAGCCACTAAAGAGGATTTGAGGGAATTTAGGGTGGATCCTACACTAGTCCCTATTGTGCTTATTCACAAGGGAGAGATTTTGGTTTCTAATTTCATGACCCCTATTTTTCTTTGTGTTTCTCATGTGTTGCAGGAATTTAATGATGTTTTTCCAGGAGAAATTCCCTCGGGGCTACCACCATTGAGAGGGATTGAGCACCAAATTGATTTAATTCCTGGATCATCTTTGCCAAACCGAGCTCCTTATAGAACAAATCCACAAGAAACAAAGGAGATAAAGAAACAAGTACAAGAGCTATTAGAAAAAGGTTATATTCGAATCAGTCTTTCCCCTTGTGTTGTTCCTCCTATTTTAGTCCCTAAGAAAGATGGTACTTGGCGCATGTGTGTAGATTGTAGAGCTGTTAACAACATCACTATTTGTTATCGTCATCCTATACCACGTTTGGAAGACATGTTAGATGAATTAAGTGGTGCTGCTGTTTTCTCTAAAATTGATTTGCGTAGTGGTTACCATCAAATTAGAATGAAAGAAGGAGATGAGTGGAAAACAACATTCAAAACAAAATTTGGTTTATATGAATGGTTAGTGATGCCGTTTGGTTTAACTAATGCACCTAGTACTTTCATGAGACTAATGAACCATGTTTTGAGAGAATTTATTGGTAGTTTTGTGGTAGTTTATTTTGATGATATTCTTATATATAGCCACAGTGAACATGAACACATTGATCATATTAGGCAAGTCTTGCATGTGCTAAGGGAAAATAAATTTTATGGTAATCTTGAGAAGTGCACTTTTTGCAAAGACAAGGTCATCTTTCTGGGATATGTAGTTTCTAAGCATGAAATTGAAGTAGATACATAAAAAATTGAAGCAATTCGAAATTGGCCTATTCCAACTAATGTGAGTCAAGTTAGAAGTTTTAATGGTCTTGCTGGTGTTTATAGAATATTTGTGAAATATTTTAGTACCATTGCTGCACCATTGAATGATCTAACTAAAAAGGGAGTAGATTTCGAGTGGGGGTTGCTCAGATATTGCTTTTGATACATTAAAGGAGAAATTGATTTCGGCCCCATTATTAATGCTTCCAAATTTTGATAAACAATTTGAGATTGAGTGTGATGCTAGTGGCATATGTATTGGAGGTGTGCTAATGCAAGAAAAGAAACTTCTTGCTTATTTTTCTGAAAAATTGCATGGTGCACAATTGAATTATTCTGTCTATGATAAAGAATTATATGCCCTTGTGAGAGTTTTAGAGGTGTGGAAACATTATTTGTGGCCTAAATAATTTATTATACATTCTGATCATGAAGCATTAAAATTCTTACAGTGCCAATCTAATTTGAATAAGAGACATGCTAAATGGGTTGAATTCATAGAATCTTTTCCATACATCATTAAACACAAGAAGGGATTGGATAGTGTAGTTGCTGATGCTTTATCAAGAAAAAATATGTTACTCTCCACATTAAAGGTTAAACTTTCGGGTTTGGAGGGTATTAGAGAATTATATGCTGAGGATAAATAATTTTCCATACCATTTGCTAAATGTATAAATGTTAAGGCATGGGATAAATTTCACATACATGATGGGTTCTTATTTCGAGCTAAGAAATTATGTATTCCCGAGTGTTCTTTGCGTTTGTTTTTAGTGCATGAATCTCATAGTGGAGGATTAATGGGACACTTTGGACGTGAGAAAACATTGCTTATGTTGGCTGAAATTTTTTATTGGGCACATATGAGGAGAGATGTTTATAGATTTGTGCAAAGGTGCATTACTTGCAATAAGGACAAATCCAAATTGAAGCCCCACAGGTTGTATACTCCATTGCCTACACCAACTACACCATGGGAAGCTATAAGTATGGATTTGTGCTAGGCTTGCCAAGGACAAAAAGGGGGCATGATTCCATCTTTGTGGTACTTGACAGATTCTCTAAGATGTCCCACTTCATTGCTTGCCACAAGAGTGATGATGCATCACATATTGCTAATCTATTTTTCAGAGAGGTAGTAAGATTACATGGAGTACCAAGGACTATTGTTTCTGATAAAGATGTGAAATTTATGAGCTATTTTTGGAAAACACTATGGGGGAAGTTAGGAACAAAGCTGCTGTTTTCAACAACATGTCACCCCCATACTGATGGACAAACAAAGGTGGTTAATAGGACATTGTCAACATTATTGAGAAGTATGATCAAGAAAATTTGAGGGAGTGGGAAGAGTGCTTGCCTCATGTTGAATTTGCATATAATAGAGATGTGCATTCAACTACTCAACTTTGGCCTTTCGAGGTGCTCTATGGTTTCAAACCCATTGCTCCACTTGATTTGCTACCACTTCCTATGCAAGAGAGAACAAATATGGAGGCCTCAAAGAGAGCTGATTTTGTGAAGAAAATACATGAGAAAACAAAGGAGGCAATTGAGAAGAAAGGACAACATGTGGCTGAAAGAGTAAACAAGAAGAGGAAGGAGGCAATATTTCGGCCAGGTGATATGGTGTGGGTGCATTTTAGAAAGGACAGATTTCCCACATTGTGCAAATCAAAGTTAATGCCTAGAGGTGCTGGTCCATATAGAGTGATTTTGAGGATCAATGACAATGCATACAAGATAGACCTTCCAATTGATGAGTTTGGTGTTAGTAATTCTTTTAATGTGGCTGATTTGACACCATACTATGGAGATGATCTTGCTGCGTTGAGGTCGATGCCTTTTGAAGAGGGGGATGATGATGAGGACATCCCTAGCTCTTCACCTATTATTACACATGATAAGGTTGCTGTCCAAGATAATGAAGTGAGACTTGGTCCTATGACAAGATCAAGGACCAAACTATTAGAACAACAGGTGAATTCACTCCTACTTGAGTATAATTTTTATAATCGTGAGAACTTTATACTACCTAAATCTATGCATCTATGTATGATCAGGTTTATTGATAACACAAACATACTTGGAGGAGAAAATCAAGAGGAGCTGGAAAACAATGATGAGAAGCTGGAAAACAAGATCACCATGGAGAAAACAAACAAACAAGGAGGTGAAAACAAGCATGCCATGGTGAAAACAAGAATCCAAGATGGTGAAAACAAAAGAAAAAGTGTGGAAAACAACTACCAGATTGTTATTCCACACTAGGACATGGTGAAAACAAGAGGAGGGCGCCCACAATGGATATCAATGCGCCACATATAGTTATATTTTTGTTACACAACTAATACATGAAAATAAAGATACAAAGGAGTTTCTACAGAAGTATACAACGCCTTGACTCAAAGAAAACAAAAAAAACAAAGCAACAATAAAACCATGGGTTATCTCCCAAGAAGTGCTTCTCTTTAATTCCTTTTAGCTAGGCCCTAATAATTAATTTAAAACGAGAAAAACAAATGTGGAAAGGTGGAAAACAGAACCAAAACGAGAACTACAGAGGTTCTAAGACACTCCAAAAGGCAATTGGCTAATGAAAACAAAGGTGGAAGTTGTGAAAACAAAAATATGGATGGTGAAAACATGCATAACCACAGTAATCAAGATGAAAACATGACTATGGATGATGGAAAACATAATTGTACTAAAGTAGCAAGGTGGGAACATGGTGAAAACATAATGGGGAAGGTGAAAACATAGTGAAAAGATTGTCCTCTTCATTCAAAATCATTTTGTTAACCTGGTTGATCAAGTCTTGTTACTAGAAGAAAGATCACATAATTGAATGCATAAATATCATCTCTTCACTTTGCTACTCCGAACCACTCTACGGTCGAATAATGAACAATAATCATTGCGTAGGGCTTTAACAACACTCCTCAAGTATATATTCCCTCTCTAGGGCACCCCCAATGTCACTACGAGCGCCATAAATTAGTAGTAAACAAACGCCACAATTTCATAGGTTCATCTTCCAACACAAGATATAAATATCATGCTAAACCACACGGAGCACACACTATCACCTTCACCCCGTGATCAAAGTGTTTACGTAGATAACAAAACCACTTGAGTAGCATAAATAGATGAAGATCAATCTACATATTCAACTAGATTACAAAGCTCATGATCACATAAAGATCACACCATGGGCGAGAGATGAACCACATAGCTACCGATAGAGCCCTCAACCCCGGGAGAACTACTCCCTCCTCATCATAGGAGACAGCAACGATGATATATATGGCGGTGGAGTCGAAGGAGATGGCTTCCGGGGGCAATTCCCCGTCCCAGCAGGGTGCCAGAACAGAGATTTGTCCCCCAAAACTTGTTGGCGGCAGCGGCGGAGCTACTGATGTATTTTGTGGAAAAGGGCGATTCCCATAGGGTTTATGCATCGGGGAGTACATATGGGCGAAAGGGCGATGGCGGGAGGTGGCCAGGGACCCACACCACCAGGTGGCGTGGATAGGGGGACCCGCGCCACTCCATGGTGTGGCCACCCTATGGCCGCCCTCCGGGGCTCTTCGGGACTTCTGGAAGCTTCCGGGACTTTTAGGACTTCTGGCTTTCAAATTTTCCAATTTCGAGAATATTTCCAGAACAACTTTTCTGAAACCAAAAACCACAGAAAGCAGGGAACTGGCTCTGTGGCATCTTGTTAATAGGTTAGTCCCAGAAAACGTGTAAAAATGACATAAAGTGTAAGGAAAACATGTGGGAAACAACATCAAAACAACATGGAACATCAGAACTTAGGGATACGTTTATGACGTATCAGGCATCCCCAAGCTTAGTTCCTACTCGTCCTCGAGTAGGTAAACGATAAAACAATAATTTCTGAGGTGACATGATACTAACATAAACTTGATCAATCTAATGTAAAAGCATATGCACGCTGAGATCATAAAACCTTAAACACAGGCATGATAAATAAAACTTTAATAATAAAGCATAGCAATCACTTTGCATCATGAAGAGTATCTTAAATAAAGGATCATGGATAACAATGCAAAGAAAGATAAACGTTTGTTTCAGGTATAGAGAAAGCATGGAAAAATGGTATTTCGCTAGTCCTTAAGAGTGGGACAAAACATAAATGCCAGGACACTTTCAAAGTTCATGAGGAAGACTAGAACAAATAATTTAAGAACAAATAATATCACATCATGAAGTAATTATTGATGTTTATGGGACAAATGCACATAAAACTCAGAATGGCAAAAATGCTCTCTCAACTGTGCATAAAGTTAGAAGATGGAGACTCAACATAAGAGTAAAAGAAAGGCCCTTCGCAGAGGGAAGCAGGGATCACTCATGTGCTAGAGCTTTTATTTTATTAAACAGAGGTATTAAAAGTTTGACATTTGTGGAGGAATGTCTATATATTAGGAGGGATGTATGCTAGTGTCAACGAATGGTAAACAGACAATACAGTATGTCACAAGCCAACTGGATTCACAAGAGCGGCTCCCATGGTGAAGGACAGAACTGGTGTAGAAGGTCATCCCTCTTTCTCTTTTGTTTACACAATTATGCTTTGACTGATATGATCAGGGGGGAAATAGTGAAGAGAATTTGTTTGTATTAATTTGGGGCTGGGCACCCCGCTGCCAGTTCTTCTATCATTTGGATAAAGAGTAAAAGAAAGGCCCTTCGCAGAGGGAAGCAGGGATCACTCATGTGCTAGAGCTTTTATTTTATTAAACAGAGGTATTAAAAGTTTGACATTTGTGGAGGAATGTCTATATATTAGGAGGGATGTATGCTAGTGTCAACGAATGGTAAACAGACAATACAGTATGTCACAAGCCAACTGGATTCACAAGAGCGGCTCCCATGGTGAAGGACAGAACTGGTGTAGAAGGTCATCCCTCTTTCTCTTTTGTTTACACAATTATGCTTTGACTGATATGATCAGGGGGAAATAGTGAAGAGAATTTGTTTGTATTAATTTGGGGCTGGGCACCCCGCTGCCAGTTCTTCTATCATTTGGATAAGCGGATGAAGCCACTAGTCCAGGGTGTGAAATCCAATCAACAAGTTAGATAAAGATTCTCTATTGACGTCCTCATGAGCAAAAACAAGAACACAAAACAAGAATAATTTTGAAGGTTTTAAAGGTAACACATGAGCAATTTACTTGGAGTGACAGTTAAATACCGCATGTAGGTAGGTATGGTGTACACAATGGTAAAACTTTGGTTTAAGGAGTTTGGATGCACGAGTAGAGCTCATACTCAGTAGAGGTGGAGGCTAGCAAAAGACTGGGAGCGACAAATCAAGAGAGCATAAGAGCCATAATCATGCATAACGACATAAGCATCATTAATTAAAGCATAAGAGGCATCACAAGTTCAAAAACTAAATGTTCAGGGAGGCTATTCATGACTGGTTCATAGTCATAAACATGGTGTGAGCATGCGCCAAGTCAACCAAATAAAACATTCGAACGAGAATACCATAAATTTATGCTTTACTATGACAAGAACAACTCATGAATCTTTAAATGACATATTAAACACTCTCATCTATTTGCAGCTATTCATGATACTCAATAACTACAAGGCTTTAAAACTAAAATAACATCTAGCATGAAATGAAAAAGTTCTAGCCACAGTCTATACAAGCTTCTACTAGCACTATTATAAATTCTACATCAAGCTACAGTTTCTTTTCCCAACAAGCACCATACAAAATATGTTTTAACTAAAATTCTCTACATGACACAGCAAACAAACATGAGAGTACCACATAAAATTGCTAAAACTAACAGCTCTTAATAAGATATGCATGAAAACAAGGGCTAAACTCTGTACTAGCAAAAAGTGAACACTCACAGAACAATAAGAATGAAAACTAGAGTGTTCTAAGCAATGAAAACGGAGCGTGTCTCTCTCCCACACAAGTATGATATGATCCAACTATTTATTACAGCAAATAAAACCAAAAAAACTGAAAACAAAAATAAAATACGCTCCAAGTAAATCACATAAGATGTGACTGAATAAAAATATAGTTTAACTAGAAGTGACCTGATAATGTGTCGATGAAGAAGGGATGCCTTGGGCATCCCCAAGCTTAGATGCTTGAGTCTTCTTGGAATTTGCTGGGATGTACCACCGGGGAATCCCCAAGCTTAGGCTTTTCACTCTTCTTGATCACATCATATCATCCTTTTCTCTTGACCCTTGAAAACTTCCTCCACACCAAACTTCTCACAATCCTCATTAGCAACATTAGTGCAATCAAAACAATAAATTCACATGGTTCAGTTTCAACACAATACTAGCACTCAAAAAAAATTAACTACTGTCACAACTTCTTTTAGAACTCTTTTTCTCAAAAGAACACCAAAAGAAAGAGATTAAGATGCAAATGCAATTATTGGCAGAAATCTGTCAAAACAGAACAGCAGGCAGAGATCGATTTTTTCGAAAATCTTATGTTGCTCAAATAAAAAAGTGTCCAACTAAGAAAAGTTGCGTATATAGCCCAGGATTAAGCACAAACAATATCAGGTCATGTTTAATTTTCTATGATTTTATACGTAATTAACAGTGGACAGCAGAAATCTGTTTCCTGCGCAGAAATCCGAAATATAGTGTCAACTTTCCACTAGAGGATTTACTTGGCTCAACAAAAACACAAAAAAAAGGATACAGCGGGATTGCTAAGGAAATAGACAACACCCAGGTGCAAAGCACACCAAAGAAAACAAAGGAAAACAGAATGGAAACAGAGAAATAAAATGGGTTGTCTCCCGGTAGCGCTTTTCTTTAACGCCTTTCAGCTAGGCACAATGATTTTTAAAAGATGCTCACATAAGAATAAGAGTTTAAGCACAATAATAGAGCATCAATAAGAAAATATAAAACACATTTAAGTCTAACCCACTTCCTATGAAAATTAAAATTGTAGAAAAACAAGTGATGAAAACACAAAGCAACAAGCATAGGAAAGCAAAACAAGTGCAACTTCATAATTTTCAACATAAAGAAGGGAAACTTGATATTGTTGAGATGCATGGAACCATGTTTCCATCTCTCATAATAACTTTCAGTGGCATCATGAATAAAATTAACAATATAACTATCACAAGAAACATTCTTATCATGAGCCACATGCATAAAAGAATTAATACTCTCCACATAAGCATAGTCATTCTTATTAATAGTAGTGGGAGAAAATTCAACAAAATAGTTATCATTATGATTATCATCACCATAATAATTAAATATAAGAGGCATTTTGCAATCATAATTAATTTTCTCCTCAATAGTAGGTGGACTGAAAATATCATATTTATCATTGTAAACAGGTGGAACTAGAATACCACAATCATTATAATCATCATATATTGGAGGCAAAGTATCATCAAAGAAAATTTCCTCCTCAAAACTTGGGGACTAAAAAATATCATATTCATCAAAACTAGCTTCGCCAAGCTTAGACTTTTCCATAGCATTAGCAATAATGGTGTTTAAAGAGTTCATACTAATAACATTGCCACTAGCATGCAATTAAAGTTCCATAGGTTTTTTAATTTTCTCTTCAAACACTTCATGTCCTAACTCAAGATAAAGATTATAAAGATCTCTCATATTTTTGTTGTTTTCCATTAAGCCTAACTAGTGAAAACAAGAAACAAAAATGTTTAGTTGCAGAATCTAAAGGAAATAACTTTGAGCACCCACACCCGAGGATGTGAGTACCTTTTACCTTACCTCCCCGTTAACGGCGCCAGAAAAGAGCTTGATGTCTACGCACCCTTCTATTCTTGTAGACAGTGTTGGGCCTCCAAGTGCAGAGGTTTATAGAATAACAGCAAGTTTCCCTTAAGTGGATCACCCAAGGTTTATCGAACTCAGGGAGGTAGAGGTCAAAGATATCCCTCTCAAGCAACCCCGCAATCAAGATACAAGAAGTCTCTTGTGTCCCCAACACACCCAATATACTTGTCAGGTATATAGGTGCACTAGTTCGGCAAAGATAGAGTAAAATGCAAGTAATATGGATGATAATAAGTGATAATAACAATCTGAAATAAAAATGGCAGCAAGCAAACATGTAGCAAAACAGGCGGAAAACAGCGTTTCAATGCTTGGAAATAAGGCCTAGGGCTCCTACTTTCACTAGAGGACACTCTCAACAAAGATCACATAATTGAATGCATAAATATCATCTCTTCACTATGCTACTCCGAACCACTCTCCGGTCGAATAATGAACACTAATCATTACGTAGGGCTTTAACAACACTCCTCAAGTCTATATTCCCTCTCTAGGGCACCCCAATGTCACTACGAGCGCCATAAATTAGTACTAAACAAACACCACAATTTCATAGGTTCATCTTCCAACACAAGATATAAATATCATGGTAAAGCACATGGAGCACACACTATCACCTTTACCCTGTGATCAAAGTGTTTACGGAGATAACAAAACCACTTGAGTAGCATAACAGATGAAGATCAATCTACATATTCAACTAGATTACAAAGCTCATGATCACATAAAGATCACACCATGGGAAAGAGATGAACCACATAGCTACCGATAGAGCCCTCAGCCCCGGGGTAGAACTACACCCTCCTCGTCATAGGATACAGCAACGACGATATAGATGGCGGTGGAGTTGAATGAGATGGCTTACGGGGCACTTCCCCGTCCAGGAAGGGTGCCAGAACAGAGATATGTCCCCCGAAACTTGTCGGCGGTGGAGCTACGGATATATTTTGTGGAAAAGGGTGATTCCCCTAGGGTTTATGCATCGGGGAGTATATATGGGCGAAAGGGTGATGTCAGAAGGTGGCTAGGGGGCCCACACCACCAGGGGGTGCGGCTAGGGGGACCCGCGCCACCCCATGGTTTGGCCACCCTATGGCCCCCATCCGGTGCTCTTCAGGACTTCTGGAAGCTTCCGAGATTTTTAGGACTTCTGGCTTTCGAATTTTCCAATTCGGAGAATATTTCGAGAATAACTTTTATGAAACTAAAAACAGCAGAAAACAGAGAACTGGCTCTGTGGCATCTTGTTAATATGTTAGTCCCGAAAAACGTGTAAAAATGACATAAAGTGTAAGGAAAACATGTGGGAATCAACATGAAAACAACATGGAACATCAGAAATTAGGGACACGTTTATGACGTATCAGGGCCGAAAGTGACAAGCATTAAGCATAACATGTTGCAACAACGGTAGAAAACACTAACAATGGATACTAGGCACTATGCCCTAACAATCTGGCATTATTACATGATTGATCTCATCCAATCCCTTCCACCCCTCTCATCCTACAGCGGTGTTTACTCACACATGGACGGGGGAATCATGGATGGTTGATGGAGAAGAGGTGGCAGTGATGATGGCGGTGATCTCCTCCAAATCCCCGTCCCGGCAGGGCGCCAAAACATGAACTTCTGATTCCCGAGTTGAGTTTCGAGGTGGCGGCGACAGTCTGTTGTGTTTATCTGGAATATGACGAACCCCCTGTTGTTTTAGGGTTAAGGGCGATAAGTAGTCGGAAGGGGAGCCCGAGGGGGTGCCTGGGGGCCCCACACCACCAGGCGGCGCGGCGAAGGGGGGCTCCCAGGGGTGGTGTGGCCCCCTCCTGGCCCCTCTCCGGGACTCCTTCTGGCTCCGGGGGTCTTTGGGTGTTTTAAGGTCTTCAGGATCTTTTCTGGGAATTTTCCCGAAAGTTGATTTTTCTGCACAAAAACAAGACACCAAGGTAATTATGCTCAAAACAACGCTAGTCCTTCTTAGTTGTATCCAAAACTGACAACTTTAGAGGCAAACGTATTCGGAAAAGGAGATACGTTTTCCTCTCAACTTGTGAGTTTTGGATACCACCAACACGAACTAACGCTGTTTTCAGCAGAATTACCTTGGTGTCTCGTTTTTGTGCAGAAAAAACAACAATGGTGAAATTGCCCAGAAAAGACCCCATTGAGCCTAAAACACCAGAAGATGCCGGGTGCCAGAAGGGGGCCAGGAGAGGGGACAGGAGGGGGCCACACCCCCTGGTGTGCCCCCCTTGGCTGCGCCGCCAGGTAGTGTGGGCCACCCCTGCACCCCCTCGGACTCCCCTATCGACTACTTATGCCCCATAACCTAAAAACCGAGGGGGATTCATCATATTCCACAGAAACACAAAAGAGCGTCGCCGCCACCTCGAAACTCGATTCGGGGATCAGAAGTTCATGTTCTAAAGCCCTGGCAGGACGGGGATTCGAAGGAGATCATAGCCATCGACACCGCCACCTCTTTTCCATCAACCATCCCTGATTCACCCGTCCATGTGTGAGTAAACACCGATGTAGGCTGAGAGGGATGAAAGGGATTGGATGAGATTGATCATATAATAATGCCAGATTGTTAGGACATAGTGCCTAGTATCCATTGTTAGTGTTTTCTACCGTTGTTGCAACTTCTTATGCTTAATGCTTGTCACTAGGGCCCGAGTGCCATGATCTCAGATCTGAACATGTTATTGTTTCATGAGTATAATTATGTTTCTTGATCATATCTGCAAGTTGTTTACACATGTCATTGTCTGGAACCCGAGGCCCCAAAGTGACAGAAATTGGGACAACCAGAGGGGATGTTTGTGATGTGAGGATCACGTGTGTTCACAGAGTGTTAATGCTTTGCTCCAATGCTTTATTAAAAGGAGCACCTGAATTACCAGTAGTTTCCCTAGAGGCCCCGCTGCCACGGGATGGTAGGACAAAATATGTTGTGCAAGTTTCTCATTGCGAGCACGTATGATTATATTGGAACACATGCCTATGGTTTGACTAGAAGTTGGATGCTTTATTATTATTATCTGCAATGCCATGTTTAGATTATTACATGACCTATGTTATCCATTCAACACCCGTCCATCCATTCCCTCTATGCCTACGGTACTTCACATCCTGTTGTTTTCCGCGGTTGCTACTATTGTTACTATTTTACTACTGTTGTTATTTTATTTCTACTACTGCTATAAAAATGTTACCAGTGATAAATTGTTGCGAGCAAGTCTACTTTCAAGTGTACCTGAATTGACAACTCAGTTGTTAAGGCATATAAATATTCTTTGGCTCCCATTGTGTCGAATCAATAAATTTGGGTTTTACTTCCCTCGAAGTCTCTTGCGATCCCCTATACTTGTGGGTCATCAAGACTATTTTCTAGTGCCGTTGCCGGGGAGCATAGCTTTATTTATTTTCTCACTTGATCGTGATATTGTTTTCTGCAAGCCATTCATCATGGGCAAGACTTGTGATGGAAAAGTTCCTATATTACCATCCACTACAAGAAGAGGCACAACTCTGAACACCTCTATTGCTCTTGATTACATGTCTGTTATGAGTAAGCTTCTTACTCCACCACATGCTACACGTATTGTTACTTCTACTAAGTCTGAAAATGTTTCTGATACTTTTGATAATGCTTCTACTGTGATTGATGATACTAGTTCTCTAGGTCCTTTCCTAGATGCTACTATTGCTAAATCCAAACAAATTGAAAATGCTGAAATTTCTGTTGAAAATGCTAGTACACCTGTTAATTCACCTGAGTCTATTGATGATCTTCATGAAACCTATATTGAACTTAATGATGATTTTATTGAAGAAGCTCGTGCTACTACTGGTGCAAGTGCTCTTAAGAGTCTTCTTGCAAGACATACTGTGAAATATAAATCTTATCTTGATGCTAAGTTTCCCACATCTCCCATACACATTAGAGACAAGGATTATGATTTCTCTCTAGATTTATCTTATATATCTATTGTTGAGAAGGAACCTTTTTGTGGAACTAAAAGTAAAAGTGCTATGGAACACATGAATGAGCTTTCATCTTTGAGTAGTTTATTTTCTGATGATACTAAACTGCGTACTTATTTTGTTACCAAGATCTTCCCTTTCTGATTGAAAGATGAAGCTAAAACTTGGTTTAACAATCTGTCACATGGATCTATTACTAATCCTATGGATTTGGTTAATGCTTTCTTTCAAAAATATTTTCCTGCTAGTGCCCAACATGCTGTTGTGCAGGATATCTTTAACTTTGAGCAAATTGAAGGAGAAAAATTGCCTGAATCTTGGACAAGGTTTTGTTCTTTGATAAGAGCTAGTCCTTGATATCCATTACCTAAAATGAGCTCCTAGATATATTTTATAATGGACTAACTTTTGAATCTAGGACATACCTGGATAGTTGTGCTGGTTGTGTTTTTAGGAAAAGAACTCTAGAAGAAGCTGAGGAATTAATGGCTAAAATAGCCAAAAATAATGATGATTGGAATATACCTGAGCCTACACCTACACCAGAGCCAACACTAATACCCACAAGAAATCTCTTAAAGAGAGGGGTATTAAATCTGAAGATGTGACGAATTTACCTCCTATAGAAGAATTATGTAAGCCTATTCCCCATCCATCAACTATTGAGGTACGCTCTCTCCAATACTTTGATAATAGAGATATTCCCTATTCTAAACCACCTGATCAATGCTTAGATGAATTTGATAATTATGTTGTTAAGCAAGACAACTTTAATAGGAGAGTGCAAAATCACCTTATGGAAAACTCTAGAGCTATTGATAAATTGCATGGTATTATTAAAAAAACCAGTAATGATGTCAATATGCTTGTCAAACATTTTCAAATGGTTCACACTCAAATTGATTAACTTACTAAAGTGCAAAAATATATGCTAGCTAATGCTTCTAGAGATAAACATGTTTGTGAAATAATTACTAGAAGTGGTGTTTCTACCTAGGACCCCTTGTATCCTGAAGGACATCCTAAAAGAATTGAACAAGATTCTCAGCAACCTAAAAACAATAGTTCTCCTTCTAAGGAAAAGAAGAAGAGACATAAAGATGTTGTAGAATCTCCTAAACCTACTAAAGTCCTAATAGTATATCTATTTCTGATGCTGAAAATGAAAGTGGTAATGATAAAATTGCTGCTTCTGATTAAGAAGAAACGGTAGCTGAACCTGAAAAGCAAACTAAAACTGCAAAGTATACTAAGGAGGATTTTATTGCTAATCAACATGGTAATGAAAGAGAGCCTTGGGTACAAAAAGCAATTCATTTTCCTAATAAGAAACACAAATCAAAGATAGAAGAACATTATAACAAGTTTTGTGAGTGGATGAAACCTCTGTTTTTGCAAATCCCTTTGACTGATGCTATAAAACTACGTCCTTATTCTAAATATATGAAAGATATTGTCTCTAACAAATGGAAGATTCCTAATGAGGAAATTTCCACTATGCTTGCTAATTATTCTTTCAATGGCAAGGTTCCAAAGAAGCTTGGAGATCCTGGTATACCTACTATCCCTTGTTCTATTAAAAATAATTATGTTAGAACTGCTTTATGTGACTTGGGAGCTGGAGTTAGTGTTATGCCATTCTCTCTTGAAAAATTGATACACACTGATATATCTTTGCAAATGGCTGATAAATCTACTGCTATTCCTGTTGGTATATGTGAGAATGTTCCTTCAAGTTGCTACTAATTATTTGATATTAACTGACTTTGTTGTGTTGGAAATGCCTGAAGATGATAATATGTCTATTATTCTTGGGAGACCTTTTCTTAACACTGCAGGGGTTGTTATTGATTGCAATCAAGGAAAAGTAACTTTTAATGTTAATGATAAAGAGCATACTGTTTATTTCCCAAGAAGATTGGTAGAAGAATTGGTTTAAATTCAATTGAAAATATTGAGACCATCAAGATTGGAGAATATTATTGTCCCATTCCAGTACCACCAAAATAATATGAAATTATTATGATTGGGACTATGTCTATCAAGGTTGAGGTAACATAATTATTTAGTGATTAGCAAAGTTTTGCTTCATATAAAAATTGTTCTGGTAATAAGACTTGATCACCCTTGTTAACAAAATGGTTTTTTAATGAAGAGGCCAATGTTTTCACCATGTTTACTTCTATTATCACCTTGCTACTTTAGTAAAATCATGTTCTCCATCATCCATATTCATGTTTTCACCCTAATCACTATGGGTATGCATGTTTTCACCACCCATACTTTTGTTTTCACCATTTCCACCTTCGTTTTTCCTTGGATATTTTCCCATTGGAGTGTCATAGAACCTCTGTAGTTCTGGTTTTGGTTTTGTTTTCCACCTTTTCACTTTTGTTTTTTGGGTTTTATTAATTATTAAAATTCTGGAAATACCTCAAAAAAAAAGTTTCTCGAGAAATTCCAGAAAAATGAGGCAGAGAGCCACCTGGGAGGCCCCAGGGGGCCCACCACTCAGGCACACCATTGGGTGGCGCGCCCCTGGTCCCCTCACTAACTCTCTCCCCTGCCAAAGTTCCTTCTCTCACCTCCCAAACTCAACACATTTCCTGGAACCCGAGTTCTTGTTGTTCTTGCTCGAGATTTTTCGATCTCTTTGCTCAGCCCATCATTTGTGCTGAAATTTGGTGCATTTTCTCTCCGGTATGTGACTCCTCCGATTATCCAAGTAGAATTTTGTTTGGTGAAGTATTTCTTGAGTATTTTGGTACTGTAGGTGACAGCTTATGTGAGTTTGCATGCTTGATTTGAGTAGAAATAATGTAGTTTTGATGCATGTTTAGCTCTCCTATAAGTCCCTATGGTAGTTTCCACCTTATAGTTGCTTGAAATCAATTTTTCTGATGATTGTTGAAAAATTTCAGAGATGGAACACAATGTACATCAACTAAACCAACATGAGTTGGAGTTGCATGAGGACATGCCCGTGCACCATGAAGAAATAGTGTTTCCATCGATCTGTCCATGCTAGGAATTTATGCGGATTACGGGAATTCTGCAGGGTTTCCATACTCTTGTGCATAATGCAGGATTGGACCGCTTCAATGAGGATGAACCAATCCAACATGTTAAACTTACTATGTCTGTGGTGCAGGATTTTCACTTTAGATGGTCTTCAAGTAACCCTATGGTGCATTATAAAATTTACAATAAAGTTGTAGACTTGCCTTTCAGTGATTTTTGTGCAGCTATCAAGGTACCAGAGTGGGGTTCATGTGAGAAGATAGGAGGGCAGCCTAAACAACTGCTGGATTCATATGCGGAGATTTGCCAAGGCAGAAGCTTCATAGGGGAAAGTGGTAAAATACGAGAAATTCAACTCCGTAGCATTCGATACTTTGCTTATTTTATTTCTAAATGTGTATTAGCTAGAAAAACTGCCAACAAGCTATCTATTTATGATTTGGCATTTATTCAGCTTCCTCAATACGTGATAGGTCTTATAACTTTGGTGCTTTAATTGCATACCGTCTCTCGCTTAACCGTGAGAAGGGCGGAATTTGTGGAGGTCTTCTTGCCTCGCGCCTGCTAGCTTTGCATGGTTTGGAGCCACACCCTCTAGAACTGCAGTTTCCTTTAGAGAGACTGGACCTTGTTTCCATGTCTCAACATAAGTTTATTTCTACCCATGCTCACTTGCACAATTTATCTTTTGAAATAACTTTCTCCAAACAATCCGGGTGGAGAGTGACTAAAACTGTTAGAAAAGTACTTTTGCCTGCACCTCTTTTGTTTAATCTTAATGACAGGCAAGGATGGATGCTTTCTAAGAGTGAGCTGGACGCATACATTGAGCACCACCCCCAGCAAGGGGAGGATGCCAGAGAAGGGGGACGATAGTGAATTCGTCCAGTCCTTCGACACCATGGGGATCCCGTACCAGTACTCTCGATATGACTATGTGCATGCTGCTTCATCTTCTTCTTGGGCGCCCTAGTACGACCATGCGAGGGGCGAATCACCACAGTGGGGATATTTCCCGCGCCGTGATTGATCTCCACTTAGGCCAAAAGCCTAAGCTTGGGGGGAGGTATACCGACATCACACTCATTTATATATCATGTTCGGTCGGTTCTTTGTATACCCATGTTTTCGTTTCTTTTGTTTGTTTGTTTTTCTTTCACTTCTTCCGTCTCTCTTTGTTTTATTGTTTTGTTCTTGTTTTCCAAAACACAAAAAGACAAAAAATATTTCTGTTGTTTATCTTTGTTTGCTTCTTTAGTTTCTTTTGTTGGTTTGCTTTACCTTCTCGTTTCGGTTTAATATTCAAAAATCCAAAAATGTTTTGTTTTGTTTGCTTGTTCTTTCTGTTCTTCTTTTAATTCGAAAACCCAAAAATATATGTTGTTCTTCTTTGGTTTTGTAAAGTTTGTTGCAGAGTTCATCCGACCTCCGTGTCTCCATTGGAGCTTGATTGTAGCGTTCCCACATTTAAATAATGTAAGGACACCTGTGCTATTGTGCAAGTCCCTGGATCAATTGCTAGCACCATAGTACAAAATGAAATATCATGCAAATGCATCAAATTCTATTACATCGCATGATCCAGTCTTTTACAAAATAGTATTACAACTTGCATAGTCTTAGAAGACTAGCAGAAAACAAAGTATTACATCGGAAACATTGAATAACATTGAGCCCATCTTATTCATGTGCCACAGGCAAAACATGTTGGCGGTAGACTCGAGATCCTAAACGAAATCCTCACTCATCTTCAGAAACATCTGCAGGATGGAATATGCAGCCACAAAGGGGGTCAATACAATTTAATGTATTGGCAAGTAACACTATGGTGGATATATATGGCAAGACTAATACTACATGCATATTTGTTGAGTGGAGTTAAGCTAGTTTTCTCCTATCTCTTTATAAAACACATTTTTTATTATGCTAAATTTGGGATTCACTGGTAAAACCCCAGTGAACCTGTGACAACACACGGTAAAACCTCGGCATGTCAAGAGACATTTACGGTAAAACCCCGGAATGTCCCTACCTATGATTACAAGTTTTACATTCGAAAAGGTGATGTGATTCTTCAGTCCGTGTAAGGTCCCCCAGAACCACTGTTCAAGGACACCACCGATATGCATACATTCACGATCCCAGATCACACCAGTCGTGAACAACATATCAAGTTGGTACACAGATATAATATCCATTACACGATTCTGCAAACACTTACAAAAGAGACATGGTCACATGACCAAGTCCAACACAACTGCCACGCAGGGCAACACACAACACACACAGCAGAAGACTAAACACACACACGTAGTAGAGCCCAAGTCACGCCTTAACCTACAGGCTACTGACTGGGAGACGATCCTAGTTCGCAAAGCCATCAGCTCCGTACTCCTCTTCGTAGATCTCCTTCCGAGACTCCATATCGATGTCTGGCAAGTAAATACCAGGGACGAAACCAATATGAGTACATTTGAATGTGCTCAGCAAGACATCCATCAAGTAGCTTACCAAAAATGCAAGTATGCTTATATAGTGGAATAGGTAGGCTATACATAGGGTTCGCTATCAATGATATATGTAAGACATATCCTAGTTGATTTTTTAAATCTCTGTATCTTCGTTGAAGAAGATACTTCAAAAGAAAATAATATAGTTTTCTCTCTCTTGTAGATGTCACATGTACAAGAGGTTTTATAAACTCATTTTGTAAAAGAAGGTTTTCTCTTTGCAAAACTTCTTGTAAAACAACTTCTGGCTTTTCATCAACGGTACCTCCACGATACAAGATTTCCTGTTTTTCGAGTTTCACCAGTCCAACACCTTTTTGAAAACTCCTTTTTGAAAACATTGACACAATGCTAGCTACATGTCCATTCAACTGTACATATCCGAGGACGCGACTATTCCGAAATAGTTTGACTCTGCAGAGGTGTACACAATCCACCAGATCCAGTACATCCGCCGTGAACAACCACGGACTGTAACAACAGTATGTAAACATCAGATAACTGATCCTAACCATCCACTATGTTCAAGCTAGAATACGCCTATCTCTTCAGTTGAGTGTAATCTCCCCGGCACCAGGTCCGACCCCGCCACGGCAGGAGACTCAACTGTCGCACCCGGGGGGTAACTTAATCCCTCACTTTGCATGCCTATTTGAATTCATGACTGGCTTCATTTCGGTTCGAGGGACGTCACGCCCTTATAGCAAGTTGAGATAGAACACACACTGACAAGAAAAAACTTCAAGTTAAGCCCCGTGCCCATGTTGGGGTACGGTAAAGGTTGTCCGGCAAAGACTAGGTTATGTGTCATTTTTTAAAACATGTTTTTCCCAAAAATGACCACTTCCACATTCTTCCGGTGAATAAGGCTCGGCCTTTTCTCCGGGTTTTCCATAAAAGCCTTTGTTTTGCAAAAACATATTTTTAGGGTGTCCACTTAGGGACTTATATCTTTGGTGGTAATAAATACCATATGGTGGCTATGGGCTTGGTAACACCAAGTATCAACTACTGGCATAGTAATATATAATAGTAGTAGTAGTCACTCAAAATAGTTTTTGGTAATCAAAGTTTTTGTAAAACTTTCAGAAGTAAAACATGCATGATAGATAATGATAATTGTAGTAACAGCAAGCATCAGGATGGCTTGTCTTAAGACCCTTAGTGTCCCTGGCCTTGGAGTACTTTGAACATGACGCACAGTTCCACAACTGCTTCTTCTTCTTCATCTTCGTTTTCTAGCGTCGTAAAAGAATAAAAGACACACACTCAGAACTAAAGACCAAACAACTAAACAAAACAATCCATACAACAAGCAAACTCATACTAGCACAAACGCTCAAAAGATTACCGAGAAAACAATCTCACAAACTCTCAGGGTACAAAACTATCGTCAGAAGAACATATGGTTGAGATACCATATTCCACACCTTAAATATCATATATTGAGTAGGTGTACCACTCTCATAATAAGACATTCAGGAAGCTAAAAATATAGCTTGTGGGCACAAAAGGTGAGGCTACTAAAATAATAGCAATCAATCAAAGTAATACCCATGGCAGTGGGTATTAACAACACACAAGCAATCATCATCAAACAAGTTCATGACTAAGCTAATGCATAGATAAAAATATACTACTAAGCACAACAACAACACTAGCACAACAATAGCATACGTATAATACTCATGGTAAGGCAATCACTCAGACAACTTCCAAACAGAAAACAACACACCACAAATGAATGGGCTAGTTATAGACTATGCTTATGTCTACTCAAAGTTATGGAATCCATCAATCATGAAAATAAATAAAACAAACCAGTAGCTCAACCAATGATAACAAGTCATAAAACATAATCTAAAACACAACATCACAAAAGTAATGCTCCTTACGAATAATCATAAAAACAGGAGTGCACTAATAGCATACTAGTATTGAATTCTACACAAGCATGCTATAAGAAATAATTGTATTCTACAACTATAGCAACAAGCAAACCAAGATGTCATGGCATAATAACAGAAGTAATAACATCCTAAACAGGCTAGAATAAAACATACCCTCATAAAATAGAAGACAACAATACTAGAGCAAAGCCATAATTTCTAGTGGTGACACTAGTTCAACACTAGAGAAGCAAACAATGCTGCAAGGATGCTTAACTCTAAAAAAAGAAAGTCATGAATATAAATATACCTACTAACAGCACATAAACCTTACACATGCTAATAAGGAATACCATCAAATAACTCTATGAGAATATTTACTAAGCAAGCATAAACCAATTCTAATAATACATGCTTTTCGACTCAATTAGATAGCAAGCAAACAAAGTATAAACCACACAACCAGTAGCTATGCACTCAATAAAAGATTAACTAAACACTTTCAAAAATCCAAACACTCAATAAAAATCATTCACAAATAATCTATCAATCACAAGGAATTACTCTATTAGCAAACAATTAAATTTAAGCAAACAATAGTCAAGCATTTCTTAACATGATACCCCTAAGGAATATTATGCTAACAAATGAATCACACCCAAACATAGTAGTATTCACAGAGAAGAAATAAAATTTTCACTTGCATAAGTGAAACAAACAAAACCTATTTTCCTTGGTGGAAAATAAAACTCAAACATATAATAAGACATGCTATTTTCACATAACTGTATGGTTGGGGATTTTTATCCTCAACCAATATGCAATGGGACCAGTGGGTTATGGGCCCACTAACACCAAGGAAAAAGAGGTACAAAGTGATATGGCATGGCCCAATCTTCTCAGTGAACTCACAGATAACTCCAGTATGATAACTAGTGCGCCACTAAGAACTCTCCCGGCTGATCCCTGATGCCAATGCAAAAGATAGCAACCCAAAGGATATTCTCAACTCCACACTCTTGCACAAGTAATCCACCGACTACAAGTGGTACTGTACCGTCTTATTCCCAGTGGAACAGCAGGTATCACGTAAGGTTTGCAGATGAACTTTCAGATGAAACGCTTACAAGCAGTTTCAATCTAGAGGTCTAGCGTTTTTGGATTTAACGTAGTCTAATCTATTCCACACGTAGGTGGTAGCTATATATGAGGGAGGGGGTGATTCCCCACGAAATTGACCTATTCCTACTTGTTTGGACTCAACCAACTCGGATACAAACTGACCCAACACGGGTGCAGCCAATTGGACTCGATTTGAAAACTGGCAGAAAACTATTCGTGGCTTGTTTCGGTCACCACGGCTTGCACGAGTCGAATTTCTTGATGGGGCCGGATGCATTGGAAAGCCCATCAAATTCCCTGTCCGTATTGTGCTCGTTTGCTGTATTTGGAGCCCGTATGAAGAATCCATGACTATTTCAAATTCGGGACTCCTGGCAGTCCGAACTGAAACATCATTTCCTTGTAGTTGTTTTCCATGCCTTCTTCTTTTGCTCCTTGCTTCCTCTTCTCCATCCATGTTTGTGTTATCAATAAACCTAATCATACATATCATAGGCTTAGGTAGTATAACGTTCTCACAAACACAAACATTATTTATTACTAGGAAAGAATTCACCTTATAATAAACATCAGTGAGACTCAATATTTCCTTCCAACTCAAGCATGAATAAACCTCGTGGACCTCTATTATGCCCATATCATCCTCCCTTTCTTCAAGACAAGCCGTCCTCGGCTTGTAGTAAGCTGAAAGTGGAAGAAACAAAAAGAACAACGTGTATGCACAATACAAATAACTATAATGAGGTGCATTAGTTGTTATCATATCATAAAATTGTGCCCAAAACATGTGACCACGAATTTTGCTTAAAAACATCACATAATTGTCATAGCACTCCATAAAATAGCAATCACAATTGCAAATATAAGTGAAGCTCAATAAATCATGATCAAAATGAGAATCATATGTGTATATATTTTTATTGTTTAGTATCAATTCAATTGTTCTCACCGAAGATCTATGATCAAATTTATGTTTATTAATACACTCAAAGGTGTGAACATGCTTATTATTTTCATCATAAAAATTGCAACTCAATTTGCAAATATAAGTGAAGAACAATTTATTAGCACATGTATGTGACAAGTATTGTGGCAAACCAAACATATGTGTAAAATCATGCTCATATGTAGGAAGTTGTAGCTTATTTACCCAAGGTAAAACAATGTTCAATTCAGCCACTTTATCACAAGTTATGCATATGTGATCCACCATAAAAATTTCACTCATGTTATAGTCACCAATCAAGTTAAAAGTGAAAGAAGAAACATAGTTGCTAGAATTAACATATGAAATTTCAGCAACCTTTTTCATAGCACTTTGCACACTAATTGATTCATTTAACATGATGTAATCCACAATATTATTAGGTGGTATTTTAGCAAGTACTTCTTTATGTGAAATCAACACCACATGATTAAATTTCGAAATTAACACATTATCACATGTAGGTGGAATATCTATGCTTGTTAACTCACAAGAATCAACTAGCAATTTAGTGGGTTCACATAAATCAATACTTGAGAGGGGTAACACGAAATCAGCACCTTTATCAGTAGCAACCTCCTCAGAATTATTAGGTACCAATTCAACTATCTCAAGTGGTGATGTAGGTTCTGCTTGTTGTGGCTCCCTTTCTTCAAAAGTAACCTGCATATCACAAGAAACAAAACTAGGCACAATGGCATGCTCCTCCAATGGTTGTGGTGATGGTGGTGGTGGTGCAGGTTGTACTATAGGCTCCCTTTCTTCAAAAGCAACCTGCACATCACAAGACACAACACTAGGAGTAGACATAGTTACATTAGTAGAATTAGCCTCATAGGTCTTCTTAACCTCTCCAAATCTCATAACCAATGGTTGATGTCTAATTCTTTTAAATGTTGCAGGACTTTCATGTATTATCCAATCTCTCTTATTATTCCAAAAGAATTGTATATCAGGATAATGGCTATCAAAATTAACCTTATAGAGATTGCACCAAAAATCACTCAACAAAATGTGACAGCAAGTAAATGCTCTAGGAAGCACATGACACCTAACTTCTACTGTATGATCATAAATAGTTAACGGAATCATTGTAGCATGAGTAATGTGAAGTGTAGCATCATTAGTTTTTAGCATAAATGAATGACGAGGTGCATAAGATGTCAACTGTAATGCTTCAACAACCTCAATACTAACAAAATTAAACCACCGTGTACCCTTATCAAGAGTAATAGCAACAGTACTCCCATTGATGTCTCCTCTGAAGTGGAACAAATTTGGTGCAAGTATTCCACTAGAATCCTCCTCCCAGAAAGCATCACTTCACATAGAAGAACCACTAAACTTCATTGATTAACTTGTTAGTAACAAAATAACAATGGGATGTGGTGTTCTCTCACAACTCACTCAAAAATCTAGCAAGACAATAGATTATCTTACTGTTCCAAAGTGAATAGAAATACTTACCAACAAGTAGTGGCAACTAATATGCTTTGATGTGAAGAAGAGAATACCCAGGGTGTTAACAATCACAAGACAAACAAGGTATATGGTGGGGCTTGGAATGGATACCTAACAACACCAAAATAACAATCCTATTTGCTGTCCAATGTGATATAAAAAAACACAGGAAACACACACCAAGTATGGAGACAAATGTGGCAATGCAAATATATGGAGGAAATTTTGCAATGCACTGGAAAGACACTAGCCAAGATCAAATAATATTCAGGCACAAGATTGCTCAATGGTGTGTCAATATAGCAATGATGAAAACAGCTCCACAAATATATCAATGTATTCCAAGGCTTTTTTGTTTTTTTTTATACTTTTTACTGGCCAAATAACAACACTAGGAGCAATACTGTCAAGTGATAACAATGCTATGAACAATGTGACACAAATATATGATAAAGAGCAGCCTGAAAAACGAGCAACAAAACAGCTAGTCTTTTGGGTTGTGTACCTAAATTTTGCTGTAGAATGGCTGTGGCTAAGGCTCACAAAGATACGGAGTGGAATCAAAGCGAAATTTTCAAAGAAAACAGAGACTTTTGTGCGGTTTGTGCGGGGTGTGGCAGGTGAAAATTGTTGCGAGGCAATAGAGTGAAACTCGACACGGGACAGAAATTTGCGCGTGGACTTCAACGCGTTTAAACGCGGTTTCCAATTGGTGGCACGGCAGGTGGAACCAACAGAGTTGGTAGTATTTAGGCGCGGAACGGAAGCCTAGAAGCTGTCGGATTTTGTTTTCGACACAGGAACCTGCAGCGCCTAGGAGCGCTCGCGCATATGCAAACGTGGTTGGCCCGTGTGGATTGACGCACAAAGATCGGTGGACAAGTACAGGCGGGCGGTAGCGATCAGAAGGAGCAGCGATGCTTTTTTTTTAATAAAGATTGGCCGGTAGCGAGTACGTATTGGAACTGCGCGCGGTTCAGGTGGACAGCGACAAGGCGGGTCGGTGGGATTTGGCCGGTAGCGGAACAAGAGGCACGCGGTGTGCGGTCGCTGTTTTGGTCGCTAGCACGTGGATCACAGCAGCGAATGTTTGGCGCTGAGATGCGTGGTCGTCGCGGCTTCGCGCACGGATAGGCCAACGTGCACGCGTGGTACCAGATCCGACAAAGAAAAAAAACAGCGACGCGGTAACCGAAACCCAGTAAACGCACGCGGAGCAGCAACAAAACGAACCGACAAGGAGCCGCGCGGGGTTCAGTGCACGTGATTGCGCGCTTCCCGATTGGAAACCAGGACGCGGAGGCTCGCGCGAGACGCGGAACCGAAAAGGACCGGAGGCGCGCGGATTCCGATGCTGGATCGACGCAGTTATGGTAGGTACAAAGAAGATTTTTCCGCGGGTGGATTTCGAGTAGGACAAGGGCAAGCGGTGATGCGGTTTCCACACGAAAAGGACAGGCAACGCGTAGCAGCTTTAGGCAAATATTTTTGGTGGGATTTTCTGATATAGATCTAAACAAAAGATGAACACGAGGAACGCTAACCCTAATAGACAAAACTAAAAAACAGAAAAACGGGAACGCAAATCAACAAAAAACAGCAACTAGTAGATGCAAATTGGTGTTGATTTAGGCTCTGGCAATGAACTACTCTATTTTTGTGGGGCAATTTTTTGGATAGGTAATAAAAACACTCAAAGTAAAGGGAAATTTGATAGCTCACCGAGGCAACCTGTAAATCTGATACCAAGATGATATGGGGTGGCCCAATCTTCTCAGTGAACTCACAGATAACTCCAGTATGATAACTAGTGCGCCACTAAGAACTCTCCCGGCTGATCCCTGATGCCAATGCAAAAGATAGCAACCCAAAGGATATTCTCAACTCCACACTCTTGCACAAGTAATCCACCGACTACAAGTGGTACTGTACCGTCTTATTCCCAGTGGAACAGCAGGTATCACGTAAGGTTTGCAGATGAACTTCCAGATGAAACGCTTACAACCAGTTTCAATCTAGAGGTCTAGCGTTTTTGGATTTAACGTAGTCTAATCTATTCCACACGCAGGTGGTAGCTATATATGAGGGAGGGGGTGATTCCCCACGAAATTTACCTATTCCTACTTGTTTGGACTCAACCAACTCGGATACAAACTGACCCAACACGGGTGCAGCCAATTGGACTCGATTTGGAAACTGGCAGAAAACTATTCGTGGCTTGTTTCGGTCACCACGGCTTGCACGAGTCGAATTTCTTGATGGGGCCGGATCCATTGGAAAGCCCATCAAATTCCCTATCCGTATTATGCTCGTTTGCTGTATTTGGAGCCCGTATGAAGAATCCATGACTATTTCAAATTCGGAACTCCTGGCAGTCCGAACTGAAACATCATTTCCTTGTAGTTGTTTTCCATGCCTTCTTCTTTTGCTCCTTGCTTCCTCTTCTCCATCCATGTTTGTGTTATCAATAAACCTAATCATACATATCATAGGCTTAGGTAGTATAACGTTCTCACAAACACAAACATTATTTATTACTAGGAAAGAATTCACCTTATAATAAACATCAGTGAGACTCAATATTTCCTTCCAACTCAAGCATGAATAAACCTCGTGGACCTCTATTATGTCCATATCACAAAGCCTCTGGTTACTCATGAAAAACTTAATTTAGCAAAGCAATCAATACTAGACTACTCATACTGGTGAAAACAAGTCTAGTGAGAACAAAAAACAAAACTTACACATGCTTTGCTATAAAATAACATGCAAGCTAACAGAGACGATAACATCAAAATAACAGTACCAAAATGGTACTGGACTCATACAAACATAGCACAAGCTTAGTCAATCAAGCACACAAAGATTTGGTGCACAGAATAATCAAATAATAAAAATAGAAAATAGCAAATGCTAGTTCTATTTCTATTGGAACTTCCAAACATGCACACACTTTCTAAGGTAGATATATTGCAAGAAAATAACCTAATAAAAAGTGGTAACAACTCTATACATGCTAGGAAGCAAGATTCAAACACTCACACACTTTCATTCAAACACATACACACATATTAATGAAAACAGAAAAGTGTTGTATCTAGTTTTGCTCACCAAAAATAATCTATGACTCCAAAAATTAATCCAAGCTAGGATTAGATAGATCTAAACATATGCAAACTTATCCAATTGGATTTTCCTCAAAAAGCATTTTTAAACTCATTCTAAAAATTCTAGAAAAGCCTACTGGCCTTTTACCAAAATGGATGGCATTTCCATTTGGTAACTCACCTTGCTGTAAGGCCAAGTCCTATGGATAGATATGTTCAAAAGATGTTCAAAACAACTTGGTTTGACCAAAATGGTTACAGATTCAAAACTTTATGATCAAAACAAACTCACAGACACTCTATGGCAAAACTGGTTTTGTGATCAAACTACAAGTCAAAACTTAGATCTACAATTTTTAAATGGTTACGAAAACATATTACTAGGTTCAGGATTTTTGGTGGATTTTAATTTGCACTCGTGGTATTTTTCACAGATCAAAAGCAAACACCCCAAATCCGTACAGATTTAAAAAGGAAAAAAGAAACGGTCAAGCGTGCTGGTGTTCTGTGGGCGCGGCCCAGCTAAGCGGCTGAGCGGCCCAACGCCACTCAGCGCGCGCGGACGCGGGAATGGCCGTGTTCAAGCGTGGTCGTGGATCGGAGATCCAACGGAGCACGCGTCGTCTTCCTCCCATCCCTCCTCTCTCTCTCTTCCTCGAAACGGCCGACGACAGGGGCTCGTGGTGGCTCACCGTGGGGCAACGCAGGGGGCTGGCGCGGGCTCGGGGAAGGCGTAGGGTGGTAGGGGCGTCAAGGGGCACGAAGATCGGGCGCGGGTGTGCCCTCTGGCGGTGGCGCGGCACAGAGCGTCCACGGCGGTGAGGTCGACGGCGGCAGGCGTCCTGCAAGCGAACGGCCACGGGGGCATGTCAGAGAGGGTCAGAGAGGTACGGGGATTCGATCCAGGGCAGTGAAGGGGAAAGGGAAGGCACAGATCGTGCAGTACAACCTCGAGGCCTAGCACGGTTACCGGCGGTGAGTCTTGGGCTCGTGCGTCCACAGGGAGCTCTCTGCGTCGTTTCTTCGGGTGGGAAGAGAGTGTGGGAGTGAGGGAGTAGTGTGGCGCAAGGGACACGCCAGTGGAGGCTTGTATCCGTTGGCAAGGGCAAAATGCTAAAGGGTGGGCTCGGGTTCATGTCTAGCCATGACATAAGAGGTGCTCTAGGGCTGGTTTGGTCTTTCCACCACAAGGCAAAGCTGGCACAGGGCTAGACCACGAAAGGGCAGGTCAATGGGTGGCCTTTGGAGGCTAGGGGAGGCAAGGGCCAGTCAAAGAGTCAAGGTATGGGTGTCCATACCCATGCCACATCATCACTCTCTCTCTCTTGGTTTTTCTTCACACACAAGGCTTTCTAGAAGCAAAATGACACATCCTGGTTGAGTCAATAAGTTAGTCAACACATTTGACAAGGTTACACCTCAAAATTTCAAAGAAAAACAAAGAAAACATCTGCTCAAAAGTGTATCTCACACTGTTCAAAAATTCAGAAAAATTCAGTTAAGACTTAAAGAAAATTTCTAAGTGTTGGAAACAGATGAAATGATCAAAAAGTTGGGTTTGTTTTCAAGGGTCAAATGGTTTCCAAAATTTGTTTTCAAAGTGGGAACTTGTTAACCATGTTATAAACTTTCAGAAACATCCTTTGAAAATAAATTTGAAATAGTTTAAGGCCATGAAAACAATGTGGGAAAAGGTGTACTTTCTGTTTTTCTCTGTTTTCCAAAAATGCCTTTTCAGCCTTAATTTTATACCACAAAAACAACAAGCAAAAGATAATTTTTATTAATCCAAAAATAAAACCAAGCTTATGGATTTGCAGTACATATATCAAGGAACAAATAAAAGTCAAGAAAACATAAAATAACATTTTATAGCCTAGTGAAAACAAAGGTAGAAAACAAGTACTTGGCTATATTTTCAGGAAATAGTTTCTATAGAAAACTTAAAAGAAAACTTCCATAAATCATTTTGAAATTTTGTTTTCTTGGATCCAAAAAGGCTAATAGTTTATTTTAATATTCAAACAAGAATGGTCCAAGTCTTGGAATAAAATTCACTCAAGTAATCAACAGAGAAAACAACAGGGAAAATTTAAAGAATTGTTTTCAGAAAAAATTGATATTGGTTTTATCAAGAAACAAAACTTGTGTTGGAAATATGATTAAGATCATAAACACATGTTATTTCAAACAATCATGTTGTTAGAAAAAAAAATTGTTGGCCCTAATTTTTGTCTTCTTGAACACAGTACAAGAATCCAAAAACTGGGGTGTGACTGTCCGTCCTTGTCCAGCTGCTCATAGTTGGCCATAACCGGGGACACGGCTAAGATCTTAGTTTGTTGACTCTACAGAGTTTGTGCACTTTCACCTTCAGACTCAAATCAGCCCAAACATCCTATACACCCTGAGTGCATTAAGGAAAGGAGAAGATTGAGACGAGATCTTTCAGAAGAAATTCCACAACCGTTTGGCTTACCCGTTTCACCTATAGTTATGCTACATCTACTTGTAAGCCTGGTGATTTCATTCAAATTAGTTGATCAAGACAAAGCCCATATTACTAAAGGCTGCACTGGAAGCAATCTAAACTTGGGGAACATAATAATCACTTTGTTCCTGGGTGGCATTCCTGAAGTGAACACCTCAGGTATTACCCCTGAGGAGACACTCAACTCTTATCAAACATACAACCAAATCCACCCAGGTGGTTCATTGAAGTTTATACTTATAATTCTTCCACAACATCAAGTAAAACAAAATTTTTGTAGCAAGGCTAAGCATCTACTAAGTACCAAGGCTATAAAGGTAAAGTAAAATATATGGCTACACACTACTAGGATTTTGCATAGCATAATAAGAAAAAAGTTTCCTATCATGCATACTACTCAAAATTCAACTAATGCATATAAAAAATAATGGATGGATGGATGGTGTGTTACTTGCCTTGTTGAAGTTGGTGAAGAAATCACACTCTCTTCAGAAAAAATCATTGTTCTCCGTATAATCTATACATTGAAAGCACAATATAAAATAAACAAGCATCCTACCAAAAGACATACAAGTGAAGATAACATACAAAGTAACAATCATGGGAAAAGGGGTTTAACTAAGTTGGCTAGGACAAGATCAAGGTTTGATTTTGAAAAGATTCATTCTTTAATGGTTCAATACAATGTTAAGGGGTTTCCAAGGGTTTACTTGGGATGGACTAGGTTGAGTTTGTAGTAATCTATCTTTATTATAACCATACTTGTCAAGGAAGTTCCAAGAGTTCACCAAGGTGATCTCACTATTTCAACTAAATTAACACATAACAAAGTGTGACACTTAGTCATTTTTATCAAGACATTTCAGTGACTTAAGTTTAGTCTTTCCATTTTGGGTTAAGGTAGGTCTAGGTTCAACTAACTTCATAGCAATAAAAAAAATAAGATTAAAGTCTTGGGATTTTCTATTTGGGTCAATGGTTGGGAAAAACAACTTGTTATTCTTCAACTTGTATAGATTGATCTATTGTAGATCACCTACTTGTCTTCTTGAAGATCATCTTCATGCTTCTATTGTAGCCTACTCCTTGTTGTGAAGCCTTTCTTGAACTTGATAAATCTTCATGGTTTTCACCTCACTAGTTGGTTTAGGTACGGGATGGCCACAAAATATCACTAAGTCCATTTGGAAAGGAAGGAAATAAGAAAGATAGAAAGAGAGAAGGGGGTTAGTCTTCTTCTTGATCTCTTCATGGATTTGCACTTCCTTGAATTGCTTATAATTGTGGAGTCCAAGTATTTTTCTTCAAAATTTGTTCATTGATCTTCCTTGTAGCTCTTCATGTTGCCACGAGGTTAAAATTGAAGTGCCTTCTATTGCTCGAGTCTTGTTTTCCATGTGCTAACTTGAGGAATTCTTGAAGCAAGAATGGGGAAGTGGAGGAGTAGATAGAGAACCATGGTTCTAGTATTTTAGGTTCACTACTTGGTCTTTTATAGGGTTGACATATACTAGGGACTTTGTCTTGGATCCAAATATCCACAAAAACAAAGATAAAGATATGGAAACAAAATCTAAGGCATGATAATATGGGTGGATCACTATGTTGGGTTTTCGGTCAAAACACATGGTCATGGTCCAAGGTGGTCCAAAATGTTTAGGTAGTGATGTCTCTGGTTCAAGGTTACCAAAAGGATCAATTTTGCAAAAGAACTATATTGAAAATATTTATAGAATTAAATCTATGTAAAAATACTCAATATACCACTTAATTCTAAATTCATATTTAACTTGTTCAAAATTTATTTTGGAATAGAGAATATGAAAGTACACATCCTAAGGTTTCCAAATATAATTTGTTTGCAATCTTTGGAATTGTAGAATTTGAATTATGCCAAAATTCATCAAACAAGCATGTTTGAATTTGAACAAATTTAAATTGGTCAAATTTAAATTTGGCCAGTGTGACAAGTTTCTACATGTTGTGTTGATTCCAAAAAGTCCAAGTATTCTAAATTTGGGCTTATAGATCAAAAGTTATGATAGATTTAAGATGTAGGGGCTTTTCTCCAAAATTGACATTCTATTTTTATTCGGAATTAATCCCAGAGATAGGCTGCGCTCAGATTGGCTATTTGTGGCGCGGGGCGACAGACAGAGACTGGGCCTGGGCCGGCTACATGCTGCGGTGGGCAACAGATAGAAATTTAATGCGTAGCTGACTTGGCGCGTTCTGATTGGCCGGTACCCCTACGGATAAGTGATCTTCGTGGCCATCGGATCTGGATCTAAAGGACAGAAATAAAAGGGAGGGGAGAGAGAGGGGCTAACCGCCGGTGGCTGCCGGAAAATGGCGCGCGGTGGTTCTCCGGCGAGTGAAACGATGATGGCGACGATGCAGATGCTCTCCGAGCGAGTGGACGCCACGAGGAGATGCGGCACGACACGGAGAGGCTAAAAATAAGCTCGGTGATCCTTGGAGAAGCTCGGGGAGATGGCGCTATGAAGATCCCGTGGTGGCCGTGGACGTTCTCCTCCAACGAACTCGTCCTTGATGATTTGCTGCAAATAGAAGAGGCACGGGGGTTCTGTGATGTGCGCGCACGCATGGGAAGGAAAGGGGTGGCCACGACATGGCTTAGGATTTCTCACCGTGTCGGAAAACAAGGAAAAACGGCGGCGGGCGGACGAACTCCGGCGAGGGATTACTGTGGCATGGGGGCATGATTCGCAGAGGAGGGAGAGGGGAATGGAGAGGAGATCAGGGGCATTTTATATAGGCGAAGAGGGAAGGGAATGATGGCGAGAAATCGATGGGATTGAAAAATGGCCGAAACTCACGCAGTTTCTAACCGGGGAAGAAGATGATGACGTCATGGATGACGTCATCAATTTTTCTGTGTTTAATTAAATCTTTAATAACTTCTGTTATAATTATCCAATTAACCTCAAATAAATTTATAAAATCTTGAGATATTAATATTTTTCAAACAATATCATTTTGTAAACATTTCAACATATTTTTATTTTTGAATTTGAAAAATTGAATAATTCCCTAATAGTGGTTAATGTGATTTTTAATTTACAAAAATACAAGATATAAGTATTAGTCGAATAAAATTTCAGTGGCCTCCTATAAGTTGGAAACTTAATTTTGAAAGTCATGACAACTTATTTTCATAATTTTATATTTTTCAAAATAGGGGTAACCCTAATAGCAACTTATGCCATTTTTTTAAATAGAAAAAATAATTAAAGTGAATATTTAGGAAGATCGAAATTTGATACTTAACCATTTCACAGTATGTTTCTTAAACGTCCTTTTCTCAAAAGGAAAATTAGTGGAAACCATTTTGTTACTGGATCATTTGTTCAAAAGTGATATAGTTGAATTTTGTCTTTGAATATATTTTCAATAACTAAATAGTTGGAGAAATATATATTATCAATAACTAGGGGTTGAAGTACATTTCAAAAACATATAGCTAGTAAAACAATTTTACATTATTAAGGTTTGATAAGACAATAATATAGCCACAAAACTATTTTTAAGTTCAATTAAAATATTAAAGATGGTGGAAACAAATCTTAGGGTTTTGGAAAACACTATAAAATTTGGATTATAAAATCCAGTAGCATTTGGAAAAAAATAATATAACCTTTGTGCTTGAGTTTTATTTGTTTTTAGTGGCTTGCTTTAATAGAAAACAAAAGGTTTTAAATTTTTGTGATTTTTGAACTTTCCAAAAATCAGGGATGTTAGATAGATTATCATTCTATATTATTCAGTCCACAAGTGAAGAGCAGTAATGATGATTTACGACAATCCAAGTTGTGGTGAGAGGCTGGTATGAACTCTATTTATTTTATTTTGTACATATCCTCATCTGTGTGAACATGCTTAGTTCGTTCATTAAGGTGTATGTTATTTAACTGATGCTTAGTAGTTTGTGCTCTCACGTGTTCAGTTCCAACTTATTAATATAAGATAGCATGATGTATGAATGTTTTCTTGCATTGTTTTATCCATAGAAGGGTATGACATTGTGGTATCTCCCTCTGATTGTTTCGCTTGAATCGACTTGGCACATGCTCACGCATGCTATGACTGAAAACAAAAATTCAATTTAAGCCTCGATGATTTATTTTGCCTCAGAGTATTTGTATCATTTTTATGCCCCTGTTAATTTTGTTTTGTCGCAGGCATGATTATGACAGTTGTTGCTCTCTTGATTGTCGCTCCCCGTCTATTGCTAGCCTTCACCTGTACTGAGTATGAGCTCTACTCGTCCATCCAATTCCCAAAAACCAAAGTTTGCCAAATGTGTCCATCATACCTACCTATATATGTGGTATTTAACCGCCAATCCAAGTAAATTTCTCGTGTGCTACCTTTAAAACCTTTGAAAAAATATTTTTGTTTTGTGCCCCTGTTTTAGCTCATGAGGACGTAAATAGAGAATCTTTATCTCACTTGTTGATTCGATTTCACGCCCTGGATTAGTGCATTCATCCGCTTATCCAAATGATAGAAGAGCCGGCAGCGGGGTGCCCATCCCCCAATTAATACAACAAATTCTCTTCACTCTTTTTGCCCCTGATTTATCACTCAAAGCATAATTGTGTAAACAAAAGAGAAAGAGAGATGACCTTCTACCCAGATGCGTCCTTCTATGGGAGCCGCTCTTGTGAAGTCTAGTTGGCTTGTGACGTACTGTATTATCTGTTTACCATTTGTTGACATAAGCATACACCTCTCTTAAAAATGTTTTCAATACCTCTATTTAATAAAATAAAAATCTCTAGCACATGGGTTAATCCCTGCTTCCTTCTGCTAAGGGCATTTCTTTTAAATTTATGGTGAGTCTTCACCTTCTCACTTTATGCACCTTCTTGAGAGCATGGCTGTCATTCTTAGTGTAATGTGCTTGTACCAAAACATGGTTGATTGTGGTATAACTTTGATGCTTGTATCTTTGCTATCTTTATTTCTAGTCTTCATTTGAACTTCAGAGGTTCCCTAGCATTTATGTTTTGCTCCATTATTAAGGGCAAGCGAGTACACTTTATCATACCCCTATTATGAGCATTACAATCCTGCAGATTGATATACTTCATGTTGTTTATTGTAAGTTTGTTGGCATCTCTTCATGGTTTGCATAACTGCTAGGTGACTTTTATTTTTCATACATCTTATTATGAATTTCCTCAGCAATTGATCATATAGTGAGTGTATTTACATCATACGAAACAAATGTGTTCGTAAAAGTCTTTTATCGCACTCAGTTGTCACTAAATTGCTTGAGGACAAGCAATAAGCTAAGCTTGGGGGGAGTTGATACGTCCAAAACGTATCTCCTTTTCCGAACACTTTTCTTATTGTTTTCCTCTAAACTTGTGAGTTTTTTTTATACCACTAACACGGACTAACGCTGTTTTCAGCAGAATTGCCTTGGTGTCTTGTTTTTGTCCAGAAAAATCAACTTTCGGGAAATTTCCCAGAAAAGATCCCATTGAGCCTAAAACACCAAAAGACCTCGGGAGCCAGAAGGGGGGCAGGAGAGGGGCCAGGAGGGGGCCACACCACCCCCTGGCGCGCCCCCTTGGTCGCGCCGCCAGGTGGTGTGGGACACTCCTGCACCCCCTCGGACTCCCCTTTCGACTACTTATGCCCCCTAGCCTAAAAAACCGAGTGGGGTTCGTCATATTCCACAGAAACACAACAGAGGACCACCGCCACCTCGAAACTCGATTCGGGGATCAGAAGTTCCTGTTCTAGCGCCCTGTCGGGAAGGGATTCGAAGGAGATCATCGCCATCGACACCGCCACCTCTTCTCCATCAACCATCCATGATTCCCCCGTCCATGTGTGAGTAAACACTGCTGTAGGCTGAGAGGGACGGAAGGGATTGGATGAGATTGATCATGTAATAATGCCAGATTGTTAGGGCATAGTGCCTAGTATCCATTGTTAGTGTTTTCTACCGTTGTTGCAACTTGTTATGCTTAATGCTTGCCACTAGGGCCCGAGTGCCATGATCTCAGATCTGAACATGTCATTGTTTCATGAGTATAATTATGTTTCTTGATCATATCTGCAAATTGTTAACACATGTCATTGTACGGAACCCGAGGCCCCAAAGTGACAGAAATTGGGACAGCCGGAGGGGATGGTTGTGATGTGAGGATCACGTGTGTTCACAAAATGTTAATGCTTTGATCCGGTGCTTTATTAAAAGGAGCACTTTAATTACCGGTAGTTTACCTAGAGGCCCCGCTGCCACGGGCTGGTAGGACAAAAGATGTTGTGCAAGTTTCTCATTGCGAGCATGTATGACTAATTTGTAACACATGCCTATGGTTTGCCTAGAAGTTGGATGCTTTATTATTATTATCTGCAGTGCCCATGTTTAGATTATTACATGACCTATGTTATCCATGCAACGCCCGTCCATCCATTCCCTCTATGCCTACGGTACTTCCCATCCTGTTGTTTTCCGCGATTACTACTGTTGTTACTATTTTACTAATGTTGTTATTTTATTTCTACTGCTGTTATAAAACTGTTAACACTGATAAATTGTTGCGAGCAAGTCTACTTTCAGATGCACCTGAATTGACAACTCAGTTGTTAAGGCATATAATTATTCTTTGGCTCCCCTTGTGTCGAATCAATAAATTTGGGGTTTACTTCCCTCGAAGACTGTTGCTTGCCCTATACTTGTGGGTCATCAAGGGGCTACCCCCGAGTAGGACCAAGCTTGGCCTAAAATGGTATCTAAGAAGTGGATATCGAGATACTATTGACCGAGATCCGTACCGGGACCGAGTTGATGGTTACCGAGATGGGGCTATCTCGGGAAGAGGTGCTAGGAGTGATGCTTTGCAGGTGGGTATTCCCCCGGGTTATCCGAGTTACACTTGGAGAACCCTGGTTACATGAAGAACATGCTATCTCAGACCAAGGTCAACGGAGCAGGTGCGATCCCAAAGATCACGGGAGAGTACAGGCGTGCGGTACAACTTACAAGGCACATGATGTATAGACGTACACGGGCACAGTGCAGGGCATGGGCAAGGCCACGTCTTGTCTCTGCCAAGGGGGACGGGACACCATAGCAGATACGGAGGAGGCGACTTTCGGCGCCATGCTAGCGGGCGTGCGCTAAGGCACAGTGTTCTCTACGTAATCCTGTACGCCCTGTCAGTGGCCACCAGTATATAAGGTGGCCACACCCCTCCTGCGCGAGGGACGACCCAGAGAGAGAACCAGTAGAGAATTTTGCTTAGAGAATAGCCAGTGAGCTTCTTCTTCTTCTTCTTCTAGCTCACAGAGCTGGAGGAAGCACTTTGTATCTTAGTTACACACTTATATTGACAGACAGGCCGGAGTAGGGGTGTTACCTCCACACGAGGGCACCGAATATGGGTAGATCCTTGGTGATTGCAGTGTAGTGAGTGTACCATCGAGGTGTGCAATCCCTCCCGGGATACCCACAGTGTCCATCGGCCCTGTATCTTAAGCCATCCCATGGCATCTGTCTTTACCTCACCACGACAATTAGCAATAATGGTGTTCACATAATTTATATTAATAACATTACCACTATCATGCAAATAAAGCTCCATAGGTTTTTAAACTTTCTCTTCAAAAGCATCATGTCCTAATTCAAGATAAATATTATAAATCTCTCTCATATTTTTGTTGTTTTCCATTAAGCCTGACTAGTGAAAATAAAAACAAGAAACAAAAACATATAATTGCAGAATATAAATTAAATAATTTCGAGCACTCACAGAGGATGTGAGTACCTTTTACCTTACCTCCACGACAACGGCGCCAGAAAAGAGCTTGATGTCTACGCAAGCTTCTATTCTTGTAGACGGTGTTGGGCCTCCAAGTGCAGAGGTTTGTAGAACAGCATCAAGTTTCCCTTAAGTGGATTGCCTAAAGTTTATCGAACTCAGGGAGGTAGAGGTCAAAGGTATCCCTCTCAAGCAACCCTGCAATTACAATACAAGAAGTCTCTTGTGTACCCAACACACCTAATACAATTTTCAGTTGTATAGGTGCACTAGTTCAGCGAAGAGATAGTGAAATACAAGTAGTATGGATGGTTATAAGTGATAATAGAAATATGATATAAAAAGGGCAGGCAAGCAAACATATAGCGGAACTGAATGTAAACGGTGTTTCGATGCTTAGAAACAAGGCCTAGGGATCATACTTTCACTAGTGAACACTCTCAACAATAATAACATAATTGAATGGATAAATATCATCTCTTTACTATGCTACTATGAACCACTCTCCCGTTGGATAATGAACACACATCCATGCGTAGGGTTGTAACAACACTCCTCGAGTCTGTATTGCCTCTCTACGGCACCCCACACTGTCACTATGAGCGTCCCAAATTAGTACTAAACAAACACCACAATCTCATAGGGCATCCAACACAATAAATATAAATATAATGCTAAACCACACGGTGCACACACTGTCACCTTTACACCGTGATCAAAGTGTTTACGGAGATCTCATAACAAAACCACTTGAGTAAAATAACAGATGAAGAGCAACATCTACTTATTCAACTAGATTACAAAGCTCATGATCACATAAAGATCACACCATGGGAGAGAGAGAGAGAGAGAGATGAAACACGTAGCTACCGGTAGAGCCATCAGCCCCGAGGAGAACTACTCCCTCCTCATCTTGGGAGATGGCAACGACGATGAAGATGGCGGTGGAGTCAATGCAGATGGCTCCGGGGGGTACTTCCCCATCCCGGCAGGGTGCTAGAACGGAGATTTATGTCCCCCGAAACTTGTCGGCAGCGGCGACGGAGCAACAAAACTTTTTGTGGAAGGAGGCAGATATCTTGAGGGTTTATGCATCGGGGGATTAAATAGGCGAAAGGGCGTTGGCGGTGGGCAGCCAGGGGGCACACCACCCCTGGGCGCAGCTAGGGGGACCCGCCCCCACCCATGGTATGGGCACCCCTCTGCCCTCTCTAGGTCTCATTTGGACTCCGTGGATCCTTCGGGAATTTTAAGACTTCTGATCTTCGAATCGTCCAATTACGAGAATATTTCCAGAACAACTTTTCTGAAACTAAAAACATCAGAAAACAGGAACTGACTCTATGGCATCTTGTCAAGAGTTTAGTCCCAGAAAATCGAAAAAAGGCATAAAGTGTAAAGGAAACATGTAGCATATAGTAGGAAAACAACATGGAACATCAGAAATTATGGATACGATTATGACGTATCACCTAGCAAACACAACATGTAGCATTACAATAAGATGATCTTGATCATGTTAGGCAGCTCACAAGATCTAAACATGAGGCATAAAGAGGAGAGAACAACCATCTAGCTACTGCTATGGACCCGTAGTCCAAGGATGAACTACCCACGCAGGACTCTATGGCATCTTGTCAATAGGTTAGTCCCAGGAAATCCATAAAAATGACATAAAGTGTATAGAAAACATGTAGCATGTGGCATGAAAACAACATGGAACATAAGAAATTATAGATACTTTTGAGACGTATCAGCCCCGAATAAATCCCGCCTCCCCAAATTATTGAGGCTGCTGCGAAATATAGCCGTCTCGGCACGATGCATCATTGGAGCTGGTCTGTACAACAGACGGCCTCAGAAATGTTGTGCGTCGGCCAAGATAAACACCTCGCGTGGCGGCACACCTTGGACGGTCCAGAGAAACTTGGACTTGCAGGTTCCCGGAAGCAAACAATAACTTGAAAATTAGTTCATTATAAACCACACACATGAAAAGCACGAGTAGGGTGACATACACAGAGAAGAAACCCACACATTCAGTTCATTATAAACCAAGCATAAAATTTTCGTTATATCCACGTTGATATGAGATTATTTAAGAGCCCGTCCGGCACATCATGGTCACTCCCACCAGGTGGAGACAATGGGCTCGTCGTCGTCATCGTCTTTTTCTTGCGACCACCCCCGTGAAAGATGCTTCTTTGACGCAGCTGGTGCCTCCGCTGCTTCAATGGCCATAGCCGCCGCAACTTCCTCCTTCGCTACGTAGGCCGCCGCTGCTTCAGCCGATGTTGCCTGAGCGTTAATTTCAGCCTTGCGAGTCTCCCGTGCTAGCCCGTCCATAATGGTACGGATCCTATGGTACAGCTCGAAGTTGTAAAACCCGTCTCTTGCTGCATCCTCGATGTACAATAGGGAAAGATGCTTCTTCTACGAGTAGTGATGGCCGTTGGACAGGAAATCATACTTCAAATACCCACAAGACCTATTAATGATCCAGGTTGCGAGATCTGACATTCCGTCCATGTCGAACGGTGGAGTGGACATGAGTTTTTCTTCGGATTTGAACAGATCTTGTATGTCGACATGAAACTCCTCTAGAATGATGATATTCTCACGTCAAAGCATTATTCTGTCCTGACTAATGTCCACGCTAACGAAAGTGATCCCTTTTTCCTCAAGGAACTGAACTAGTTCTGGATAAGGCTCCTTGGACGTACAGCGGATGCAAATTAACACATGACAATATAATTTGGATGATGTACAATTTGATAATGTAGAACGACTACATTGAACCGTAATTTACTCATTTGATTAACGCTAGATATTAAGGAGTTGGAACTGAACTATGCTCATTCGCTAGTAACTGGGACATATTTTTGTAGAATGCACTATCCCTTTATAAGAAAACAAGGTTTGATATTATACTGTAGAGTGCAAATAGCATGACCTATGTGGTTCACACGGTTAATTATGTGCGACATAAATTTCTTATGGGGGATGAAATTATAGTTTTCACCCTTCAAATTGCTGCATTGATCAATTTTTGAAGATTCATATTAGTTCAACACATCCTCTTGTACTTTATTTTACTTTGAGAAGCACCAGCCCACATGGATTTTATGTGTATAACATGAAAAATGACTGCTTTTTTTCCTGTATATAGTATGTTCCTTGCTATGTCAGGGAACAGTTAAATGACATGACTAGGGGCGTGATGAAAATTTGACTCAAGATGAATTTCTTTATGATCTAACCAAACAAGAGGAAACAACACTGATAATGGCCGGGTATGATCAGATAGTGGTGCATTTTGTACGGTGACCATGAATTCTTAAGAGCTACTATATTTGGCTCCAAAAATAAAGAGAATATGATGATCAATGAGCCAAGTTGTATAGCCTATCTGCGAAGTGAATTTTCCGTTGATATGTATATGCTGATATATACTCCTCTTTGGGTTGCAGGATTGTGAAACATAGGAATCTGAAAACATAGGAATCTGACAGGGTTGTCTATGCAAAACAGAGGATTGTAAAACACAGGAAAATCACATGAATAGTCATTTGGATGAAATGCAGGAAAAACAAAGGAAAAGAGGTTGGAGTGGATTTTCAAATTTCTATGGAATTGAGGCATAGGAATCTATTCCATAGGAATTTGGTTGACACAATTCCTTTGATCCAAACGCACACCATAGTAAAAAGATCCTAAGGTTACGAGTCCTACAACATTTTTATGAAATTCCTACAATCCAAAGATGCAAAAATGTACGATGCAGAGGTGTCCATAATATCATGGAGAAAATCAGTGGGTGTACTACACTAGTAAGTAATAGACTAACCCTCTGTTTGGATGTAGAAAGATTTGTTTCGAATTGAATTGGACTGGTAATTCCAAATCCAAGATGGAAAGAAAATGGACTCTAATTCGAATTGTGTTGTTTGGTTGTGCATGGAATTTATCGTTGGAATCTAAGAGTATCACCCAATTCTAATTCTGTTTGGATGTACAAACCATGAAATTTGATGTTTTTTGAGTTTGGATAACATGTGTAGATATATAACCATGGAATTTGATGTTAAATATTATTTTACACACATAATAATATTACTTATTCCGAGTAAGATGAAAATATGTACAGGAATAATTATGCAAAATATGTACGGGAAGCATGATCAAATTAGTTTTAGAAGTACCCAGAAAACATGTACAAGAACCATTTTACACGCTCTGTACTTTACTTTTCATACCTGAGCTCAGTCGTACAAGAGTATCACTTCTTCGCAAAATTTAAACGGAAACTGGAGTCTATGCATATTTCATGAATATAAAAATGCTCAACAGTGAATTTTGCTCCCATGCTCATGGACTCGCATGGGTCCTGCCCAAATTTCACGATTACAAGTTGCTCCCATATTCATGGAAAGCGCCACAGTACAATTAGATCACCAACCTGATCAAACCAGCACGAAGACAACTTATCAGATCCCAACCTGGATTGATATCTCTGCTCACGGATTGCGCACAGAATTGGAATAAATCACAAGGAAGAACTAGTCTAGATCGGGAGATAACCGAATGTGTTGGGGACCTAACACAACTGATGAGAAAGAGCCGTCCTGCCGATAGGCCACGGTTGGCGGCGCGAAGGCGGTCGAATCGGAGCGCGGACGGGCCGCCGTGGTCTCTGCGAAGGCGACGAGGCGACAACTGCCCTCAATCCCCTACGAACAACAAAGAAATCCGAGCTCCCCATGGCGGGGAATAAGAGGGGGAGAAGGGAGGGGACGGATTGGAGGGGGAGGAGGGAAGGGACAGATGGGAGAGGGAGCAGAGAGACGACAAACTTACCAATGGAGGCAGCGCCAGTTCCTTCCATGAAACGCGAGCGAGAGGCGTCGAGTGGAACGAAGCCTTTTCCTGTGTCCCGTTCGCGAGCGAGCAGGTACGCGCGGCGGGGCTGTGATTTTTTCGAGCGATTCCTAGCTATAGGTGGCCAACCGGGCCGCCCGGCACGGCCCCACACGTGCTGAAAAAAGCACGGCCCGTCTACGGCACGGCCCGTATACGGCCCGGCTTATTCCTGCCGTGCCGGGCCAGCCCACGGGCCTCTCTTTGCATGGGGCATGGCACTATGGCCCGTGTATGGCCCGACGGGTTTAAATCGGCATGTTAGGCCCATATGCGGCCTGGCACGATTGACCCAAATGCGCTGGGCGGGATTTTTCAAAATTTGAAATTTTGTGGGCTGGGAGGGAGTGGGGGAGCGGGTAAATTTTTTTTTTGAAATTGTGGGGCCAGGAGGAGGGGGGGGGGGGGAGCGGAAGTGCAGGAATTTCTTCATTAGGGGGTAATTAGGGGCTTATTTAGTCCATGTTAAGCGTGATTTGTGTCAATTTACAGATGTTTAGCCATATTTAATTATTAGAGGCCTAATTTAGTTCGAAAAATTGCATTTTTTCTCTATAAAAATAGAATCCCACCCTCTAATTTAATCGTGCCCTATCGTGCTCGTGTCGGGCCGCGTGCCGGCTCATTTATACCGTGTCGTGCCGTGCCATGCCGGCCCACGTGCCTCAAATCGAGGAGCGGCCCGAGCACTAACGGGCTCGTGCCGTGCCGCGGCCCATTTAAGTCGTGCCGTGTCGTGCCCGTGCCGTGCCAAAAAAGTCGTGCTTCGGGCCAGCCCATTTGGCCCGGCCCGTTTGGCCAGCTATATTCCTAGCTCGTTTGCTCGGAAACGTTTCGCGAGGGGCGGACATGCGCGGGTGGCTCGCGTGGAATTGGATCCAATTTTCCGAGCCCAATTCTGGTACCACCCCAAACGGTAGATTTTGGGATGAAAATTCCAAATTGGCAATTTCAAGCTATTTTTCCTACATCCAAACAGAGGTAAACAAAATTTAACTGTCATTTCACATTAACGCTACACGAGAGAACACAAACAGAACATCTATGCAGACATCAGACATGTACCAAACACGGTGAGGGGATGCATGGTGGACCGATTATATAACTAAAATCCCGGAATTATCAATACCTGCAGTAGGGAAGTGAATGCGGTTGAAGAGGGAGGCAGAAAGAGCGAGTAATTGTGTATGGGAGGGGAATGTGGATTTTTTGGGAGGAAGACGAAGAAGAAGAGGCAACGACGCAGTTTCAACCCACACGCACTAGCGGAACCGTCGGAGTAAATCGCAATGTGTTGCCCGCTTTTTGTACACAGAACCACGGTACCGTACGCATGCATGTCTCCACACGTCATGAGAATTGCACACGTCCCCTCCGCACGTCGCCGCAACTGCACGGACACCGTTTCACGTTCAAACACTAAAAAATATAACGAGTAAATATCCGGACCGTCCAAATAATGACCTGTCATTTTTAATTGAACTTTTGTAAGCATCACGCGTGAGTAAAATTCATGTAACATCCCAATTTTAGGTTTGCATGTTTTGCATTAGAGCATTTGCATTGCATCATATAGTGTTGCATTTCTTTGCATTGCATTTGAAATTAAAGAATAAACCCGACTCTTCAAAGATTTTTTAAATCTATTAAATGTATATGTTGTATGTGTGCATTATAAGCGCAACACTATTTTCTATTTTCATAGATGATAAAATAGTATTTGTGGTACACATTTCGAATTTTGGAATTACAGGTTTTCTAAAAAAATATTTGTAGTCTGGAATTGTCTTCACACTTCATGGTCCAGGAAGCCACGAACCAGTCCTTTCTTCTTTCTCATCTCAGGTAACTTCTTTCCTCTCATCTCACGTACCTTCCTCTACTCACGTTCTACTTTCCTTTCTATTTTCTTTTCTTTTATCCTAATGTACGGAACCCATCCATCGAGACTTCCTTTCATATCTGAACGGAACTGCTCAAGAACGTGAGTTCGTTTCGGTATAGAACCTGTACCCGGAAAAATCTCCAAACTATCGTTCGTTTGGCTACCACTTGGCCACAAAAAATAGCCTATAAATAACCCCGCACTCCTATTGCTCCGTTTTTCCGTTCTCTCCAAGCCCTAGCCGCCCCAGATCGATCTGCAAACTCCCGTGCCGCTGCCACCATTGCCACCGTTCGAAGCTTCGGAGGTCAAGGTTGAGGACGATTCGGAACGCCCGAGACTCTCCACTCGCCACTATTTTGTTTCCTATATTTTTGTGCACCATCTAAGCCTATTTCCTTCGCAGCCAGAGCACCGGCGCGAGCAGCACGTACCGCCGGAGTTGGGACTACGAGAACTCGTCGTCGCCGTCGTTTGAACCTTCGGGAGGCGCCATCAAGACCTCTGTGGATCTCGCCGGAAGGAGCTGCATCACGTAGTCTTTCTCCTCGAGATGCACGACGACCGGACTGACGCCAAACCCCATCGCCAAGCTCCCTGCCACTGCCTTCATCCACGTAAAGGTAACCTGAAACTTTCATTCGAGAAGACACACAGTAGCCGTCCAATCCGATTTCTATGGCTCAGATTAGAAGAAAAACTGAAGAGGTATCGGTGAATAGGAGCACGCCATGTGGCAAGTGATCCAGTCAGCGCCACACCAGCGCCTGGTCAGCGCGCCCAGCGAACCAGATGTCGCCTAGTGGCGAATTACCTGTAAAATCGCAGAAAAAGGCAGAGAAAATGCTAAACTTGCGAAATTCATAGAAAATAAAATATAAGTCCAAAAATTACGTTCTTTATACCGTTGAGCTCAGAAAAATGTTTAGAACCTGATACTGTAATAAAATCGCATGTTAACATAACTTAAAAAAATAATTATTTGAAACACTATTTTGAGTATTTTCACCATATCTTTAATTCTATAAATCGAAATGGGATGAATCCTTTTGTCCCTGGAAGATAATTTAATTGTCTATCTAGGGGAGTCGTCCATAAAAATTTATGAAATAAAGTTGGACAGAAAACTTTCAGAACCTTATGTAACCCTCATATATGTGTTTAACAGAATATTTTAAATCTCATATTGCATTTAGTTTTGCATGCATCTTATGGTAGTATAAAAATCAGAGAACTATTGTTACCTATTGTTTGCAATATTAAAACATCATGCATCCATGTTTTGTTTTGTTGCATATTATGGTTGTCTGTTATTTATTGTGTTCTGCTTACTACGTGTAGATTCCGACGCCGGGGATTACTGCACTTGTGAAGAGTGTGTGTTTCCGAACTGCTATCAAGGCAAGTGGATTTTGGTCATGAACCCATTATTTTACTACTGCATATTAGAGATTTTAATCGTAGTATGCATGATAGGATTGTTTGAAGAAATAGCTAAGCTAGAATTGTTTCACTAACACCCAAGTGAAATAGTTCCTATGTTTCCGTTAGACAACTCAACATAGACACCACCGTTGGTAGTATTGCTTAGCCATGCAAATTATTCGTGGTTGGGAATTATCATGTATTGTTATTGATATCTTATTTTAATTGCCTATGAAAACAACTTGATAATTCAATCAACCACTGGGTGGAACTTGGTCGATCGGTTTATGTTGAGTGGCACCGTGGGTCATATTTATGCTCACCCGCGCATCGTACACTTGTGGATGGCCATCCAGTATTCTGAGAATGATGTTTGGTTTCGTGTCAAGTAGCTATACCGTGCAACAAGGCGTCACATTGGTATGGGCCGTGACGGAGTTGGATTGTGTGATTGCTCTACCCGCCGTGAACAGCTGATGTAGTGGATATAGGAGTAAGGGTCCGGATCCGGGGCTGATGCGATCACACGTGATGGCTCTGGCTTGAATCCATTTTCTCCCTACAAACATGGTGATACATGGTAGATGAGAGTGGATCGGGCAGCTGGGCAAAGTGCACTAGCCTCCGGAGTGTTAAGAACTAAGATCTTATCCGTGTTTCATTGGTTAGAAACAAATTAGCACTAGACTGGTGAATCATTACATTGTTCTTGTTCATTCTAACTTCTTAATTAGAATTTGAGGGATCAACAATTAACGGATTAGACACGTGCGTTGACCACGGTGTTCTATTTCCAATGGGTAGGAGCACATGCCTGAGGGCAGAGTGTCCAAAGTTATACTTACGAAAATTATGTTTTATCAAAGGATAGGGAAACTATTGCTTTATGCAAATCAGCCTTGAAACATCCACCAGCCAAATAAGCATGTAATATGTTAAATAAGCATGTAGTATGTTAGGCTCTCCTATATTTATTTTGGTCCACTTGCCAGGCAATTAAACGATTGTTCTGACCTCCCTCGTGGGGCTGCAAATTCCAACTTGCAGGTTGTTCAGACTCAGAGTGAGTTTATTACGTAGGTTTTGAGACACCAGTCAACCTTTGTTCGCATGTGGCTAACAAACAAGAAGATTGGAGGTCTACCGTCGCTATTATTATTTCCGCTGCTGTTATTTGATATTTATTACTTTGAGAACCTTTGTGCCAGCTCTTGCTGTGCAACTTGTAATAATTTTTACTCTGGATGATACGTTATACGAGATGCATTTGTTATATCTGTTTACCTATCTCGTTGTGTGTGCTGGTGAACGGTCCAGGGGCCAGTACTACACGCAACGTTACAACCTGTGATGGGATGTAACATTACAGATTGTACCAGAGCAATGCGTTGACTGTAGGATCGAAACCATATAAAATGGATTAGGAAAAATCATAGGATGAAACTTATTTTTCCCAAATCCATATATATATATATATTTGAAATTTAATTCTCATAATCTTCTCATCTCTATCTTTTACTTTCATCTCTCATGATTTCCAAAAATTTAGTGGAGGTCCCCATAGAGAAGAACTCCAAGATAGAGAAGAAGACTCACTTCGAGAGGAAACCACCTGCATGATGTTGAAGATTTCAGAAGATTACTAGGTTGCCTACCATATAGATTTACCTATTTGTTCCCTTATCGTGTTAGGTGTTGACCATATCCAATTATGTGGTATGGCAATGATTGTCCGAATATTTTCAACGATTTTGTTTCCAAACATTAATTAGTATTTTCGCAGAAAATTATATCCCATTTTCAAAAGTAATTTAAAGAGTTTGGCTTGCTTGTTTATTGCTTGAAAAGTGTTGTTTGTTCATGTATAGTATGGGTAGTTGTTTCTCCTTAGTTCTATCTGTCTAGACTCAACTGTGCTATCCCATAGATGCCTCCATGTCGCGACCCATGCAACAACGGGGAAGATGAGGACAATGGAGGGAACAATAACCAAATGCAGCACATGATGGCAGCTCAGACTCAGTTGATGCAGATGATGACCCAGTTCTTAGCCAACAACAATAACAACAACAACAATCCGCCTCCGCCACCACCACCACCACAGGTGGATATGCTTACCCGCTTTATGAGGTTGAGGCTAGTGACGTACACAAGTGCACCGGAACCCATGATAGCTCTTGACTGGTTGCGCTCAGTAAACAAATCATTGGTGACAGTTGGCTGTAGTGATGAAGAGAAGGTGAGATTTGCTGCTCATCTACTCGAAGGGCAAGCCACTTCATGGTGGGACAACTTCCAGATTACCCATCCTATTGTAGAAGTAACATGGGAGATGTTCGAGGAAGGATTCAAGAATGCTCACATTTCTGATGGCGTTATGAGTCTGAAGAAGAGGGAGTTTCGCAACCTGCGTCAGTACCAGCGTAGTGTCACTGAGTATATTGATGAGTTGAACAATTTAGCTCGTTATGCACCTGAGGATGTGGATACCGATGCCAAAAGACGTGAGAAGTTTCTGGATGGACTCAATGATGATCTGGCCATTCAACTGTCAGTGGTTCATATTACTAACTTCCAATCACTCATTGATAAAGCAGTCGTCTTAGAAGGGAAGTACAAGCAAGCTGAGAGACTCAAGACGAAGCACAGTGGTCACAACCATAGCTCTGGATCACATCAGAGGACCCGTACTCACAATGGAGGCAATGAACACAGTCCTCCTGAATACAACGGACATCAAAATGATGGAGGAAACGGCCATGATGGAGGCGATGTTCATTGCAATGGATCCAATGGACCTAACCACAACAACAATACAGACAAGAGAGACCTCATTCAAGTGCAGTGCTTCAAGTGCAAGAAAATGGGACACTACGCCGACACATGCACTCAGAGAAAAGTACGGAAGGATCCAAGCCAAACCCGTTCCGGAAGGCAACTGCAAATCATGTGAACTTGAAATAATTTCGTAACGTACCAGACCATGTGGCTGGTAAGATCCTGATCAACTCATGCCTCACGCCTATGCTCTCCAATACCAGTACATCATGTCCACCAATAACAAGTGCATTCATGGATAAGAATAATCAAGTTGCCAAGTTTACTTCAATGGTAAAGTATGAGTCTATGCATGATATTAAAGAGAATACCAAGTTCAATTTTGTTAAGGGGGTTAGCCTAGAAAATGTCCATAGGGAAAATCACCCACACCTATTTGCTAGCCATTCCCAGTCTCGAGGACGAGACTCATCTTAAGGGGGTTAGTCCTGTAACATCCCAATTTTAGATTTGGATGTTTTGCATTAGAGCATTTGCATTGCATCATATAGTGTTGCATTTCTTTGCATTGCATTTGAAATTAAAGAATAAACCCGACTCTTCAAAGATTTTTTAAATCTATTAAATGTATATGTTGTATGTGTGCATTATAAGCACAAAACTATTTTCTATTTTCATACATGATAAAATAGTATTTGTGGTACACATTTCGAATTTTGGAATTACAGGTTTTCTAAAAAATATTTGTAGTCTGGAGTTGTCTTCACACTTCATACAAGAAATCAGAGAAGATAAAAAAAAGAAAAAAAAAGAAAAAAAGAGGACTAGCCGTACATGGTCCAGGAAGCCACGAACCAGCCCTTCTTTCTCATTTCATGTAACTTCTTTCCTCTCATCTCACGTACCTTCCTCTACTCACGTTCTACTTTCCTTTCTATTTTCTTTTCTTTTATCCTAACGTACGTAACCCATCCATCGAGAATTTCTCTCATATCTGAAGGAACTGCTCACGAACGTGAGTTCGTTTCGGTATAGAACATGTTAGAAATAGATTATAACTGCCATAGGGCAGTTACTGTTTGCCCAAAGTGCCGTACTCCTTTCCTGTAGAGACGCCTATCTAGTGGACAGGCACCTTTTATTCTATTTATCGACATTGCGAACAGTCGCATCTCTTGTAACCGGTGTCTCCAAGAGACACTTACCCATGTATAAATACCCAGTTATAGGATAAGTGGAATGGACAAGTTTCAGATCATTCTTTATATCATTCTGAGCTTCAACACGTTATCAGCACTTGCTCGCCAAGATCGCCGTCAAGAAACATCACAGGAAGAAGGAAAGAACTCGCCAAAATCGCCGTCGAGAAACATCACAGGAAGAAGGAAAGAACAGGAAGGTAAGAATGGCAAGAAACTTGCCAGCGCTCGCATCCTATTTCGTTCGCTTCCTGCAAAGGGAGAGCTGCCGCCCGTTGTTCGTCCGTCGCCGTCGACTTGGCCGCGAGGCTGGCTTCCGCCGCCATGGCCACGGGATTGTCTTACGCCGCTACGGCAACCGCGGTGGCCCTCGCCACACGTTGGACTGGATGGTCTGCGTCGCCCCTTCAAAAGGAACCATCGTCGTCACGGCGGCAGTCGCCATGGCAGCCGTCTCCACGGCAACCCACGCCATGCCTCCGCGCCCCGCTCTGTACGTGGTGCTCAGGCTGTCGTTGTGAACGCTCGAGCCCGAGGAAGAGGAATCATTTGTTGCGGCTCTGGCCTCCCCTCCGGCTCAGGCACCGCAGCCGGTTGGGCCACCAACGCCGCCATCTGGAGCTCGCCGACTCCTGCGCCGATTCATGGCGGCCATGGGCACTGCCCGGCTTCCGCGCGTGAGCATGGGAGCCCAGCTCCCTGGGCTTCGGCCTCCACCCCAAAGCTGCGAGCAGCAGCAAGACCTCCTCCTCCGCCGAGGGGCCGTCCTCCTCCAATCGTCGTTGATGTGGTCGACCGGCATGGGAGCCTTCGCCTGTGTCGGTCACGGGATTGGGGATGAGGCGTAGCTGGGTTTGCTCTGGTAACCTGGTTGACTGGTTGTCCTCTCCTTATCCGATCGACCGATCGGTCAGTCTGGGCCTTTCTAGGCTGCCAATTAGGCCTATTTACTTCGTTACGTTGTGACTAACAGCGGCTGGAGTGGTACTTGTTACTGTACTAGTTGAAGGCCCGTGCGTTGCTACGGTTTTAGTGAAAATTTACGTGCATTGAAAACGATAGGAATATAATTTTCTTTTACTATTAATGTAAGTTGATAAAAAATTTATTTTGGACGTCTAGGAAGATAAAATCCATCCATCATCTACGGGAGACAACTTTAAGTAATAGTTTCGATATACATCACTCCCTCAAATGTCCACAGTACATCCATCATCTCTTGGAGACAAATAAGTAATAGTTTCGTTATATATCACTCCCTAAAATAATAGGACCTTGTCAACCCCATGGAATAACTGAAGACAGTTAGCCAACATAATAGGACCTTGTCAACCCCATGTAATAACTGAAGATGATAGATACGAAATAGTACTCCCTATGACAGTTATTTTGAGACGGAGGGAGTATCACAAAAGAAGAGTAGTTCTATAAATAAACCTTCAGAAGGATGGGTATTACACGTTTATGATAAATATATTTTAAAATAGATTATGCGGTTATCTGAATGGAAAATTATTGTTGCAACTGAAATTATAAAATCACTTAGGAATCGGTGAAACACCAAGTTTCTCTAATGCTTTAGCTTAAGAAATGACCCCCAAGAGCTTTGTTGTTGCATCAATAAACCTTCTCATTTGCTATATTTAACATCATTGAATTTTACACTTGGCTAGTCAACATCTTACCAACCTAAAGTAAGTGATGCAAGCGGAAATACCAGAAAACATGCAAAATTAAAATTTTAGTGCAATGACTTTGACCTACGCCAATACAGAACATGGATATACTCTGCTAAAGAATAATCATTAGTTGTTTGCATTTTAAAAAAGGATGATACAAAAACTATTGCAAATGGTTGCCATGTATAAAGTTATTTGCCAAAAGGAAAACCAACCAATAGTTCAATTCATGCATGTTGAAAAATGATGATAATTATGTAAGGAGACACCACTTCCGATGCACGTATATGAAGACGAGAGATATATAAACCCACTATGTTATTTGAACAAGGAAATAAATTACGGATCAAGTGATATATTGCCTCAACTCTCACCTTATATTCAAGCTTGTCATCTCATCTGAATTGTGAACATCTTGGTCCCTCTAGAGCTCCAATAACAGAAATACATACACTATATTTACAGGGTATTATGGTAGAACCTGGGGATCTACCGGGTCGGGGACGTAGTCTATAGGGGAAGGAGGGGGTTGTGTGGAGGCGAGGGGTGCGCGGCCGGCGGCGGGGCGCCGTCGCGCGGGAGGAAGAGGGGGCGGCGGCTAGGGCTGGGGCGGCGGCGCACGGGAGAAGGCCGACTCCTTTGGGAGTCGGCAATAATGATTTGATTATTGCTTGCCCCAATCAGAACGGAATACATGTGTTTATATAGGAGGACGGCCTCCTCTAAACCCTAATTTACTTGGGCTAAGCCCCTAATTTACTTGGGCTAAGCCCACAACTAGCACTTTTGGACTTCTTACGCGTATACTGTATACCGACCATAACATCTCTCCCCGCCTTCTCAAACAGCTCGTCCTCGAGCTGAACTTCTGGAAACTGCTGGCGGAACTCGTCGAGCTTCTCCCAAGTTGCGTCACTCGCCGGAAGTCCTGTCCACTGCACCAGGACATGCCAGACATCACGGCGCTTCTGGGCCTTCAGTACCTCCTCCGGAGCTGGAAGAAGTCGCCCCCGTGCCGTAGGGGGTAAAGCTGGTGGTGCCGCAGGTGGGTCGCCGCGGTAGGCCTTGAGCAAGCCCACGTGGAAGACGTCGTGAAGGCGGGACCCCTCCGGTAGCTCCAGCCGATAAGCGAGCGATCCGACGCGCTCCAGGACAGGGAAGGGACCCGCGTAGCGAGGTCCCAGCTTCCGCTTTGAGCGCGGGTCTAAGGACTGTGTAGTCCGATGCAGAAGACGGAGCCATACCAAATCCCCCACCGCGAACTCCGCGTCACGATGGTGTGCATCATAGTACTTCTTGGACAGCTGCTGTGCCTGAAGGAGGCGCTGTCGCGCCTCGTCCAATATCTCGTCGCGGGTGCGGAGTAAGTCTCCCGCGGCCTCAGTCCGGGCTGTCCCGTCCTCAAAGGGCAGCATGCGCGGAGGCGGACGGCCATAGACCATCTCGAAGGGTGTGGTGTGCAGGGCGGCATTCTAGGAGGTGTTGTAGCAGTACTCCGCCCACGCCAGCCAGTCCTCCCAAGCTCGTGGGCGATCTCCCGTGATGCAGCGCAGGTACATGACAATCACCTTGTTGACCACCTCGGATTGCCCGTCGGTCTGGGGGTGGAACGCGGTGCTGAGACGGAGCTTGACGCCGGCCAACCGAAAGAGATCCCGCCAGACGTGTCCCGTGAACACCGGATCACGGTCGCTGACGATCGACGTCGGAAACCCATGTAGCCGAACTACCCCGTCGAAGAAAGCTCGAGCCACAGAGGCGGCCGTGTAAGGATGACCCAGCGCGATGAAGTGCGCGTACTTGGAGAAACGGTCGACCACCGTGAGGATGACAGACTTGCCGCCCACTTTGGGAAGCCCCTCGATGAAGTCCATGGAGATATCCGCCCACACCTGCGAGGGAACCTCGAGGGGCTGCAATAGGCCCGCCGGCCGCTGCGTCTCCGTCTTGTTGCGCTGGCACGTCACACATGCGCGCACCCAATCCTGCACCAACGCCTTGTCTCGCGGGATATAGAAATCAGCGCGAAGGCGGTGGAGGGTCTTCTGAACACCCTCGTGACCTGATGAATGTGCCAACTCCAGGACCTGATGGCGGAGATCGTCGTGGTCGGGCACAAAGAGGCAGCGGCCGTAGAGGAGCAAGCCGTCTGCCTGGTGCCAGGGCGCCTCCAATGTGCCGGTGTTCAGGCGCTGTTCTAGGTCCTTAGCGTCGGCGGCCGATGCCGTGGCCTGTCGGATGGCGTCGAGGAGAGCGAAGGACGGCCCGGAGCGAACGCACATGGCCGCTCCCACGGGAACCGCGTCTTCCTCGAGTAGCTCGTAGTCGCGGCGAGAGAGGGCATCCGCCACCGTGTTAAGCGTCCCGGGGCGGTACTCGACGGTGAAGTCGTAGCCAAAGAGCTTGCTGATCCACTGATGCTGTGGCACTGTAGAGAGGCGCTGGTCGAGCAAGAACTTGAGGCTGTAGTGGTCCGTACGGACCCTGAAGGAGCGGCCCCAAAGATACGGCCTCCAATGCCGCACGGCCTGGACGAGTCCGATCAGCTCGCGCTCGTACGCCGCGAGCTTATGGTGGCGGGCGGCGAAGGGTCGGCTGAAGAAGGCCAACGGCCCGTCGCCCTGGTAAAAGACGGCGCCGAACCCGGTGCCGGAGGCGTCGCAGTCGACCACGAAGGGGCTGTCAAAGTCCGGCATTTGGAGTACCGGCCCCGTCGTGAGGGCGCGCTGGAGAGCCTGGAACGCCTCCGTGGCTGCGTCGTCCCATGCGAAAGCGTCGCGGCGAAGAAGACGTGTCAGTGGCGCCGCAATGTTGCCGAAGTCCCGGATGTACTTCCGGTAGTAGCCGGCGAGGCCGAGGAACCCGCGCAGCGCCCGAGGGGACTGTGGGGTCGGCCAGGCGGCCACGGCTGCGACCTTGTCCGCGTCCATGGCCACGCCGTCCGCGGAGATGACGTGCCCCAAGTAGGCGACCGAGGCCGTGCCAAACGAGCACTTCGAGCGCTTGAGGTGAAGACGATGCGCCCGAAGCTCGTTGAGGATGATGGCCACGTGCTGTAGGTGCTCCGCCCAAGATGCACTGTAGATAAGAATATCATCAAAGAAAACAAGCGCAAATCGGCGTAAGTAGGGGCTGAGTATGTCGTTCATGAGGGCCTGGAACGTCGCCGGCGCGTTGGAGAGGCCGAAAGGCATCACCAAGAACTCAAAGTGGCCGTGGTGCGTGCGGAATGCGGTCTTCTCGATGTCGTCCGGGTGCATCCGCACTTGGTGATAGCCGGAGCGGAGGTCGAGCTTGGTGAAGAAGCGCGCCCCGTGCAACTCGTCCAAGAGCTCGTCCACCACCGGAATGGGGAACTTGTCCTTGTAGGTGACGGTGTTGAGGGCGCGGTAGTCGATGCAGAACCTCCAAGTGCCATCTGGCTTGCGCACCAGGAGCACCGGAGCGGAGAACGGCGACGTCGAAATCCGGATAATGCCCCGTGCGAGCATCTCAGCCACTTGGCGCTCGAGCTCGTCCTTCTGTAGCTGGGGGTAGCGATACGGCCGTACGGCGACAGGCGCCGTGCCCGGCGGCAGGTGGATACGGTGGTCGCAGTGTCGAGCCGGCGGAAGGCCCTGCGGCCCCTCGAAGATGTCGCGGTGCTGCTCCAGGAGGTCGGCCAACATGGGATGCGTCTCGTCGAGGGCGGCGGCCATCATCTTGAGCTGCGGGGTGACGGGTCCTGCCCCACCGATGCCGGTCCACTGGACGCGACGGCCCCCCTCGCGCCAAAAGATGATGGTGAGGGCCTCGAAGTCCCAGAGGATGGGCCCCAGCATGGAGAGGAAGTCGAGGCCGAGGATGAAGTCGTAGCAGCCCAGGTTGATGCCGACGCAGTCGATGGCGAAGGACTCGTCGCCAATGGTAGCGGGAACCTGTCGCGCTACGCCTTCGCAAGCAAGGCGGTCCCCGTTGGCGACGGTGACGCTGAACCTGTCGGCGCCGGTGGGCTGGAGGGCGAGGCGCCGCAAGGTGTCCCCGGACATGAAATTGTGTGTCGAGCCAGTGTCGACGAGAGCGGTCAGCGTCTCCCCCTTAATGGTCACCGGAAGGAGCATGGTCTTGGCCGTCTTGATCCCTGCCAGCGCGTGAAGGGAGACGACGAAGGACTTGGCGTCCACCGGCGCGTATGACGTAACGCCGGCCTCGGAAAGCGTCGCGGCCTCAAGCTCCGCGGTGACGGCCTCCACGGCGTCGTCGTCGATGGTGTCCAAGTAGAAGAGGCGGGCACACGTGTGGCCCGGCGCGTACTGCTCGTCGCAGTTAAAACAGAGCCCCTTGCGACGAAGCTCGAGCTGCTCGGTCGCGGTGAGGCGCTTGAACGGGCGCGTGGGCGCCGGTGCAGTCCCTGGAGTGGTCGGCGCGGCGATCCGAGGCGGTGCCGGGGTCGTGGCCGGCCGGGGGAGAATGCGCACGCCCCGGTTCGGCTGCAGCTGCTGCATGGCGTTGGCCCGCTGCTCGTAGGCCCGTGCGTAGTACATGGCGGACTGCAGGTCTTGAGGCTCCCTTAGCTCCACGTCGACGCGGATGTGGTCGGGCAGGCCCCCGACGAAGAGATCGGCTCGCTGGCGGCCCGAGATGTCAGGCGCGTGACACGCCAATGCCTGGAAGCGGTCTGCGAAGTCCTGCACCGTGCCGGTGAAGGTGAGGCGGCCGAGCTCGGCCAAGCGACTACCGCGGACCGGCGGCCCGAAGCGGCGGAGGCACAAGTCGCGGAAGCGCTCCCATGACGGCATACCACCCTTGTCCTGCTCGAGGGCGTAGTACCATGTCTGGGCGGCGTCGCGGAGGTGGTAGGAGGCCAACCATGTACGGTCGGATGCGAGCGTCCGCTGTCCCCGGAAAAATTGCTCGCATTGGTTGAGCCAGTTGAGAGGGTCGATGGTGCCGTCATACGTGAAGAACTCGAGCTTGGCGAAGCGGGGCGGCTGTGGCCCGTGGTGGGCGGCCGCGAAGGCGCCCTCGAGGCGACCCGGCGCGGCGGGTATGGACGGCGGGGTAAGGGACGCGTACGCCTTGGCGTACCCCGGAAGACCCCCGCGTGCGGCGGCCCCGTATGGCGGCGGCGGCCCCGCGGAAGGAGGCGCGGCGGCCCACGGCGGTAGCGTGGCCGGCGCCATGGGCGGCGCGGACAGCTGGCCGGGGTCGAAGGTGGGCGCGGTTGCCCATGCCGGTAGCGGAGACGGCGACGGCAGAAATTTCAGCGCGGTGATCGGGACGCCTTGCGTCGGCGGCGCGGAAACCGGCGGGGGCGCCGACCGCTGCAGGAGAACGGCGATTGCGTGCTTCATGTCGGAGACCGAGTCGATGACGTCGCGGAGGCCCGTGGAGAGCTCCTGGATGGAGAGGACGGGGGCGGGCTCCCGCGCCGGCGCGGCCGGGGCCGCGGACGCCGACGGTGGCGCCATGGTGGTGGATGCTCCCGACGAGGCGATCGCAGCGGCGGTGGTGGGCGGTCCCGAGGACATCGCAACCGAGGAAGCTGATACCAAACTGGTAGAACCTGGGGATCTACCGGGTCGGGGACGTAGTCTGTAGGGGAAGGAGGGGGTTCTGTGGAGGCGAGGGGTGCGCGGCCGGCGGCGGGGCGCCGTCGCGCGGGAGGAAGAGGGGGCGGCGGCTAGGGCTGGGGCGGCGGCGCACGGGAGAAGGCCGACTCCTTTGGGAGTCGGCAATAATGATTTGATTATTGCTTGCCCCAATCAGAACGGAATACATGTGTTTATATAGGAGGACGGCCTCCTCTAAACCCTAATTTACTTGGGCTAAGCCCCTAATTTACTTGGGCTAAGCCCACAACTAGCCACTTTTGGACTTCTTACGCGTATACTGTATACCGACCATAACATATTAATATCAAACAAAATTCATGTTTTAGAAAACGACAACATCCACAAGTGATGCTGCTCTTTTCTGCCATGTATTGGTGGCTGACACAAGAGAGGATCCAACTCATCTATTGATTGGTTTCGCCCACGTTCAGGTTCTTGTCACGGCTACTGTATAACAAGTGACGAACCCAGAAACATTTTAAAGCCTGGGAAAACTATAAATTCATAAGCTTAAGATGCTAAAGTTTGTCTAAAAATGCTATAAAAATCTAGATATGTAAAGCAACACCCATCTGTCAAGCCTGGGCAAGTGCCCTGGCTGGAGGGATGTTGAATCCGCCCATGTGTATAACTGAGTAATCTAGATTGATCGCCAAAGGAACTAAGAGTCTCAAAGCTGAATTTGTGCTAGTAACCCACCAGTATTTTTGTTAACCAATTCATCTGTGAACTGAAAAATCTGCAATCAAAACAAAATATCAATGGTTAAAAACATTTGTACAAAGAGTAGACTAAAAAATGAAACTGAAAACATTTCTAATCTGGGTACTGTAGATAAATATGTTTAAGGAGGTCAATATTTTTCCCAATCAAAGATACCAATGAAAATATGAAACCCAATGCATTGGCAAAAACATCTCTTGTTATGTACACATCTTACATTTCTGCTTCGGTCCTCCCCCTTTGGCCTCCTCGACCAATCACATCGCTCGAAACACTCTTGCAATAAACGTATAATACGATTAGCAGCGAGCCGTAGTCTTAACCGATTAGCCGATGAGCCGCTAGCCGACCGAATATTAGATGCGAAAATAATGACACGGGAGGACTCGAACTTGGGACATCCAGTTTGCCGCACACGTGTGATAGCCACTAGCACTGCCAAACGGACGTGTCAAACTAGTCGTGGACAGCTACATATTCTCCACGTCGCCGCACGGTTCCCCGGGCCAACCCAGCGACAAACGCGTGGCACGTCGTGTCGGCGACCGGGGGAGATGCAATAACTGCCGCCGCCCGCGCAACCACCCCGCCCGCCTCCTTATCTCCACCCACTCGCGGCGCCTCTCTCCCGTTCAGTGCGTCGCTCCATATCCTCTCCCCCACCGCTCCACCTCCTCTCCCACCTCCTCAGATCGGAGTGATTCGCCGCTGCCGCCCCATGGCCGGATCACGGAGCCGCCACTCCCCGCCGCCAATCCGCAGCGCCACCCGCGGTGCAGCACGGCTCCTCGAGCTACCGCCGCCGATCCCCTCCGCCGATTCGCAGCACGATTCCACGACGTGACGTGAACGCCGGCAGCGGCTCCACCTCACGCGCCCCCCGCATCAACGTTGAGCCGGCGGACCTCCCACCTCCTCCGCCGCCGAAGTACCTCGGCGTCCGCCAGCGCGAGTGGGGCTCGTGGGTGGCCGAGATATACGACCGGCACACCGGCGTACACGAATGGATCTGGACGTACCAGTCGGCGATCCAGGCGGCCCACGCGTACGACCAGCGGAGCCGGTTCCTCCACGGCGCGGAGGTGTGGCTGAATTTCACCATGGCCTCCCCGCCGGCGAGACGCCAGACCTGGGGCCTATTGACCCCCGCGTGGCAGCGCGACACCAGCTGTGTGAGGACCGCGAGGCGCGGGAGAGGCTCGAGGCGGAGCGTGCTGGCGCGGCTTACATGGAGAAGCTGCAGCGGCAGTACCCGGGCCTCGTCGCCAAACAGCGCGCCAAGATGGAGGAGTATTATGCGCTGCGCCATGGTCCGCCGGGGCACGTGAAGGAGGAGCCGGTCGTCGTGAAGCAGGAGCCGCGCTGGGGGCAGTCAGCGGGTGCTAGCACATCCGGTGCCGGTCCGTCTCCTGCACCGTCGCTCGCCGACTTCACCGCCGAGGACAACGATGATAGCAGCGTTGACTTGAGCGAGCTGGAGGCGGAGTGCAACGACGATGAGTAGTCGTGTCTAGTTTTAGGGTTATATGAGTAGTCGTGTCTAGGTTTAGGGTTATGGTTGTCGCCCGTAAGTGTCGGTGTTGTGTTCGTGTCCGTGTCGCCGTAAGTGTCGTTGTCATGTCGATGTGCCTATGTGTTTAATGGTAGTTTAATAAAATGTGTGTTTCAAATGTTTTAAGATTTCAAATATGCATGCAATGAATTTTTTTAACCTAGAATTAAATTATTAAAATTGTTTCACGTACGACGTTTAACGCGGTGGCGGCGACAAGACAATAACGACATGGTTTTGGAAAGAACCACGGAGAATTGAAACTTACAAAGTTGAACCCTAAAAAAGTAAGACACATGCATGTAGACCACTACAAAAAATGATAGATCATGTAGAATCCGGTCAAGCTCCGGCACAACCGAAGGGATTTTCGGTTTGTGGACCGGTCCTGATCCGGTCAACGAGTCTTCCAGCCGGACGACGACCGGATTGCCTTTAAGTGCTCCGGCACTACCGAAGGCGTTTCCGGTCTGGCTGCCGGCTCCAACCGATCCAGACCGGTTCCAGTACCGGTCTAACCGACTTGAGAACCAACCAGCGCAGAGAAAAGCCCAACGACCATTTTTTTTGAAGTTTGCAACGGCCATATTTCAGATTCTCCTCTTAAAAAAATTGTGATTTGCGAGAAGGTTGTGAATAAGAGTTGAATTTATAACATGTGCCCATAAATAAAAAAACAAATATTCATATATTGCAAACGCAAACAAAATAGTTACTCGGGTGGCCCAATCTTCTCAATGAGCTTCTCTCTCTTTTTGTAATTTTCTGATATGTTGGATAACTAGTGCTACACTGAGACCTCTCACTTAGCTGACCCCTGTTGCCAATGCAACAACAATCAAGCTCTTTGGATATTCTCAACTACACACTCTTGCACAAGTAATCAAAGATCACAAGTGGTCCTGTATCCCCCTATTCCCAGATGGAATAACAAGATATCACGCTACTTTGCAATTGGTAAACTTCAAGATGAATGCTTAATAAGCAATACAATCTAGAGGCTAGGGTTGTTGGTTTTTGGTTTAAACTTGTTCTATCTAATCCACACGCAGGTGGGGGACATATATAGGTGGAGGGGTGCGGCCACAAGGGGGCCTTGCGCAAGCAACCCTCTCCCTACTAGGACTAGGACTCCTACTAGGACTAGGAGTCCAACTATGACTCAAAGGAAAGTACAAACCGACCCAATTAAGTGGGATGCGGCCACAATTGGTATACAAACCAAACCTACTAGTATTAGGACTCATTATGGCGCATAGATGTCCTTTGTGGGCGCCCTCCTCTTGCTTGTTCATCAATGAGTGTGGAAATAACATATTTGGAATGTTTTCCACACTAAGTGCATTTGACCTTGTGGAGGCACCATCCCCTTGTCATCATATCATTTGTTATTGGTTGTTTTCACCATGCTAGTACTTGATCTCCATCTCCTCTTCTAGCCCATCTTCATTCATATGTATCTCCTCTCCATAATCTCCATTCATGCTTGTGTTATCAATAAACCTGAGAATACATAAATGCATAGACTTAGGTAGTATAAACTTCTCATAATCAAGAATAGCATAATCAATAAGGATTGAATTCACCTGTTGTTCTAGTAGCTTGGTCCTTGATCTTGTCATTGGTCCAAGTCTCACTTCATCTTGTTTAGGTGGCAATGTACTAGGGATGTCCTCATCATCCTCCCCCCCTTGAAAAGCCTTGATGTCCACATCAAGGTTGTCTCCATGATATGGTGTCAAATCAGCAACATTGAAGGAATTACTCACTCCAAACTCATCAATTGGAAGATCTATCTTGTAAGCATTGTCATTTATTTTTGCAATCACTTTGTAAGGACCAGCACCTCTTGGTAATAATTTTGATTTCCTGAGCTTAGGGAACCTATCCTTTCGAAAGTGTACCCATACCAAATCTCCCTCTTGAAAAATCACTTCCTTTCTCTTTTGATTCCTCCTTTGAGCAACATCCTTCCCTTTCTTCTCTATAGCATCCATAGTTTTCTCATGTATCTTTTTCACAAAATCAGCCCTCTTGGATGCATCCATGTTAATTCTCTCTTGAATAGGAAGTGGTAATAAATCAAGTGGTGTAGTAGGCCGAAATCCATATACCACCTCAAAAGGACATAGTTGAGTAGTTGAATGCACAGCTCTATTGTAGGCAAACTCCACATGTGGCAAACAATCTTCCCACTCCTTCAAATTCTTCTTGATCATAGTTCTCAACAATGTGGACAAAGTTCTATTCACCACCTCGGTTTGTCCATCTGTTTGAGGGTGACATGTTGTAGAAAACAACAATTTGGTTCCAAGCTTCCCCCATAATGTTTTCCAAAAGTAACTCATGAATTTCACATCTCTATCCGAAACAATTGTCTTTGGTACTCCATGTAGTCTTACTATCTCCTTGAAAAATAGTGTAGCAATGTGGGAAGCATCATCACTTTTGTGGCAAGCAATGAAGTGTGACATCTTGGAAAATCTATCCACCACCACAAAAATTGAGTCATGTCCCCTCTTTGTCCTTGGCAAGCCTAACACAAAATCCATACTTATATCTTCCCATGGTGTAGTTGGTGTTGGCAATGGAGTATATAATCCATGGGGCTTCAATTTGGACTTGGCTTTATTGCATGTAATACACCTTTGCACAAACCTATAGACATCTCTCCTCATATGTGCCCAATAAAAATTTTCAGCCAACATAAGCAATGTTTTCTCTCGTCCAAAGTGACCCATCAATCCACCACTATGAGATTCCTGTAATAACATCAAACGCAAAGAACACTCGGGAATACATAGTTTGTTAGCTCTAAACAAAAATCCATCATGTATATGATACTTATCCCAAGCCTTCACATTAGAACATTTACTATAGGGTGTAGAAAATTCTCTATCTTGAGCATATAGTGGCTTTAATTCTTGCAAACCCGAAACTTGAACATCCAATTTAGTGAGTAGCATATTTTTTCTAGACAAAGCATCAGCTACCACATTATCTAATCCCTTCTTGTGTTTAATAATGTATGGAAAAGATTCAATAAATTCTACCCATTTAGCATGTCTCTTATTAAGATTGGATTGATTCTTTAAAAATTTCAATGCCTCATGATCAGAATGTATAATAAATTCCTTTGGCCACAAATAATGTTTCCAAACCTCAAGGACTCTAACAAGTGCATACAATTCTTTATCATAGACAGAATAATTCAATTGTGCTCCATGTAATTTTTCAGAAAAATAAGCAATTGGTTTCTTATCTTGCATTAACACTCCTCCAATACCTATGCCACTAGCATCACATTCAATTTCAAATTGTTTATTAAAATTTGGTAGTATCAATAATGGAGCCGAAATCAACTTATTTTTCAAAGTATCAAAAGCAATATCTTGAGCAACCCCCCACTCGAAATTTACACCCTTCTTAGTCAAATCATTTAAAGGGGCAGCAATAGTACTAAAATCTTTCACAAATCTTCTATAAAATCCAGCTAGTCCATTAAAACTTCTTACTTGACTCACATTCATGGGAATTGGCAATTTTTAATTGCTTCAATTTTTAGATTCATCAACTTCTATCCCATGATTAGAAACAACATAACCAAGAAATATGACCTTATCTTTGCAAAAAGTGCACTTCTCTAAATTTCCATACAATTTATTTTCTCTTAGCACATGCAAGGACTTGTCTAATATGATCAATGTGTTCATGTTCATTGTGGCTATATATGAGAATATCATCAAAGTAAACAACCACAAACTTCCCAATAAAATCTCTCAAAACATGGTTCATTAATCTCATGAAAGTACTAGGTGCATTAGTTAATCCAAAAGGCATTACTAACCACTCATATAAACCAAATTTTGTTTTAAAAGCTGTTTTCCACTCATCCCCTTCTTTCATTCTTATTTGATGGTAAACCACTACGCAAATCAATTTTAGAGAAAACAGCACTACCACTTAATTCTCTAACATATCTTCCAAACGTGGTATAGGATGACGATAACGAATAGTGATATTGTTAATTGCTCTACAATCTACACACATGCGCCAAGTACCATCTTTCTTAGGAACTAATATGACAGGACAGCACAAGGAGATAAGCTTATTCGGATGTAACCTTTATCAAGAAGATCTTGTACTTGTTTCTGAATTTCCTTTGTCTCTTGGGGATTTGTCCTATAGGGAGCTCGGTTTGGTAATGAAGATCCAGGAATTAAATCAATTTGATGCTCTATCCCTCTCAATGGTGGCAATCCGAGGGCACTTCTTCTGGAAAAACATCATCAAATTCCTGCAAAACATTAGAAACACCAATAGAAAGAGGAGTCATGTCATTAGAAACCAAAATTTCCCCCTTGTGCATAAGCACTATAGGTAGTAGGCTAGGATCACTCTCAAACTCTCTCAAATCCTCTTTGGTGGCTAACATTGTCAAAAGGCTCACTCCCTTACTTTTACCACTCGGCCTAGGTTTGTTTTCCCCCATGGAAGTATTGTTTTCACTCATATTTTCCCTCTCACTCTCCTTCTCAACATCACTTCCACTTTTTGCCTTGATTCATTCACTATTTGTTGGGGTGTCATAGGCCTCAATATGATGTCCTTATTGTTCCAATTCAATTGGTAAGTGTTTGCTCTCCCATTGTGTAGCACCTTTCTATCAAATTGCCATGGCCTTCCAAGTAATAGGTGGCAACCGACATGGGAACAACATCACACTCAATAGTATCCTTGTATGGTCCAATTTGGAACTCCACTCTCACAATTTGGCACACCTTTATTTCTTCTCTCTCATTGAGCCATTGGATATAATATGGATGTGGGTGTGGAATATATCTCAATCTCAACTTTGCACATAACTCCTTGCTTGCTAGATTTCTGCAACTCCCTCCATCAATGATCACCTTGCAAGCCATATTAGGACCAACAATTGCCTTGGTTTGAAATAAATTGCATCTTTGGCTCTCATCATTGCTAGGAACAATACTCAAGGCTTTGGTGCAAACAATAGTTGGATAATTTGTAGCATAGGCATCAATAGGACCATCATCATCATCATCATATGCATCCTCCTCATTGGGATCAACATCATCTCCAGTCTCATAATCATCATTAGCATTGAGGAGCATAATTTTCTTGTTTGGGCAATCCCTCTTAAAGTGACCTTTTCCTCCACAAGTATGGCAAGTCATGTCTCTATTCCTTGTAGGAGGTGTAGCACCACTAGAACCCGAAGTAGATGGAGTAATTTTCTTGGAACTTGTTGAATTTGGCTCGGGTTTGGAACTAGGAGTCCCACGGGTAGTAGTAGTTGGAGGTGTAGGTGATGAAAAATTTGATTTTTGTGAAGGGAAACTCCTCCTTGCACTCACTTGTAGCTCTTCTTGCAATCTCTTTTCGGCCTCCCTTGCTTGATGAAGTAATTCACTCATATTGTTGTAAGGAACATGCCTCACAATGCTTTTCACTTTGAATTGTAATCCACTCAAGAACCTTTGCATGGTTTGTTCAGGAGCCTCTCTAATCCGAGCCCTTTGAATAATTAATTCCATCTCCTTGTAGTAGGCATCAACTGTCTTGGATCCTTGCTTCAATTGTTGCAATTTGTCATAGAGAGTTCTAATATAATTCTTGGGAACAAATCTTTCTCTCAACAATTGCTTCATCTCTCTCCATGTGTTCACCTCCTCCTCTTCTTTTTCTTCTCTATCTTTTGTAATGCCATCCCACCACAAAAGAGCATAGCCATCAAAGGAAGAAGATGCAAGGTTCACTTTCCTCTCCTCGGGATAGTCATGGAGTCTCCACAATTTCTCAATTTTTAGCTCCCACATCAAGTACTCTTCCACATCTTCAGAATCACAAGCAAGACTAGGGATAGAGAATTTAGGTTTTCCCAAGCCATCATTCTCTCTATTATTTTCCAATGGTAATCTTCTTGCCAAATCTCCACGGCCTCCATTATTATTTCCTCTTCCATCCTCAATTTGAGCAATAGCTTGAGGTGCTTGTTGAAGTTGTTGCACTAGATTTGTAATGGTAGCCATTTGTTGAGTCAATGTCCTCAAAGTGCCCTTAATCTCATCAACAGAATCTTGAGAGGCACAAGCTTCTATCTTCAAATCAAGTGTATTCAAATCCTCCCTCAATTGATCATCACTTTTCTCAACCACATAAGCAATCCTTTTGTACATATGATCTCTTAAAGCCTCATACTCACTCCATTGGACAGTATCCTCGGGTTTCTTCTTTGCCTGCACATCAACATCACTAGAAGAACTCATGATTAACTTGTTAGTAACAAAATAATCAATGGGTTTGTGGTGCCTCTCTCAACTCACTCAAAACCAAGCAAAGATGGCTTCACTTGATGTTCCAAGAGAGAAAAAGATCAACTTACCAACAAGGAGCAATGATCAATGTGATTTGGTGTGAGAAGAGAATAATCCGAGCTATCAAGTATCACAATGCAAACAGGGTTTTTGGTGGGGCTTGGTTGGGAATCCTAACAACACCAAAATAACAACTCCAATGCACTGCTTAATGTGATAAAAAGTTCTATGGAAAACACACTCACACTTGGAGACAAATATGGCTTAGCAAATATATGGTAGAGATTTTGCAAGCACTTAGAAAGATACTAGCAAATACTCAATGAAACAGGCACAAGATTGCTCAATTTGTCCAAAAATTATCCAAGATGAAAATGCTTCCACTAGTGATAGTAGCACGGCCTCTTTTGAATTTTTCTCTCTTTTCTATTTTTTTTTTTATACTTTTTGCTTTTTCTCTATTTTTTTGATTTTTCAATAGCCTTTGAATCAACTAGGAGCAAGTAATTAAATGGAAAACAACTAATGGACAGAAATTTGAGCAGCCTGTAGAGCAATTAAACAGCTAGTCTTTGGGTTATGGAACCTAATATGGCTGTAGAAAGGCTTGTGTCTAAGGCTAAACAAAGTTTCAGATGATGACCTAATGATAAACAGGGAAGTGACAAAAGAAAACTAACAGAACAGCAGCAAAAACTCACTCACGGCAGCTAATTTGACCCACGGCAGAAAAACTGGTTCACGGCAGGCGTACGGCAGAGAAAATGCGCGAAAAACGACTCGCGGCAGAGCTCACGGCAGCTTGTTGCGCGATTGCGTTGCGGTGGACTGCGGGTGGGCGCGGGTGTGGCGTTTGGTGTTGCGGGTGGGTGCGGGTGTTGCGTATATGGTGGGGTGGAATCCGAGTCGGGCTAGAACCACGGCAGCGGCGGCAGCGTTTTGCACGCGTTTGCACCCCACGGCAGCGAGTCCGAGTTGGACTAGGAAGTGGATACGGCAGGGAATCGATGGATTTTTCTGCCACGGTAGGAAGTGGATTGCAATCCGAGTTAGGCTAGAAACCCAAGCACAAATAGAACCAATCTATCCCGCAACAATGTAGAACTCGAAAAACTAGATCACCTTGCAAACAAGATGTAGGTCTAGACTTTCCCGAGAGATAACCACACACTATTTTTTTTGATGCGAATTTTTTTTTTTTGATATTGATGGAAACAAAGATAAAAGTGGAACCCTAAAAAAACAGAAAAACAGATACACAAATCAACAAGAAACAGCAATTAGAGTAGCAATTTGGTGTTGATCTAGTCTCTGGCAAATCTAACCTAATTTTTTGGCTTTTTCTGGATAGGAATAAAAACAACTAAAAGTAAAGATAACTTGCTCACCGAGTAAACCTGAGAATCTGATACCAAGATGATATGGGGTGGCCCAATCTTCTCAATGAGCTTCTCTCTCTTTTTGTAATTTTCTGATATGTTGGATAACTAGTGCTACACTGAGACCTCTCACTTAGCTGACCCCTGTTGCCAATGCAACAACAATCAAGCTCTTTGGATATTCTCAACTACACACTCTTGCACAAGTAATCAAAGATCACAAGTGGTCCTGTATCCCCCTATTCCCAGATGGAATAACAAGATATCACGCTACTTTGCAATTGGTAAACTTCAAGATGAATGCTTAATAAGCAATACAATCTAGAGGCTAGGGTTGTTGGTTTTTGGTTTAAACTTGTTCTATCTAATCCACACGCAGGTGGGGGACATATATAGGTGGAGGGGTGCGGCCACAAGGGGGCCTTGCGCAAGCAACCCTCTCCCTACTAGGACTAGGACTCCTACTAGGACTAGGAGTCCAACTATGACTCAAAGGAAAGTACAAACCGACCCAATTAAGTGGGATGCGGCCACAATTGGTATACAAACCAAACCTACTAGTATTAGGACTCATTATGGCGCATAGATGTCCTTTGTGGGCGCCCTCCTCTTGCTTGTTCATCAATGAGTGTGGAAATAACATATTTGGAATGTTTTCCACACTAAGTGCATTTGACCTTGTGGAGGCACCATCCCCTTGTCATCATATCATTTGTTATTGGTTGTTTTCACCATGCTAGTACTTGATCTCCATCTCCTCTTCTAGCCCATCTTCATTCATATGTATCTCCTCTCCATAATCTCCATTCATGCTTGTGTTATCAATAAACCTGAGAATACATAAATGCATAGACTTAGGTAGTATAAACTTCTCATAATCAAGAATAGCATAATCAATAAGGATTGAATTCACCTGTTGTTCTAGTAGCTTGGTCCTTGATCTTGTCATTGGTCCAAGTCTCACTTCATCTTGTTTAGGTGGCAATGTACTAGGGATGTCCTCATCACCCAACATAATTAACTTCTCTTAAAGAATACTAATAATATTTTAAAATTTAAATAGCGAAGAATACTAATAAATCCAAACGATTTGACCTTATCCAAACCGCCGGCCTGCCCCATCCCGTAAGTTTACACTGTCTTTCTTAGGTAAGTTCCGATATTCTAACCCCATTTCATCATAGCATTATAAATATTTTAAAATCTTTTAAAAATGTGAAACATTGACATTATATCCATGTTTGTTAATGACATCATGTGTGCAAAATTTCAAATTAATTTGGAGTAGTTCAAAAAAAACCTACCTTATTAGAAAAACTTGTTTAAGTGAGACCAGACGGTCTTTCCCTAAGAAGTTTAATTTTTCGATCACCTCTAAATTACCTCAAATTTGTTGTACATGGTGTCTAACGTGTAGGAAACAGAAATACCAAAGAATAAATGAAAACAAAAGCATTATAAACATTTTAAATCCTTACAAAATGTGAAACATTGGCATTCTATCCATGTTTGTTAATGATATCATGTATGAAAATGTAGGTCCACATGCTCGTAAGGTGGCAGACCTAGATGGCTAAGAGTGGTACATGTTGGTCGACAACCCTGAAGGTGATGGATGCAAAGCTAGATGGACTTAGCGACTGTTGCATGTGGGTCCACGTGCCCGAATGGTGGTGGCGGCAGCCATAGATTGCTAAGAATGCTACATATGCGTCCAGAACCTTGAAAGTGATGGATGCAAAGCTAGATGGGCATATACACTTTTGCATGTGGGTCCACATGCTTGAAAGGTGGCAGACCTAGAAGGCTTAGAGTGGTACATATGGGTCCACAACCCTGAAGGTAATTGATGCAAAGCTAGATGGACATAGCGACTGATGAATGTGGGTCCACGTTTCCGAAATGTGGTGGTGGCAGACCTAGATGGCTAAGAATGGTAAATGTGGCTCCAGAACCGTGAGGGTGATGGATGCAATGCTATATGGACTAAGAGCGGTACATGCGGGTCCACAACCCTGAAGGTGGTTGATGTATAACTAGATGGGCATAGCAACTGTTGCATGTGGGTCCACGTGTCCGAATGGTGGTGATGACAGACCTAGATGTCTTAGAGTCGTATATGCGGGTCCACAACCCTGGAGGTGATGGATACAATGCTAGATGGGCATAGAAAGTGTTGCATGTGGGTCCACGTGCCTAAAAGGTATCGGTGGCAGACCTAGATGGCTAAGAGCGGTACATGCGGGTCCACAACCCTGAAGGTGATTGATGCAAAGCTAGATGACGATAGCGACTGTTGCATGTGGGTCCACGAGCCCGAAAGGTGGTGGTGGAAGAACTATATTGCTAAGAGCAGTACATGCGAGTCCACAACCCTGAAGGTGATGGATTCAAACCTAGATGGACAAAGCAACTGTTGCATATGGGTCTACGTGCCCGAAAGGTGGTGGTGACAGAACTAGATGGCTAAGAACGATACATGTGGGTCCATAACCCTGAAGGTGATGGATGCAAAGCTAGATGGACATAGCGACTGCTGCAAGGGGGTCCATGTGCCCGAAAGGTGTTGGTGGCAGAACTATATTGCTAAGAGCGGTACATGCGTCTACACAACCCTAAAGGTGATGAATGTAAAGCTAGATGGGCATAGCAACGGTTGCATGTGGATCCACGTGCCCGAAAGGTGGTGGTGGCTGACCTAGATGACTAAGAGTGGTACATGCGGGTCCACAACCCTGGAGGGATGGATGCATTGCTAGATGAGCATAGAAAATGTTGTGTGTGGGTCCACGTGCCCGAAAGGTGGTGATGGCAGACCTAGTTGGCTAAGAGTGGTACATGCGGGTCCACAACCCTGAAGGCGATGGATTCAAAGATAGATGGGTACATCAACTGTTACATATGGGTCCACATGCCCGTAAGGTGTCGGTGGCAAACCAAGATGGCTAAGAGCGGTACATGCGGGTCCACAACCCTAAAGGTGATGAATGTAAAACTAGATGGGCATATCAACGGTTGCATGTGGGTCCACGTGCCCGAAAGGTGGTGGTGGCGGACCTAGATGGCTAAGAGTGGTACATGCGGGTCCACAACTATGGAGGTGATGGATGCAATGCTAGATGAGCATAGAAAATGTTGCGTGTGGGTCCACGTGCCTGAAAGGTGGTGGTGGCAGATCTAGATGGCTAAGAGTGGTACATGCGGGTCCACAACCCTGAAGGCGATGGATTCAAAGATAGATGGGTATATCAACTATTACATATGGGTCCACATGCCCGTAAGGTGTCGGTGGCAAACCAAGATGGCTAAGAGCGGTACATGCGGGTCCACAACCCTAAAGGTGATGAATGTAAAGCTAGATGGGCATAGCAACTGTTGCATATGGGTCCACGTGCCCGAAAGATGGTGGTGGCGGACCTATTTGGCTAATAGCGGTACATGCGAGTCCACAACCCTGGAGGTGATGGATTCAAAGCTAGATGGACATAGCGACTGTTGCATGTGGGTCCACGTGCTCGAAAGGTGGTGGTGGCGGAACTATATTGCTAAGAGCGGTACATGTGTGTCCATAACCCTGAAGGTGATGGATGCAAATCTAGATGTACATAGCGACTGCTGAATTGGGGTCCACGTGCCCGGAAGATGGTGGTGGAAGAACTATATTGCTAAGAGCGGTACATGCGTCTCCACAACCCTGAAGGTGGTGAATATAAAGCTATATGGGCATAACAACTGTTGCATATGGGTCCACGTGCCCGAAAGGTGGCGGACCTAGATGGCTAAGAGTGGTACATGTGGGTCCATAAACCTGGAGGTGATGGATGCAATGCTATATGGGCGTAGCAACTGTTGCATGTGGGTACACGTGCCCGAATGGTGGTGACGGCAGACCTAGATTGCTAAGAGTGGTACATATGGGTCGACAATTCTGAAGGTGATGGATGTAAAGCTAGATGAACATAGCGACTGTTGCATATGGGTCCACGTACCCGAAAGGTGGTGGTGACAAACCTAGATGGATAAGAGCGGTACATGTGGGTCCATAACCCTGAAGGTGATGGATGCAAAGCTAGATGGATATAGCGACTGCTGCATGTGGGTCCACGTGCCCGAAAGGTGGTGGTGGCAGAACTAGATTGCTAAGAGCGGTACATGGGGGTTCACAACCCTGAAGGTGATGGATGCAAAGCTAGATGGGCATAACACATGTTGCATGTGGGTCCACGTGATCGAAAGATGGCAGACCTAGATGGCTAAGAGTGGTACATGTTGGTCCACAACCCTGAAGGTGATGGATGCGAAGCTAGATGGACTTAGCGACTGTTGCATGTAGGTCCATGTGCCCGAATGGTGGTGGCGGCAACCATAGATTGCTAAGAGCGGTAAATGCGAGTCCACAACCCTGAAGGTGATGGATGCAAAGCTAGATGGGCATATCAACTGTTGCATGTGGGTCCACATGCTTGAAAGGTGGCAGACCTAGAAGGCTTAGAGTGGTACATGTGGGTCCACAACCCTGCAGGTAATTGATGCAAAGCTAGATGGACATAACGACTGCTGAATGTGGGTCCATGTTCCCGAAATGTGGTTGTGGCAGACCTAGATGGCTAAGAATGGTAAATGTGGCTCCAGAACCCTGAGGGTGATGGATGCAATGCTATATGGGCTAAGAGCGGTACATGCGGGTCCACAACCCTGAAGGTGATTGATGTATAGCTAGATGGGCATAACAATTGTTGCATGTGGGTCCACGTGTCCGAATGGTGGTGGTGGCAGACCTAGATGGCTTAGAGTCGTACAAGCGGGTCCACAACCCTGGAGGTGATGGATGCAATTCTAGATAGGCATAGCAAGTGTTGCATGTGGGTCCACGTGCCTAAAAGATATCGGTGGCAGGCCTAGATGGCTAAGAGCGGTACATGCGTGTCCACAACCCTAAAGGTGATTGATGCAAAGCTAGATGACCATAGCGACGGTTGCATGTGGGTCCACGTGCCCGAAAGGTGGTGGTGGCAGAACTATATTGCTAAGAGCTGTACATGCGAGTCCACAACCCTGAAGGTGATGGATTGAAAGCTAGATGCACATAGCAACTGTTGCATATGGGTCCACGTGTCCGAAAGGTGGGGGTGACAGAACTAGATGGCTAAGAACGATATATGCGGGTCCATAACCCTGAAGGTGATGGATGCAAAGCTAGATGGACGTAGCGACTGCTGCAAGGGGGTCCACGTGCCCGAAAGGTGTTGGTGGCAGAACTATATTCCTAAGAGCGGTACATGCGTCTACACAACCCTAAATGTGATGAATGTAAAGCTAGGTGGGCATAGCAACGGTTGCATGTGGGTCCACGTGCCCGAAAGGTGGTGGTGGTGGACCTAGATGGCTAAGAGTGGTACATGCGGGTCCACAACCCTGGAGGTGATGGATGCAATGCTAGATGAGCATAGAAAATGTTGCGTGCGCATCCACGTGCCCGAAAGGTGGTGATGGCAGACCTAGATGGCTAAGAGTGGTACATGCAGGTCCACAGCCCTGAAGGCGATGGATTCAAAGATAGATGGGTACATCAACTGTTACATATGGGTCCACATGCCCGTAAGGTGTCGGTGGCAAACCAAGATGGCTAAGAGCGATACATGCGGGTCCACAACCCTAAAGGTGATGAATGTAAAGCTAGATGGGCATAGCAACGGTTGCATGTGGGTCCATGTGCCCGAAAGGTGGTGGTGACGGACCTAGATGGCTAAGAGTGGTACATGCGGGTCCACAACCCTGGAGGTGATGGATGCAATGCTAGATGAGCATAGAAAATGTTGCGTGTGGGTCCACGTGCCCGAAAGGTGGTGGTGGCAGACCTAGTGATGAGGTGTTGACCTCTAAGTTGGCCCGATCTTCACGAATCGACAAGAACGAACGAAGAACGCACGAAGAACGCGATGAACACGATGAACACGAGAAGGGGGAATCAAGGGGAAATCAAGGGCAAACGCGTGGAAACACAAAAGGGGGAAGATAACTCGTGAAGCCTACGAGGGATCGCAAACCCAAGTCAACAACACGCTAATTGAAACCGATTCCTCTCACCGGTCGGTCCACCGATCCAACAGAAGCCGCAAGGGGAACGTTGGCAAGCGCTACTAGAATCACAAGGTGAAAGAGTAGCTCCTTGGAGAGATCTTGATACGGTCGTAGATACACATCGTAGGAGTAGCCTCGTAAGAGGAGTCACCTCACAAGAGGGATACAAGGGCAAAGCCCGAAGTTCTCAAATCATCCCTAAACCCTAGATCTAGCCACTGGGGTCCCTTATATAGCTCGGGGTCGAAACGGTGCAAAAACGGGCAATTCCCGTGTATTTTGGGGCCATGCCGGCCTGGAGCCCGGCCTGGGGCCAGGATGTGGCGCAGAGGCCGGCCTGGGGCCGGGGTGGGGGAGGAGGAGGCCGGCCTGGAGGCCGGGCCGCTCGGGCAGGGGGCCGCCCTGGGAGGCCAGCCCGAGGCCGGGGTGGGGGTGAGGGAGGCCGGCCTGGGAAGGGGGAGGCCGGCCTGGCCGGGGGGCAGGCTGGGAGACCCCTTTTCCCTCCGTTCTTCCTCCTCGGAACTCCGAACTTGACTCCGTCTTCGCCCACGTTCTTCCTAGCTTCGTGTGCACCTTCTTGGATGTGTTCTTGAGCATCTTGGGCACCATCTTGGGTCTCCATGTGGTGATCCCACCTATGATGAGGACATCCCTAGCTCTTCACCTATTGTTACACATGGGGATGTTCCTATAAAAGCTAATGAAGTGAGGATTGGTCCAATGACAAGATCAAGAACCAAGCTATAACAACAACAGGTGAATTCACTCCTACTTGAATATAATGTTTATAATTGTGAGAGCTTTATACTACCTAAATCTTTGCATTTATGTATTCTTAGGTTTAACACAAACATGAATGGAGATCATGGAGAGGAGCTACACAAGGATGAGCATGGACTTCAAGAGGAGATGGAAAACAAGTGCTAGCATGGTGAAAACAACAAATAACAAATGTTATCATGATAAGGGGATGGTGCCTCCACAAGATCAAATGCACTAAGTGTGGAAAACAATGCCATATTGTTATTCCACACTCATGGATGGACAAGGCAAGAGGAGGGCGCCCACAAGGAAGCATCAATGCGCCATATATGTCCTAGTAGAAGTAGAATTGGTTTGTATACCAATATTGGCCGCACCCCTTGTGTGTGGGGTCGGTTTGTATCCAATTGTGTTAGGTATAGGAGTCCTAGTCCTATTAGGGTTGTGCTTGCGCAAGGGAGAGCCTTGTGGCCGCACCCCCTCTCATATATACCCCCCTTGGGGCGCATAGGAGAGGCAGACTGTGTTAAAACATAAACCCTAGACCTCTAGATTGAAACTGCTTGTAAGCCTTTCATCTGGAAGTTCATCTGCAAACTTTACGTGTTACCTGCTGTTCCACTGGGAATAAGACGGTACAGGACCACTTGTAGTCGGTGGATTACTTGTGCAAGAGTGTGGAGTTGAGAATATCCTTGGGGTTGCTATCTTTTGCATTGGCATCAGGGATCAGCCGGGAGAGTTCTTAGTGGCGCACTAGTTATCATACTGGAGTTATCTGTGAGTTCACTGAGAAGATTGGGCCACCCCTTATCATCTTGGTATCATATTTACAGGTTGCCTCGGTGAGCTATCAAATTTCCCTTTAGATTTGAGTGTTTTATTTCCTATACAGAAAATTGCCCCACAAAAATAGTTCTAGTCATTGCCATAGCCTAGATATCACCTTAGTTTCATTACTTTTGTTGTCATTGTGTTAGATTTTGTGTTACCTTTTTCTGTTTTTTTTAGTTGTCTTTCTTTCGGCTAGATCTAGGGTTCTTGTTGTTCTTGCCGAAAACCTATCCAAAAAACCACAAAAATACCCACTGCCATCCACCAAATCCACCCCAATCCGAGCCACCCTAGGTTTCCTACCGTGCCACAAAACCCACCGCACCCCTCCTCCTAGTTGGACTCGGATTCCATCCATATTCGGTTCCAAAACCCCCATATACCCGCAGCATACCTACCATATCTACCCACCACTGCAACCCATCGCAACTTCCCACCGCTGTCGCGCTCGAGTTGCACTCGGTTTCCCCCCGACTCACGCTTACCAAATCGCCCGCGCGCACCGTAACGCCCTTACCAAATTTTTTCCCTGCGCGCTGCCGCGGCACAGAAACTCGCCGATTCGCTGCCGCCAGCTGCTGCCCGCGCGCGCTGAGATTTTCACCGTAACGCGCTTACAAATCGCCGTTTCGCTGTTACGCGCGCTGCCGCGGTACAGAAAACCTCCGTTTCTCTGCCGTACGCTCTGCCGCGGCGCGGTTTTGCTGCTTTTTCCTGCCGTGAGGTGCTAGGTGCTGCCGTGAGCTGCTGTTCTCTGCCACGGTACGAAAAATCAACATTTTGGCTGCCGTGAGCTCTGTCGTGGTACAAAAACCACCTGTTTCTCTGCCGTGAGTGCTGTTTCCTGCCGTGAGCTCGTTTTCACCTAGAATTTTTCTGTTTTTCTTTGTTTTTCCTTGTTTTCTCACTAGGACCTTCATATCCATACCTTGTGAACCTTAGCCACAGCCTTTCTACAGCATTATAATAGGAACTTGCCCACAAGTATAGCTATTTTGTGCTCTGACAGGTTGCTCATTTTTCATCACCACCATTGTGTTCACTTGTGTTTGGTTAATTGTTGCTCCTAGCTTAGTGTAAGGCCATTGAAAAAAAAAATAGAAGCAAAAAGTATAAAAAAAAGAGAAAAGAGAAAAAGAGCAAAGTGCAAAAGGCCATATCATTACTATTGTTTACTAGTTGAACTTGCCATTGTGACACTTGGTTTTTCATTGAGCAATCTTGTGCCTGTCAATTAAGAGCCTAGCTAGTGACTTTCTAGTGCATTGCAAATTTCATCCACATATTGCTTTGCCACATTTGTCTCCATTGTGTGAGTTTCCTTGGGTATTTTATATCTTCACTAAGACAGCAAATAGGATTGTTACTTTGGTGATTGTTAGGTATCCATACCAAGCCCCACTAAATAACCTTGTTTGCCTTTGTGAGAGTTAAAAACCTGGGTATTCTCTCTTTCACACCAAAGCACTTTAATTGCCTCTACTTGTGGTAAGTATCTCTATTCACTTTGGAGTGGTAAGATATCCTATTGTCTTGCTAGATTTTTGAGTGAGTTGAGAGAGGCACCACAACCTATACTTGTTTTATTTTCACTAACCTTCTAATGGATCTTTCTAGTGGTGATCTTGTGCAGCAAAAGAAGGACCAATCCGAAGGAGTGAATTGGAGGGAGTATGAGGCATTAAGGGATGTGTTGAAACAAAAATTGGATGACAATGAGGAACACTACAAGAAATATGTGAATGAAGCTTGTGATCCCCTCTATGAGATGGTGAATACCATGGATAAGAAAGTTGAGGAAACCAATAAAGTGGCCGAGACCAATAGTGCTCAATTGAGAACAATGCAAGATTCTATTGATGCCATCAACAATACCATGACTGATCTTCAAAGATTAATTCAAGCTCGGTTGCCACCTATTGATGATGACAATGCTAGTGTCCATAGTGATGCAAATAATGAGGAGGAACCTAATTTTGGCCGTGGAGCTAGAGGAGAAAGAGGAAGAGGAGGTTTTCAAGGCCGAGCTAGGCGTGTGCCTTTGCCTAATGCTAATGACAATAGAGAAGATATATTGGGTAAACCCAAATTTTCTATTCCATCTTTCAGCTTTGATACTATGGATGTGGAAGAATTCTTGCTATGGGAGTTGAAAATTGAGAAGCTATGGAGATTGCATGATTATAATGAGGATAGAAAGATCAAGTTGGCATCTTCTGAGTTTGATGGATATGCTCTTAGATGGTGGGACAATTTAGTGAGAAAGAGACATAATGATGGTGAGTTACCCATTGCTACTTGGAACACCATGAAGAGGCTCATGAGGGAAAGATTTGTACCACCCAATTACATAAGGCAATAATTTGACAAATTACAACAATTGAAGCAAGGTCTCAAGACAGTTGATGCTTATTATAAAGAGATGGAATTAATTATGCAAAGAGGCCGTGTGGTAGAGCAAGAAGAGCAAACAATGCAAAGATTTCTTTCAGGATTACATTATAGAATCAAGGGCATTGTGAGGCATTATCAATATGCTAATATGCATGATCTCCTCCATCATGCTAGGGAGGCAGAATCACATTTACTTGAGGAAGCACAAAATTCAGCTAGAACAAGGAGTAGATTCCCATTGAGATCATCTACTACTCCTAGTGTGCCACCACCACCACCTCCATCATCAAGTTTTCGAGGTGCTCCATCATCCAAAACCGACCCTAGTGTGGCTAATACAAGGAAAACATCACAACCAGCAGCAAGTGCCTCGGGTTCTAGTGCTCCTACTACAAGGAATAGAGATATTACATGCCACACATGTGGAGGAAAAGGGCACTTCAAGAGGGATTGTCCAAATTCAGAAGTGATGATTATCAATGAGAACAATGAGTATGAGACAGGTGATGATGTTGATCCCAATGATCTTGATGATAATGATGGATATTTGAGTGATTCTCCTTTGGATGCTTATGCTACTACTATGCCTTCTATTATTTGCACACAAAATTCATTGAGTGTGGTGCCTAGTCCTGAAAATCAAAGGTGCAATCTATTCCAAACAAAGGTTGTTATTGGTCCCAACATGGCTTGCAAAGTCATCATTGATGGAGGGAGTTGCAGAAATTTGGCTAGCAAAGATCTATGTGCAAAACTCAATTTGAAATACATGCCACACCCTTCTCCTTATCACATCCAAGGGTTGAGTAGCACGGGACAAATGAAGGTTTCTCATATGGTGAGAGTGGAGTTCCAAATTGGCCCTTATAAGGATATCATTGAGTTTGATGTGGTGCCCATGACAGTTTGCCACTTATTATTGGGAAGACCTTGGCAATTTGATAGAAGTGTGAAGCATGAAGGAAGAGCAAATACTTATGAGCTATATCATCATGGGAAGACTATTATTTTGAGGCCTATGACTCCACAACAAATTGTAAATGAGTCCCAATCCAAAATTGCTATGAAAGTGGAAAAAGAGAGAGAGAGGGATGAGGGAACACCAAAAATACAAGCCATGGGGAGTGATAGCAAAACCAATTAGAGTGGTAAAAAGAGAGAGAACCTATTATGCATGTTAGCCACTAAAGAGGATTTGAGGGAATTTAAGGATGATCCTTCACTAGTCCCTATTGTGCTTATTCACAAGGGAGAGATTTTGGTTTCTAATGACATGACCCCTATTCCTCTTGGTGTTTCTAATGTTTTGCAGGATTTTGAGGATGTTTTTCCACAAGATGTGCCCTCGGGATTACCACCATTGAGGGGTATTGAGCATCAAATTGATTTGATCCCGGGAGCATCTCTCCCAAACCGAGCTCCTTATAGAACCAATCCACAAGAAACAAAGGAGATACAAAGGCAAATACAAGAACTATTGGACAAAGGTTATATTCGGGTTAGTCTTTCTCCTTGTGCCGTTCCCGTTATTTTGGTTCCTAAGAAAGATGGTACTTGGCGCATGTGTGTAGATTGTAGAGCAATTAATAACATCACTATTCGTTATCGTCATCCTATACCACGTTTAGATGACATGTTAGATGAATTAAGTGGTGCTACTCTTTTCTCTAAAATTGATTTGCGTAGTGGATACCATCAAATAAGAATGAAAGAGGGAGATGAATGGAAAACTGATTGTAAGACAAAATTTGGTTTATATGAGTGGTTAGTAATGCCCTTTGGATTAACTAATGCACCTAGTACTTTCATGAGATTAATGAACCATATTTTGAGAGACTTTATTGGTAGATTTGTGGTAGTTTATTTTGATGATATTCTCATATATAACCACAATGAACATGACCACATGGATCATATTAGACAAGTTTTGCAAGTTCTAAGAACTAATAAATTGTATGGTAATCTTGAGAAGTGCACTTTTTGCAAAGATAAGGTTATATTTCTTGGTTATGTTGTTTCTAAGCATGGAATTGAGGTTGATCAATCTAAAATTGAAGCTATTCGAAATTGGCCAATTCCCACTAATGTGAGTCAAGTTAGAAGTTTTAATGGGCTTGCTAGTTTCTATAGAAGATTTGTGCCTAATTTTAGTACAATTGATGCCCCTTTAAATGATCTAACTAAAAAGGGTGTTAATTTTGAATGGGGTGTTTCTCAAGACATTGCTTTTGATACTTTGAAAGAGAAGTTGATTTCGGCCCCATTACTAATGCTTTCAAATTTTGATAAACAATTTGAGATTGAGTGTGATGCTAGTGGCATAGGTATTGGAGGTGTGCTCATGCAAGAAAAGAAACCTATTGCCTATTTTTCTGAGAAATTAAATGGTGCACAATTGAATTATTCTGTTTATGATAAAGAATTATATGCACTTGTGAGAGTTTTAGAAGTATGGAAACATTATTTGTGGCCTAAAGAATTTATTATACATAGTGATCATGAAGCATTGAAATGTTTAAAGTGCCAAAATAATTTGAATAAGAGACATGCTAAGTGGGTTGAGTTCATTGAATCTTTTCCATACATTATAAAACATAAAAAGGGATTGGATAATGTAGTTGCTGATGCTTTGTCAAGGAAAAATATGTTACTCTCTAATTTAGAAATCAAGGTTTCGGGTTTGGAGGGTATTAGAGATTTATATGATGAAGATAATGAGTTTTCTATGCCATTTAATAAATGTGTTAATACTAAAGCATGGGAAAAATTTCATATACATGATGGGTACTTGTTTAGAGCTAACAAATTGTGTATTCCCGAGTGTTCCTTGCGTTTGTTTTTGATCCAGGAATCTCATAGTGGAGGATTGATGGGACACTTTGGAAGAGAGAAGACTTTGTTAATGTTGGCTGAAAATTTCTGTTGGGCACATATGAGAAGAGATGTGTATAGATTGGTGCAAAGATGCATTACTTGCAACAAATCCAAATCAAAATTGAAGCCCCATGGATTATATACACCATTGCCATCACCAAGTACACCATGGGAAGATATTAGCATGGATTTCGTGTTGGGATTGCCAAGAACAAAAAGAGGACATGATTCTATCTTTGTGTTTGTGGATAGATTTTCAAAGATGGCTCATTTTATTCCATGCCACAAGAGTGATGATGCTTCTCACATTGCCAATTTGTTCTTTAGAGAGATTGTGAGATTGCATGGAGTTCCAAGGACTATAGTTTCAGATAGAGATGTCAAGTTCATGAGGTACTTTTGGAAGACACTTTGGGGTAAGCTTGGAACTAAGCTATTGTTTTCTACTACTTGCCACCCCCAAACTGATGGACAAACCGAGGTGGTTAATAGAACATTGTCCACATTGCTAAGAGGTATGATCAAGAAGAATTTGAAGGAGTGGGAGGAGTGTTTTCCCCATGTGGAATTTGCATACAATAGAGCGGTGCATTCAACTACTCAATTATGTCCTTTTGAGGTAGTGTATGGTTTCAAGCCTATTACTCCTCTTGATTTATTACCACTTCCTTTACATGAGAGAGTTAATATGGAGGCATCAAAGAGGGCTGATTTTGTGAAGAAGATTCATGAGAAAACAAAAGAAGCAATTGAGAAGAAAGGAAAACATGTGGCTGAAAGAGTAAACAAGAAGAGGAAGGAGCTTATATTTCGGCCAGGAGATATGGTGTGGGTACACTTTAGAAAAGATAGATTTCCCACATTGAGAAAGTCCAAGTTGATGCCTAGAGGAGCTGGTCCTTACAAAGTTATTTCACGGATCAATGATAATGCATACAAGATTGACCTCCCAATTGATGAGTTTGGTGTTAGTAATTCTTTTAATGTGGCTGATTTGACACCTTACCATGGAGATGATTTAGCATCGAGGTCGATGCCTTTTCAAGAGGGGGAGGATGATGAGGACATCCCTAGCTCTTCACCTATTGTTACACATGAGGATGTTCCTATAAAAGCTAATGAAGTGAGGATTGGTCCAATGACAAGATCAAGAACCAAGCTATTACAACAACAGGTGAATTCACTCCTACTTGAATATAATGTTTATAATTGTGAGAGCTTTATACTACCTAAATCTTTGCATTTATGTATTCTTAGGTTTAACACAAACATGAATGGAGATCATGGAGAGGAGCTACACAAGGATGATCATGGACTTCAAGAGGAGATGGAAAACAAGTGCTAGCATGGTGAAAACAACAAATAACAAATGTTATCATGATAAGGGGATGGTGCCTCCACAAGATCAAATGCACTAAGTGTGGAAAACAATGCCATATTGTTATTCCACACTCATGGATGGACAAGGCAAGAGGAGGGCGCCCACAAGGAAGCATCAATGCGCCATATATGTCCTAGTAGAAGTAGAATTGGTTTGTATACCAATATTGGCCGCACCCCTTGTGTGTGGGGTCGGTTTGTATCCAATTGTGTTAGGTATAGGAGTCCTAGTCCTATTAGGGTTGTGCTTGCGCAAGGGAGAGCCTTGTGGCCGCACCCCCTCTCATATATACCCCCTTGGGGCGCATAGGAGAGGCAGACTACGTTAAAACATAAACCCTAGACCTCTAGATTGAAACTGCTTGTAAGCCTTTCATCTAGAAGTTCATCTGCAAACTTTACGTGTTACCTGCTGTTCCACTGGGAATAAGACGGTACAGGACCACTTGTAGTCGGTGGATTACTTGTGCAAGAGTGTGGAGTTGAGAATATCCTTGGGGTTGCTATCTTTTGCATTGGCATCAGGGATCAGCCGGGAGAGTTCTTAGTGGCGCACTAGTTATCATACTGGAGTTATCTGTGAGTTCACTGAGAAGATTGGGCCACCCTTTATCAACCTATGCATGTAGAGGGGTATTTTATGAGGTAGAGCACCGTTCACCAAGTCACCGGAAACGTACGGAGATAGGAGTGAGTTCACCTTGTTGTGTATCGATGTTGTGCTTGGTGGAATACAGTGGGCTATATCATCTCCCCCCTTGAAAAAGAGTCGTCCTCGACTCTCGTTCCATCCATATGTGAGCGGGAGAAGGAATGTTGTCGACGAAGATGTCGTTGAAGTTGAGCCGCTTGTCGAAGTTCATGTGACGGTAGGCTCGTAGTGGGGGTGGTCCAAAGGTGATGAAGATCATGAAAGGGTCCCCCTTGGATGGTTGAGGAAGATCTTGCGAGGCGGTGTAGTCGTTGAAGTTGAGCCTTTTGTCGAAGATCATGCCAAGGTATGCTCGTGGAGGGTGTGGTCCAAACGTGATGACGATCTTGACATGATCCTCAATGGGTGGATGAGGGTGAGCTTGCGGAAGCGGTAGAGTGTAGTCGTGGCGATCATTGTCGTTGACGCGCTTGTCGAACTCCAAGTGCATCTTGACGAAGGGGATGTAGACGTGGTAGTCATTGTCGTTGACGCGCTTGTCGAACTCCAAGTACATCTTGACGTAGGGGATGTAGATGAAGAAGTCGTTGATGTCGAAGTGCTCGTGACGCGCCGTGTAGATCTTGACTTGAGGAGTGTGGATGGAGGATGCTTTGTCGTAGAAGCTCTTGTCAATCTCCATGTGGATCATGATGAGCGGAATGTGCTCCTTCCAACCCTTCAAGTCGGTTTCGATGTTCATGCGATGTGGAGAGCCTTGTATGTGGAGAAGGAGATGATGTCGAGGATGCTTGATAGGGTCACCAAATCTCTGCAAAATAGACAACAAAGATGGAGAGAAAGTTGGTAATCCGTTAGTATCGATAAGCACGCATGGGATTTTGCTCTCAACTCTCATGTCACTCTTGGTGGCTATCAACGCGAGGCCTCTACGAACACTCATGCTTTTTCCACTCATTATGGGCTTGTGGCTCTCACTCACGTGATGGTGGATCTCTCTCTCACCACTCATCTCACTAGAAGCTTGAGAGGGGACACTAGAGGGCTCCAAAGTCTTGGCACAAGAGGTGTGCGGGTTTGTCGAAGTCGTTGCATTTCTTGGAGTCGGTAGTGTCATAGCATGTGGCGAGGAGGACTCGATCATCTCATCTCTTGGGTTGATCTCCAAGTGTGGAAAGGGTGGCTTTCTTGGAGGAGGAGGTAGGGTCATGGCTTGTGTCAAAGAAGGCTCCAACATCTCCGTGGTGCGGTAGTGTAAGCCATGCCTTGTAGCGTCCTCAAATGGTCGATTATGATCATGATGAAGGTATCCTTGGCTAGAATGGTGGCTTGAGCGTGGCCTTGTGGAGGTTGGCATGAGATGCTTTGAAGTCAAGCGGAGAGTATCACCCAATTCGTCGTTACCTCCATCAATGATAGATGGGCCATTGACGCCGGCTCTAGAGAGGTTGCATTGTTGGTCCTTATCTTGAGGATAGGCTTGAAGAACTCGTGTCAACACTCGCGATGAGTTCGCAGCCTCATTGCAATAGACGCTTTCGTCACCATTGGTCGGCATGTCCAAGGAATTGAGAGCTAGTTGGTGCAAGGCATAGTATTGGCCTTCACTCATGTAGGCATGGTCACCATTTTGGTTGGCAACCAAGATCATCTCATTGGTAGCATTGGAAGCTCTCTTGTGGATGGTCGGAGTTGGCACTTGTGTCATTGGAGACGAAGAAGAAGAATTCCTTAGAGAGGATGGCAAGGGATGAGCCTCATTGACAATGTCACATGCATCAACATCTTCATCATAGAGTGGTAGAGGGGTATCATGTGTCATGGAAGGAATAGCTTCACACTCTTGATGTTGGTGTTGCGCTTGTGGCGATGATGGAAGCTCATGCTCTTGATCATGAAGGTCATTGTTCATCCTCAAAGAATGTCGCACATGATGTAGATGTAGTGGTGATGATGAAGTGAATCTCGCCGCATGTGATGAAGAAGGAGGAGGATCCTTGTCGAAGGTGGGGTGCGAATAGAAAGCACAATCTTGGTGGAGATGAGGCGGAGACTCCCATTCCTCATATGGATGATGACGCGCATGGTCCTTGCACCTTGTAACATTGAGGCAAACGGCGCTCAAGTCATTGTCTTCATGGCCTTGATGATGCGATGGAAATCCGTGGTCAAGGTGATGCGGTGCTTCATCCAATGTGGTAGGAGAAGAATCATGGATGGCATCTCCATTTGACGCACCATCTTGGTCGCCGCCTTGGCAATCCCACATTATGTGACCATGGCCCTTGCAAATGGGGCATAAGAGTTCTTCATCTTGAAGGAGAGGGGAAAGTAGGCTCATAGCATCCGTGCCTAGTGGTGGTCGAAGTGGGCGCTCATAGGGGTCTTCATCAAAGATGGGAAGTGAAGTAGCATGTTGAGCAATCCCACTTGATTGTTGTCGATGGTGGCGCTCAATGGGGTCTTCCTCGAAGATGGGGAAAGACAAGCCATAGGGAGCATTCGCACTCGCTTGATGTTGAGAAGGGCTCTCATTTGGGTCTTCATCAAAGATAGGCGGTGGAAGCTCATGTGGGTCATCCTCGTTGGTTTGGCGATGGCGATCATGATGGAGAGGATGGCGCCGATGGTCATTGTGGTGGAGTCGAGGTAGGCATTCACTAGAAGCCATGTCGAGGGCACCTTCTTGATAATGGCCTTGGTCTTGGTGGTCATTGTGGTGGTGACGCACATTTTGCCTTGGAAGCCTTGAATGTGGGCAAGCACCATCCATGAAGCCATTTAGACCAATGTCATGAGTCGAGCTTGGAGAAGGTGGGTGAGGAAGAATATCCGGTCGTAGAGGGTGATCTTGAAGAGGGTCACCACAGCCTTGTCGGTGTCGAGGTCGAGGTAGTGGTGATGGCGAGCGATGCTCAAACCAATGTCGTCGCGGAACTTGTGGTGGAAGATGCGGTGAGGTGGGTGTACCACTCCCTTCCATATGTCGATGATGATCATGGCGACGATCTTGGTGATGAGCTTAGTGATGATGGCGTGGTTGATGACGAAGCTTGCGGCGCTCCCGCACTTCATGTGTGGGGTGACTCCGCAAGTCATTCGGATGCCTTGGCTTCTTGGCCTTCTCTCTTGATGGGGCCTCGATGATGTCCTTCTTGTGGCGCCGTCTTGATGTTGACGGAGACCATCTTGACGTTGCCAACTTGTCGGATTTCTTGTCGTTGCGCCATCTTGAGGTTGAAGGTCGTTGTCGTGTCTTGGCCTTGGCAATCTCCTTGGAGTTCCTTGGTGGTGAGCATGAATCATCGGAGTTTCTTGACAATCGAAGCTTGGCGAGGAAGTTCTTGTAAGTGAGCTCATCCATGTCGGAGTCGAAGTAGCTTGGGGAGTCGTTGTTGGTGTCGTACTCCGTCATGGTTGTGGATGCATTGTCGGTGTAGCATGGCTCCATCTTGTCGTCCAATCTTGCGATGTCGTAGTTGTAGTAGTGGTTCATGTCAGTGGAGCTCATGGAGTCGAGGTCGGCGTGGTGGTTGTGGTACTCCTCCATGTCGATGATTCTTGGGGAGGAGTAGTCGGTGTAGAGCTCGACGTCGTGGTCGTAGTAGTGGTGGTGATCCACCATGTCATGCTCGTAGTAGTGGTCATCCACGATGTCGTGCTCGTAGTCGTCCACCACGTCGTGCTCATAGGAGTGGAGGTCCATGTCTAGCTCGTTGTAGTCGTAGTGGTCCATCATGGACTCATCATGATCATCATGGCCTCCAAAGTCTTTTAGCAAATGTTGGAAACTAGTGGACCAAGCCAAGAGAAACCGACAACAAAAAGAATGAAGTGACTTAAGTTCGAAAGATCCCAAAACACGCTCCAAAACACACACGGCTTATGGGTCGATGGCAATGGGTTAGAAATGTGGCGAGGAAAACGACAAATCCAAAGAAAAGTTTGTTGTAAAACATGGAGAAGAATCAAAGAAAAGTTAGCACGAAAACCAAACCTAGTGGAGGAAAATGCAATGGTGGAAACGAAAAACACACACACACAAGTGATAAATGGGGTTAGTGCGGCCAATGGACGAGCGGATACGAAATGTACCTATCGAAGACTAAGCTCAATGCCACACCAACGCAAGGAGGACGCTAGCTCAAACCGCAATTAACAAGAGGCAACAAGATTCGCAATGTGGCAACTGGTCACTCTCTTCTCTCTCGCAACTCAAAGCTATGCGTTCCTACAAATGATAGCAATTGGCATCGATCTTTGCTTCTTTTGGCTCTTTTTGCTTCTTTCTCTTTCTCCTTTTTTTTTTGATTTTTGACTTTTTGATGATGATGATGCGGAGATGATTCCCAAATGCCAATGCCTACTCGAAGCTATTCTCTCACAAGCGCAAAACTCGCACTCTCGGTGCCACAATGCGATGCCAAGCGATGTAAAAGAGCTAGTCCGAATAGGTAAGGTACACAAAGGAATGGGTTAGTTCAAGCGGAAGCAAGTTATACCTATGCGGTGGATGATCTCGGACTTGCGGCCGGTGGATGTCGATGTCGTGTGGATCCGATTATGTAGATGCGTAGGCGATGTCGATGGCGATGCGTAGGAACTTGCCTCACTCAAATCGGAGCAACGACGACAAATAAAAACAAGATACAAAATCTGTCCAAGAATTGAAGAGCGGGATTTTTCTGAAATTTTTGCTCAATTTCGAAATTTCTCCCAAATCAAGAAAACTTTTGGAAAAATTCGAGAAAAATGGCTGAATGTAAAGGTGGGGAATGGTCTTTGGCAACAAATCTATGAAACAAAACCACGAAAAACTCAACAAATCAAGAGATCGGTCGAAATCCCTTTTGGCTATTTTTGGTCAAATTTTCGAATTTGTGGTGGATATAAGAAAAATTGGTGGTAGGGGAGGGGGGTGGGGTGTCGGATTCGTGTCAATCTAGATCTGGATACCAGATGATGAGGTGTTGACCTCTAAGTTGGCCCGATCTTCACGAATCGACAAGAACGAACAAAGAACGCACAAAGAACGCGATGAACACGATGAACATGAGAAGGGGGAATCGAGGGGAAATCGAGGGCAAACGCGTGGAAACACAAAAGGGGGAAGATAACTCGTGAAGCCTACGAGGGATCGCAAACCCAAGTCAACAACACGCTAATTGAAACCGATTCCTCTCACCGGTCGGTCCACCGATCCAACAGAAGCCGCAAGGGGAAGGTTGGCAAGCGCTACTAGAATCACAAGGTGCAAGAGTAGCTCCTCGGAGAGATCTTGATACGGTCCTAGATACACATCGTAGGAGTAGCCTCGTAAGAGGAGTCACCTCACAAGAGGGATACAAGGGCAAAGCCCGAAGTTCTCAAATCATCCCTAAACCCTAGATCTAGCCACCGGGGTCCCTTATATAGCTCGGGGTCGAAACGGGGGTCGAAATGGTGCAAAAACGGGCAATTCCCGTGTATTTTGGGGCCACGCCGGCCTGGGAGCCGGCCTGGCCGGCCTGGAGCCCGGCCTGGGGCCAGGGTGGGGCGTAGAGGCCGGCCTGGAGGGGTGGCCGGCCTAGGGCCATGGTGGGGAAGGAGGAGTCCGGCCTAGAGGCCGGGCCGCTCGGGCAGGGGGCCGCCCTGGGAGGCCAGCCCGAGGCCGGGGTGGGGGTGACGGAGGCCGGCCTGCTCGGGCAGGTGGCCGGCTGTAACATCCAAGTATGAAAACAACCCTTAGAATGTTTGATTCCTTGTTTAATTTCAAGCAATGCATCATGTCATCATGTTTACTTATTGTTTGCATTTGTTTTCTATCTGTTTTATCCTGTTTTCACAACTCAAATTCAAACCTTTTTCAAACTTTGGTTTCATACTTGCTATGTTACAATTTTGGAATACAAATAACAACTAAAAAAAACAACCATGTTATCCCTTTTCTCACTTATTAAAATTGTTGCTTTAATCCAACCAATAATTCAATCATTTATTCTCAAATCCTCTTTTAAATTTCAAAACAAGTTCAAATCAGTACTTATTTTGAACCCATCAAAATTCACCACACTTTGTGATTCTAAAATCATGTTTTAAAACTAGGGGTAACCCTATTCAAATGTTGTTTTCAATAAAGAAATTAAATATGAAAATTCCCCATATTTGGTTTCAAACACTAACTACAATTTTAAAATTTCATTTTGGAATCCAAGTTGATATTGTGGTTACTAATTAATTAAAAAGCTTAACCTAATTTTTCTAGAATTTTTCTCAAATAAAACCTTAACAACTTTCTTCCAAAAGCAGAATGCAAAAAAAAAATAAAAACCAGAAAAGAATAAAAGAGAAAAGCGCGCGGCAGCTAAGCTAGCTGGCCCAGCCCACCTAGGCCACTAATCGCGCGCGCAGCCAGCCCGAGCGGCCCGGTACCCCTTCGTTGCATCAAGATCCGTGCAAACGACCTATCGGCCTTCTCCCCCGCGTACGGCAGCTCATCCAGCGGAGCCACCGCGGCCGCGCGCGACTCCGGCGGCCAGCCGCTGCGCCTCCACCCTATTTAAGCCCTAGGGCACCCCTCCTAGACCTAACCCTAGCCTAGGCCCCTTCTCCCTCGCTCGCCGCCGCCATTGCTCCTTCCCCGACGCGATCCACCCCTCTGTCCAACTACCCCGGCGATCACCGTCTGATTTCGTTCACGCCACCGTCGCCATGGTCACCGTCCACCCTACCTAGAAGCAGGAAACGCGCCGCCGTCCTTCCCTCTACGTGTCCGACACCAGTGTGGAGCTTGGGAAGAACCACTGCCTCGCCGCCGTCCGCGTTTCCCTCCGGCGACCCCCTGCAGCCCGGTGAGCAAAACCCCGTTGATCCCTCGCCTTTCTTCCTCTCTGTGCACGCATCCGCGCGCGCCTAGGCCACCTCCCAGTAGCGCACGCACGCCAGCACGCGTGCTCGTCACCGTGTTGCTCTGCCGCGGCGAAACGCGACGTTGATCACCGGCGAGTCCCCGCTGTTCTTCTGTCAGTCGAGCACGCGGCGTCGTCAGTTAAGTTCAGGCTTGGGCAAACTGAATCTACTTCCTCTCTGCGATGTGTAACCTGACAACAATCGCACAACACCGCAGTGGTTCAGATCGTTGGTTTGCTTCGCGAGCTCGCGGGTTCGAGCCCCGCGGCCGCAATTCTTTTTAGGGTTTTCGTCTAGCGTGCGGCCCCACCTGGCAGTGGCCCTCCTTGCCACGCCAGCGCGCGTTAGCCACGCTGTCCACTGACCCACCTGGCAGCGTGTGTGTAGATTGCCCTCTCGGTAACAAAAGTTTAAAAAAGAAATCTGCTGCAAATTTCTATTTTCTTTTAAATCACAGATTTGAATAGAAACTTTGAAATTTAATATCTTTTGTTTTACAAATCCAATAAATACAAACTTTATATCTATTCTGATCCAAATTTCCTAATCTTTCCAAATATGCAATTTGTATTCTGTTTTGAATTTTCAAAATGCAATTTAAATTCAAATCCAAATAATTCAAATGCAATTTGAAATAATTCATAACTAATTCATACTGATTTCAAATAATTCAACTAAAATATGTTTTTCACACCTTTTTGAATGCTCTATTCAAATATAAATTTTGTTTTCTGGTTTGAACAATTTAAATTGCCTAAACTATTTAATTCTTGCTTAATTCAATTAAAAATTGTTTAAAATTGTTTAATTCATAACTAATTAATCCAAAGTCCAATTTCAAATTGTGAAACATGTAATCCAACCAGAATTTGATGTTCTTTTCAAATATCAACTTTGTTATTTGTTTTGAACATTTTAAATGGTTGAAAACAACAACTACATGTGTGGTACCTCTAATGCACCCAAAATTTTCCAAAATTAATAACAAACTTTTAAATTGCTACAACCTATTGTAATTTGGTTCTAATGTTGTTATTTTGCTGTTTTCCTTTTGCATGCATCATGCTAATCCATTATCATCTGTTGATTAGTTGGAAAACAAATAAACTAACCAAATTCCATGGGCTTGTCATATGCAACTCACAGTTGCATATCAGTTCATTTAAATTGTGTTATCATATCAAATAGGTTATTTTGTTGCATCTATTAAATTGTCATGCATCATAGTTGATTGTGCACAATGCCATGTCAATGTTTGTTTACATACCTGTTTTGTTTGTTTGCTTCTTCTCGGTTAGACGACGACTACGTTGAGACCGACGATCCTTACGACACCACTACTCAGGACCTAGCCCAGTACGAGGCTGAGCTGCCAGGCAAGTTATCACTCACATGAATCATCGAGTTCTTTCCACACTTGCTGTTGATACTATCTGTTGTCTACTATTGCTAGCCCTATGTATCGTTGCTTGTTCTCCGAACCCATCACATGATACCTTGAGCCATGATATTGCCAGCATCTCCATACCTACAGCCTTTGCTTGTGCCTTAGTATTATCTAGCATGCTTAGGGTTGCTTTTACTCGAGTCTGTTGTCGGTTACTACTTTTACTATCGTATTCTTGTACCGGGGCTCGTTATTAATCAATCAATCCTGTTAATTGCTAATGATAATAATAACTTGATGATAAGGCACCGGCAGGAGGCCCATGAGTGGTTTTGGAGCCTGCTAGTGTCGACCCTAATAGGAAAAGGGTCTTGTCTACTGATCCATGATGAGCGCACTACCCGCATTTGGGAAGCGAGTATGGGCGCCCCCCTCAACTTGACCTGATTCGCATCTCGTCCAAATCGCCTCATTTAGTTCGTGTTTTCCATTTGCCGCATGCATGTTTTTGCGAGCCCAGCGCAGGGTGGAACTTTCGTAGTCGGCATATAGGGGGACACGGTCTTAGAGTGCTATGATGGTCCATTTTCTTCTGGGCTTGATTAGCCGTGCGCCCAAGGTTCTTTGGGCTTGATGCGAGGAATGGTCGGTTGTGTTGAGTGCCCCGCTTGGTGGGAGGCATCCCATCTGGCGGGATATTCATGAGTGTACGGCCAAATTGGTGCAACCCTGCAGGGATAATCTTCTCGAGAAGCCGTGTTTTCCGCGGTTATGGATTACTTGGTGAAAGTACTGGCTAACAAGTACTCAGGACAACTTCAACATAATGATCAATCATGTTTCACCCAATGATTAATAACATGACTAGTAATAGGTTATTCACACAATAATTTGATTCACCTTATCATAACTGTGTGAGTTATCCTCGGATTGCTTCTTTGGATAAGGGGCGAGATCCAGGATGGGTTTGGTTGAAGTTATCTTTCAGTTGGTTACAATCCTCGATCTTATCTTTTCTGTTAGCCGGAACTTGTAGATATTTCTGTAGTTGGTTAGAGCAGCCAGCAGCAACTTTTATATCCCCTTTTCCTTCCGTTGATCCCAAGCATCTATGCTTGTGTTGACGGGTAACTCCTTGATGAACTGTGAGTCTTGCTTGCCAGTACTTGGATGTACTGACCCCGTTGGGGCTGTGGTTTACGCAGAGTTCTACTACGACTACGATGCTTCCCAGGATGGCTACTTTGTGGAGTTCGATGACGCTGCAGACGAGTAGTTAGCTGGACCAGGGCAGGATCCAGACCTTCGTGGATGGGCTTCGTTTTCCTTTATGTTCTCAGGCTTCTTAAGCCATGGATTTGTCTGTACTCAGACCCTTTGATTGCTTCCGCTGTTGTAATGGATGATATGTTGGGACATGTGTCCTCTGGATGACTGTATTCGATATTTTCTGCCTTAGTGAAGGCCAGTTGCACTTGTTTCATTCTTTTGTGTCTAGAGACATTCTGTGTTATCATTCGTACCAAACTGTTGACGTACCGTGCGTGTTTGCTTATGAAGTACGTCGACAGTAGTGCCTTTAGGTTCCTAGCGGATAGTTTACTTCGACGGTGGAAGCAGGGCTTGTGTTGTCGCGCATAAGCGCAGGCCTACCAGGAAGCTGGGACGTGGGAGCTGGTTTGCCCCATAATCCAAGCACCTGACTTCCAGTTCGTGCGAAGAGTATCCTCTAGAAACCCAGGGTGCGACAAATGGTATCAGAGCCTGTCTGCCTATAGGATCCCTTTTTACTGGTCGCAGTTGAGTCTAGAAACTATTTTGTAGCTATATAGGAAAAATGAAACGTGAGAGTAGGAATTCTGCCATTTTTCTTCTTTCCCCACCCACCCACCCTTTTCTGGTAAGGAAGTGAAACGTTGTTTTCTGTTCTCACCTAAACTTTCAAGTTAGGATTTCACGTGTTTTGGGTTCTCTGTAGTACCTCAGGATTTTTGGTCTCGTTTTCCCGATGTTGCTTCAATATCATGTTCTTTTCAACATCCTTATCGTCCGTTCAACCTTGTTGTTGTTTCCCACATCCTTTTTTTCATCTACCGGAGTCTAATCAAAACCTTCCAAATAATCTGCAGATGGGTCTCAACTACTATCCGCAGGTGGTTCGTATGACTCGCTGTGAGAGCACCGCCGGTTTTCCGGAGTTGCTGAGAGACATGGTTACCTTTCTGGGGTTCCATTGGGCACCAGAGTACCGGGTCTACGAGCACCAGCGAGAGTGTGACCAGACTTGCTACCGGGCTATCGTCTACATTCTGTCGGATGATGGCAGGAGCATTGCACACCAGTACGAGGCAGTAGGGTCCACAGTGGATATGGCAGTGCAGCAGGCAGCGTACGTGAGTGTCACCGTTCTCCGTGCTGACTACTGGGGGTTTGATAAGTCCAGTTTTCGTCACATCCCCCGTGGTTACATCACGGCAGCAGGAGCTCACTTCACTATCCACCGTGACATGGATACCTACGAGACTGATAGCTCCAGGCTCCAGGTCACTGCCCAGTTCGCTAGTCACAGTGATGCTGTTGCTTCCGCACTTTCTCAGGAGTTAGCCTCAGTCAGGGAGCAGCTCCGCCTTGCTCTCACTCGTCTGGCGACGTACACCACAGACTTTGTTGGAGACGAGCGCTTCGCACGTGTCGTTCAGCCAGCTGGTCTTCCGTTGCCAGATGCTGGAGGTTACGAGCCGATCAGAGGTCCACTTCTCGATCTCGGAGCTGGTTACACAGGGATTCCCCGCTTTGGAGCACAGGGATACGACGCTTTCCACTTCACCACACCGAGGGTTGCTCTCAGAGCAGTTCCTATCTACATGGATCGTCGTGATACCTACTTCCGTGGGATTCCTCCTCACCGTATCTCTCGTCGTACTACTCACCGCCGTCCTGCGTGATGAGCATGGGAGTACCGTTGTATCCATTACTAGCTGTGTCTAGTTTATCCTTTCGTTTTCGAACCATGTATTTGGTCTGTTGGATATTCTGATGTATTTGAACATGTGATGATGTACCTGTTGGTTATCTATTCATGCGTCGGAATAATCTATCTTTCGGTTACCAAGTCTATCCTTTTCTGTTGTTGTGCTAAAATGAATTTCTGTTCAGGATGCCTCCAACCAGGAACAACCCGCCTCCGCCACCACCAATGGGGAGACTGTTGGCTCAGATGACCCAAGTGGTGACACAGATGGCCCAGATCCAGGCTAACCAGCAACACAACCAGAATGCTCCAAGGGTCACCATCAAGGACTTCCTCAGCTTGGGCCCAAAAGCTTTCGTGGCAACACGTGAGCCCCTGGATGCTGATGACTGGATCCGTGACGTGGCAAGAGCTCTGGAGATAGCTCATGTGGCTGAAGAGGATAAGGTCAAGTACGCCACCTACCTACTGAAGGGTCAGGCAGCTACTTGGTGGGAGAACTACCAGGCCATGAGGGCTGGCTTTCCTATCAACTGGGGATGTTTCAGAGATGCCTTCTGAAGCACCACATCCCGGATGGTCTCATGGAAAAGATGCGTGAGGAATTCTGCTCTCTCAGACAGGGCAAGCTGGACGTTCTCGGCTACCAGAACGAGTTCAATCGTCTCGCTCGGTACGCTGGTGACGAAGTGTCCACCGAAGCCAAGAAGATGGCAAGGTTCCGCCGAGGTTTTAACCCGGAACTGAAGTACGCTCTCACCAACATCAAGTGCAAGGACTTCGTCGAGCTTGTGAACACCGCGCTCAATGAGGAGAATGGGCGCAAGGCGTTCGAGGAGTCGCGCAAGCACTCGCGTGAGGGTGGTTCCTCCTCCAACATGACCACCCCTCCGCAGAAGCGCCGCATCTGGGTGCCAAATGGTGCTGTCACTCGGGCTCCAAATGCCCAAGCTTCTCCAGGCTTTGGTCCCCGCCCACCCAACCCATCTCAGATGCAGGGTCAGAGGTTCCCGATGGGGCAGCCAAGGCCAGGTCCTTCTCGTATCGTCACTTGCTACAAGTGCAAGGAGACTGGACATTATGCTGACAAGTGCACTCAGAAGCAGCTACCCCTACCTCCTCGCCCCAACACCAACCAGGCTATGGTTCGTGCTCCTCCGGCTAAAGCCTTCAACTCCAACAATAGGCCTGTCGGGAGGAACGCGAGGGTGAACCATATCAAGGCCGACAAAGCCGAAGAGGCTGCTGACGTCGTTCTCGGTATATTACCCGTAAACTCTATTCCAGCTAAAGTGTTGTTTGATACTGGAGCATCGCATTCGTTTGTGTCAAAGATCTTTGCTACAACGTACAATTTAGCTCTGGTTCCGCTAAGCAATCAAATCTATGTGCACTCTCCGGGAAATAAAATGATTACTTCCAAGATAAGCATGGACAATGAGATCCTAATTGGAGGTCGCATATTCCTTGCTTCACTCATGTTGCTGGGAAATTCTGACATTGATGTCATTCTGGGTATGGATTGGTTGAAGACCCACAAAGCTAAAATTGACTGTGCTCAAAAGTCAATAACTCTCTCCCACACTTCAGGCCAGATAGTCTATTCTCCATATGGATCAACCTCTGTTCAGCTGTTCAGCCTTGATGCCAAACCCCTTCCGGCAATTGAAAATGTTCCGGTGGTTTGTGAATTCCCTGACGTCTTTCCAGAAGAGTTGCCAGGGATGCCTCCGGACAGAGCAGTTGAGTTCGTGATCGAGCTTGAGCCAGGTACTGCTCCAATCTCTAAGCATCCATACAAGATAGCTCCTCCTGAACTGAAATTGTTGAAGGAGCAAATCGATATGTATATGGACAAAGGTTTCATTCAGCCTAGTTCCTCCGCTTGGGGTTGCCCAACTCTGTTTGTTGCCAAGAAGGATCAAACTAAGAGACTCGTGGTTGACTATCGTCCTCTCAACGAGAAAACCATCAAGAACAAGTATCCACTTCCTCGTATCGATGATCTTTTTGATCAACTTGCTGGTGCCTCAATATTCTCAAAATTGGACTTGAGGATGGGTTACCATCAGATAAAGATCAGAAAGGAAGATATTCCCAAGACAGCTTTCACCACAAGGTACGGTCTATATGAATACACCGTCATGTCCTTTGGTCTCACCAATGCACCGGCGACCTTCTCAAGACTCATGAATTCTGTCTTCCATGAATACCTCGACAAGTTCGTTGTGGTATATCTTGATGATATTCTAGTCTACTCAAAATCCGAGGAAGAGCATGGAGAACACCTTCGTCTCACTCTCATGAAACTTCGCGAGCATCGTTTGTATGCCAAGTTTTCCAAATGTGAGTTCTGGATTCCAGAAGTTGCATATCTTGGTCATATCATCTCTGCCAAAGGCATTGCCATTGATCCTGAAAAGGTTAAGGCAATTGTTGACTGGAAACCCCCTAAGACGGTGAAACAAGTTAGAAGCTTTCTTGGCTTGGCTAGCTATTGCCGTCGTTTCGTCCAAAACTTTTCCAAGATTGCTAAACCTCTCACTGATCTCACAAAGAAGGACAAAAAGTTCGTTTGGACTCCACAATGTGATGAGAGTTTCAACCTCCTGAAGACAAAACTCACTTCCACACCTGTTCTAGTTGGCCCCGACACTACCAAACCTTTCCAGATATTCTGTGATGCATCTCTCCAAGGCCTAGGAGCAGTTCTTATGCAAGAACGTCAAGTTGTCGCTTATGCTTCACGTCAGTTGAACCCACATGAGCAAAACTATCCCACTCATGATCTTGAACTTGCAGCAGTTGTGTTTGCCCTCAAGAAATGGAGACAATACTTGTTGGGTAACAAAACTGAAATCTTTTCCGATCACAAGAGTCTGAAATACATCTTCACTCAGCCGATCTGAACCTCAGGCAAAGGAGATGGATTGAGAAGATTAAAGACTTTGATCTCACCATTTCTTACACTCCAGGCAAGGCTAATGTTATGGCCGATGCTCTCAGTCGCAAATCCTATTGCAATAATCTCATGATCATGGAGAAGCCAACCTCCACTTCATGAAGAATTCCAGAAGCTGAACCTTGGTCTTGTTCCTGAAGGATACCTTGCTAGCTTGACAGCCAGCCCAACTCTCGAGGACAAGATTCGTTTGAACAACTTCGTGATAATGAAATCAAGAAGATTGTGGATCACATCAAGGAGGGCAATGATAAATTCAAGTCCTTCTCAATTGATGACAAGGGAACTGTGTTCTTCGAAGGACGCATTGCAGTCCCTCAGATTCAAAGTCTCAAGGATATCATTCTCAAGGAGGCTCATGAAACTCCTCTATCCATTCACCCTGGAAGTACAAAGATGTACCAGGATCTCAAGACTCTGTATTGGTGGTCTGGCATGAAACGTGAAATTGCTCAATACGTTTCTGAATGCGACGTTTGTCAACGTGTTAAGGCAGTCCATCAGAAGACAGCAGGTCTACTCCAACCTCTGAAAATTCCTGAGTGGAAGTGGGACATGATTGAAATGGACTTCGTTACTGGGTTTCCAAAGTCCAAAAAGGGCAACGATGCAATCTTCGTTGTTATTGATCGTCTCACTAAGGTTGCTCACTTCTTTGCTGTAAAGGAAACTATCTCAGCTAGCCAGTTAGCAGAGCTCTACACAGCAAAGGTTGTTCCCCTTCATGGTGTTCCATTGGAAATAAGCTCAGACCGTGGAAGTATCTTCACTTCTCATTTCTGGAAAAGCTTTCAAGAAGCATTGGGCACTAAACTTCTGTTCAGCACAGCTTATCACCCTCAGTCTCAAGGGCAAGTCGAAAGAGTCAATCAGATTCTCGAGGATATGCTCAGAGCATGTGGTCTCTCCTTTGGCATGAAATGGGAGGATTGCCTTCCATATGCTGAATTCTCCTACAACAACAGCTACCAGGCAAGCCTAGGAATGGCACCATTTGAGGCACTGTATGGTCGCAGATGCAGGAGTCCAATCAATTGGTCTGGAGCTGGTGAACGTTCACTTTTAGGCCCTGACATTGTTAAGGAAGCCGAGGAGAAAGTTCGTATCATTCGTGACAATCTCAGGATTGCTCAGTCTCGTCAGAAGAGCTATTATGATAGCAAGCACAGGGATATGGTCTATGCACCTGGTGATAAGGCATATCTCCGTGTAACTCCCCTCAGAGGCACTCATCGTTTTGGTGTGAAAGGAAAGCTTGCACCAAGATACATTGGCCCTTTCAACATCCTCTCAAGACGTGCAGAGAATGCTTATCGTCTTGAACTTCCAGAAAAACTATCCAAAGTGCACGATGTGTTCCACGTGTCACAACTCAAAAAGTGTTTCAAAGATCCAGATCGTGCAGTTGATCATGATTCCATTGAGCTGCAAGATGATCTATCTTATGAGGAGCACCCTATTCGTATTCTCGATGAGACCGAGCGTAAGACTCGCAACAAGAGCACCAAGTTCTTGAAAGTCCAATGGTCGCATCATTCTGATAAAGAGGCAACGTGGGAGACCGAAGAGGATCTTCGCAAGAAGTATCCGGACCTTTTCATTTCTCAGTAGGGAATCTCGGGGCGCGATTCCTTCAAGGGGGGGCGTTTTGTAACATCCAAGTATGAAAACAACCCTTAGAATGTTTGATTCCTTGTTTAATTTCAAGCAATGCATCATGTCATCATGTTTACTTATTGTTTGCATTTGTTTTCTATCTGTTTTATCCTGTTTTCACAACTCAAATTCAAACCTTTTTCAAACTTTGGTTTCATACTTGCTATGTTACAATTTTGGAATACAAATAACAACTAAAAAAAACAACCATGTTATCCCTTTTCTCACTTATTAAAATTGTTGCTTTAATCCAACCAATAATTCAATCATTTATTCTCAAATCCTCTTTTAAATTTCAAAACAAGTTCAAATCAGTACTTATTTTGAACCCATCAAAATTCACCACACTTTGTGATTCTAAAATCATGTTTTAAAACTAGGGGTAACCCTATTCAAATGTTGTTTTCAATAAAGAAATTAAATATGAAAATTCCCCATATTTGGTTTCAAACACTAACTACAATTTTAAAATTTCATTTTGGAATCCAAGTTGATATTGTGGTTACTAATTAATTAAAAAGCTTAACCTAATTTTTCTAGAATTTTTCTCAAATAAAACCTTAACAACTTTCTTCCAAAAGCAGAATGCAAAAAAAAAATAAAAACCAGAAAAGAATAAAAGAGAAAAGCGCGCGGCAGCTAAGCTAGCTGGCCCAGCCCACCTAGGCCACTAATCGCGCGCGCAGCCAGCCCGAGCGGCCCGGTACCCCTTCGTTGCATCAAGATCCGTGCAAACGACCTATCGGCCTTCTCCCCCGCGTACGGCAGCTCATCCAGCGGAGCCACCGCGGCCGCGCGCGACTCCGGCGGCCAGCCGCTGCGCCTCCACCCTATTTAAGCCCTAGGGCACCCCTCCTAGACCTAACCCTAGCCTAGGCCCCTTCTCCCTCGCTCGCCGCCGCCATTGCTCCTTCCCCGACGCGATCCACCCCTCTGTCCAACTACCCCGGCGATCACCGTCTGATTTCGTTCACGCCACCGTCGCCATGGTCACCGTCCACCCTACCTAGAAGCAGGAAACGCGCCGCCGTCCTTCCCTCTACGTGTCCGACACCAGTGTGGAGCTTGGGAAGAACCACTGCCTCGCCGCCGTCCGCGTTTCCCTCCGGCGACCCCCTGCAGCCCGGTGAGCAAAACCCCGTTGATCCCTCGCCTTTCTTCCTCTCTGTGCACGCATCCGCGCGCGCCTAGGCCACCTCCCAGTAGCGCACGCACGCCAGCACGCGTGCTCGTCACCGTGTTGCTCTGCCGCGGCGAAACGCGACGTTGATCACCGGCGAGTCCCCGCTGTTCTTCTGTCAGTCGAGCACGCGGCGTCGTCAGTTAAGTTCAGGCTTGGGCAAACTGAATCTACTTCCTCTCTGCGATGTGTAACCTGACAACAATCGCACAACACCGCAGTGGTTCAGATCGTTGGTTTGCTTCGCGAGCTCGCGGGTTCGAGCCCCGCGGCCGCAATTCTTTTTAGGGTTTTCGTCTAGCGTGCGGCCCCACCTGGCAGTGGCCCTCCTTGCCACGCCAGCGCGCGTTAGCCACGCTGTCCACTGACCCACCTGGCAGCGTGTGTGTAGATTGCCCTCTCGGTAACAAAAGTTTAAAAAAGAAATCTGCTGCAAATTTCTATTTTCTTTTAAATCACAGATTTGAATAGAAACTTTGAAATTTAATATCTTTTGTTTTACAAATCCAATAAATACAAACTTTATATCTATTCTGATCCAAATTTCCTAATCTTTCCAAATATGCAATTTGTATTCTGTTTTGAATTTTCAAAATGCAATTTAAATTCAAATCCAAATAATTCAAATGCAATTTGAAATAATTCATAACTAATTCATACTGATTTCAAATAATTCAACTAAAATATGTTTTTCACACCTTTTTGAATGCTCTATTCAAATATAAATTTTGTTTTCTGGTTTGAACAATTTAAATTGCCTAAACTATTTAATTCTTGCTTAATTCAATTAAAAATTGTTTAAAATTGTTTAATTCATAACTAATTAATCCAAAGTCCAATTTCAAATTGTGAAACATGTAATCCAACCAGAATTTGATGTTCTTTTCAAATATCAACTTTGTTATTTGTTTTGAACATTTTAAATGGTTGAAAACAACAACTACATGTGTGGTACCTCTAATGCACCCAAAATTTTCCAAAATTAATAACAAACTTTTAAATTGCTACAACCTATTGTAATTTGGTTCTAATGTTGTTATTTTGCTGTTTTCCTTTTGCATGCATCATGCTAATCCATTATCATCTGTTGATTAGTTGGAAAACAAATAAACTAACCAAATTCCATGGGCTTGTCATATGCAACTCACAGTTGCATATCAGTTCATTTAAATTGTGTTATCATATCAAATAGGTTATTTTGTTGCATCTATTAAATTGTCATGCATCATAGTTGATTGTGCACAATGCCATGTCAATGTTTGTTTACATACCTGTTTTGTTTGTTTGCTTCTTCTCGGTTAGACGACGACTACGTTGAGACCGACGATCCTTACGACACCACTACTCAGGACCTAGCCCAGTACGAGGCTGAGCTGCCAGGCAAGTTATCACTCACATGAATCATCGAGTTCCTTTCCACACTTGCTGTTGATACTATCTGTTGTCTACTATTGCTAGCCCTATGTATCGTTGCTTGTTCTCCGAACCCATCACATGATACCCTGAGCCATGATATTGCCAGCATCTCCATACCTACAGCCTTTGCTTGTGCCTTAGTATTATCTAGCATGCTTAGGGTTGCTTTTACTCGAGTCTGTTGTCGGTTACTACTTTTACTATCGTATTCTTGTACCGGGGCTCGTTATTAATCAATCAATCCTGTTAATTGCTAATGATAATAATAACTTGATGATAAGGCACCGGCAGGAGGCCCATGAGTGGTTTTGGAGCCTGCTAGTGTCGACCCTAATAGGAAAAGGGTCTTGTCTACTGATCCATGATGAGCGCACTACCCGCATTTGGGAAGCGAGTATGGGCGCCCCCCTCAACTTGACCTGATTCGCATCTCGTCCAAATCGCCTCATTTAGTTCGTGTTTTCCATTTGCCGCATGCATGTTTTTGCGAGCCCAGCGCAGGGTGGAACTTTCGTAGTCGGCATATAGGGGGACACGGTCTTAGAGTGCTATGATGGTCCATTTTCTTCTGGGCTTGATTAGCCGTGCGCCCAAGGTTCTTTGGGCTTGATGCGAGGAATGGTTGGTTGTGTTGAGTGCCCCGCTTGGTGGGAGGCATCCCATCTGGCGGGATATTCATGAGTGTACGGCCAAATTGGTGCAACCCTGCAGGGATAATCTTCTCGAGAAGCCGTGTTTTCCGCGGTTATGGATTACTTGGTGAAAGTACTGGCTAACAAGTACTCAGGACAACTTCAACATAATGATCAATCATGTTTCACCCAATGATTAATAACATGACTAGTAATAGGTTATTCACACAATAATTTGATTCGCCTTTAATACAACTGTGTGAGTTATCCTCGGATTGCTTCTTTGGATAAGGGGCGAGATCCAGGATGGGTTTGATTGAAGTTATCTTTCAGTTGGTTACAATCCTCGATCTTATCTTTTCTGTTAGCCGGAACTTGTAGATATCTCTGTAGTTGGTTAGTGCAGCCAGCAGCAACTTTTATATCCCCTTTTCCTTCCGTTGATCCCAAGCATCTATGCTTGTGTTGACGGGTAACTCCTTGATGAACTGTGAGTCTTGCTTGCCAGTACTTGGATGTACTGACCCCGTTGGGGCTGTGGTTTACGCAGAGTTCTACTACGACTACGATGCTTCCCAGGATGGCTACTTTGTGGAGTTCGATGACGCTGCAGACGAGTAGTTAGCTGGACCAGGGCAGGATCCAGACCTTCGTGGATGGGCTTCGTTTTCCTTTATGTTCTCAGGCTTCTTAAGCCATGGATTTGTCTGTACTCAGACCCTTTGATTGCTTCCGCTGTTGTAATGGATGATATGTTGGGACATGTGTCCTCTGGATGACTGTATTCGGTATTTTCTGCCTTAGTGAAGGCCAGTTGCACTTGTTTCATTCTTTTGTGTCTTAGAGACATTCTGTGTTATCATTCGTACCAAACTGTTGACGTACCGTGCGTGTTTGATTATGAAGTACGTCGACAGTAGTGCCTTTAGGTTCCTAGCGGATAGTTTACTTCGACGGTGGAAGCAGGGCTTGTGTTGTCGCGCATAAGCGCAGGCCTACCAGGAAGCTGGGACGTGGGAGCATGTTTGCCCCATAATCCAAGCACCTGACTTCCAGTTCGTGCGGAGAGTATCCTCTAGAAACCCAGGGTGCGACACCGGCCTGGGAAGGGGGGAGGCCGGGAGACCCCTTTTCCCTCCGTTCTTCCTCCTCGGAACTCCGATCTTGACGCCGTCTTCGCCCACGTTCTTCCTAGCTTCGTGTGCACCTTCTTGGATGTGTTCTTGAGCATCTTGGGCACCATCTTGGGTCTCCATGTGGTGATCCCACCTATGCATGTAGAGGGGTATTTTATGAGGTAGAGCACCGTTCACCAAGTCACCGGAAACGTACGGAGATAGGAGTGATTTCACCTTGTTGCGTATCGATGTTGTGCTTGGTGGAATACGGTGGGCTACATCACCTAGATGGCGAAGAAGTGTACATGCGGGTCCACAACCCTGAAGGCGATGGATTCAAAGATAGATGAGTACATCAACTGTTACATATGGGTCCACATGCCCGTAAGGTGTCGGTGGCAAACCAAGATGGCTAAGAGCGGTACATGCGGGTCCACAACCCTAAAGGTGATGAATGTAAAGCTAGATGGGCATAACAACGGTTGCATGTGGGTCCACGTGTCCGAAAGGTAGTGGTGGCGGACCTAGATGGCTAAGAGTGGTACATGCGAGGTGATGGATGCAATGCTAGATGAGCATAGAAAATGTTGTGTGTGCGTCCACGTGCCCGAGAGGTGGTGGTGGCAGACCTAGATGGCTAAGAGTGGTACATGCGGGTCCACATCGCTGAAGGCGATGGATTCAAAGATAGATGGGTATAACAACTGTTACATATGGGTCCACATGCACGTAAGGTGTCGGTGGCAAACCAAGATGGCTAAGAGCGGTACATGCGGGTCCACAACCATAAAGGTGATGAATGTAAAGCTAGATGGGCATAACAACTGTTGCATATGGGTCCACGTGCTTGAAAGGTGGTGGTGGCGGACCTAGATGGCTAAGAGCGGTACATGCGAGTCCACAACCCTGAAGGTGATGGATTCAAAGCTAGATGGACATAGCGACTGTTGTATGTGGGTCCACGTGCTCGAAAGGTGGTGGTGGCGGAACTATATTGCTGAGAGCGGTACATGCGTCTCCACAACCCTGAAGGTGGTGAATATAAGTATATGGGCATAACAATTGTTGCATATGGGTCCACGTGCCCGAAAGGTGGCGGACCTAGATGGCTAAGAGTGGTACATGTGTTTCCACAAACCTGGAGGAGATGGATGCAATGCTATATGAGCGTAGCAACTGTTGCATGTGGGTCCACGTGCCTGAATGGTGGTGACGACAGACCTAGATTGCTAAGAGTGGTACATATGAGTCGACAATCCTGAAGGTGATGGATGTAAAGCTAGATGAACATAGCGACTGTTGCATATGGGTCCACGTGCCCGACAGGTGGTGGTGATAAACCTAGATGGCTAACAGCGGTACATGTGGGTCCATAACCGTGAAGGTGATGGATGCAAAGCTAGATGGTTATTGCGACTGGTACATGTGGGTCCACAACCCTCAAGGTAATTGATGCAAAGCTAGATGGACATTGCGACTGCTGAATGTGGGTCCACATTCTCGAAATGTGGTGGTGGAAAACCTAGATGGCTAAGAATGGTAAATGTGGCTCCAGAACCCTGAGGGTGATGGATGCAATGCTATATGGGCTAAGAGCGGTACATGCGGGTCCACAACCCTGAAGGTGATTGATGTATAGCTAGATGGGCATAGCAACTGTTGCATGTGGGTCCACGTGTCCAAATGGTGGCGGTGGCAGACCTAGATGGCTTAGAGTCGTACATGCAGGTCCACAACCCTGGAGGTGATGGATGCAATGCTAGATAGGCATAGCAAGTGTTTCATGTGGGTCCACGTGCCTAAAAGGTATCGGTGGCAGACCTAGATGGCTAAGAGCGGTACATGCGGGTCCACAACCCTGAAGGTGATTGATGCAAAGCTAGATGACCATATCGACTGTTGCATGTGGGTCCACGTGCCCGAAAGGTGGTGGTGGCAGAACTATATTGCTAAGAGCGGTACATGCGAGTCCACAACCCTGAAGGTGATGGATTCAAAGCTAGATGGATATATCAACTGTTGCATATGGGTCCACGTGCCCGATAGGTGGTGGTGGCAGACCTAGATGGCTAAGAGTGGTACATGCGGGTCCACAACCCTGAAGGCGATGGATTCAAAGATCGATGGGTACATCAACTGTTACATATGGGTCCACATGCCCGTAAGGTGTCGGTGGCAAACCAAGATGGCTAAAAGCGGTACATGCGGGTCCACAACCCTAAAGGTGATGAATGTAAAGCTAGATGGGCATAGCAAAAGTTGCATAAGGGTCCACGTGCCCGAAAGGTGGTGGTGGCGGACCTAGATGGCTAAGAGTGGTACATGCGGGTCCACAATCCTGGAGGTGATGGATGCAATGCTAGATGAGCATAGAAAATGTTGCGTGTAGGTCGACGTGCCCGAAAGGTGGTGGTGGCAGACCTAGATGGATAAGAGTGGTACATGCGGGTCGACAACCCTGAAGGCGATGGATTCAAAGATATATGGGTATATCAACTGTTACATATGGGTCCACATGCCCGTAAGGTGTCGGTGGCAAACCAAGATGGCTAAGAGTGGTACATGCGGGTCCACGACCCTAAAGGTGATGAATGTAAAGCTAGATGGGCATAGCAAATGTTGCATATGGGTCCACGTGGCTAAAAGGTATCTCTTGCTATGATTTTTATATTTTTCATCGTCACTAATGTTTCTCTTCCTGATTTCACTTCTCTCTGTCCATATCATTTGTTTTCTATATAATCCTACAGATGTTTGCTCTTTTTCTTAGATATTTGCTATTTTGTACGTCTTATCTTGTATCTATGCTACCGTACTCATCCCTCTATTCGCTCTAAAAGGGAATGTCATTTTGTTATCGTCCAATTAAAGAGGAAATCATAGATGACGCAAATGTGAGCTTGATCATGTTTTGACACAGAATCTGGCAGACGGAGCCCACCTGGACCCGCACCCGTTAGACGCCGTGAGCCCATGACGAGCATGAGCGAATAGGAGAAGTCGAGTCTCGATGGTGTTCATATTAATAAATTTTTGTTTTTAAAAACTCAGCTTATACCATAATTACCAATTTTAAAATTTTGTTCATTCCAAAAAAAATCATTTTTAAAATATGTTCATTTATGAAAAAATTTCATTTTTAAAACTGTCCATATTTATTTAGATTATATTATTGAATAATGTTCATTTAAAAAATGGATTTGTTGTTTTGAAAAATAGAAAACAGGAAAAAAATATCAGTAGGCGCTATTTTTTTTTGCGCGCTGTAGGCGCCAGCTGCGCTAAGCCCAGGCCCAGGCCCATTTTGTGCCACCGTGCGTCCCAACGCCGGTCCAGCCGGACCATCAGCCGACGAGGCGGTTCTTTACTAGTGGCCGTTCGGGTCAAGGGTTTCCTAACCCTACCGAAACCCTACCTCTTCTTCCCCAACCACCGCACCTCCATTGCCGCCGCCACCACCTCTTCTTCATTCTTTTATTGAAATTCCACCGGTAGTTGCTCCTGATTTGGCCCCTCGGTTACAGATCTCAAGGTTTGAAGGCTGTTCACCAAGGGATTTCGTCTCTCGTCAATACTTTTGGAGGGATTTGGACGTCTACCCGCCGAATCCCCTCCGTACAAGTGTTCCTCCTCCAAGTTAGGCCAAGAACATGACCTCCTCGGGTAATTTCTCTGGTTCCCTCTCTCTCCCCTACAAATCCTCCACCTTTGCTAGTAGTGCTCCTCTGCCCTCCGTCGTTCCCCCTTTAGCTGTAATTGCAGTTCGATCTTGGTTAGTATTGGTATACAAATCTTAGCCGTTAGGTCAATTAGCTTGGTATACAAAGCTTAGCCGTTAGGTCATGTATGCACCTCTGTTAATATTAAGGATCTTCACATCCACCAAAAACAGTCAATGGTCTAAGTTTTCGGTACCACATGTTGATAGTAGTAAAGATTTTTTTTTTTAAAGATGTACATGTAACTTATATTTAAGGGTGTACGTGATTTGCTCCGAGTTACCCATTTTTAGGATGCACCTAAAGGCTAAAAGCCATGCATGGTTCAGGTAGCACAAGTTCTGGATAATTAGCACGTTAAATTAACATGATTTCTTAAACAACAGATGAGAAGTTGAACTCATATTTGCATTCTGAACATCAGGTCTTGAGATAGTAAGTAGAAATATTTCCTTTATTCTTCCTCTAAATAGTGTTTCTGGGGAATTGCTCTAGGAGCAGGAAACTTGCTAGATGAGCTTCTATGTAACCCTTAAAAAAAGAATTTAGAATCAGTTAAGTAGACCACTAACATACATAAAATTTGGTTTGTTAGGCACCTATGTATGCGTGTTGATGTTTTCCGTAGTTACCTTGTTATCTCACTTTTCTAATGACAATACTCCTTGGCTCTTCGTCCTAATGGCATGTGTACTTATCTGCTGTTACATTACCTTCTTCACAGGTGAAGACTCCCAACCCATCCGCTTCAAGCGTGCCCGGACAGATGATCCCAAGAGGAGTTTTATAGACAAGACCGGGAAATACACGATGAGCAGGAGAGTGAGCATTGGTGTCAATAAGAAGCAAGCAGCTGGTCGTGGCAAGCCACCTGCATATGACAAGAAATCTCCATCTGGCTCTCGCCGCTCTAAACCTCCAACTGAATATTCTGAAGAGGATGATGAGGCTTCTGAAAAGGATGAGGCAGCTTCTGCATACTCACCATCTGGCGATGAAGATGATGACTTCGAGTCGGAGAAGCTCTCTGACGATGATCTGCTCACGGTGGATATTAGCAAGTACTGTGCTATTCGAGAGCTCTCCCTGTATCGGTTTGCTGAGAGGACCAACACTGAGAACCCCCAGTTCTGGACCGTCACTCAGGAGAAGATTTGGAATGATGTTTACTGTCAGCTACAAGAGCCATTTGTCAAGACTCAGTACATCAACATGGACTGGTTCAATCAGCACCTTTTGACAGATTTCTCTCATGTGGAAGCAGCTCTGAAGAAGATGAATCTATACGACATCATGCGTCTTCGTGAGAATTATATTCCAGAAATGATTCGTCAGTTTTTTTGCACTATTCATTTCCATGACGACACTCAGCGTTCCATTACTTAGATGTCGGGAGAAGAGAAGTTTGAATCAAACTATGGTACCTTCTGTGAACACTTGGGGTATGTCGGGGAGAAAGCTGGAGGTTTTCGTATTCACTCTGAAAAACCAATGAATGTGAAGGACATCAGCTTCACTCTGTACCCTAATGCCGAGATCAAGCTACCTTCGATCACGCATATGTATCATTTCTATCACACTCTTGCCAGGATCTATCGTGAGAACATCTACAGCAAGTCAGGGGATCAAGTGAGTGTTCGGCGCTATCTTATCAATCTTCTTTACTACTCTCAGCCCAGTCAACAGACCAAGATTGATGTGTGTGACTTCATTTTCCAAGAGATGAAAAGGAATATTATGTCTCGCATGACTCCGAGTTACTCAGCTATTGTGCAGACATTCCTCGATAAGGTTCTCCCTTCTCATCTTCTAGTAGGGAAAAGGGTGAAACAACAAGGACTTAGTCTGCCTCTTCGCTATGAACGTCCTGATCTTCCTGAGATGATGCCTTACGAAGCTCGGGTCAAGTCTGGTCAGGATAGGCATGGTGCATCTCGTGCTGGGTCATCTGGTTGTACCCATGGGCCAGTTCCCAAGAGGACATCTGGAGCTACCAAGTTCTTCTATGAATTGTTTGGTGTTTGCAAGAAGTATTATGTCATTAGTCACAACAACTATGATCTGTCCAAGGATACTCGTCGTCGGCTGAACAAGGATCTTCGTGACCATGGCATAGATGCTTCTGATGGACCTGAACTTGCTCCCACTCCATTTGTTGATTTTGAGATGTCTCCTATTCGTGACTCTGACTTTGTTGGGTTCTTCGATGGTGGTTCCACAAGCTATGTGGGAACGGACATGCCAGCAGCTAGAGATGGTGAAGAAGCTCATGATGGTGAAGATGGAGGCAGGGTTTAAACCGGGATTTCGTTAGCAACGCTTGAACTTTCGCTCCTTTTTGGCGTTTCGATACCAAAGGGGGAGAAAGTGTAGAGCTCTCTATTTAGGTTGTGCGGGTTCCTAGGGTTTTCTCGCACTCGCAGGCCATCTTGAACTTCTATTTGTTTTTCTGTGCTTGCGTGTATCGGTTTATGTTGTGCTACCTGGTATATTCGGATTTCGTATTTTAAGTTGTGTGTTGGACACGCTATGTTTATCTCGGATGTGAAATTATATAGCTTACATCCTTATGTTAATCCATGTTGTTACTTGCATATTTTCATATCTTGTCCTGTTTCCTAAAGATATAGGTGGAGCTCTCCACCCTCGTAAACACATCCTAAGAAAAATTTAGAAGAGTAACCAGTTAGCCTACTCTGAGACCGGATTTGCCCGGTTGTGTTCCGGTACTACCGAGGGGGTTTCCGGCCTAGGTGCTGGTTTCCACCCGGTTAGCCGATTGAGAAGCCGGTCTAGGAACCGACAGAACCCGGTCGTGTTCCGGTACTACCGAGGGGGTTTCCGGCCTAGGTGCTGGTTTCCACCCGGTTAGCCGATTGAGCAGCCGGTCTAGGAACCGACAGAACCCGGTCGTGATCCGGCACAACCGTAGGGGTTTCCGGTACGAGGACCGGTCTGCCTCCTGTCAGCTGGTAGTTCAGCCGGGCCAGCAGCCGGATTCCATATATTTCACACGCAAAGTAAATATGTGTACATAAATCGCTAAACAATGGTGGATCAAGGAGAGTAGATGCGCCTTAGGATACTAGGGCAGCCTATATTTGCAGGATGCAGAGGAAAGTCCCTCCATATATATACGAATCTATATAGGCTAACAAGGGATACCAAAAAAAATTGCACGAGGCAACGACTGCCTTATTCCACACGGTTACATAGATCACGTAATCTCCGACCGATCTAAACACCGAGGTGACCTAATTCCACGCGGTTTTCGTGTATCGCCGCATTGTCACCAGCCGCGCCGACCGAAAAGGGCTAGTTCGGGCCGACCCAACTAGCGGACCGAAAAAATAAACGAGGCAATTTCAGCCGTATTTGCACACGGTTACTTAGATCGCGACTGACAGCCGATCTACAACGCCGCCAATCTCCGGCCGCTGCCACTGCCCTGCCATTCACGTCGACCGGGGCGCACGCGCACGTCTGGCTGCAGTTCACGTCGGTCGTTGCACAGACGCGCGATCGCGACTGACAGCCGTTAACATAGGCTGCGCACAACCACGTCGATCACCAAGCCGGACCTACGTCATGTCTAGGTACACCATCTTCCCTCTATCTTACCATATATTTATGCACGGCCAACTTGGCATCTTCGTCTCTGATGAAGGTGAACGCCCTAGGGTTTAGGCTAGGTTAATTACGATTGTAGGCATGGGTGTTTTCATTCATCAAAATTCTTTTTTTTTTCAGCATTAGTACTACTCGAGAGATCAGTTGCAATGTTGAAAAGTGGTGGGATTATGTTGACACTTTAACATCCCAACAGAAGTCTGTGTTTTACTTTACGAACCTATAGAGCATGCTCGATATTCCTCGTATCGGCATGCGGCAAGGTTTATCACATTTTATGATGGATAACTATCATGTTGAAAGTGGAAAGTTTGTCTTGCCGGAGACTTTTGATGAATTGACAACAGGTACCAAAGAAATCGATGCTATACTTGGGCTAGTTGACTTCGGAGATGATATCTTCAGTTTCATAAACAAGAACGGCTTAAAAGCACAGACACGCATACCACCTCACTTCCTGAATGTGAGGTCCCGGGAAATAGAGATTGATGAATTTATTACAAGTAACACTGGGAAACATAAGCCCGACGACAATGAATTTATACAGAAGTCAGTCTTAATCCTTCTTGCTACCCTGCTTGCTCCACATTCATGAAAGTATGTCCCAAAGTCGTTTTATTGTTTAGTGGAAAATGTTGATCGGATACCCACATTGAACTGGAATGCTTTCGTACTGGGGGTATTAATGAAAAGCATTACAAAGTTAAAAAAAGGAAAAGAAAATTCATTCGAAGTGGCCAAAAGGAAACTTGGCTTTTATACAGGTACATCGCAATTATATTTCCATTTAATTTGTCGTTGCTCCTAATTCTGTAATAACTTTTTTTTGTCATTTATGTAGTACTTGTATTGGGTGAAGGTGCTTCCATTGGATGGTCCATCTCATTTGTTGGATAATAAGCCGCTTATGAAAAATTGGACCGAGGCAACGACCTTCCAAAGAGATTTGCATGACAGTTCAAAAGGTCGTGGCAAGGGAATGGTAACTTTTTGACGATACTTTCTTTTACCAAAAATATTAACTTGTTTATAACATTAAAATGTTATTTTATTTATCTTTCAGTTTATAGACCGTATTCCCGGTGTAGCAAGAATGAGGGAGACGAAATCATCTCCAGAAAAAACGAAAAGCATGGAATCTAGCGTTGGCGATGCGGAAAAGGTTGAGGCTAAATCTAGGCCAAGGTCAAATGCGTCCCCGAGCAAGGAGATAACATTGGAGCTTATTATGGAGACACTTAATAACTTGAGAGAGGAGGTCCGCCGCATTCCGGACATGTGTGCACATGTGGGTAGCGTTTCGACAATATTATATTAGTCACACTCTTTTATGCAAGCTATGCCGAATGAACGACGCGAGTAGAAGGAAAAGTAAGTTGGAAATATATATTATTCATGCATTACATTGTTCCATATTTCACGTTTAATTAATTTACTGCAATGGGCTTGATGTGTTCACTCCGCAGAACTCTTCGATGAAAAAGATGTGCTAGATGATATAGAAGCCATGGGGGAGTTGCACGTAGATCCGGCTGTTGCTTTCATTAAAACACTATCAGAGAAGACCGAATATGTTAATAAAACTATTTTCAAGAGCGTTGACGATGAGACGTTGCATGCGAAGGACATTAAACGTATCATTGACAAAGAATGGCTAAATACTGCCGTAAATCTATTGGTCCCTCTTTTTTGTTTGTAGTTATAGTACAATAGAATACATGCATGCTGCTACTCACACATATATATTGATTACAGGTCATGAATGCTTACGTGGCACATTTGCGTACACGCATTGGTTCTGATCGTGTTCTGGCTAACGCTACCAGAACTCTTTACCTATGTCAGAGGCGAAATACGAGATTAAAGAAGTGTCCTCAAATCGTGAAGAGAGTTGAGGAATATTTCAGAACTGATATGGTAATTATTGTTCGTATTCTAATGTTTCTTACATAAGTATTATATTATAAATTTTCAAATTTATTCGTCATTTAGATGCACTTCCCTCTCCATGTATTTGGCAATCACTGGAATACTGTCGTGATGCATATACCGCGCAAACAGTTTCAGATTCTAGATTCTTTCTACAACCCATCGACGACCAGGACTTTCGTGAAAAAACTTGTATAGTCTTCTCTCACACTTGTGCTTCTTTGATAACTATGTGTGTGAAATATTTTTTACTTCCTAACTTGATACATAAGTTGGTACATTCCAGATATCAGAAATCGCAAGAGGTATTACTTCGGTAAATTCCACAAACAATAAAACTATCAAGATGTTTCTAAATGTCCTATAAAAGAGTATAAAACGCCTAGACAAGCAGATGGGTAAGTATTCTCATTATTTATATGTTGCTTTATAATTATTACACTTTTTTGTTGATAATTCGAATGTCGTTCGACTTGATCCTCTTGTATCAGTACGTCATGTGGATTATTCGTACTGAGGTGTATGGAGCGCTGGAATGGAGAACGTTTCACAGATGAAGTTTCTCAGGTTGAGCCAGTTTATATACGTGTAGTTAGCATTAATAAATGCCATGAAGATTTAATTAGTAATACCTGAAGGGGAACGTAGCATAGAAAACAAAAAATTTCCTACGCGCGATAAACCCGAATGGCCAAGATCTAATCTATGAGATGAAAGGCAACGGGGAGATAGAGAGTCTTGAGATAACATACCCTCAAAGACTCAAAGTGGTACGATATAAGATCTCGTTGTTGGCGTAGTCGTTCTCACGCCGATCGCGAGCGAGAAGAAGTGCACCGCAATCCGGCGGTGCCTCCGTAATCGGTCACACGTTCAGATCGATGAAGACTTCCGTTCCCTCGATTCAGCGGGTTGCGGAAGTAGAGGATCCCCGAAATTCCAGCAGCACGACGGCGTGGTGGTGGTGAAGAATCCCACGGTCAGGGCTTCGCCAAGCCGGAGACCATGGAATGGAGCAGCGGGTGGAAGGGAAAAGAAGTGGGCAAGTGTGTGAAGAAGAGGGAGCCCTCACCCTCCTTTTATAGGGGAGGGGAAGGCAGCCCAAAGGGGGGGGGGTGCGGCCAGCCATGGGTGCCCCCACCCCTTCCTCTCTTCATGTGAGTGGAAGCTCCACACGCACCCACTCAAAATTCCTTAATTTCCCACTTAGAAAATCCAAAGGTTTTTCTTTAATAAATAAATAAAACATTTATATTTTTTATTTATATTTGTTAATTCCATTAAAAAACATTTGCATGCAGCACCTTGAACCATTTGTTAATTCTATTAACAACCGTTCGACGAAAAACCCCTTGAACTATTTCAATTTCCCCCGAAACAATTTCGGAGCTGCCCAAAATATTCTTCGGTGTTCTGTATCCTCTCTAACGCTTCATAGAACCTTAAGTGTGTCACCCTACGGTTCGTGAATAATATAGACATGATCGAGACTCCTCTCTGATCAATAATCAACAGCGGGATCTGCAAATCCGTGATGACTCCCATATATTCAACGATGACTCTCGTGATCGTGTGAACCTTTCAACGTCGTAACGATTTCCCTTTGTCTCACGATATTTTACTTGCCCGAGATCCGATCATCGGTATCCACCATACCTTGTTTGATCTTGTTATCCGACAAGTACTCTTTTCTCGTTCCCGCGATATAACATCCTTGTGATCATATCACTTGCTTGCAAGTGGTGTCGATGTGATATCACCGAGAGGGCCCTGAGTTTATGTCTCCGTCATATTGGATGGACAAATCCCATTCTTGATCCATGAGCTTCAACTAACACTTTCCGAATACCTAATGCCACCTTTATAGTCACCCTGTTACGGTGTGACGTTTGATGTTATCAAAGTATTCTTCCGGTATTAGTGATTAACATGATCTCATGGTCTAAGGAACAATGTTACTCCGAATGTAAGACATAACAACAAAACTAAATGAATTGATCGTATTGTTATACTTAGTTAGTGTCTAAGTTCATCATGTCATTCTCTAATGACATGATCCCGTTATTAACAACATCCAATGTTTATGATCAGGAAACCTTGATCATCTGTTCGCAACGAGCTAGTTAAAATAGAGGCTTTACTAGGAACGTCGGTTTGTTTATTAATCACACATGTATCAAAGTTTCCGGTTAATACAATTCTAGCATGAGAAATAAACATATATCATAAACAAGGAATAACATAATAAACACTTTATTATTTCCTTTCGGGCATATTCCCTTCAGTCTCCCACTTGCACTAGGGGCAATAGTCTATATTACATAGTGATGAATCTAACACCCATTGAGTTATGGTGTTGATCTTGTTTTGCCCTTGAGAGAATTTTAGTCAGCGGATCTGCCACATTCAGATCCGTATGTACTTTGCAAATCTTCACATCCCCGTCTGCGACATGCTCACGGATGGAGTGAAAATGGCGCTTGATATGCTTGGAATTCTTGTGAGACCTTGGTTCCTTAGCATTGGCTATGGCACCATTGTTGTCACAATAGATAACCATTGGATCCAACACACTCGGAACCACGCCTAGTTCGGATATGAACTCCTTCATCCAAACTGCTTCCTATGTTGCCTCCGAGGCAGCAATATACTCCGCTTCTGTTGATGATCCCGCCACCACGGATTTCTTGGAACTCCTCCAGCTTACAGCTCCTCCATTCATAAAAAATACGTACCCGGACTGAGACTTAGAGTCATCCGGATCAGTGTCGAAGCTAGCATCGACGTAACATCTTGCGACGAGCTCTTCTTCACCGCCATATACCAGAAACATATCCTTAGTTCTTCTCAAGTACTTAAAGATATTCTTGACCGCAGTCCAGTGTTCCAAACCTGGATTGGATTGGTACCTACTAGTCAAACTAATAGCATGTGCCACATCCGGTCTTGTACATAGCATAGCATACATGATAGAACCTATGGCTGAAGCATAGGGAATCATATTCATTCTCTCTCTATCTTCTGCTGTAGCTGGACATTGAGTCTTACTCAACGTTTTGCCTTGCAACATTGGCAAGAACCCCTTTTTACTCTCTTCCATTCTGAACTTCTTCAGAATCTTGTCAAGGTATGTACTTTGCGAAAGTCCAATTAAGCGTCTTGATCTATCCATGTAGTTTTGATGCCTAATATATAAGCTGCTTCACCGAGGTTTTTCATCGAAAATCTACTGTTCAAATAACCTTTTACGCTTTTCAAAACTTCTATGTCATTTCCAATCAACAATATGTCATCCACATATAGTACTAGAAATGCTACATAGCTCCCACTCACTTTCTTGTAAATACAAGCTTCTCCGTATGTTTGGAAAAATCCAAACCCTTTGATCACCTTATCAAAACGGAGGTTCCAACTTCGGGATGCTTGCTTCAGTCCATATATGGAACATTGAAGTTTGCACACCTTGTCAGTATCCTTAGGATCAACAAAACCTTTGGGTTGCATCATATACAACTCTTCCTCAATGTCACCATTAAGGAACGCCGTTTTGACATCCATCTGCCAGATTTCATAATCGAAAAATGCAGCAACTGCTAACATAATCCTAACTGACTTAAGCATCGCTACTGGTGAGAAAGTCTCATCATAGGCATCTCCTTGAATTTGTCGGAAACCTTTTGCGACAAGTCGATCTTCATAGACGGTCACATTACCATCAGCGTCAGTTTTCTTTTTAAAGATCCATTTGTTCTCAATGGCCTTGCGGTCATCGGGTAAGTCCACCAAAGTCCAAACTTGGTTTTCGTACATGGATCCTATTTCGGATTTCATGGCTTCAAGACATTTGTTGGAATCTAGGCTCATCATCGCTTCCTCATATGTCGCAGGGTCATCACCTCCATCTACCATGAAGTTTAATACGGGATCTCCATACAGTTCAGGAGCTGTACGTTCCCTAGTTGACCTGCGAGGTGCAGTAGTTTCCTCTACTGGAGTTTCATGATCTTGATCATTAGCTCTCTCTTCAACTGACGGGGTCGGCTCCGGAACAACTTCCGGCGCTGCGCTACTCGCCATTCCAAGAAGAGAAGGTTCAATAACCTCGTCGAGTTCTACCTTCCTACTATTCACACCTTTCGAGAGAAACTCCTTCTCCAAAAAGGATCCATTCTTGGCAACGAAAATCTTGCCTTCGGATCTATGATAGAAGGTGTACCCTACTATTTCTTTAGGGTATCCTATGAAGACGCATTTTTCCGCTTTGGGTTCGAGTTTATCAGGTTGAAGCTTCTTCACATAAACATCGCATCCCCAAAATTTTAGAAATGACAGCTTAGGTTTGTTTCCAAACCATAATTCATACGGTGTCGTTTCAACGGATTTAGATGGTGCCCTATTTAAAGTGAATGTAGCGGCCTCTAGTGCATAACCCCAAAACGATAGTGGCAAATCTGTAAGAGACATCATAGATCGAACCATATCCAATAAAGTACGATTACGACATTCAGAAACACCATTACGTTGTGGTGTTCCGGCAGGTGTGAGTTTGAAACTATTCCACATTGTTTCATATGCATGCCAAACTCGTAACTTAGATATTCTCCTCCACGATCAGATCGTAGAAATTTAATCTTTCTATTACGATGATTTTCAACTTCACTCTGAAATTCTTTGAACTTTTCAAATGTCTCAGATTTGTGTTTCATTAAGTAAATATACCCATATCTACTCAAATCATCTGTGAAAGTGACAAAATAACGATATCCACCATGCGCCGATACACTCATTGGTCCACACACATCAGTATGTATGATTTCCAGTAAGTCTGTCGCCCGTTCCATGGTTCCAGAAAACGGGGTTCTAGTCATCTTGCCCATAAGGCATGGTTCACATGTTTCAAATGATTCATAATCAAGTGATTCTAAGAGTCCATCTGAATAGAGCTTCTTCATGCGTTTAACACCAATATGACCTAAGCGGCAATGCCACATGTAAGTAGCAATATCATCACTTAATTTAATTCTTTTGGCATTCACATTATGAATATGTGTATCAACATTATCAAGATTCAAAAGAAATAACCATTCTTCTCAGGTGCATGACCATAAAAGATATTATTCATATAAATCAAACAACCATTGTTCTTAGACTTAAAGGAATAACCATTCTGCATTAAGCAAGATCCAGAAACGATATTCATGCTTAATGCAGGCACCAAATAACAATTATTGAGGTTTATAACTAATCCCGATGGTAGACGTAGAGGCAGCGTCCCGACGGCGATCACATCAACTCTTGATCCATTGCCGACGCGCATCGTCACCTCATCCTTTGCTAGTGGTCGCTTATTCTGCAGCTCATGTTTCGAGTTACATATGTGAGCAACCGAACCAGTATCAAATACCCAGGTGCTACTGCGAGTACTAGTAAGGTACACATCAATAACAAGTATATCATATATACCTTTGTTCACTTTGCCGGCCTTCTTATCTGCCAGATATTTTGGGCAATTGCGCTTCCAGTGGCCAGTACCCTTGCAATAATAGCACTTAGTCTCAGGCTTAGGGCCAAACTTTGTTTTCTTCTCAGGAGTAGCAACAGATTTGCCACCCTTCGTGAAGTTAACCCTTGGCTTGCCTTTCTTGCCTTTCTTGAAACTAGTGGTCTTATTGATCATCAACACTTGATGTTCTTTCTTGATCTCCACTTCAGCAGTTTTAAGCATCGAGAGAAGCTCAGGAAGAGACTTCTTCATGCCTTGCATATTATAATTCATCACGGAGTTCTTGTAACTAGGTGGCAGAGATTGGAGAACACGATGTATCCCAAGCTCATTGGGAATCGTTATTCCCAAGGCTATGAGCTTCTCAGCGTACACAGACATCTTGAGTACGTGCTCACTAACGGAGCTGTTCTCTTCCATCATGCAGCTAAAGAACTTTTCTGAAGCGTCATAACTCTCAACTGCGGCATCGTTATCGAAAATCATTTTCAATTCTCCCATTGTGGCATACGCAGTGCTGTTCTCGAAACGTTTTCGCAGCTCTGGCTCTAATCCATAGAGGATGCCGCAGTGAACTATACTGTGGTCTTCTTGTTGAGTCAGATAAACATTTTTATCTTCATCAGAAGTATCATCAGCGGGCTGGTCACCTAGAGGTGCATCAAGAACATAGAGCTTCTTGCAAGCGGTGAGAAGAATCCTCATGTTAAGTGCCCAGTTGGTAAAGTTGCTTCCACTGTTCGCTAATTTCTCTCTCTCCATGAACATATTGAAATTGAAGGTAGGTGGTGCCATGATCTACAACATATTTGCAAAGACTATTTAGACTATGTTTATGATAAATTAAGTTCAAGTTAATTCTAAAATTATCTCATGAACTCCCACTCAAAAACAACATCCCTCTTAGTCGTCTCTAGTGATTACACGAACCAAATTCACTACACCGAAACCGATCATCACGTGAGACGGTGTAGTTGCAAAGGCGAACATCAACATGTTCATCATATCATCCATATGACTCATGCTTTACCTTTCGGTTACGTGTTCCGAGGCCATGTCTGTACATGCTAGGCTCGCCAAGTAGAACCGTAGTATTGCGTGTGTTTCAAGGCCATGTCTATACATGCTAGGCTTGAAAACACCCGTTGTATGCGAACGTTGAGTCTATCACACCCGATCATCACGTGGTGTCTCGAAACGACGAACTTTCTTGACGGTGCATACTTAAGGAAGAACACATTATTATCTTTATATTAAGTGAGTGGGATCATCTTATAATGCTACCGTCGCGATCTAAGCACAATAAGATGCATAAAAAGGATAAACATCACATGCATGGATAATGTGATATGATATGGTCCTTCTTGCACTTGATCTCCATCTTGTGCATCATGGCATGATCTCCATCATTCCACCGGCGTGGCACCAAGGTTCGTGGCACCTCCATCTTGATTGTCCATTACAACATATCATATGGATATGATATACAACACGCAGGCCATAAAAAATAAAACAACCATATGGCTCCAGCCGGTATGTCAATAATTTACAAAAGATATCATCCCATACATAACGTTTGTAATATTGACCATATCACATCACATGCCCTGCAAAAACAAGTTAGACGCCTCTAATTTATTTTTGCATGTTTTACGTGGCTTGGGCTTACGAAGATAGAACCGTTCATACCTACGTACAAAAACCACAACGTTGATAAAATATATTTTTAACAACCCTTCGTAGATTAGATCTTAACTATAATAGGAGATACCGACACCCGCAAGCCACTAATGCAATACAAGTTGCATGTGAGTTGTGGAACAAGTCTCATGTACGTGGACATGTAAAGTTAGTCCGGGCCGCTTCATCCCACTGTGCCACTAAGATCATAAAATACTCAAAGAGGAAAAAACATGATCATCAACGCCCACATACTCCTATGTGTTCTACCCGTACAATTCATCTACGCATAGATCCGGCTCTGATACCACTGAAGGGGAACGTAGCATAGAAAACAAAAAAAATTCCTAGGCGCGATAAACCCGAATGGCCAAGATCTAATCTATGAGATGAAAGGCAATGGGGAGATAGAGAGTATTGAGATAACATACCCTCGAAGACTCAAACTGGTATGAGATAAGATCTCGTTGTTGGCATAGTCGTTCTCATGCCGATCCCGAGCGAGAAGAAGTGCACCGCAATCCGGCGGTGCCTCCGTAATCGGTCACACGTTCAGCTCGATGAAGACTTCCGTTCCCTCGATCCAGCGGGTTGCAGAAGTAGAGGATCCCCGGAATTCCAGCAGCACGACGGCGTGGTGGTGGTGAAGAATCCCACGGTCAGGGCTTCGCCAAGCCGGAGACCATGGAATGGAGCAGCGGGTGAAAGGGAAAAGAAGTGGGCAAGTGTGTGAAGAAGAGGAAGCCCTCACCCTCCTTTTATAGGGGAGGGGAGGCAGCCCAAAGGGGGGGGTGCGGCCAGCCATGGGTGCCCCCACCCCTTCCTCTCTTCATGTGAGTGGAAGCTCCACTCACACCCACTCAAAATTCCTTAATTTCCCACTTAGAAAATCCAAAGGTTTTTCTTTAATAAATAAATAGAAAAATTATTTCTTTATTTATATTTGTTAATTCCATTAACAAACATTTGCATGCAGCACCTCGAACCATTTTTTAATTCTATTAACAACCGTTCGACGAAAAATAATTGAACTATTTCAATTTTCCCCGAAAGAATTTCGGAGCTGCCCAAAATATTCTTCGGTGTTCCGTATCCTCTCTAACGCTTCATCGAACCTTAAGTGTGTCACCCTACGGTTCGTGAATAATATAGACATGATCGAGACTCCTCTCCGATCAATAATTAACAGCGGGATATGGAAATCCATGATGACTCCCATATAGTCAACGATGACTCTCGTGATCGTGTGAACCTTTCAACGTCGTAACGATTTCCCTTTGTCTCGCGATATTTTACTTGTCCGATATCCGATCATCGGTATCCACCATACCTTGTTTGATCTCGTTATCCGACAAGTACTCTTTTCTCGTTCCCGTGATATAACATCCTTGTTATCATATCACTTGCTTGCAAGCGGTGTCGATGTGATATAACCGAGAGGGCCCTGAGTGTTCTGTTCTACAACTCAGGTTTCTGTTCTAGATCGGTCAACCGGTATGTAAGACGGGCCAGCAAAAAAAGTGCGAAACCTTGAAATTCTAGATGTGTTCGTTCATGACATCATGTGTGCAAATTTTGAAATGATTTGGAGGAGATCGAAAAAACCACATTATTACAAAAATTGGTTTAAGTGAGACCAGACGGCCTTTCCCTAAAAATTTGAGTTTTTTCGACCAACTCTAAATCACTCCAAATTTTAATACATGGTTTCTAACATGTAATAAACATGAGTAAAAAAGAAAAAAAAATGAAAAAAGTTAAGTTCATAATGTCCTTTTTAAGGTAAGTTGCGAGATTTTAACCCCAGTTTCACTAAGGCATTATAAATATTTCAAAATGCAAAAAAAGTGTGAAACCTCAAAATTCTAGATGTATTCATTCATGACATCATGTGTGCAAATTTTGAAATGATTTGGAGGAGATCGAAAAAACCATATTATTACAAAAATTGGTTTAAGTGAGACCAGACGACCTTTCCCTAAAAATTTGAGTTTTTTCGACCAATTCTAAATCACTCCAAATTTTAGTACATGGTTTCTAACATGTAATAAACATGAGTAAAAAAGAAAAAAAATGAAAAAAGTTAAGTTCACACTATCCTTTTAAGGTAAGTTGCGAGATTTTAACCCAGTTTCACTCAGGCATTATAAATATTTCATTTGATGATAAGGCACCGGCAGGAGGCCCTGTGTGGTTTTGAGGCCTGCTAGTGTCGACCCTAATAGGAAAAGGGTCTTGTCTACTGATCCATGATGAGCGCACTACCCGCATGTGGGAAGCGAGTATGGGCGCCCCCCTCAATTTGATTCGATTCGCATCTCGTCCAAACCATCTCATTTAGTTCGTGCTTTCTATTTGTCGCATGCATGTTTTTGCGAACCCAGCGCAGGGTGGAACTTTTGTAGTCGGCATATAGGGGGACACGTTCTTAGAGTGCTATGAGGGTCCATTTTCTTCTGGGCTCGATTAGTCGTGCGCCCAAGGTGCTTTGGGCTTGATGCGGAGAAGAGTTGAGTTGTGTTGAGTGCCCCGCTTGGTGGGAGGCATCCCATCTGGCGGGTTATTCATACGTGTACGGCCAAATTGGTGCAACCCTGCAGGGATAATCTTCTCGAGAAGCCGTGTTTTCCGCGGTTGTGGTTAACTTGGTGAAAGTACTGGCTAACAAGTACTCAGGACAACTTAAACCTAATGATTCATAATCTCACACCCCATGATTATCAATTTGACTAGTAATAGGATTATTGTCACAATAACTTGTTCCATCTTTAATCCAACTGTGTGAGTTATCCTCGGATTGCTTCTTTGGATAAGGGGCGAGATCCAGGATGGGTTTGTTTGAAGTTATCTTTCAGTTGGTTACAACACTCGATCTTATCCCCTTTCTGATAGTTGGAAGTGATAGAATCTCTGTAGTTGGTTAGTGCAGCCAGTTGCAGCATCTTTTATACCCTTTCCCTCCGTTGAACCCAAGTCATCTGTGCTTGTGTTGACGGGCTATACTTTGGTGAATTGTGAGTCTTGCTTGCCAGTACGTCTATGTACTGACCCCTTTGGGGCTGTGGTTTCCGCAGACTACGATTACGAGGATCTAGGTGACGGCTACTACGTGGAGTTTGACGAGGCTGCTGACGAGTAGTAGCGGACCCGGGCAGGATCCGAGACATCGTGGATGGGCTCCGTCTTTATTTCAGTTTCCAGCTTCTTAAGCCTATTTGGATTTGTCTGTACTCAGACCCCTTTTAATGCTTCCGTTGAGATGTAATGATGCTATGTTGGGACATGTGTCCTCTGGATGATTGTATTTGCTATCTCTGCCCTAGTGAGGGCCATTTGCAACTTATTTCTATCTTTTGTGTCATAGAGGCATGTTGTGTTATCCTTTTGTTCAAATCCGTTGACGTACCATGTGTGTATGGTATGAAGTACGTCAAGGGTAGTGTCCTGATTTCTACAGGATAGTTTACATCGACGGTGAACAGTAGCGATGGGTTGTCACACATAAGTGTTGGCCTACTCGTAAGACGACGCGGGTGCCGGAAAGCCCCGTAATCCCATCAGAATACTGTTCAGTTCGTACAGTGAGTATCCTATAGAAGTCCGGGTGCGACAAATGGTATCAGAGCCTGTCTGCCTGTAGGATCCCTTTTTACTCGTCGCAGTTGAGTCTAGAAACTATTTTGTAGCTATATAGGGAAAATGAAACGTGAGAGTAGGAATTCTGCCATTTTTCTTCTTTCCCCACCCACCCACCCTTTTCTGGTAAGGAAGTGCAACGATGTTTTCTGTTCTCACCTAAACTTTCAAGTTAGGATTTCACGTGTTTTGGGTTCTCCGTAGTACCTCAGGAGTTGTTGGTCTCGTGTTTCCCGATGTTGCTTCAATATCCTGTTCTTTTCAACATCCTTTTCGTCCGTTGAACCTTGTTGTTGCTTTCCACATCAGTTCTCTACCGGAGTCTAATCAAAACTTCCCCGATCATCTGCAGATGGATCTCAGGTTCTTCCCGCAGGTGGTTCGGATGACTCGCTGTGAGAGCACCGCCGGTTATCCGGAGATGCTGAGAGACATGGTTACCTATCTGGGGTTCCATTGGGCACCAGAGTACCAGGTCTACGAGCAGCAGCGAGAGTTTGACCAGACCTACTACCAGGCTATCGTCTACATTCTGTCGGATGATGGCAGGAGCGTTGTCCACCGCTACGAGGCAGTAGGTTCCACAGTGGATATGGCCGTGCAGCAGGCAGCTTACGTGAGTCTCACCGTCCTCCGTGCTGACTACTGGGGGTTTGATGATTCCATCTATCGTCACATCCCCCGTGGTTACATCACGTCAGCGGGAGTTCACTTCACTCTCCACGGCAACCTGGATACCTACGAGTCTGATAGCTCCAGGCTGCACACCACTGCTCAGTTTGTGAGGCACAGTGACGCAGCTGTTTCCGCACTTTCTCAGGAGTTGGCCTCAGTCAGGGAGCAGCTCTATCTGGCATTGACTCGTCTGGCTACGTACACCACAGACTTTGTTGGAGACGAGCGTTTTGCGCGGTTCACTCAGCCAGCTGGGTTTCCGCTGCCAGATGCTGGAGGTTACGAGCCGATCAGAGGTCCACTTCTCGACCTTGGTCCTGGTTACACTGGGATACCCCGTTTTGGAGCACAGGGAGACGGCGCTTTCTACTTCACCACACCGAGAGTTGCTCTCAGAGCAGTCCCGCTCTACGTGGATCGTCGTCATACCTACTTCCGGGGGATTCCTCCGCACCGTATCTCTCGTCGTACTACTCACCGCCGTCCTGCGTGATGAGCATGGGAGTACCGATGTATCCATTCCTAGCTATGTTTAGTTATCCTTTGTCTTTCGAACCATGTATTGGTCTGTTGGATATTCTGATGTATTTGAACATGTGATGATGTACCTGTTGGTTATCTATTCATGCGTCGGAATAATCTATCTTTCGGTTACCAAGTCTATCCTTTTCTATTGTTGTGCTAAAATGAATGTCTATTCAGGATGCCGCCAACAAGGAGCAACCCACCGGAGCCACCTCCGCTCACGGAGCTGTTGACTCAGATGACTCAGGTCGTGGCTCAGATGGCCCAGATCCAGGCTAACCAGCACAACAACCAGAATGCTCCGCGAGTCAGCATCAAGGAGTTTCTGAGCATGGGGCCGAGAGCTTTCGTGGCAACACGTGAGCCTCTGGATGCTGATGACTGGATCAGGGAGATGAACAGGGCTCTGGAGATTGCTCATGTTGTTGAGGAGGATAAAGTCAAGTATGCCACCTACCTACTGAAGGGTCAGGCAGCTACCTGGTGGGAGAACTACCAGACCATGAGAGCTGGCTATCCTATCACCTGGGGATGTTTCAAGGATGCCTTCCTGAAGCACCACATCCCAGATGGTCTCATGGAAAGGATGCGTGAGGAATTCTGCTCTCTCAAACAGGGCAAGCTGGACGTCCTCGGCTACCAGAACGAGTTCAATCGTCTAGCTCGATACGCTGGTGACGAGGTGTCCACTGAAGCCAAGAAGATGGCAAGGTTCCGCCGAGGTTTTAACCCGGAACTGAAGTACGCTCTCACCAACATCAAGTGCAAGGACTTCGTGGAGCTCGTGAACACCGCGCTCAATGAGGAGAATGGGCGCAAGGCGTTCGAAGAGTCCCGTAAGCACTCGCGTGAGGGTGGTTCCTCCTCCAACATGACCACCCCTCCGCAGAAGCGCCGCATCTGGGTGCCAAATGCTGCTGTCACTAGGGCTCCAAATGCCCAAGCTTCTCCAGGCTTTGGTCCCCGCCAACCCAACCCATCTCAGATGCAGGGTCGGAGGGTTCCAATGGGACAGCCAAGGCCAGGTCCTCCTCGTGTCGTCACTTGCTACAAGTGCAAGGAGACTGGACACTACGCTGATAAGTGCACTCAGAGGCAGCTACCTCCACCTCCTCGCCCCAACACCAACCAGGCAATGGTTCGTGCTCCCCCGGCTAAAGCCTTCAACTCCAACAACAGGCCTGTCGGGAGGACCGCGAGGTGAACCATATCAAGGCCGACAAAGCTGAGGAAGCTGCTGACATCGTTCTCGGTACATTACCCGTAAACTCTATTCCAGCTAAAGTGTTGTTTTATACTGGAGCATCGCATTCTTTTGTGTCAAAGATTTTTGCAAAAGCATACAACCTAGTTCTGGTTCCGCTAAGCAATCAAATGACTGTTCACTCTCCGGGACTGCAAATGTTGACTTCCAAGATAAGCATGGACAATGAGATCCTAATTGGAGGTCGCATATTCCTTGCTTCACTCATGTTGCTGGGAAATTCTGACATTGATGTAATTCTGTGTATGGATTGGTTGAAGACCCACAAAGCAAAAATTGACTGTGCTCAAAAGTCAATAACTCTATCCCACACTTCAGGCCAGATAGTCTATTCTCCATATGGATCAAGTTCTGTTCAGCTGTTCAACCTCGATGCAAAACCTCTTCCTGCAATTGAAAATGTTCCGGTGGTTTGTGAATTCCCTGACGTCTTTCCAGAAGAGTTGCCAGGGATGCCTCCGGACATAGCAGTTGAGTTCGTGATCGAGCTTTAGCCAGGTACTGCTCCAATCTCTAAGCATCCATACAAGATAGCTCCTCCTGAACTGAAATTGTTGAAGGAGCAAATCGATATGTACAAGGAGAAAGGTTACATTCAGCCTAGTTCCTCCGCTTGGGGTTGCCCAACTCTGTTTGTTGCCAAGAAGGATCAAACAAAAAGACTCGTGGTTGACTATCGTCCTCTCAACGAGAAAACCATCAAGAACAAGTATCCAATTCCTCGTATCGATGATCTTTTTGATCAACTTGCTGGAGCCTCAATATTCTCAAAGTTGGACTTGAGGATGGGTTACCATCAAATAAAGATCAGAAAGGAAGATATTCCAAAGACAGCTTTCACCACTCGTTACGGTCTATATGAATACACCGTCATGTCCTTTGGTCTCAGCAATGCACCGGCAACGTTCTCAAGACTCATGAATTCTGTCTTCCATGAATACCTCGACAAGTTCGTTGTGGTATATCTTGATGACATTCTAGTCTACTCAAAATCCGAGGAAGAGCATGGAGAACACCTTCGTCTCACTCTCATGAAACTTCGCGAGCATCGTCTGTATGCCAAGTTCTCTAAATGTGAGTTCTGGATTCCAGAAGTTGCATATCTTGGTCATATCATCTCTGCCAAAGGCATAGCCATTGATCCTGAAAAGGTTAAGGCAATTGTTGACTGGAAACCCCCTAAGACGGTGAAGCAAGTCAGAAGTTTTCTTGGCTTGGCTAGCTATTGCCGTCGTTTCGTCCAAAACTTTTCCAGGATTGCCAAACCCCTCACTGATCTCACAAAGAAGGACAAGAAGTTCGTTTGGACTCCACAATGTGATGAGAGTTTCAACCTCCTGAAGACTAAGCTCACTTCCACCCCTGTTCTGGTTGGCCCAGATACTACCAAACCTTTCCAGATATTCTGCGATGCATCTCTCCAAGGCCTAGGAGCAGTTCTTATGCAAGAACGTCAAGTTGTGGCTTATGCTTCACGTCAGTTGAACCCACATGAGCAAAACTACCCCACACATGATCTTGAACTTGCAGCAGTTGTGTTTGCCCTCAAGAAATGGAGACAATACTTGTTGGGTAACAAAACTGAAATCTTTTCCGATCATAAGAGTCTGAAATACATCTTCACTCAGCCAGATCTGAACCTCAGGCAAAGGAGATGGATTGAGAAGATTAAAGACTTTGATCTCACCATTTCTTACACTCCAGGTAAGGCTAATGTTATGGCCGATGCTCTCAGTCGAAAATCCTATTGCAATAATCTCATGATCATGGAAAGCCAACCTCCACTTCATGAAGAATTCCAGAAGCTGAACCTTGGTCTTGTCCCTGAAGGATACCTTGCTAGCTTGACAGCCAGTCCAACTCTCAAGGACAAGATTCGTTCTGAACAACTTCGTGATACTGAAATCAAGAAGATTGTAGAGCACATCAAGGAAGGCAATGATAAATTCAAGTCTTTCTCAATTGATGACAAGGGAACTGTGTTCTTCGAAGGACGCATTGCAGTTCCTCAGATTCAAAGTCTCAAGGATATCATTCTCAAGGAGGCTCATGAAACTCCTCTTTCCATCCACCCTGGAAGTACAAAGATGTCCCAGGATCTCAAGACTCTGTATTGGTGGCCTGGCATGAAACGTGAGATTGCTCAATACGTTTCTGAATGCGACGTTTGTCAACGTGTTAAGGCAGTCCATCAGAAAACAGCCGGTCTACTCCAACCTCTGAAAATTCCTGAGTGGAAGTGGGACATGATTGAAATGGACTTCGTTACTGGGTTTCCAAAGTCCAAGAAGGGCAACGATGCAATCTTCGTTGTTATTGATCGTCTCACTAAGGTTGCTCACTTCTTTGCTGTCAAGGAAACTATCTCAGCTAGCCAGTTAGCAGAGCTCTACACAGCAAAGGTTGTTCCCCTTCATGGTGTTCCATTGGAAATAAGCTCAGACCGTGGAAGCATATTCACTTCTCATTTCTGGAAAAGCTTTCAAGAAGCTTTGGGCACCAAACTTCTGTTCAGCACAGCTTATCACCCTCAGTCTCAGGGGCAAGTCGAAAGAGTCAATCAGATTCTCGAGGATATGCTCGGAGCATGTGGTCTCTCCTTTGGCATGAAATGGGAGGATTGCCTTCCATATGCTGAATTCTCCTACAACAACAGCTACCAGGCAAGCCTAGGCATGGCACCATTTGAGGCACTGTATGGTCGCAGATGCAGGAGTCCAATCAATTGGTCTGGAGCTGGTGAACGTTCACTCTTAGGCCCTGACATTGTTAAGGAAGCCGAGGAGAAAGTTCGTATCATTCGTGACAATCTCAGGATTGCTCAGTCTCGTCAGAAGAGCTATTATGATAGCAAGCACATGGATATGATCTATGCACCTGGTGATAAGGCATATCTCCATGTAACTCCCCTCAGAGGCACTCATCGTTTTGGTGTGAAAGGAAAGCTTGCACCAAGATACATTGGTCCTTTCAACATCCTCTCAAGGCAGGCAGAAAATGCTTATCGTCTTGAGCTTCCAGAAAAACTATCCAAGGTGCACGATGTGTTCCACGTGTCACAGCTCAAGAAGTGTTTCAAAGATCCAGATCGTGCAGTTGATCATGATTCAATTGAACTACAAGATGATCTATCTTATGAGGAGCACCCTGTTCGTATTCTCGATGAGACCGAGCGTAAGACTCGCAACAAGAGCACCAAGTTCTTGAAAGTGCAGTGGTCGCATCATTCCGATAAAGAGGCAACATGGGAGACCGAAGAGGATCTTCGCAAGAAGTATCCGGACCTTTTCATTTCTCAGTAGGAATCTCGGGGCGCGATTCCTTCAAGGGGGGGCGTTTTGTAACATCCCAAGTATGAAAATACCCCCTAGAATGTTTGTTTCTTGTTTTAATTAAAGCATTGCATCATGTCATCATGTTTAATTATTTGTTTGCATATGTTTCATCTTGTTTTCATAATGAAACTCAAACAAATTTCAACTGGTTATTTCATACTTGCTCTATTACAACTTTTGGAATAAAAATAACAAATGAAAACAACCATTTTATTCCATGTTGATCACTCATTAAATTGTTGGTTTTAATCAAACCATTAATCCAATCAATTAATTCTAAATCACTTCAAATTCAAACCAAATGTATTTCAAATCAGTACCCATTTGAATCCATGGAATTCACCAAACAAATGTAATCCTTAATCACATTAATTCTTAGGGGTAACCCTATTAAAAATGTTGTTTTCAATAAGGTTTATTTAATATTTAAATTCTTTCAAATATGGTTTCAAATACAAACAGTATTTTAAATGTCAACTTTTTGCAAACCAATCTTGGAAATTGTTTGCTAATGTTCTAAATATCTTAACCTAATTTTTCTGGAATTTTTCCTAAACAAAAACCTATCCTTTTCTTACAATTCTGTTTTCAGCAAAAAAAAAAGTAAAACAGAATAATAAAAAAGAGAGAAAAACTAACGCACGCGCGCGGCAGCTAAGCGACCCAGCCCACCTAAGCTAACCCTAGCGCGCAGCCCAGCCCACCTAGCAGCGTACCGCTTCGAATAGACGATCGCGTCGTCGTCTACCCGTACGGCAGCCATCCGAGGCCGCCACGTCGGCGTACGGCGGCGCTCGACGGCCAGGGAGCTCCCCCGCGCCCTATAAATACCCCCTAGGCCCTGGCGCCGTGCCCTAGCCCTAGCCATCCTCGCTCCCCGCGCCGCGCCGCCAATCCCTTCTCTCTGTCGCCGCTCACCTCTCTGTATCCACCTCGCCGGCGACAGCTCTCTGAAACCCCGATGGTTACCGTCGCCATGATCCTCCTCCACCCTACCTGAGTGCTGGAAACGCTTCCCCTCTCCTTCCGCTACGTCTGCGACACCTAATCGACACCGGTGAGCTTCTGATTCGCCGCCGCGATCCTCGCCCTCTCCGACCACCGTGTTGCCATCGTTCTGAACCCGAGGTTCTCGTCTTCGTTGCAGAGCCCCGCGTAGCTTTCCGTTCGCTGGGATCGAGTCGCCACCGTCTCCGCTTCCTCTTGGACACCGGAGCAGCCACGGGGAGACACCAGGGCGTCGCCGCCGTCCACGACACCGCCGCGGCCGCCGTCATCATCCGTCGTCATCCACACTCTGTGACGACGACAACGTTGGTGAGCTCCACCAGCTACTCCCCTCTCTCCCTCTGTGCACCCACCACGGTTCCGTGCACGTCCGTCGTTTCTAGATCGAGCACGGCAGCATCGTTTCCCGCCGGCGAGCGCCGTTGTCTGACGGAGTTCCTCGCGCGCGTTCCAAGTTCAGTTAACTGCAGTGTTGAAATACAACCTTACTGCGTCGCGTATACAGATAACAACCGCAGCGCAACGCAGTGGTTCAGTCCTTTGTGCGCGAGGGCGAGGTGCTGGGTTCGATCCCTGGCACCTGGGATTAAATCCCCTCTTTTTTCGACGGAGTACTGACAGGGAGGGCCCCCTGTCAGTCACTCGTGTGTCCACGCAACCACGGCAATGCTTGGGCCCCCCCTGGCAGTGACAGGGTGTATCTCTCGTGTGTATAAAACGAATTTTGAACTTTCTGTAATCAAGTCTAGTTCCAATTAAATCACAGATTGGTCCCTAGTTTTATTTTGCTTATAACTTTTATTTCATAACTCTAAAAAATAAAAATAAAATATCCACACTGGTCTAAATTCAATTGTCTACCTTTTGGTAACCTTTGTTTCCTGTTTTGATTTTTCAAAATGCATTTAAAATTCAAATTTTTGTAATTCAAATATAATTTGCAATAATTCATAAATAATTCATACTACTTCCAAACAAGGCAAATAAAATATGTTTTTCATACCATTTTGAATAGCCTATTCAAATATAAAATTTGTTTCATTGTTTGAATAATTTAAATTGCCTAAATAATTTAATACTTGTTTAATTCATTTAAATTTGATAAAAATCATAACTTGCTCAAAATAAAATAATTTTTGAACATGCAAAATATGTTTTCAAACCATCAAAGTGTGAACTTTTCAAATGTGAATTTGAATTTATGATTTGAACAAATAAAATTCAAATAATATTCAAACTTGTTTTAAATTCAATTAAAACTTGTTTAATATTGTTTAATTCATAATAAATTCATCCTAATTCAAATTTCAATATTTGAAACATGTAATCCAACTAAAATTTGATGTTCTTTTCAAATATAAATTTTGTTAATTGTTTTGCACACTTTAAATTGATGAAAACAATAATTGTTGGTGTGACATGTTTAAGTAACCAAACTTTCCAACCTTAATAAATGATTTCCAAAACTTGTTAAATCCTTTTATCACTTGCATCTATTATTGTTATTTGTTGTTATTTTGTGGTTACCATCATGCATGCATCATGCTAACAACTTTCACATAATAATTAATTGTAAATCATTTGTTCCACTTAATTATGGACCCTTTCCCATATGCCACTCAAAATAGCATAGGGGTCCATTTAAAATGTGTTATCATGTTAGCTAGTTTATTTTGATGCAACCATTAACTTGTCATGCATCATCTGTATTGTGCACAATGCCATGGCAATGATTGTTTACATTCCTGTTTTGTTTGTTTGCTTCTTCTCGAATAGACGACGACGTTGAGACAGACGATCTTTACAGCACCCCTTCTGAGGATCTAGCTCAGTACCAGGCTGCTGAGTTCGCAGGCAAGTTATCACTCACATGAACCACTGTGTTCCTTTCAACTCTGGTTACCGATACTTTCCGTTGTCTATTTCTGCTAGCCTTAGTGGTAGTTGTTTCTGTTACGAACCCATCACATGAATCCTTTAAACCTGATATTGCCTCACCACCCCTTCCACCACCCTACTGTTTGAGCCAGTGTCTTACTAGCATGCTTAGGTTGTTTTTGCTCGAGTCTGTTACCCGTTACTTCAAGTTACTATATTTCATTATGTTCTGGGGGCTCGATGTTTAATCAATCAATCAATCATGCTAATATTATTGTTAATAATAATAATTTGATGATAAGGCACCGGCAGGAGGCCCTGTGTAGTTTTGAGGCCTGCTAGTGTCGACCCTAATAGGAAAAGGGTCTTGTCTACTGATCCATGATGAGCACACTACCCACATGTGGGAAGCGAGTATGGGCGCCCCCCTCAATTTGATTCGATTCGCATCTCGTCCAAACCATCTCATTTAGTTCGTGCTTTCTATTTGCCGCATGCATGTTTTTGCGAGCCCAGCGCAGGGTGGAACTTTTGTAGTCGGCATACAGGGGGACACGTTCTTAGAGTGCTATGAGGGTCCATTTTCTTCTGGGCTCGATTAGCCGTGCGCCCAAGGTGCTTTGGGCTTGATGCGGAGAAGAGTTGAGTTGTGTTGAGTGCCCCGCTTGGTGGGAGGCATCCCATCTGGCGGGTTATTCATACGTGTACGACCAAATTGGTGCAACCCTGCAGGGATAATCTTCTCGAGAAGCCGTGTTTTCCGCGGTTGTGGTTAACTTGGTGAAAGTACTGGCTAACAAGTACTCAGGACAACTTAAACCTAATGATTCATAATCTCACACCCCATGATTATCAATTTGACTAGTAATAGGATTATTGTCACAATAACTTGTTCCATCTTTAATCCAACTGTGTGAGTTATCCTCGGATTGCTTCTTTGGATAAGGGGCGAGATCCAGGATGGGTTTGTTTGAAGTTATCTTTCAGTTGGTTACAACACTCGATCTTATCCCCTTTCTGATAGTTGGAAGTGATAGAATCTCTGTAGTTGGTTAGTGCAGCCAGTTGCAGCATCTTTTATACCCTTTCCCTCCGTTGAACCCAAGTTATCTGTGCTTGTGTTGACGGGCTATACTTTGGTGAACTGTGAGTCTTGCTTGCCAGTACGTCTATGTACTGACCCCTTTGGGGCTGTGGTTTCCGCAGACTAGGATTACGAGGATCCAGGTGACGGCTACTACGTGGAGTTTGACGAGGCTGCTGACGAGTAGTTAGCGGACCCGGGCAGGATCCGAGACATCGTGGATGGGCTCCGTCTTTATTTCAGTTTCCGGCTTCTTAAGCCTATTTGGATTTGTCTGTACTCAGACCCCTTTGAATGCTTCCGCTGAGATGTAATGATGCTATGTTGGGACATGTGTCCTCTGGATGATTGTATTTGCTATCTCTGCCCTAGTGAGGGCCATTTGCAACTTATTTCTATCTTTTGTGTCGTAGAGGCATGTTGTGTTATCCTTTTGTTCAAAGCCGTTGACGTACCATGTGTGTATGGTATGAAGTACGTCAAGGGTAGTGTCCTGATTTCTACAGGATAGTTTACATCGACGGTGAACAGTAGCGATGGGTTGTCACACATAAGTGTTGGCCTACTCGTAAGAGGACGCGGGTGCCGGAAAGCCCCGTAATCCCATCAGAATACTGTTCAGTTCGTACGGTGAGTATCCTATAGAAGTCCGGGTGCGACATTCATTGAGTATTTGCTAGTGTCTTTCTAGTGCTTGCAAAATCTCTACCATATATTTGCTAAGCCACAATTGTCTCCAAGTGTGAGTGTGTTCTCCTCAGTAATGTTTATCACATTAAGCAGTGCATTGGAGTTGTTATTTTGGTGTTGTTAGGATTCCCAACCAAGCCCCACCAAAAACCCTGTTTGCATTGTGATACTTGATAGCTCGCTTGATGAGGTGTTGACCTCTAAGTTGGCCCGATCTTCACGAATCGACAAGAACGAACGAAGAACGCACGAAGAACGCGATGAACACGATGAACACGAGAGGGGGAATCGAGGGGAAATCGAGGGCAAACGCGCGGAAACACAAAAGGGGGAAGATAACTCGTGAAGCCTACAAGGGATCGCAAACCCAAGTCAACAACACGCTAATTGAAACCGATTTCTCTCACCGGTTGGTCCACCGATCCAACAGAAGCCCAAAGGGGAAGGTTGGCAAGCACTACTAGAATCACAAGGTGAAAGAGTAGCTCCTTGGAGAGATCTTGATACGGTCCTAGATACACATCATAGGAGTAGTTCCTCAAAGAGGGATACAAGAGAGCTGAGCTCCAAACGTTCTAACTTCAACTCTAACCCTAGATCTAGAATGGGGAAGACTATATATAGTCTAGTGCCAAGGGGGTAGGTGGGAGGATAAGGTACATGGGTCAAGGCCCGAAAGTAGGTCAAAGGACGCGCAGGAGCGAAGGCTCTAGTGGTTTCCACCGGAGGTACCGGTGGACCGAGCGGAGGCTCCGGTGGGGGTCCGGTGGTGGCTCCGCTCTCAACCACCCGAAGGGGTTTTGGGCGGAGGCTGCACCGGAGGCTCCGGTGGCAAGCGTGGAGCGGCGGCTCCGGTGGGAACACCGGAGGCTCCGCCGGGACTCCGTAGCTGGCTCCGGTGGTGGCTCCGCTCTCATCCACCCGAAGGGGTTTTGGGCGGAGGCTGCACCGAAGGTTCCGGTGGCTGGCGTGGAGCGGAGGCTCCGGTGGATGCACCGGAGGTTCCGCCTCCTGGGGCTTCGTGCCTTCGCCTCCTTGCGCTGGTCCTCCTCGTTCGCCTTCCGCGTCTTCTTGGGCACCCGTGGTGGGTTCGAACCTCAGCCCACAAAGGGTTGAACCATGAGGTAGCGCACCATCCGCCAAGTCACCGAAAGTGCTGAGCGAGAGGAGCGAGTTCACCTATCGTGTAACGATGTTGTGCTTGGTTGAATACGGTGGGCTACATCATCTCCCCCCCCCCTTGAAAAAGAGTCGTCCTCGACTCTCGTTCCATCCATATGTGAGCGGGAGTAGGAATGTCGACGACGAAGATGTCGTTGAAGTTGAGTCGCTTGTCGAAGTTCATGTGACGGTAGGCTTGTAGTGGGTGTGGTCCCAAGGTGATGAAGATCATGAAATGTTCCTCCTTGGAAGGGTAGTGAAGAACTTGCGAGGCGGTGTAGTCATTGAAGTTGAGCCTCTTATCGAAGATCATGCCAAGGTATGCTCGTGGAGGGTGTGGTCCAAAGGTGATGACGATCTTGACATGATCCTCCATGGGTGGATGAGGATGAGGTTGCGGAAGCGGTAGAGTGTAGTCGTGGCGATCGTTGTCGTTGACGCGCTTGTCGAACTCCAAGTGCATCTCGACGAAGGGGATGTAGACGTGGTAGTCATTGTCGTTGACGCGGTTGTCGAACTCCAAGTACATCTTGACGTAGGGGATGTAGATGGAGAAGTCGTTGTCGTGGAGGTGCTTGTTGAACTCCATGCACATCTTGACATGTGGTATGTATGCGTAGAAGGCATTGTCGTTGACGTGCTTGTCGTACTCCATGCACCTCTTGACATGTGGAATGTAGGCGTCGAAGGCGTTGATGTCGAAGTTCTTGGGACGCGCCGTGTAGATATTGACTTGAGGAATGTGGATGGAGGATACTTTGTCGTAGAATCTCTTGTCAATCTCCATGTGGATCATGATGAGCGGAAAGTGCTCCTTCCACCCCTTCAAGTCGGTGTTGATGTTCATGCGATGTGGAGAGCCTTGTATGTGGAGAAGTCCATGAGGTCGAGGATGCTTGATGGGTCACCAAATCTCTTCAAAATAGACAACAAAGATGGAGAGAAAGTCGGTAAGCCGTTAGTGTCGATAAGCGCACATGGGATTTTGCTCTCAACTCTCATCTCACTTTTGGTGGCTATCAAGGCGAGGCCTCTACAAACACTCATGCTTTTTCCACTCATTATGGGCTTGTGGCTCTCACTCACGTGATTGTGGATCTCTCTCTCACCACTCATCTCACTAGAATCTTGAGAGGGGACACTAGAAGGCTCCAAAGTGTTGGCACTTGAGGTGTGCGCACTTGTCCAATTGAGGAAAGGGTGGCTTTCTTGGAGGAGGAGGTAGGGTCATGGCTTGTGTCGAAGGAAGCTCCATCAAGTGGTAATGTAAGCCATGCCTTGTAGCATGCTCAAATGGTCGATGATGATGATGAAGAAGATATCCTTGGCTATAATGGTGGCTTGAGCGTGGCCTTGTGGAGTTTGGCATGAGATGCTTTGAAGTCAAGGGAAGTGTGGAACCCAATTCGTCGTTACCTCCCTCAATGATAGATGGGCCATTGACGCCGGCTCTAGAGAGGTTGCATCGTTGGTCCCTATCTTGAGGATAGGTTTGAAGAAGTCGTATCAACACTCGCGATGAATTCTTGGCCTCATTGCAATAGACTCTTTCGTCACCATTGGTCGGCATGTCCAAGGAATTGAGAGCTAGTTGGTGTAAGGCATAGTATTGGACTTCACTCATGTAGGCATGGTCACCATTTTGGTTGGCAACCAAGATCATCTCGTTGATAGCATTGGGAGCTCTCTTGTCGATGGTAGGAGTGGTCACTTGTGTCATTGTAGACGAAGAAGAAGAATGCCTTAGAGATGATGGCAAGGGATGAGCCTCTTTGACAATGTCACATGCATCAACGTCTTCATCATAGAGTGGTAGAGTGGTCTCCTCATGCATATGGTGATGTTGATCTTGTGTCATGGGAGGAATAGCTTCACACTCTTGATGTTGGTGTTGCGCTTGTGGCGATGAAGGAAACTCATGGCCTTGATCATGAAGGTCATTGTTCATCCTCATAGAATGTCGCACATGGAAGTTGTGGTTGCTTGTTGGTGGAGAAGTATCTCTCGCCTCTTGCCTTGACGAGGTAGTGGTATCATAGTGTCCATGGCGAGGATGTTCTTGATCCTTGTCGAAGGCGGGGTGCGAATAGAAAGCACAATCTTGGTGAAGATGAGGTGGCGGCTCCCATTCCTCATATGGATGATGACGCTCATGGTCCTTGCACCTTGTAACATTGAGGCCAACGGCGCCGAAGTCGTTGTCTTCATGGCCTAGATGATGTGGTGCTTCATCCAATGTGGTAGGAGAAGAATCATGGATGGCATCTCCATTTGACGCACCATCTTGATCACCGCCTTGGCAATCCCACATTATGTGACCATGGCCCTTGCAAATGGGGCATAAGAGGTCTTCATCTTGAAGGAGAGGGGAAAGTAGGATCATAGCATCCGTGCCTAGTGGTGGTCGAAGTGGCCGCTCATATGGGTCCTCATCAAAGATGGGAAGTGAAGTAGCATGTTGAGCAATCCCACTTGATTGTTGTCGATGGTGGCGCTCAATGGGGTCTTCCTCGAAGATGGGGAAAAACAAGCCATAGGGAGCATCCGCACTCGCTTGATGTTGAGAAGGGCTCTCATTTGGGTCTTCATCAAAGATAGGCGGTGGAAGCTCAATTGGGTCATCATCGTTGGTTTGGCGATGGCGATCATGATGGAGAGGATGGTGCGGGTGGTCATTGTGGTGGAGTTGAGGGAGGCGTTCACTAGAAGCCATGTCGAGGTCACCTTCTTGATAATGGCCTTGGTCTTGGTGGTCATTGTGGTGGTGACACAAATTTTGCCTTGGAAGCCTTGAATGTGGGCGAGCACCATCCATGAAGCCATTTAGACCAATGTCATGAGTCGAGCTTGGAGAAGGTGGTTGATGAAGAATATCCGGTCGTAGAGGGTGATCTTGAAGAGGGTCACCACGGCCTTGTCGGTGTCGAGGTCGAGGTAGTGGTGATGGAGAGCGATGCTCAAACCAATGTCGTCGTGGAGCTTGTGGTGGAAGATGCCGTGAGGTGGGTGTACCACTCTCTTCCATATGGCGATGGTGATCATGGTGACGGTCTTGGTGATGAGCGTGGTGATGAGAGCGGGAAGCTTGTCGATGACGAAGCTTGCGGCGTTCCCGCACCTCATGTGTGGGATGACTCCGAAAGTCATTTGGATGCCTTGGCTTCTTGGCCTTCTCGCTAGATGGGGCCTCGATGATGTCCTTATTGTGGCGCCGTGTAGATGTTGAGGATCTTGACGTGGCCAACTTGTCGGATTTCTTGTCGTTGCGCCATCTTGAGGTTGAAGGTACGTGTCTTGTGTTGGCCTTGGCATTCGCCTTGAAGATCCAAGGTGGTGAGCATGAACCATCGGACATGTGATGTCTTGGCCACCGAAGCTTGGCGAGGAAGCGCTTGTAGGTGAGCTCGTCCATGTCGGAGTCATTGTCCGTGTAGAACTCCACCATGCTCGAGGATGCATTGTCGGTGTAGTAGGGCTCCATCTCGTCATCCAAGCTTGCGGCGTCATTGTTGTAGTAGTGGTTCATGTCGATGTAGCTCATAGAGTCGAAGGTGGCGTGGTGGTTGTGGTACTCCTCCATATCGATGATGCTTGGGGAGGAGTAGTCGGTGTAGAGCTCGACGTCGTGGTCGTAGTAGTGGTGGTGATCCACCATGTCATGCTCGTAGTCGTGGTCATCTACGATGTCGTGCTTGGAGTAGTGGTCGTCCACCACGTCATGCTCGTAGGAATGGAGGTCCATGTCTAGCTCGTTGTAGTCGTAGTGGTCCATCGTGGACTCATCATAATCATCATGGCCTCCAAAGTCTTCGCTCTCGCTATACATGGTTAGTGACAAGCGCAAGTGTATATATAGAGTGTGAGGACCTAAGAGCTCAACCCTCACCTTTTAGCAAATGTTGGAAACTAGTGGACCAAGCCAAGAGAAACCGACAAGAAAAAGAATGAAGTGACTTGAGTTCGAAAGATCCCAAAAACACGCTCCAAAACACACACGGCTTATGGGTGGATGGCAATGGGTTAGAAATGTGGCGAGAAAACGACAAATCAAAAGAAAAGTATGTTGTAAAAGGTGGAGAAGAATCAAAGAAAAGTTAGCACGAAAACCAAACCTAGTGGAGGAAAATGATATGGTGGAAAACTAAAAACACACACACACAAATGATAAATGGGGTTAGTGCGGCCAATGGACGAGCGGAGACGAAATGTACCTATCGAAGACTAAGCTCAATGCCACACCAACGCAAGGAGGACGCTAGCTCGAACCGCAATTAACAAGAGGCAACAAGATTCACAATGTGGCAACCGGTCACTCTCTTCTCTCTCGCAACTCGAAGCTATGCGTTCCTACAAATGATAGCAATTGGCATCGATCTTTGCTTCTTTTGGCTCTTTTTGCTTCTTGCTCTTTCTCCTATCTGTTTTTTTTCATTTTTCGCTTTTTGATGATGATGATGCGGAGATGATTCCCAAATGCCAATGCCTACTCGTAGCTAGACTCTCACAAGCGCAAAACTCGCACTCTCGGTGCCACAATGCGATGCCAAGCGGTGTAAAAGAACTAGTCCAAGTAGGTAAGTAACACAATGGGGTGGGGTGGTTCAAGCGGAAGCAAGTTATACCTCTCTTATTGATGATCACGGACTTGCGGCCGTGGGGAAGTCGATGTCGTGGCGATCCGTTGATGTGGAAGCGTAGGTGATGTCGTGGGCGTCGCGTAGCACTTTGTTGCACTCAATTCGGATAAAAAACGACAAAGAAAAACAAGTTTCAAAATCTGTCAGGAAATCGAAGAGCTGAGATTTTCTGAGATTTTGGCTCAAATTCGAAATTCCTTGAAAATCAAGAAAATTTTTGGGCGAATTTGGAAAAAGTGGCTGAATGGAAAGATGGGGAATGGTATTTGGCAACAAATCTGTGAAGCAAAACCACGAAAAACTCAACGAATCAACAGATCGGTCAAAATCCCTTTGAGGCTATTTTTGTGAAATTTTCGAATTTATGGTGGATAGAAGAAAAATTGGTGGTAGGGGAGGGGATGGGGTGTCGGATTCGTGTCAATCTAGCTCTGGATACCATATGATGAGGTGTTGACCTCTAAGTTTGCCCGATCTTCACGAATCGACAAGAACGAACGAAGAACGCACGAAGAACGCGATGAACACGATGAACACGAGAGGGGGAATCGAGGGGAAATCGAGGGCAAACGCGCGGAAACACAAAAGGGGGAAGATAACTCGTGAAGCCTACAAGGGATCGCAAACCCAAGTCAACAACACGCTAATTGAAACCGATTTCTCTCACCGGTTGGTCCACCGATCCAACAGAAGCCCAAAGGGGAAGGTTGGCAAGCACTACTAGAATCACAAGGTGAAAGAGTAGCTCCTTGGAGAGATCTTGATACGGTCCTAGATACACATCATAGGAGTAGTTCCTCAAAGAGGGATACAAGAGAGCTGAGCTCCAAATGTTCTAACTTCAACTCTAACCCTAGATCTAGAATGGGGAGGACTATATATAGTCTAGTGCCAAGGGGGTAGGTGGGAGGATAAGGTACATGGGTCAAGGCCCGAAAGTGGGTCAAAGGCCATGCAGGAGCGGAGGCTCGGTGGTTTCCACCGGAGGTACCGGTGGACCGAGCGGAGGCTCCGGTGGGGGTCCGGTGGTGGCTCCGCTCTCAACCACCCCGAAGGGGTTTTGGGCGGAGGCTGCACCGGAGGCTCCGGTGGCGAGCATGGAGCGGAGGCTCCGGTGGGAACACCGGAGGCTCCGCCGGGACTCCGTAGCTGGCTCCGGTGGTGGCTCCGCTCTCATCCACCCGAAGGGGTTTTGGGCGGAGGCTGCACCGGAGGTTCCGGTGGCTGGCGCGGAGCGGAGGCTCCGGTGGATGCACCGGAGGTTCCGCCTCCTGGGGCTTCGTGCCTTCGCCTCCTTGCGCTGGTCCTCCTCGTTCGCCTTCCGCGTCTTCTTGGGCACCCGTGGTGGGTTCGAACCTGAGCCCACAAAGGGTTGAACCATGAGGTAGCGCACCATCCGCCAAGTCACCGAAAGTGTTGAGCGAGAGGAGCGAGTTCACCTTGTCGTGTAACGATGTTGTGCTTGGTTGAATACGGTGGGCTACATCATCGCTTATTCTCTTCTCACACCAAAGCACATTAATCATTTCTCCTTGTTGGTAAGTTGATCCTTTTCACTCTTGGAACATTAAGTGAAGCCATCTTTGCTTGGTTTTTGAGTGAGTTGTGAGAGGCACCACAAACCCATTTATTATTTTTGTTACTAACAAGTTAATCATGAGTTTGTCTAGTGATGTTGATGGGCAGGTAAAGAAGAATCCCGAGGACTATGAGGCATGGAAAGTGGATATCTATCAAAGAATTAATGAGGAAGTTGATAAGAATGATGAGCAATTGAGAAAGGAGATGACTATTCTAGATTTAAAAATAGAAGCTTGTGCATCACAAGAATCTGTTGATGCTATACAAACATCTGTGAGGGCTTTGCAACAAGAGATGGCTACTATGATGACAATGATGAGAAATATGCAACAAGTACCACAAGCTGCTGCTATAGTTGATGATGGGAGAGGAAATCACAATGGAGGCCGTATTGGAGTGGCAAGGAGAGTGCCCTTGGAAAACAATAGAGAGGATGATGGCTTGGGAAAACCAAAATTCTCTATACCTACTCTTTCTTGTGATTCTGAAGATGTGGAAGAGTACTTGATGTGAGAGCTCAAAATTGAGAAATTATGGAGACTCCATGACTATCAAGAGGAGAGGAAAGTGAAACTTGCATCTTCTTCATTTGATGGCTATGCTCTTTTGTGGTGGGATGGCATTACAAAGGATAGAGAAGAAAATGAAGAAGTTGAGGTGAACACATGGAGAGAGATGAAACAATTGCTAAGGGAGAGATTTGTTCCCAAGAACTATATTAGAACTCTCTATGACAAATTACAACAATTGAAGCAAGGATCCAAGACAGTTTATGCCTATTATAAAGAGATGGAGTTAATCATACAAAGGGCTCGGATTTGAGAGGCAGCTGAACAAACAATGCAAAGATTTTTGAGTGGATTGCAATTCAAAGTTAAAAGCCTTGTGAGGCATATTCCTTATGCCAATATGAGTGAATTACTACATAATTCAAGGGAGGTCGAAAAGAGATTGCAAGAGGAGCAATTGATGAGTATAAGGAGAAGTTTTCCCTCACAAAAATCCAATTTTTCATCACCTACACCTCCAAGTACTACAACCCGTGGGACACCTAGTTCCAAACCCGAGCCCAATTCAACAAGTTCCAAGAAAGCTACTACATCTACTTCGGGTTCTAGTGGTGCTACACCTCCTCCAAGAAATAGAGACATCCCATGCCACACTTGTGGAGGTAAAGTTCACTTTAAGAGAGATTGCCCAAACATGAAAGTTATGATTCTCAATTCTAATGATGAGTATGAGATTGGAGATGATGTTGATCCCAATGAGGAGGATGCATATGATGATGATGATGATGATGGTCCTATTGATGCCTTTGATACCAATTATCCAACTATTGTTTGCACCAAAGCATTGAGTATTGTTCCTAGCAATGATGAGAGCCAAAGATGCAATTTGTTTCAAACCAAGGCAATTGTTGGTCCTAACATGGCTTGCAAGGTGATCATTGATTGAGGGAGTTGCAGAAATTTAGCAAGCAAGGATTTATGTGCAAAGCTAAGGTTGAGATATATTCCACACCCACATCCATATTATATTCAATGGCTCAATGACAAGGAGGAAATAAGAGTATGCCAAATTGTGAGAGTGGAGTTCCAAATTGGAGCATACAAGGATACTATTGAGTGTGATGTGGTTCCCATGTCAGTTTGCCATCTATTACTTGGAAGACCATGGCAATTTGATAGAAAAGTGGTACACAATGGGAGAGCAAACACTTATCAATTGAATTGGAACAATAAGGATATCATATTGAGGCCTATGACACCCCAACAAATAGTGAATGAATCAAGACAAAAAGTGGAAGTAAATCTAGAGAAAGAAAGAGCGAGGGAAAATATGAGTGAAAACACTACTTCCATGGGTGAAAACAAACCTAGGCCGAGTGGAAAAAATAAGGGAGTGAGCCTCTTGACAATGTTAGCCACCAAAGAAGACTTGAGAGAGTTTAGAAATGATCCTAGCCTAGTACCTATAGTGCTCATGCACAAGGGGGAAATTTTGGTTTCTAATGACATGAATACTCTTTATATTGGTGTTTCTAATGTTTTACAGGAATTTGATGATGTTTTTCCAGAAGAAGTACCCTCGGGATTACCACCATTAAGAGGGATTGGGCATCAAATTGATTTAATTCCTGGATGTTCATTACCAAATCGAGCTCCCTATAGGACAAATCCCCAAGAGACAAAGGAAATTCAGAAACAAGTACAAAATCTTCTTGATAAAGGTTACATTCGAATTAGCTTATCTCCTTGTGCTATTCCTGTTATTTTGGTTCCTAAGAAAGATGGTACTTGGCGCATGTGTGTAGATTGTAGAGCAATTAACAATATCACTATTCGTTAACGTCATCCTATACCACGTTTGGAAGACATGTTAGATGAATTAAGTGGTAGTGCTGTTTTCTCTAAAATTGATTTGCGTAGTGGTTACCATCAAATAAGAATTAAAGAAGGGGATGAGTGGAAAACAGCCTTTAAAACAAAATTTGGTTTATATGAACGGTTAGTAATGCCTTTTGGATTAACTAATGCACCTAGTACTTTCATGAGATTAATGAACCATGTTTTGAGAGATTTTATTGGCAACTTTGTGGTTGTTTACTTTGATGATATTCTCATATATAGCCACAATGAAGATGAACACATTGATCATATTAGACAAGTCTTGCATGTGCTAAGAGAAAATAAATTGTATGGAAATTTAGAGAAGTGCACTTTTTGCAAAGATAAGGTCATATTTCTTGGTTATGTTGTCTCTAAACATGGGATAGAAATGGATGAATCTAAAATTGAAGCAATAAAAAATTGGCCAATTCCCATGAATGTCAGTCAAGTAAGAAGTTTTAATGGACTAGCTGGATTTTATAGAAGATTTGTGAAAGATTTTAGTACTATTGCTGCCCCTTTAAATGATTTGACTAAGAAAGGTGTAAATTTCGAGTGGGGGGGGGGGTTGCTCAAGATATTGCTTTTGACACTTTGAAAAATAAGTTGATTTCGGCCCCATTATTAATGCTACCTAATTTTAATAAACAATTTGAGATTGAATGTGATGCTAGTGGCATAGGTATTGGAGGAGTGTTAATGCAAGATAAGAAACCAATTGCTTATTTTTCTGAAAAATTGCATGGAGCACAATTGAATTATTCTGTCTATGATAAAGAATTGTATGCACTTGTTAGAGTTCTTGAGGTTTGGAAACATTATTTGTGGCCAAAGGAATTTATTATACATTCTGATCATGAGGCATTGAAATTTTTAAAGAATCAATCCAATCTTAATAAGAGACATGCTAAATGGGTAGAATTTATTGAATCTTTTCCATACATTATTAAACATAATAAAGGATTAGATAATGTGGTAGCTGATGCTTTGTCTAGGAAAAATATGCTACTCACTAAATTGGATGTGCAAGTTTCGGGTCTAGAAGAATTAAAGCCACTATATGCTCAAGATAAAGAATTTTCTACACCCTATAGTAAATGTTCTAATGTGAAGGCTTGGGATAAATATAATATACATGATGGATTTTTGTTTAGATCTAACAAACTATCTATTGCCGAGTGTTCTTTGCGTTTGATGTTGTTACAGGAATCTCATAGTGGTGGATTGATGGGTCACTTTGGACGAGATAAAACATTGCTTATGTCGGCTGAAAATTTCTATTGGGCACATATGAGGAGAGATGTCTATAGATTTGTGCAAAGGTGTATCACTTGCAACAAAGCCAAGTCCAAATTGAAGCCCCACGGATTATATACTCCATTGCCAACACCAACTACTCCATGGGAAGATATAAGCATGGATTTTGTGTTAGGCTTGCCAAGGACAAAGAGGGGACATGATTCAATTTTTGTGGTGGTGGATAGATTCTCCAAGATGGCACACTTCATTGCTTGCCACAAAAGTGATGATGCTTCACACATTTCTACTCTCTTTTTCAAGGAGATAGGAAGATTACATGGAGTACCAAGGACAATTGTTTCCGATAGAGATGTGAAATTCATGAGCTACTTTTGGAAGACACTATGGGGGAAGCTTGGAACCAAATTATTATTTTCAACAACATGTCACCCCCAAACAGATGGACAAACCGAGGTGGTAAATAGAACCTTGTCCACATTATTGAGAACTATGATCAAGAAGAATTTGAAGGAGTGGGAGGATTGTTTGCCACATGTTGAGTTTGCCTACAATAGAGCTGTGCATTCAACTACACAATTATGTCCTTTTGAGGTGTTTTATTGACTCAAGCCTAATACACCACTTGATCTATTACCACTTCCTATTCAAGAGAGAATTAACATGGAGGCATAAAAAGAGCTGATTTTGTGATGAAGATACATGAGAAAACAATGGATGCCATAGAGAAGAAAGGGAAGGATATTGCTCAAAGGAGAAATAAGAAAAGAAAAGAGGTTATTTTTCAAGAAGGAGATTTGGTATGGGTACACTTTCGAAAGGATAGGTTCCCTAAGCTAAGGAAATCAAAATTATTGCCAAGAGGTGCTGGTCCTTACAAAGTGATTGCAAAAATCAATGATAATGCTTACAAGATAGATCTCCCAATTGATGAGTTTGGAGTGAGCAATTCTTTCAATGTTTCGGATTTAACACCATATCATGGAGAGAACCTTGATGTGGACATCAAGGCTTTTCAAGAGGGGGAGGATGATGAGGACATTCCTAGTACATTGCCACTTAAAAAAGATTAAGTAAGACTTGTACCAATGACAAGATCAAGGACCAAGCTAGTAGAGCAACAGGTGAATTCACTCCTTAATGATTATGCTATTTATGATTATGAGAATTTTATACTACCTAAGTCTATGTATTTATGTATGATTAGGTTTATTGATAACACAAACATGATGGAGGAGATCAATCAAAAGGAGCTAGAAGACAATTATACAAGTGGTGAAAACAAAGGAGCCATGGTGAAAACAAGTGTCCAAGATGGTGAAAACAATTAATAACAATTGTTATTTCAATGAAAACAATTGTTATTCATCAAGACAAGGGGATAGGCGCCTCCACCAAGTCAAATGCACCATAGAAAATCCTATCTCGAATAGGTATGGTTTGTATACCATATTTGCCCGAGTCCCTTAATGGTGGATCGGTTTGTATCTCTTTGAGTCATAGTTGGACTCCTAGTCCTAGTAGGAGTCCTAGTCCTATTAGGAGGAGGAGACTTGCGCAAGGAGCCCCTTGTGGCCGCACCCTCCACCTATATATGTCCACCACCTGCGTGTGGTTTAGGTAGAACAAGTTTAAACCAAAACCAACAAACCCTAGCCTTGAGATTGTATTGCTGCTAAGCATTCATCTTGAAGTTTACCCTTGCAAAGTTGTGTGATATCTTGTTATTCCATCTGGGAATAGGGGGATACAGGACCACTTGTGATCTTTGATTACTTGTGCAAGAGTGTGTAGTTGAGAATATCCAAAGAGCTTGATTGTTGTTGCATCTGGCAACAGGGGTCTGCTAAGTGAGAGGTCTCAGTGTAGCACTAGTTATCCACATATCAGAATAATACAAAAAGAGAGAGAAGCTCATTGAGAAGATTGGGCCACCCCATATCACTATGCCACTAGCATCACATTCGATCTCAAATTGTTTATTAAAATTTGGTAGCATCAATAATGGGGCCGAAATCAACTTATTTTTCAAAGTATCAAAAGAAATATCTTGAGCAAGCCCCCACTCGAAATTCACACCTTTCTTAGTCAAATCATTCAAAGGGGCAGCAATAGTACTAAAATATTTCACAAATCTTCTATAAAATCCAGCTAGTCCATTAAAACTTCTTACTTGACTCACATTCATGGGAATTGGCCAATTTTTAATTGCTTCCATTTTAGATTCATCCACTTCTATCCCATGTTTAGAAACAACATATCCAAGAAATATGACCTTATCTTTGCAAAAAGTGCACTTCTCTAAATTTCCATAAAATTTATTTTCTCTTAGCACATGCAAGACTTGTGTAATATTATCAATGTGTTCATGTTCATTGTGGCTATACATGAGAATATCATCAAAGTAAACAACCACAAATTTGCCAATAAAATCTCTCAAAACATGGTTCATTAATCTCATCAAAGTACTAGGTGCATTAGTTAATCCAAAAGGCATTACTAACCACTCATATAAACCAAATTTTGTTTTAAAGGCTGTTTTCCACTCATCCCCCTCTTTCATCCTAATTTGATGATACGACTACGCAAATCAATTTTAGAGAAAACAGCACTACCACTTAATTCATCTAACATGTCTTCCAAACATGGTATAGGATGTCGATAACGAAGAGTGATATTGTTAATTGCTCTACAATCTACACACATGCGCCATGTACCATCTTTTTTAGGAACTAAAATAACAGGAACATCACAAGGAGATAGGCTTATTCGAATATAACCTTTGTCAAGAAGTTGTTGTACTTGTTTCTAAATTTCCTTTGTTTCTTGGGGATTTGTCCTAGAGGGAGCTCGGTTTGGCAATGATGATCCAGGAATCAAATCTATTTGGTGCTCAATCCCTCTCAATGGTGGCAAACCCAAGGGAACTTCTTCTGGAAAAACATCATCAAACTCCTTAAAAACATTAGGAAGACCAATAGAAAGAGGAGTCATGAAATTAGAAACTGAAATTTCCCCCTTGTGCATGAGCACTATAGGTACTAGGCTAGGATCTTCTTTGGTGGCTAACATTCTCAAAAGGCTCAAGTCTTCTTTGGTGGCTAACATTGTCAAAAGGCTCACTCCCTTATTTTTTTTCACTCGGCCTAGGCTTGTTTTCACCCACAGAAGTTGTGTTTTCACTCTTATTTTCTCTCCCACTCTCCTTTTCTAAATTCACTTCAACTTTATGTCTTGATTCATTCACTATTTGTTGGGGTGTCATAGGCCTCAATATGATATCCTTATTATTCCAATTCAATTGGTATGTGTTTGCTATCCCATCGTGTGTAACTTTTCTATCAAATTTCCATGGCCTTCCAAGTAATAGGTGGCAAACCGACATGGGAACCACATCACACTCAAATTGAATCCTTCTATGGTCCAATTTGAAACTCCACTCTCACAATTTGGCATACTCTGATTTCTTCAATGTCATTGAGCCGTTGAATATAATATGAATGTGGGTGTGGAATATATCTCAATCTTAGCTTTGCACATAAATCCTTGCTTGCTAAATTTCTGCAACTCCCTCCATCAATGATCACCTTGCAAGCCATTTGAGGACCAACAATTGCCTTGGATTGAAATAGATTGCATCTTTGGCTCTCATCACTAGGAACAATACTCAAAGCTTGTGTGCAAACAATGGTTGGATAATTTGTAGCATAAGCATCAACATGACCATCATCATCATCATATGTATCCTCCTCATTAGGATCAACATCATCATCATATGTATCCTCCTCATTAGGATCAGCATTAATAATCATGATTTTCTTGTTTGGGCAATCCCTCTTAAAGTGACCTTTACCTCCACAAGTATGGCATGTCATGTCTCTATTCCTTGGAGGAGGTGTACACCACTAGGACCCGAAGTAGTAGTTGTTGTTTTCTTGAATTTTAGGTACTTGTCTCGGGTTTGGTATTAGAATTCCCACGGGTTGCAGCACTTGGGGGGTGGAGGTTGTGAGACAACAGATTTTTGTGATGAAAAACTCCTCCTTGCACTCACTTGGACCTCCTCATTGAGCCTCTTCTCGGCCTCCCTTGATTGATGCAACAATTCACTCATATTGGCATATTGGACATGCCTCACAATGCTCCTCATTTTTAATTGCAATCCACTCAAAAATCTTTGCATAGTTTGTTCTGGCTCTTCTCTAACCCGAGCCCTTTGAAGGATCAATTCCATCTCCTTGTAATAAGCATCCACTGATTTTGAACCTTGTTTCAATTGTTGTAGCTTTTCATAGAGAGTTCTAATATAATTTATTGGAACAAATCTTTCTCTTAGCAATTGTTTCATCTCTCTCCATGTAGTCACCTCTTCTTGTTCTTGTTCTTCTCTCAATTTTGTGATGTCATCCCACCACAAGAGAGCATAACCATCAAATCCAGAAGATGCAAGCTTCACTTTCCTCTCCTCGGGATACTCATGAAGCCTCCATAATTTCTCAATTTTTAGCTCCCACATCAAGTACTCTTCCACATCCTCAGAATCACAAGGAAGACTAGGGATAGAGAATTTTGGTTTTCCCAAGCCACCATCCTCTCTATTATTTTCCATAGGCACTCTCCTTGCATAACCTCCACGGCCTCCATTGATATTTCCTCTCCCATCATCAATTGGAGCATTAGCTTGAGGTCTTTGTTGTAGTTGTTCCACTAGTGTTGACAGATTTGTCATTTGTTGTGTCAATGTTCTCAAAGTCTCTTGAATAGCATCCACAGATTCTTGTGTAGCAGCAGCCTCTATTTTCAAATCAAGAGTAGTCATCTCTTTTCTCAATGTATCATCATTCTTGTCAATTTCAGTAGTAATCCTCTTGTTCATGACATCTCCCAATGCCTCCTACTCATTCCACTTGACTATGTCCTCGAGTTTCTTTTTTGCCTGCACATCAATATCACTAGAAGTACTCATGATTAACTTGTTAGTAACAAAATAATCAATGGGTTTGTGGTGCCTCTCACAACTCACTCAAAACCAAGCAAAGATGGCTTCACTTAATGTTCCAAGAGTGAAAAGGATCAACTTACCAACAAGGAGCAATGAATAATGTGCTTTAGTGTGAGAAGAGAATAACCGAGCTATCAAGTATCACAATGCAAACATGGTTTTTGGTGGGGCTTGGTTGGGAATCCTAACAACACCAAAATAACAACTCCAATGCACTGTCTAATGTGATGAAAATTACTAAAGGAAACACACTCACACTTGGAGAAAAATGTGGCTAGCAATTATATGGAAGAGATATTGCAAGCACTTAGAAAGACACTAGCAAATACTCTATGAAAATAGGCACAAGATTTCTCAATTGTCCACAAAATATCCAATATGAAAAGCTTCCACTAGTGATAATATAGCACGACCTCTTTTTGATTTTTCTTTCTTTCTATTTTTTTTATACTTTTTCCTTTTTCTCTATTTTTTTGATTTTTTCAATGGCCTTTGAATCAACTAGGAGCAACAAAGTAATGGAAAACAAAAGTGGACAGACAATTTGATCAAATTGAGCAGCCTGTTAGAGCAATAAAACAACTAGTATTTGGGTTTTGGTACCTAAATATGGTTATACAATGGCTGTAGCTCGGGCTTATCAAAGATCAGCACAAGAACCTAGAGATATAATGAGGAATAACATAAGAAAAACTAAATAAAACAGAGGCAAAATGAGCTCACGGCACTGATGGCTAGGTTGAGACTCCAAGTGCAGAGTGTGTAGCTAGTGGCAAGCCTTCTTCCCCACGAGGGTGACTCGAGGGTTTATATCGAACTCTTGGGAAGCCAATATTTCAGCAGTTATCTTCCAAGCTTCCTCCAGGGTCCTGCAAACAAGTAGAGAATTTTGTGCCCTCAACCTCACCAAGTGGTTGTCAAGCACAAGGTGTGAGACTTCTAAATTGCAATGCAAAACTGAAAGTAAATGTGCAATAATTAAATCTACTACTAAATGCAAATGAGAAAATAAATATGCAATGGATTGTTTTTGTATTTTTGTGATGCAAGTGGTGATGGAGATAATGTAAATTCGAATTGGAGATGCAAGTAAAGTAAAGTGCAAGTAAAGTAAATTGCAGCAAAGTAACTAGAGTATTTTCTTATAATTAAAATAGGACCGGGGTTCATGGTTTCACACTTGCATTCTCTCAAATAAAGTATTAGACGGTGGACATAAAGAATTACATGTGAGATTACAATAACATGTTTAACATTGAGTAATTTCATATGGGCATCACGTCCTAGCATAGAGATCTCTACGGTCATATTGATCCCTCTTATACTCCACCAAGATGCGAAATAAATCATAACACCTCGATAATTAAGGAAAAAACAGAGTATAGCTTTAAGCAATGTGACATGAAGTTGAAGTAATAACTTGCTAGATCTAGTCATGGAGATTGATTAGTGTCACTTCAAATCCCCGGTAACAAGGTACTCCTTTTTATCCCTAGTGAGGTAACTAAGAAAGATTTAACAAAACCTAAGTGGATCGCTGAACTTCTGTCACTTTCACAGCACTAGCCACCCCCCGTTACTCCAACTAATGCACCCATCACCCCACACACGCTCTCAAGAACTAGATTGATCAAAGCTAGCAAATAAGAACGGGGTACATAAGATACATCTACTTAAATAACTCAAGAGAAACAATTGCAATCTCAGATTCAATAACTCATAGAAAAGATCCACCACATAGGAATTACAACGGTGCCCGTAATCATGTGAGGCAGCTCATACGGATCTAATTAGTGAAGCACATAGAGAGAGAGATACAAGTGCTACTTCCACAAACCCATAGCCCTAGGGTGGACTACCCCCTCTTCATGGAGATGTCGATGGAGATGACTTTGGAGGGGTAGGAGATCACACCGGCGGCGCCCCGCCGGAGTTTTCCCCCTCCAATCTGGAACTCCAGGTCTCTGTTTCGGTGTTTCGGCGGCGCTCCTCTCCATAAGGGTACGGGGGACCCTTTTTATAGTCGGTTTTAGGTCAAGACGGAGTCGGTAAGTCGAAGATGGAAATAATTGGGGCCACAGGGGCCAAAAGGGGGCCTCTCACGCGGCCAAGGAATCTGGCCGCATGGAGGGTCCTCTTTTGGGCCTCCTTGCCCAATTCTCGTGGATCCTTCGCCCGCAAGTCTTCTCCTTCCAAGAAAATGACCCCCGCAGATTTTCAGGTGATTTCGCGGAATTTTGCCCCCTGAAACGTCAAAAATATAGAAAACGGGGTTTCTGACAGGCAGGGTTAATTCCATAAAAGTTGGGGGACTTTGTAATTTAACCCCAAAATACTATAAAACATTGAATTATACCCTTATATGATGCAATATGTAATAGAAAACCATGTGAAAATATGCAAAATTCATCTATTCATTTTACATGCATCAACATCCCCAAGCTTAACCCATGCTCGTCCTCGAGTATGAAGGTGATAAAACTAAGATGGGTTTTGCATATTGAAACAATCATGGGATATCAAGGAGGATTATTCATGCTACATATAATCAAATGATTAATACTAGAAATGAGTAGCAATATACAATTCATGTTGTAAGAAATATCAAATATGCAAGCAAAGATGCTTCATGAAAGTTCACAAAGTGTATAATGAAATAAAAGAACTATGGACCAAATGCATACACAAAATGAAAAATAAAATCCTATATTGGTTAAAGAATATCATAATGGAGAATAGAAAATATGGTGGACACTTTGGAGAAAATTGAGTAGAGGTAAAACATGGTCAAGTCTTATTTAGCCTCTAAATTATTCAACTAAAATTACTAATTGAAATGTGGTATCCATTGATCTAGGACTCTCATTGCCCCTTTATCACTAGCATCTTAAAATTGTGAGTATTGAAGTAATGAGAATGACAAGGTGGTTGAAAGCCTCATGCCCCGTGAGTGCGAAAACCTACTCCATGATTACTCAACTTAAGATTCCTAATAAGCTTTGTACAATCATAATAAGTATTAATGACATCATAGAGAACCGCAAAGAGGTACCTCTTGCCCCATGACATGGAAAAAAGCCCATGTTACAATGACAAGATGAACAAATGGAGTAGAATCATCATCCTTTTTATTTTCATTCACTATTATGCGTAGCTTCTTATTTTATTATAGGATGTGTTGTAGAGTCACTCAAGCTGTAAGTAAATTTCCACCATGATAAAGCATAGCTTGGGTTAGCGGCCCAATGCGTTTCTCTAGTCATTTCGGCATGGCAGGAGTCCAAAAACAAAAGTACATGATATCAACCAAATGTAATTTTTTTTGTGCAATGTTGAAAGCTTTCCGGTGATACACGTTTATAGCTAGCTCCCAACCACACACTTGTCAAACGCAAAACTTGTGGCTCCCATTATTGGGTCATGTTTATTAGATGCATAAAAAGTAAAGTGTGCCTTCAAAAGTTCGTGAGAGTCCTATCCCAAGTTCAACCCATGACAATTAATAAAGTGAATATCTTAATTTAGAACATAAATAACACAATAACATGGTGAACATACTCGGAATAGCAATGAAGCTAATTGGAAGATATGGTAGACTCACTGGAAATACTTGGCTAAGGAGTGTTGGAAACAAGTTTTTACTTGTTGGAATTTTTAAATTTTTGGGCTAGCAAGAGGGAGATAGTTGACCAGCTACTATGCATGCATATGTCCACAGAACTACTCATTTCATGACAAACTAAATAAACCAGCAATTAACATCAAGGACATGAATAAGAGATAGCTCAAGACAACATTATTGCAAATTTCTACACATAAAAAGCCTATAAATCATGCAAACATATGTAGCTCTTCAAATCAACCATGACATCCCTATTCCAAGTCATAATACTAGCATCCAATACATTCCAACCCCAAACTCCAGTAGCTCAATCTCATATAAAATGATGGTGGTGGTCTTATCAAAACAAAAATAAAAACAAAACTAGACGCTTCAAGTCTCCACGATAAATGCTTTGCTTAGAAAAACAGAAAGTAGACGTGTGATAACCAAAAGAGTGTAGATCCAGTGGGGTGTTCATCACATCCCCAAGCTTATGGATTTCACCATTCTTGGATGTCTTGAGGCGCAGCTCCTCTATTCCCTGTGAAAAAACTTCACAAAACATGTTTCTCCCATTCTTTTTCTGTGGGGTGAGATTAGCAAGGACAAACAAATCACATGCTTGCTGTGCAAAATTCCAAATCAAATGCTCCAGTAGATAGACAATAAGGTTCATTATGTTGTATGTTCACTCTCTTGCTTGAAAGAATCATGGAATTCGATTCCCAAGCCCAAAGAGTGCATAAAACAAAAGAAGGCAGAATCTGTCCAGAAAAGCAGCAGCAGCAAAACGAACGTTTTTCCCTAAGCTAGACTCGTCAAAAAAATTAAGCCAATTTTTTGGCTTACAGAGGACGAAAAGTTGCAGAACATACTAAAAAATTAGCTCAATTCGACATACCAATAAGAAACGTAAAATCATACGGTGAGCAGACTCGTGCTAAAACAGAAATTTCATGCACTAGGATAGCAACTTATAAGTCCAAATGGGTTTGACTTGACCCTTTATTTAAAACTCCAGAATTAAAACAAAAAAACTAATCTCTTGAGACAGCAAGAGGACACTAGGAAAATCCAAACAAAAACAACCGGGTTGCCTCCCGTAAAGCGCTTTCTTTATAGCCATATAGCTAGGCTTTACTTACTTGATAATCAAGAGGGATAAAGCTCATGAGGGAGCTTGTTCTTCAGCGTGCCCCTCTTGCTTGGGAAGTGCTCCATGCTTTTCTTGTGAGGGAACTGAAACTTGACATTCCCTTCCTTGGAGTCTATGATTGCACCTGTAGTACGAAGAAAAGGTCTACCCAAAATAATAGGACTAGGGGATTTATCCCCCATATCCATAATAATGAAATCAACGGGTACGAAAGTCATGTGCAATTCAATCATAACATCTTTTACTTGTCCTACAGCATGTTTAGTAGAGTTATCAGCAATGACAAATTCACTTGAGCACTTTTCTAGATTTTCTAGTTCTAGCAATTCATATAATTCTTTAGAGAGGACCGATACACTAGAACCTAGATCTAACATAGCATGGTGAATTTCTTTTCCAATTGAAACTAGCACCTTGGGGATCCATGCATCCCCAAGATTAGGAGGTATCATGGCCTCATTCTTGTACCTAGAATTTTTTTCTTGCAAGACATGATTAGCAATATAAGATCCAAAGCCAGGTTGATTAACATTTATAATGGGATCAGTAGCAAATTTTTGTAGAGTAGCAATAAGTTCTTGCAAGCTACTTTTTTCTAAATCAAGCAATGGATCCTTAATTCAGTAAGCATCATAATTTCCTCTACTTTACTCTCTAATTTAGCTAGCATGCTTGATTCATGAGGACTAATTTCATCTTTGCTAGCAAGATAAGACATATATGGAAGTAAATATTCAGGGTATTTCACTATTTCATTCAAAGTTTCTTCTAAGCTAGTAGGGACATGCTCACTTGTATTCTCAGCAATATGATCAATATTTTCAATAATAGGAGCAGCAATAGTAATAGAATTCATTCCTACACTAGGTTGTGCTTGTGGCTTTCCTGCTGGCATGCTTAATAGAGTTGCTTGATTATCAGCTAATTTTGAAAATGATTTATCTAAATTCGAAGATTGAAGTTGCAATCCTTTAATATCACTACTAATGGATGCAATAGACTTATTTAACTCATGTATCATAGCATTGTGACTAGCAACTTGTTCCATAAGCAATTTATTAGATTCAGAAATTTCACTAGAAGGCTTCCACTTATTTTCATTAGCATTAGGATATGGAACAAAAGGTTTATTTGGCACATAAGGAGGTTTACTATATGAATTGTAAGCATTACCAAAACCATTTCTACCATAATTCCTAACAAAATTAACATCCACACTTTCAGAATTACTACCAACTAGCTCCTGCAAAGGCACATTCTCCATATTTTGTTTATTAATAAAAGCAAGAATAATGTCCATTTTAGAAGACAAATCATTGGTTTCTTCAATTGAGTTTATTTTCTTAGTGGGATTGGGTGCTCTTTCAGTATTCCATTGACTATAATTTTGCAATATGCTTTCTAATATGCTCTTAGCCTCACCTACAGTTTTACTCATAAAGGCACCTCCAGCAGCAGAATCAAGTATATTTCTAGACATGTAGTTTAGACCATTATAAAAAGAGTGTAGTATGGTCCATTCATTTACTCCATGTGATGGGCATGTTCTAATCATTAATTTAATTCTATCCCATGCCATGGCTACATGTTCATTATCATTTTGCCTAAATGAGAGGATATTATTAATATTTTGCTAAATTTTAACGGGAGGATAATATTTCTTAATGAAAGCTTCTTTTAAATCATCCCAAGACTTTATACTAGCTGTAGGTAGTGAAAGTAACCATTCTTTAGCCTTTCCTCCATGTGAAAAAGGAAATAATTTCAGTTTTAAAACACTACTTTCCACATTTTTAAATTTTTTGCATATCACATATTTCCATGAAATCATGAAGATGCATAGAGGCATCCTCCATAGCACTACCACCAAATTGCACTCTAGTAATTAAATTCAATAAACTAGGACTTACTTCATAGCTTTCAGCTTGTATTTCAAGTGTAGTAATTGGCCTAGCAATGAATTGGTCATTGGGTGTATTTGTGTAGTCACTTAATTTAGTTCTATCACCCATTTTAACAGTTTTTATGTAATTTTTAATTTTTTATGCAAAACAAAAGTAAAGTAACTAGGAAAATTCGAAATACTAAAATAAACTAGACAACTAAATGCAAAACTAAAATGCAATCTAAAATAAAATATGCAAGACAAAACAAAAACAAGAACAAAAACAAAACAAAAACAAAAACAAGACAAGAAACAAAACAATCTACTTGAAAGAAGGTGGAGATAGAAAGGACGGTACTCACGTAGGTGCAACCTCCCCAAGCTTAGGTGTTTGCACACCTTGTTGGTGATGAAGACTTCTTGTGAGCTCCCTTGGACAACTCCTTCACCTATGGCTCCCCGGCAACGGCGCCAGAAAAACGCTTGATGGCTAAGTTGAGACTCCAAGTGCAGAGTGTGTAGCTAGTGGCAAGCCTTCTTCCCCACGAGGGGTGACTCGAGGGTTTATATCGAACTCTTGGGGAGCCAGTATTTCAGCAGTTATCTTCCAAGCTTCCTCCAGGATCCTGCAAACAAGTAGAGAATTTTGTGCCCTCAACCTCACCAAGTGGTTGTCAAGCACAAGGTGTGAGACTTCTAAATTGCAATGCAAAACTGAAAGTAAATGTGCAATAATTAAATCTACTACTAAATGCAAATGAGAAAATAAATATGCAATGGATTGTTTTTGTATTTTTGTGATGCAAGTGGTGATGGAGATAATGTAAATTCGAATTGGAGATGCAAGTAAAGTAAAGTGCAAGTAAAGTAAATTGCAGCAAAGTAACTAGAGTGTTTTCTTATAATTAAAATAGGACCGGGGTTCATGGTTTCACACTTGCATTCTCTCAAATACAGTGGACATAAAGAATTACATGTGAGATTACAATAACATGTTTAACATTGAGTACTTACATATGGGCATCACGTCCTAGCATAGAGATCTCTACGGTCATATTGATCCCTCTTATACTCCACCAAGATGCGAAATAAATCATAACACCTCGATAATTAAGGAAAAACCAGAGTATAGCTTTAAGCAATGTGACATGAAGTTGAAGTAAGAACTTGCTAGATCTAGTCATGGAGATTGATTAGTGTCACTTCAAATCCCCGGTAACAAGGTACTCATTTTTATCCCTAGTGAGGTAACTAAGAAAGGTTTAACAAAACCTAAGTGGATCGCTGAACTTCTGTCACTTTCACAGCACTAGCCACCCCCCGTTACTCCAACTAATGCACCCATCACCCAACACACGCTCTCAAGAACTAGATTGATCAAAGCTAGCAAATAAGAACGGGGTACATAAGATACATCTACTCAAATAACTCAAGAGAAACAATTGCAATCTCAGATTCAATAAATCATAGAAAAGATCCACCACATAGGAATTACAACGGTGCCCGTAATCATGTGATGCAGCTCATACGGATCTAATTAGTGAAGCACACAGAGAGAGATACAAGTGCTACTTCGACAAACCCATAGCCCTGGGGTGGACTACTCCCTCTTCATGGAGATGTCGATGGAGATGACGTTGGAGGGGTAGGAGATCACATTGGCGGCGCCCCGCCGGAGTTTTCCCCCTCCAATCTAGAACTCCAGGTCTCTGTTTCCGTGTTTCGGTGTTTCGGCGGCGCTCCTCTCCGTAAGGGTACGGGGGACCCTTTTTATAGTCGGTTTTAGGTCAAGACAGAGTCGGTAGGTCGAAGATGGAAGGAATTGGGGCCACAGGGGCCAAAAGGGGGCCTCTCACGCGGCCAAGGAATCTGGCCGCGTGGAGGGTCTTCTTTTGGGCCTCCTTGCCCAATTCTCGTGGATCCTTCACCCGCAAGTCTTCTCCTTCCAAGAAAATGACCCCCGCAGATTTTCAGGTGATTTTGCGGAAGTTTTCCCCCTGAAACGTCAAAAAAATAGAAAACGGGGTTTCTGACAAGCAGGGTTAATTCCATAAAAGTTGGGGGACTTTGTAATTTAACCCCAAAATACTATAAAACATTGAATTATACCCTTATATGATGCAATATGTAATAGAAAACCATGTGAAAATATGCAAAATTCATCTATGCATTTTACATGCATCAGCAGCAGAATTGGTCACGGCAGAAAAATTGCACGTTCTGTGCCATACGGCAGCAAAACGGAGCAAAAATCGGCTCACGGCAGCGCACGGTGTGTTGCGGGTGTGGCGCGGGTGTGTTGCGGGTGTGGTGCGGGGTGGAGATTTTGTGGGCGCGGGTGGAGTGCGAGTTGGACAAGGAGCAGCGTGCGTACGGCAGCCGCGGCATCCTTTCGACGCGTTTTCGGCGCCACGGCAGGGAATCCGACTACGGCTAGGAAGCGGCCACGGCAGGGAATCAACGCGTTTTCTGCCGCGGGTAGGAAGTGGATTGGAAACCGAATATGACAGGGAATCTATCCCGCAACAAAATCAACTCGAAAAACTAGATCACCTTGCAAACAAGATGTAGGTTTAAACTTTCCCTAGAAAGAGAAAACACACGGCAGGAAATATTTTTGTGAGATTTTTCGGTATAGATGAAAACAGAAAATAACTAGATGAACCCTAACCCTAAAAGATGAAAAACTAAAAACAGAAAAATAAATACACAAATCAACAATAAACAACAACTAGAGTAGCAATTCGGTGTTGATCTAGGCTCTGGCTAAACTAACCTAATATTTTTTGCTTTTTCTGGATAGGAAATAAAAACAACTAGACTTGGGATAAAGTTGCTCACCGAGTAAACCTGAGAATCTGATACCAAGATGATATGGGGGTGGCCTGATCTTCTCAATGAGCTTCTCTCTCTTTTTTGTGGATTTTCTGAATATATGATAACTAGTGCTACACTGAGACCTCTCACTCGACTGACCCCTGTTGCGAGATGCAACAACAATCAAGCCCTTTGGATATTCTCAACTACACACTCTTGCACAAGTAATCAAAGATCATAAGTGGTCCTGTATCCCCCTATTCCCAGATGGAATAACAAGATATCACGCAACATTGCATTGACAAACTTCAAGTAGTATGCTTGGCAGCAATACACACTAGAGGCTAGGGTTTTTCTATTTGGTTTAAACTGGATCTAATCTCCACAACTCGCAGAAGGGGAGTATATAAGAGGGAGGGGTGCGGCCACAAGGGACCCCTTGTGCAAGCACCAATCCTACTTGGAGTAGGACTCCTACTTGGACTCTAAGAGAGGATACAAACCGATCCACCATTAAGGGATTCGGCCTATTATGGTATACAAACCATAACTATTAATAATAGGATTTCTATATGGCGCATTTGACTTGTTGGAGGCTCCCTCCCCTTGTCATCATGAAATAACAATTGTTATTCATTGTTATTATTGAAATAACAAATGTTATTCTTTGATTTCACCATCTTGGACACTTGTTTTCACCATGGTAGACTTGTTTTCACCATCTTCTAATCTTGTTTTCACCACGGCTCCTTTGTTTTCACCACTTGTAATCTTGTTTTCCAGCTCCTCTTGGTTGTTTTCTTCATCCATGTTTGTGTTATCAATAAACTTGATCATACATAAATGCATAGACTTAGGTAGTATAAAATTATCATTATCACAAACATCATAATCTATAAGGAGTGAATTCACCTGTTGTTCTAGTAGCTTGGTCCTTGACCTTGTCATAGGTCCAAGTCTCACTTCATCTTGTTTAAGTGGCAATGTACTAGGGATGTCCTCATCATCAATATTACAAAGAGATGGATTAGTGTTACAAAGAGCTCGGGTTGTTGAAGCAAATGAGCAAGCAATGCAAAGATTTCTTTCAGGATTGAAGTTTCAAATTAGATGCATTGTGAGGCATGTTCAATAAAACACCATGACAGAATTATTGCATCAAGCAAGGGAGGCAGAAAAGAGATGGGCCGAGGAGGTTACTATGGCTCCAAGGAGAATTTTCCCATCAAGATCTTCTTATTTTACACCTCCAACACCTCAAGCCTTACAAATTCGAGCTAGTACATCTACTGAACCCGAGACAAGCATTACCACTGCAAAGAAAACAGCCCAACGAGTAGCTAGTGGAAGTGGTTCTACTCAATCAACAATAAGAAATAGAGACATGACATGCCATACTTGTGGAGGAAGAGGGCACTTTAAGAGAGATTGTCCTAACAAGAAAATTATGGTGATCAATGCTGGTGAGGAGTATGATACTAGAGATGATGCTAATCCTAATGAGGAGGATACATATGATGATGATGGTGGTCCTGTTAATGCTTTTGCTACAAATTACCCAACCATTGTTTGCACCAAAGCATTGAGTATTGTTCCTAGTGATGAGAGCCAAAGATGCAATCTATTTCAAACCAAGGCAATTGTTGGCCCTCAAATGGCTTGCAAAGTGATCATTGATGGAGGGAGCTGCAGAAATTTAGCAAGCAAAGATTTATGTGCAAAACTCAGATTGAGATATAGTCTACACCCACACCCATATTATATTCAATGGTTGAATGACAAGGAAGAAATCAGAGTATGCCAAGTGGTGAGAGTGGAATTTCAGATTGGACCATACAAAGATACAATCGAGTGTGATGTGGTTCCCATGTCAGTTTTTCACCTATTACTTGGAAGACCTTGGCAATTTGACAGAAAGGTTACACACAATGGGAGAGCAAACACATACCAATTGGATTGGAATAATAAGGATATTATCTTGAGGCCTATGACACCACAACAGATTGTGAATGAATCAAGACAGAAAACAAAAGTGAATCTAGAAAAGGAGAGTGAGAGGGTTGATAAGAGTGAAAAAACAAATTCTGTGGGAGAAAAGAAGCCTAGGCCGAGTGGTAAAAGTAAGGGAGTGAGCCTTTTGACAATGTTAGCCACCAAAGATGACTTGAGAGAGTTTGGAGAGGATCCTACCTTAGTACCTATAGTGCTCATGCATAAGGGGAAATTTTAGTTTCTAATGACATGACTTGTAATAGCCCAATTTTTGGAGGACAGGAAAAACTTGTTTTCAATAACCCAAAAATCAGGGCCAACAAAAACTTTTTAATATGTTTGATTAATGCTTGTATTTCTTTTCTATTTACTTGTTGATTGTGTTTTTGTTTGAGTTTGTTAACAACTAACATTAAAACCAATGATCATAACTTTCTTAAAACACAACCTTTTGTGATCAAGTCATGAAAATAAAGCTTATCATCTTCATCTTATCATCTTCATCCATCACACTCTTTTGGCAAACCTTTTGGAAAATGTTTTGATTTTACAATAAACCTAAAAGCCAAGTTTTGAGAAAACAAAAGACAATTTTCAAAGCTATGTGAAAAGTATTTTGGAGCTAATCATCTCCAAGTTGTTTTCAACCAAGATGTTTGTGCAAGTATTTCAAAAACCCCTTCTCACTTCCTTCTTTTGCAAGAACAATAAGAGGGGACTATGTTACCCCTGTGTTTTACCTCAATTATATTCTTTTGGAAATAACAAGATTTGAGCTAAACCTTTTTACAAACTCCTCTTGTCATGCTGTGGCTTGATCACTACCTCTATTTAACTTGGGAAAACACCTGGAAATTAAATTGAAGAACACAGTTGCTTGAGTGATCTTGTTATTTTATCTGCTTATTGTGTGATCTTATCTTGTGGTTGCTTTAAAGTATTTATTTCTGTTTGTTGATAAGTTGTGTTATTTTAAAGAGAATAAAACCTAGTAATAACAAGATCAATCATCTATATCATATTCCATCACATGTCTATATCATCTTCTATTTTTTTACATGTTTGTATGGCAAATCTTGAGCTAATCATCAATGCATCATCATACATCTCACTGTATATATCTATGCTATCCATCCAAGTTGTTATTTTGGTTATTGAAACTCTTTGGTATCATCTTTCAAAGTCCTTTTGAAGGCATCCCCAAAATAATTATCATATCTCCTTTATTATGAAGCACTTTGTCCATGTTGCTCCAAATCACTCCTTATTGTTTTCAGGCCCAATGAACCTACCATTTTCATCTCCATGACCTATACATCACCTCCATATGGTCCATTTATTTTCCAATGGCCATTTAATTATTCTTCTCTCTTGTTTTTTAGCCTATTAAATAAACACCTGTTTTCACACTTTTCCACTTGGTGCCTCAAATATTTTCAAAAGAGTTGCTTACTAAAAGTCACTTTTTAGACCTATATTATATACTCTCTCATCCCAACTAAAAAATATTTGCTTTAAAAGCATTTTACTATTTATTATTTTCCCTTTACCGAAAGGCCAGAAATGGACTTTAAAATATTTTGTGAAGAAAAGTATTTACTAAAATCTTGGAAAAATTACCCAACATGCCTATGGTCATGTGGGACTTATTTGTACAAAAATATTTGCAAGTTGTGTTGATAATTTTGGAGAAAGCATTTAAAAACTGTTTCTGCCACTTTTGAATTCCCAAAATTTTGTGAAAGAATGTTTTTAGAAAAACTTGAGATCACCATCCCTAGACTCCATTTTTCATCCTCTATCCAACGGACACAATATTTCACATATGTTCTATTCAAACTTTTGGTGAAAACAATCAAAAACCATATCTGCTATTCCTGGACACTATTGGAATCATGCATGTTCTGGCCATCCTTCTCTTTTGCCCTTCCTCTCTCCTGCCCCTCGACATTGGCATTTAGTACCTCAACAGCCTAGAGATGGTCTACCAGCTCCATTCTCTCTCTACCTCATCCACCAACCATTAGACAAGGAGTGATCACCCACCCCTTTTCTACTCCATCACCACCATCCATACCAGAAGCAACCCGTGCACCACAAGGTCGCTCTCTCACTCGTGATCCCCTCTGGCAAATCCCCTCCCTCTCTGCTTGTCCTCATCCTCGTGCCAGTGCGCTGGCCATGGCGCCCAGGAAGCGCTCGTGACGTTCCTCACGTTCCAACACCTGGAATGCATGCCCGAGCTCGTGGCCTCGTCACTCAGCTCCACAAGCTCTCCAGGTTCACACCCATGCTCCTCACTTGTCTCCTCTCGCCCTCCCCCCTCCTCTAATCGCTGTCGAACACCTGCGACTCTGCACAAGTCCACCCATCCCCTGCCCTCCTTGTTCCCTCTTGAGCTCTCTATTCTCTTGCTCGAGGATCACCTTGTCATGCTATACCCACCAGACAACGATCTAACCTTCCTTGATGCCCACACGAGAGCCTCCATGGTTGTCGTGTGCCATGTCCGTCGAGCTCCGACACCAGGAAGTACAGAGCCATCCCTTGGATCTTCATCTTGCATCCTACCCCACGTTCGCTCTCAATCGAACCCCAGCACCCATTGCCCCCTCTGTTGTTCATCGGATTGACGGGATCGAGCTCCGAGCACCGACGGTCAACTCCTACTCAAAACCCCTGGTACAGTGCGCCTCCGCCCCCAATGTTTCTTCCTCAGGCTACCCCTTGGATCGTTGATGCTCATGCCTCTGTCAATTCGGAGTTTAACTCCTCAGGAACACCCTGCCATCATCACCCTCGGTCCGTGGCCGCCGCTCCCGTCGATCTCCCTGCTCCGACCTTCCTCTGCTGATATCAAGGTGGGAATTGGGTGCGCGTCATCGCGCTGGTTCTCCGGGAGATCTCCTCATTTCCAGGCGGCTGCGGGAGACACCGGCGGCGAGCTCGGGCCTCCGTAACGGCGGCCGGAGAGGACTCCGTCATGTCCTTTGGTTGCCGCCGGCTGTTTCCGACGCGGGCGCCTCTCGACCGCAGGATCACCATCCAACAGCCGCGTACCCCTTCACCGTAACCTTCGCCGTTGGGCTTGGCCCGGACGTGGCCCAGTACCTCATTTGAAATCCTTCCTGCGTGGGAGAACTCCCGGCAGGCCGGCCCAGTTCGCAGATCTGGCATGTTTCCTTTGTGTAGGTTTTTTCTTCTGTTTTCCTATAGATCCAGATCTGATGCTCTACTTTAAATCTAAACAAAAATGCATGTGAGTAAAACTTGCCAAACCAAAAATCACAGATGTAGAGCTACTAATTTCTAACCACATCCAACTTGCAGATCTATGTTTTGTGTTGTATTTTAGGAGAAATAAAGTAAATGGCGGAAGCACTCATTAACACCTTTTATTTAATAACTTGATTTTTATGTATCCAAAACATGCAAACTAAACTGTTCTAAGTAGCCCTTGATGATATCTATCTGTGGAAGTTGGCCTTGTGTTGACTTGAGTTGTGGTGTGAAAATGACATGCATATTAGTTTTAGGATATAGAGCACTTCTGTGAATTGTTTAATTTTATTGGTGATGAATTTTGATGAGAATCCACTTGTGTTGGTTTCCTATTGACTAGGAGCACTTTATACTAGATTTTCATGATTTTAGGAGTTACAGAATAGCCTTGGTGCATTATTTAGTGTTTAGCCCTTTTCTGCATATTATTGCTATGCCTTTATTAAATTGTATGTTATATTGTTTTTGAGATAAAATTGATACCTAGCATGTGTAGGGTATTAATTCATATTTAATATGTGTCTTGAGTGTTTTCACTAGCATGATAGGGTTTGTGTGTGAAAACCATGCTTGTTATAGTTTAAATCTCATAGGGTTGTTTTCCTAGTAATAATAGGTTAAATTATGTTATTCTTCATATTGGTATGATGACTTGAATAAATGTTTTAGTATTGTATTCCATAGAATAGCTATTGTTATTCTAGCATATTATACTTTCTTGCATGCTTGAGTGATCTCTAGATAATTTGTCATGCTATGATAATTTTAGATGATTTTGTGCCATAAGTTGTTATTTGCATGCTTAATTTTTGAGGCATTGATTAGATTGTTATGTTGATATTACTAGCATGTGTAGGTGCTGTTTTCTCTGTTCTTTGGATGCTATCCTTATAGATATATCATGTTAAAATAAATCTTGTTTAATGATCTCTTATTGTTATGCGTGTATGCATGTCTAAATAGCCCCTTTTGCATCTCTAGTTTTAGTGGTCATTTTGCTCCATGATTATTTTCATGAATTGAGTGATGCCATGATATGTTTGGTATTGATTTTTCTCTGTTATTAGGTTGCTTAGCTACTGGTTATATTATTTCTCCATGTTTAGAAAAGCATGTGTTACTATGGGGTTGTAATACTGCTTGTTATTAATTTCCTGTGCATGTGTAGTTGTTTTAGATTGTTTTCTTGTTATTTTGTTCGTCCTCATGAATGAACAGAGAGTCATTTAACCTTATTTGAGCATGATATGATAGTGGCATTGTCGAAGCTCTGGCTCCGCAAATCCCTCAGGTGACCCTATCGGGTTTCGACTAGGAGATGTCATAGGCGCTGGTGAAATCGTCGGCTTGACAGGGAGGCGAGATTTACCCAGGTTCGGGGCCCTCGAAGAGGTAAAACCCTTACTCCTGCCTTCTGCTGATCTGTATTAGATGATTAGATCGATTACAGGTGCTCGAATCGAGAGTAGATCTCGAGTTTCAAGGCTTTTGTGGTCGTGCGGTAATACTTGGTCCTCTCCTTTGGGGCTCTCCTGGCTTTATATAGATAGCCAGGTCTCGAGTCCAACCCGGAGAGGATACAAACCCTAGCTTGAGTCGGTTACAATCCCTAACTTAGCCCGCAAGTTGATGCGGGTGGGCTTTTCATGGGCCTTCTAGAGTACTCCAAGGGCGCTTCCTGTCGGGCCTTGATCAGAAGGTGTGAGAGGGGGTGTCCTTACTCGCAGGGCCCAGGATCCATGCCTTCGTCAGTAGCCCCCGAGCGTATGCTCGACTGGGATTTATTTTCAGTCGGGTAGACGGTCAGACCTTTTCTTTGATCTCATCTTAGAAGTTCAGCTCGACAGTTGTTGTCTACGAAGGGTGTGTTCCCTGTTTCGCGAATTAAAATACTCGAGTATCGAGCAGCATTGGTGCCAGTTTTTGCGGCTATATTAGCAGAAGGATGTGGCGCAGTGGCTTGGCTCTCCCGAGAGATCAGGGCCAATTAATTGCGACTAGGGCAAAAACACTCCTGGCCTACACAGATTCGAGACCTCCGACTCGAACCCGATGAGGTGATCGTTACGACTGGGCCGTTGTGGACTTATCGAGTCGAACTTAACCTAAGAGGGTACCCGGCGCGTCCGCTAGGATTTTTCTTCGTGTTGTTGACACGGAACTATGCCGGAGGACGCAACTTTCGAGTGCGATTCCAGGCCCAAAAGAAAGATCTTTTTGGGTCTTACCTTCATATTCGAAGAATATGGCATCCGGATGTGCCTAGTCGGCTGTACAATCCAGGTTCTTGTGATGTATAAATATCACGCATAAGGTGGGTTCTTTCTACCCGATTAGATTGGTATGAGTTCCGTACGAAAAAGTTTCGTGTTGGAAATGTTAGTTCCGTATGAAAGAGTTTTCATGTTTTGGAAAATTGTGCCCATACGAAAGAGTTTTCGTGTATAAGGTATGTTTCTCTTGTTCCAAGAGGCTTTGATTCATGAATTTTTTCATGGGAAAATTGTGTTCTATCCGAAGGAATATTCGTGCGAAGATAATTTCGCGTTTGAACTTCCATTCGCAAACAATTTCCCTTTTGAATGACGAACGTCATGACGTCAAGGCGTGCTCCTCTTCTCCCGATGGGACGTGACGGAGTGGCAGCAGAAATTGGCCCACCTTGTCAGCTTTTTGACCGGGAAACGAGACGTCGCTCCCGTTTTTTACGCGAAATGCGCAGTAAATGCGCACGATCTTTTGTTAAGATCGTGGCACGAAACAGCGTACGCCGCCGCTTCGTTTCATCTTTACGCGTGGCAGCCGCGATAGGTGCCGCGTTGCGTATCGTACGGCTGAGATTGCTTTACCCCGTATATAAATAGGGGTGTTAGCGCCGCAGTGAAATTTTCCCCGCTCTCAATCTTCGTCTTCCACCTCGCGCTCGTCTTCGCCTTCCTTGCGCTCGAGCTCTCGCTGTGAACAATGGCCGGCGGAAAGAAACGCGGCGCTGGAACCTCCGCATCTGGCGAGCCTTCTGCGCCACTCGCCTCTCGCGCCGGCGACTGGCGCACCCCCAACACCACTGCTAAGAGCATCAAGGAGATGCAGCGGGAGGGTCTGCTGCCGGCGGAGGCGGAGAAGCGCGTCCGTCTTGGGAAGAGGGAAGAGGTACCAAACCCTCACTCGAACGAGCGCGTGGTCTTCGTGGACCACGTGACTCGAGGCCTCTCCTTCCCTCTGCACCCTTTCTTCATCGGGCTGCTGTGTGCATACGGCATACAGCTCCACGACCTCCCCCCGAACGCGGTGCAGCACATCTCGTGCTTCATCGCACTTTGCGAATGCTATCTTGGCATTCGCCCGCACTGGGCGCTCTGGAAGGCGCTGTTCAAGATCCGGATCTTCCGCGAGAGATCGCGGGTAGAGTCCGAGCCCGGTGAGCCACTTCGCACGTGTGGCTTCGGGATCCAAGCGCGCCAGGAGAACGCCTACTTCAACATGCACTTCATCGACTCCGCCCAAGGCTGGCGGAAGAAGTGGTTCTACGTCGCCGACAACAACTCGAGTGGGCTTGTAGAGTTCCACCCATTCGCAGTTCTGGCGAGGCGCAAATCTTGGAACCACAAGATGTCAGCCGAAGAAATCCAGACAGTCACACCTCTACTCGAAAGAGTAGGTGCTCTTCGAGACCAAGCCTCGGGAGTAGTGCTCAATGGACTTCATCTGGCAAGCCTTTTCTTGAAGCGCAGGATCCAGCCTTTGCAGCAGAGGCCTTCCGCTATGTGGGAGTACCAAGGCGCAGAAGATCCCAGCCGAGTGAGCCGCGAAGAACTTTCGAATGTGGAATTCGAGAAGAAGATCGCGGCCATCACTCGACTGAAGGTTGGGGAGCAATTCCCCGATTGCTCAGTCGAGGCTTATTCTGCTTCAAACCCTCCTCCAGCTGCGGTTAGTTCCCTGCCTTTAACTTGCTTTTATTTTCAGAATTTTCGTAGTCGCGAAGATCTTTATCGTCTTCTTATCTTTGTAGAGCCTAGCTGTAGTAAATTGCTATCCGCCCGTTGTTGGTGAAGATGCCTCGTGTCTTCAGTCAAGCCACCAGGACGGCGCGGTTGACACCAGTGTGGCCAACGCTTCCTCGAGTTCTGAGCATGATTCCTCAGATGATGTTGAAGACTCGAGTGGCGTCCCACCAAAGCGCCGTCGGGTGAACGAAAACGAGGTCACCTCCAAAGACAAGTCTTTGGAGGCGTCACCTGGCCCAACTCCAATTTCTGCGACTCCGCTTCGATCTCTTCCTCCTCTGGCTCCATTCGCAAACGCCTGGAATGCGGATGACTTGGATGAAGACGACGAGGATGACGAGTAAGTTTTTTTCCATATTTTAATTCGATTGAACTCTATTTGTCAGTGCTGACGTTTCTTTGTTCTTCACTGCAGTCTGCAGGCAATCAGCCCGCGTAGATTCGCGCGGCTGTTCCTCCCGAAAAGAGGAACAAAGCGAAGGACGCGGGTGAAACCCCTACTGCGGGTACCGTCCAGAACTCTCCCAGGGCAGCGCCTGATGCTGCGACTGCGGAGCGGGATGTCCCCAGCTCCGCTGCTAGAACTTCGGTCTCGAAGGAGGCGACGGACAGCTCGGCGGATCCCCTCTCCCGCGCCTCCGGACAGGTAAACTTCTATCTCTTTGGCTTTCTCAAACAAATTTTATCGGGTGCACGACAGTGCTCCCGATGGGAGTAGCCCCCGAGGCTATAGTCGATTGTAAATAATCGGGTACAGGCTCAAAACCTCTTTCTGCTCTTCTTCTTTATTTTGTCTTCTTCGGGTGCACGGCAGTGCTCCCGATGGGAGTAGCCCCCGAGGCTGTAGTCGATTGTAAATAATCGGGTACAGGCTTAAACCTCTTTTCTTCTAACTCTTTATCTTCATGCTTTCGCAGTCGCTCGTCGATTCCCTTGCGGCGATCGGTCGCCGCGTCGTTCTGGCCGAGACAGATTGCGAGTCGCTTCGATCAGAAGTTAACCGACTCAAATCTGAAAGCGACCTTCTTAAAGGTAAATTTCATTATCTTCTTGGCTTCCGTGTATCATCCGTTCTTGATTTCTGATTAATATCCCCTTTGCAGCTCGAGCCGAATTCGTAGAGTCTGAAAAGACCAAACTTTCAGAGCAGGTAACTGCTCGGGAAGTTGAACTGGCGACTACCCGACAAGAGCTGGAAGCTTCCCGCAAGCAATCGGAGGAACTCAATACGAAGCTTGCGGAGGCGCGGAAGACCGTGAAGGACTTGGAGGAGGCTGGCAGTAAGGCTGACAACGACACTGTCGCGTTCCTTCGTCCTCTCGCCAAACGCTTTGCGGGTAAGTATCTTGGGTTTTTGAACTTTTCATTCTGCTGATTTTTGCTAAGCATTATTTTCTCTGTCTGTAGATCTTCTGAATGTTCCTCTGGAGATTCCTGGGATTCAGCGGGTGGACGTGCTGACCGACACTCTCGCGCAGCTCAGGAGGCATTCTGAGGGAATATTTTCCCTGATTGATGATGCTTCCAAAGCGTTGGCACGAGTGCATGGCCGTCTTGTCGCCAGCGGTACTCCTGCGCCTGCGCTGAGCGAGTTGTCGAAGGTCTTCTCGGAAGGCGACCTCCTGGAAGCCTTTGCGGTTGCTCAATCGGAAGCTGGCGCAAAGACTGCGATTCAGTTCGCTCTGGCGAACGGAGTTGAAGGTCTGGAGGAGGCCTATTCGTCCATGCCGGTCGACCCTTCCACGGGCAAGAAGGTACGGCTATCTCGTTTTTCTGAGCAAGCCACTGTTCTTGCTCGGAAATTATCTGAGATGTTTGCTCGGAAGAAGGGAGGGTCGACCGCTGCTAGTGGCAGCACCAACGCGGCTTCGTAGACTTTTGTTTTCCTTTTGTTTCTGTTGCTTGGATGTAATGAATTTTGGGATATATTCCCGTACCTTTGCTGGTCTTTTAATCGAAGCGTTTTGCATTTTATCCTTGTCGTCTATACTTTGCCTCCCGATGGGAGTAGCCCCCGAGCGATTAGTCAGATGTGCGACTGGAAACAACTCGAGTAGGGCGTCTCACTTCTTTCCTTGTACTTCTTCCAGGCAATTGCGTCTGCCGCTGAACCTTCGAGTGGACGTGGTAGTTCAGCAAATCCACTTGTGGCTGCCGTGGGCACTCTTGCTGGCCTTCGTGATAAGGTTCAGGAGGGTGAGCGTAGGCTGAAAGCGCTGCGCGGGGTAGCTGACGTGGCGATATCCAAGCAGAAATTGGCGGCTGAGCGCGAGCAATTTCTGATTGGCGAACTGTCTTCGATTGCAAAGGAGTTACTATGTGAGTAGTGTAGCCCCCATGCTATTTTCCTCCTCTGTGTTTCTTAGCTTACTAAGTGCGTTTGCTTCTTAGTTGTGAAACCAGATGACAGGGAAGAAAAGCAGTGGGTAGAAAACCACATTCATCAAGAAGCTAACAGCACAAAGCCTCATGCGAGTAATTTCTGGTCTGATCGCAGTCGAGGGTTTGTGATGGCTATCTTGAAGTTTCGAGTCCGCCAGGCGAAAGTTCTCATGAGTTCTTTCCATGAGGTCCTGGTTGCGGTGAATGCTGCTTTTTATCCACTTGAGAGGGGCCCCGAAGACTGGAGCTATCTTCTCAGGTTATTCGGACGAGAAGGAGAGGTTCGCGCGTGCGTTCACAATCAGATGACATGCGGCGCGGTTGTTGCTCTCTCGTTTGTCCGAATATGGCATCCTGAGATAGACTTGAACTCCGTAGCCCGGCTTCCGGATTATGCAATCGAAGATATTGCGCCGTACTATGATGCTGTTCGTCCTGCAGCCGAGAAGATTATCCGAATGACATCCGAAGAGGTAGATAGGATCTTAGCGGCTAGGAATGCTCAGCGTTTCGACTGACTTTATCGGATGTGAATATCCTGTAAGTTTATCTGTAGTTTGTAGAAACTGTAGTAAGGTGTGCAACCTTGTACTCGATAATTCTTTTCTGTGATGCTTAGTTTTAGGTGTAGCCCCCGTGTATTTTATGGGGTGTGTACCTGTAACCTTGGAAGCTGTCGAGTAAATATGATGAGAGAATCATGTTTTTATTGCTATGACTGAGAAGTCATGTGTTCGAGCTACAAAATTGGCTAGTATAGCCTTATTGTTGCAAAATAAATAAACCTAGGGGTAGAATTTGCGCAGTTGCGCGATATTCCATGGATTGGAATAGATGCCTCCAGTTTCTGGATTCTTCAGTCGATAGGCTCCTCCTGGGATTACTTCGTGTACGATGAAGGGTCCTTCCCAAGGTGGTTCGAGCTTGTGCCCTTCCTTTTGTTTTAGCCGCAACACCAAATCGCCAACCACGAATGATCTGTGGCGTATGCGGCGACTGTGATAATTGCGCAGTGATTGTTGGTAGACTGCAGATCTTGCGAGTGCAATGTCCCGAATTTCGTCGAGTGCGTCCATATCTTCTGCAAGTGCTTTGTTGGAGGTTTCTTCACTGTAGGCTACGACTCGTGGGGCGCTGAATCGAACCTCTTCGGGGAGGACGGCTTCTGCCCCATATACCATGAAAAATGGTGTGTATTGCGTTGATCGATTGGGGGTTGTGCGGAGGCTCCAAAGTACGGAGGGTAACTCCTCTGCCCAATGACCTGCAGCGGGATGTAGCCGATCGAGCAATCTCTTTTTGATCCCAGCTGAAACTAAGCCGTTGGATCTTTCGACTTGACCGTTCGTTTGCGGATGGGCGACCGAAGCAAACTTCAGATTAATTCCTTTCTCTTCGCAGAACTGTTGAGTCTCCTTTGCAGTGAAGTTCGTACCATTGTCTGTAATGATGTCATGTGGCACCCCGAATCTGCATATTATGGAATCGAGGAACTTGATTGCGCATTGGGCGCTACCCGAGGTCACTGGCATAGCCTCGATCCATTTGGTAAATTTGTCGACTGCGACCAGCAAATGTGTGTACCCTCCTGGAGTAGATTTGCGCAGTGGGCCAACCATGTCAAGCCCCCATTGGGCAAAGGGCCAGGCGATGGGTATCATGTGCAACTCTGTGGCGGGCGCGTGCGGCTTGGGTGAGAATCGCTGGCAAGCGCCACATCTGTCGACCAGGTTTTTTGCATCGTTGGCTGCTGTTAGCCAGTAGAACCCTGCTCGAAAGGCTTTTCCCAGTATTGCTCTCCAGCTAGCATGATGTCCGCAATCACCCTGGTGTATATCCCGGAGTAACTCTTTGCCGTCTTCGGGTGCGATGCACCGCTGAAGGATTCCCGAGATGCTTTGCTTGTACAATTCTCCGTTGATTACCCGAAAGGATTTGCTACGCCTGATTAGCTGTCGAGCCTCGCGTGGATCGGCTGGGAGCTGTTTATTGAGCAGGTAGTCGAGATATTTCTGCGTCCAGACTGGCTCGACCAGAAAAACCTGTCGTGATATATTATGAATAAGCTCGATAAGCGCGACCTGCGGGCTGACCTCTGTTTCTGGCGCTGCCGGTGTTTCTGCAGCTTTCTTCAATTTGACCGATCGCTTGACCATCCGTTCGAAGTATATTCCTGGCGGTATGGGTGTATTCGTGGAACCCATGTTTGCCAGTCTATCCGCCTCTTCGTTGTTGGATCTTGCAATATGTTTCAACTCGCATCCTTTGAAGCTTCCTTCGAGTATATTATACATGTCGCGGTACGCGATCATGTTTTCAGCAACGGCATCGCATTCTTTCATTGTTTGTTGCACTATGAGGTTGGAATCGCCATAAATCATCAACCGGGTAGCTCCACAAGCAATCGTCATCTTCATTCCGTGCAACAGTGCTTCATATTCTGCGTCGTTGTTCGATGCTGGGTCGTCAGGTGGAAAGTCTAGTCGCAGGACATATTGCAGTTTGTCTCCACGAGGCGAGATAAGAACGATTCCAGCTCCTGCCCCTTCGTTTCTTTTGGACCCGTCAAAGTACATGATCCAATTGCTTGTGTACTCGGGTGGTCCGGGTGTTTGTAGCTCTGTCCATTCGCTGATGAATTCCACGAGAACTTGAGATTTGACTGCATTGCGTCCTGCGTAGGTGATATCCCAGGCACCCAACTCGATGCTCCACTTCGCTATTCTTCCGGATGCCATAGGGTTGTTCATGATTGTCCCGAGTGACGCATCGTTCACTACTGTAATGGCGTGTTCCTGGAAGTAGTGTTTGAGTTTTCGGGCTGTGAGGACAACTCCATACGCAAGCTTCTGGTAATGAGGATATCGCTGCTTGCACGGCGAGAGCACTTCGCTGATGTAATATATTGGGCGCTGGACTCCGTATGCCTTGCCATCTTCAGGTCGTTCGACTACGATTGCAGTGCTGATGACCTGGTTTGTAGCGGCTAAATAGAGAAAAAGCGGCTCCCTTTCTTGTGGTGTTGCGAGGATGCGCCTGCTTTGCAACGACCGTTTCAAGTCTGCGAATGCTTGCTTGGCTTCGGGGGTCCATTCGAATTTGTCCGTCTTCTTCAGTAGTTTGTAGAAGGGTAACGCCTGCTCTCCCAATCGCGCGATGAACCTGCTTAGGGCGGCCAATCGCCCTGCGAGCTGCTGGACTCCGCGTAGATTGGTGGGCTCCTTCATGGTGAGGATGGCTTGTATTTTCTCCGGATTGGCCTCAATGCCTCTGGCGGATACCAGGTATCCTAGGAGTTTTCCTGCAGGGACGCCGAAAACGCATTTTGTTGGATTGAGCTTGATCCGATATGCATTAAGGGCGTCGAATGTTTCTTTAATATCTTCGAGGAGTGTGTCCTCTACTCGAGTTTTGATGACGATGTCGTCGACATATACTTGTACGTTTTTGCCAATGAGATTGGCAAGGCATCTCTGCATGCAACGTTGATATGTTGCGCCTGCGTTCTTCAGCCCGAAGGGCATTGTCGTATAGCAGTATACACCGTGTGGTGTGATGAATGTCGTCTTCTCTTCGTCTTCCTTTTTCATTCGGATCTGGTTGTATCCCGAGTAGGCGTCCAAGAAAGAGAGACGTTGGCAACCTGCTGTGGAGTCCACGATCTGGTCGATTCGTGGTAGAGGGAAGTTGTCCTTGGGGCAGTGCTTGTTCAGTGACGTGTAGTCGATGCACACCCGAAGGATATCCGTGTTCTTCTTGGGGACCAGCACCGGATTTGCTAACCAGGTGGATATCTTGATCTCCCTAATGAAATTTGCGGCTAGCAGCCTATTTACTTCTTCTCCCAGCGCCTTTTGCTTGGGTTCTGAAAATCGTCGAGTCGTCTGTTTGATGGGCTTCGCGTTAGGAAAGACTTCGAGTGAGTGCTCGGCAAACTCCCTGGGTATACCTGGCATATCTGAGGGCTGCCAGGCGAAAATTTCCCAGTACTCACGGAGGAGTTTGACGAGCGCGCTTTCCTATGCTGGCGAGAGGGTTGTGGAAACCATCGCGGTTTTTGCGGAATCCGTCGGGTGCACTTGATGCTTGCGAGTGTCGCTGTTGGCGCTGAATTCCAGTTCAGGCGCGTTTTTCTTCGTGAGTGGCATGACGGAGTGATCCGTGGTTTTTGCCAGCTCTTGTAGTTCTTCTTGCATCCCGAAAGATTTCGCGATCTCATTAAATTCTATGTCGCACTTATCCGATTTCTGGAAGTCCCCGTCAATGGTGATCACACCGTATTCGCCTGGTAACTTGAGCTTCAAGTATGCGTAATGTGGTACGACCATGAATCTGGCGAACGCTGTTCGACCAAGAATGGCGTGGTACTGCGAGGGCCAGTCGACGACTTCAAAGTCCAGGAATTCCCTTCTGTAGTTGCATGGGGAGCCCAGTACAACTTCGAGGTTGATTGTTCCGAGTGGACGTACTGCCTTGCCCGGAACTATCCCGTGGAAGGATGTTTCTGATTCCGTTAGGCCGTCCAGGTTTTTGTTCATTCGACGGAGTGTGTCCGCGTAGATGATGTTGATGCCGCTACCGCCGTCCATGAATACGCGGGCCAGGTCATAATTGCCAATTTGAGCTTGAATGACAAGGGCGGCGTGTCCTGGTCGATAGACTCGTGGCGGGTGGTCTTCCTTCGAGAACGTGATTGGCTGTTCGGCCATCTTCAGGTACTCGGGCTTCGTTGGTGGCGTCTGCACTGCCATGCATATTTGTCTCGAGTTAGTTTTTTGAGCTCTGCGAGAGGGGCATACCTTTTGTATCATCCCAAGGAGTTGTCCGTGCGGAGTCGGGTATGTATTTGCTCCCGTGTTTTGCTGTTGTGGTGCTGGCAGTGCCGCGAGTGCCATGTTTGGGTTGGCTGGTAGAGGTGGTGGCGGTGGTAGCTGGAATTGTTGTCCGCCTCCTGGTAACGGTGGATAGTTTTGGGTGGAAGCGAATCTTTTCTTGGCTAGCGCGTCCGAGATTTCGATGAACTTTCGGCAATCCTTGAGAAGGTGTGTTGCCTTAGTCTTGCCCGTGCGCTTGTCTGTGAACAGATGTAGCGAGCAGTATCCATCGAGGTCTTCCTCGGGTGATTTTTCTTCTACCTTTGGCTTCCATTCGCGACTTCCACGACGACCGGAGTCGCGACTTCGCGTGAACTCTGCCGCCACTAGTTCTTCTCTATCGTCGTGGTCGTAGTATTTTCTTCTTTTTCTTCGCCCATGACGGTCTTCGTCATGTGTGGGCGACGATGTTCTTTCATTGCGTACCGCGTCTTCTCCGTTGGCCCATTTTTCGGCTATGACCATGAGCTCCCCTATGGTTTTGGGCGCAGCTCTGCCGAGTTCTTCTCGAAATGCGGTTCTTCTTGCTCCTTTGGCGAAGGCCTCAATCGCCACTTCTTCAGAGATTGTCCCTGCGGTGTTCCTGAGTGTGTTCCACCGCTGGATGTATTCTCGCGTGGATTCGCCACTTTTCTGTTTGCAAGCCCGTAGTTCTTCGATTGTAGCTGGCCTTTTGTAGGTCGACTGGAAGTTTTTGCAGAAATCGCGATGCAGGTCGTCCCATGATGCATAGCAAGATCGTGGTCTTCTTTCCAGCCAACTGCGGGCCGCTCCGGCCAGGTGCAAATTGAGGTATTGCATGGCCGTGTTCTTGTTACCACGTTGGCATTTTACTGCCGTGAGGTAGTCGCTTAACCACTGGGAGGGCTCGAGTGAGCCATCGTATTTTGTCACCTCTGAGCTGAGCTTGAATCTCTTGGGTAGAGGTGCTTCGCGAATACTGCGAGCAAAGCAAAGTGCTCCGCAGGTTTCGTCATCCGAAGACCCGGATGAGGAGCGTTCGCGATATCGTGAAGCCCTCGCTTTATCCACCTTTTTCTGGGCGAGATCAGATCGCGCGTCGTACCCGGACCGGTCGCGGTCGCTATCTTTTCTTGGTTCTTTACTTCGTTTTCTCGAGCGGCTGCTGTGGTGCCGCGAATCTTTGTCTCTCGGGCTGTCGTCGCTGCTGCTTCGGCTGTCGCCGCGGCGCCGAGCTTCTTTTCCTCGGCCACGACGTGGCGATTTATCCTTTCTCGGAGAAGAGCTCCTGTGCCTGCGGGGCGCGTCTTTGTCTTTCTCCTTCTCTTGTCGCGCCTTCTCCAGTTGTTCCTTGCGATCGTGGGAGGCGAGCTTCGCGGCAGCCAGCCCTAGACCTTTGCGGATGTGCTTGTATTGTTCCACCCGAGGATCGCTGTCCGTTGGCTGGTTCATCTGCATGTAGGTGGCCGCGGCTAGAATTGCGGCAGCTGGAGTTTGCGGGTAGACGTTCCCGTCGTCGTCAACCCTCATGAAAGAAGATGTGGTAGACCTGTTGGTCCCAGCCATGGATTCGTGGTCCCTTGTCGATGCCGCGGGTCCTTTTCCCACGGGTCGGGTACCGACCGAAGGAGCGAGGGACAGCTCGGCTCGGCGTAGGCTTGACTCATCCGCCGCTCTCCTGCGACGGGCTAGATCTGCTCGGGCGTCCTTGATGTTTGAGGCCGCTCTCACTAGGTGATAGTGGTAGGCGGTTAGGTCTTCCTGCGTGGCACCTGCCGCGGGTGGCTGACTCTTTCGCATGGATTCCTTTGCTCTTTTCCAGGCTTCCCGCGAGACGCCGATTAGATCGCGCTCGGTTGCGCTATATTCAGTTTCCGAGGGCTGTTCCGATCCTGCCATGCAGACTTGGGCTAGTTGTGGCCCGTGCGTCCTAGGCGCAGATCGGGAGGCTCTTCGCACTCGAGAGGGTTCCTCTGTCGAGAGTGCGTGGTAGTCGATCGTGTTGAAGCGGATGGACTCGCCGCTTTTCTCCATGAGGAAGCGCGAGTTGACGGCTCCAGATTCGGGTTCAGATTCATCCGAGAAGTGGAGGATTCCGTCTCTGTTTGCCATGAAGTTGAAGCTTCCGAACGTCAGGGTGACGCTCTTCTCCAGATCCTCGAATACCGGGCGTGATTCCGGCGAGTGAGGCGTGACTATGACGGATCCGATCCGTACAGGATTGTTCGGAGCCGTAGTCGATGGTTTCCAACGGGAGTTGGATGTCGATGAAGCCGAAGATGCCGGTGATCCAGCGCCCGCGTTCCCCACGGTCGGCGCCAATTGTCGAAGCTCGGGCTCCGCAAATCCCTCAGGTGACCCTATCGGGTTTCGACTAGGAGATGTCATAGGCGCTGGTGAAATCGTCGGCTTGACAGGGAGGCGAGATTTACCCAGGTTCGGGGCCCTCGAAGAGGTAAAACCCTTACTCCTGCCTTCTGCTGATCTGTATTAGATGATTAGATCGATTACAGGTGCTCGAATCGAGAGTAGATCTCGAGTTTCAAGGCTTTTGTGGTCGTGCGGTAATACTTGGTCCTCTCCTTTGGGGCTCTCCTGGCTTTATATAGATAGCCAGGTCTCGAGTCCAACCCGGAGAGGATACAAACCCTAGCTTGAGTCGGTTACAATCCCTAACTTAGCCCGCAAGTTGATGCGGGTGGGCTTTTCATGGGCCTTCTAGAGTACTCCAAGGGCGCTTCCTGTCGGGCCTTGATCAGAAGGTGTGAGAGGGGGTGTCCTTACTCGCAGGGCCCAGGATCCATGCCTTCGTCAGGCACACCCACTGGACTCATGCCATTTTGGTTGAGGATCCATAGCACCTATTCTAGTGCTATTCATGTGTGTTTTCTGTGCATGTTGTGCTCGTTGGTGTGCACCCTAGTAATATTATTTGTGAGTGTACTTGTTTGGTGAAATGCTTGCTGTATGTTTAGTCTTTGCAAAGTGCTTGCCTTTTTTTTTGGGTTCTGATTGGGTGTTCTCCTTTTTGAGTTTACGACGTTAGATAACGAAGACGGTATTATCTCCTGGAGAGGTTTTTATTGCAACTCTTGTTTATTTCAAGAGCAAGACCAAGACCAGTGTCAAGGCAAGCCAGTCTAAATGCTTGCTATTGTTTTACTTATCATTATCTATCATGCATGTTTTACTTCTGAAGTTTTACAAAAGTTTGATCCAAAAGCTATCTTCTTAGTGGACTATACCACTACCCATTTTTTTATGTATCTAATATGCTATATCCACTATATAATCTTGGTGTTACCAAGCCCTTTAGATATTTTAGTATCATCACTTAAGAAACTTAAGTCCCTTAGTGGACATCTTAACTTGATGTTTTTGGAAAAAAACAAAAGCATTGGAAAAAGCCCGAGGAAAGGTGGGACCTTGTCCGAGGGAGGTATGTGAAGAAGGAAATATTTCCGACTTGTTTTCCAAAAATGACACATAACCTAGTCCTTGCCAGACAACCAAGCCGTGCTGCCACATTACCCCAATATAGGAACGGGGTCTAGCTAAAATCTTGTCGGTGTTAGCCCGTGTCTACCTCAATGTGCTATAGGGGTTAGAGTCCCCCGAACCGAGTTGTCGCCAGAAAGGAAAACATGGGACATTCAGAGTGTGGGGATTAAGTTCGCCACCGGTTACAACAGTTGGGTCTCCTGTCATGGCGGTGTGTTGTCAGGGGAAACCGGATCGATACGGCTGACTCACTCGGTGTCGGGGAGAACAACCCCAGTTGAAGAGGTAACCATTTACTAGCGCTTGCATAGTAGATAGTTAGGACCAGTTATCCGATGTTTGCATACTGTCTTGGACAGTCGGTGGTTGTTCATGTCGGATGTACTAGATCTTGTGGATTGTGTACACCTCTGCAGAGTAAAACTATTCAGAATAGCCGCCTCCTCGGATATGGACAGTTGAATGGCCATGTAGCTAGCATTGTGTCAATGTTTTCGAAAAGCTTGAAATATATTTTGGAATTGTATCTGGGAGGTATGTGGAAAGGGAATGACTGTACCTTTGAGGTACTGGAAAAATGATGCTTTTGAAGTTGTGATCTTCCAAGAAGTTTTGTAAGGAGAAATGTTTTCTTTATTTAGAATGCTTTATCAAAACCTTGTGGACATGTTATATCTACAAGAGAAATGATATATCTTTTGAAGTATCTTCTTCAACAAAGAAAAATAAAACTTGTGCAACTATGATGAGTCTTAAATTCATCATGGCTAGTTGAACTCTAATTAAAGCCTTCCTACCACCTATCTTTGCATACTTGCATGTTTAGCTTTCATTTGGGGTGTCTTTCAAGTACATTCCAATGTACTCACAATGGTTTCGTCCCTGGCTATTTTCTTAGCCAGACTTTGAGCAGAAATCCAGAGAACCTGAAGAAGATGGTGTCACTGACGACTGTGCAAACTAGGAACGTCTCCGAGTCAGTAGTCTGTAGGTAGTCAAGGCATGAGTTAAGTTTTCCACGAGTGTGTTTTGAAGACTTCCGCTGTTTTAGTGTGTGTTCCTGTCCTGCGTGGCAGTTGTTTTTCAACTGAGTCATGTGACCAGTTGTGTAAGCCATGTATTCGTGTAGTGGATGTTGTATTCTTCAATGCCAACTCGAGTATGTTGTTCACGACTAACTGATCATGGGATCGTGAATGTATGCATACTGGAGGTCTCGGACTGCTAGTCTGGGGTCCCCACATGATTCCTCTTTCTATTGGTGTTTCTACTGTTTTGCAGGATTTCGATGATGTTTTTCTAGAAGAAATACCTCCAGGGCTGCCACCATTGAGAGGGATTGAGCACCAAATTGATTTAATTCCTGGATCATCATTACCAAACCAAGCTCCCTATAGGAGAAATCCCCAAGAGACATAGGAAATTCAGAAACAAGTACAAGATCTTCTTGTTAAAGGTTATATTCGAATAAGCCTGTCCCCTTGTGTTGTTCTTGTTATTTTGGTTCCTAAGAAAGATGGTACTTGGCGCATGTGTGTAGATTGTAGAGCAATTCACAACATCACTATTCGTTATCGTCATCCTATACCATGTTTGGAAGACATGTTCGATGAATTAAGTGGTGCTGTTGTTTTCTCCAAAATTGATTTGCGTAGTGGTTATCATCAAATAAGAATGAAAGAGGGGGATCACTGGAAAACAGCCTTTAAAACAAAATTTGGTTTATATGACTGGTTAGTAATGCCATTTTGATTAACTAATGCACCTAGTACTTTCATGAGATTAATGAACCATGTTTTGAGAGATTTTATTGGCAAATTTGTGGTTGTTTACTTTGATGATATTCTCATATATAGCCACAATGAACATGAACACATTGATCATATTAGACAAGTTTTGCATGTGCTAAGAGAAAATAAATTGTATGGAAATTTAGAGAAGTGCACTTTTTGCAAAGATAAGGTCATATTTCTAGGTTATGTTGTTTCTAAACATGGGATTGAAGTGGATGAATCTAAAATTGAAGCAATTAAAAATTGGCCAATTCCCATGAATGTTAGTCAAGTAAAAAGTTTTAATGGACTAGCTGGTTTTTATAGAAGATTTGTGAAAGATTTTAGTACTATTGCTGCCACTTTGAATGATTTGACAAAGAAAGGTGTAAATTTCAAGTGGGGGTTTCTCAAGATATTGATTTTGATACTTTGAAAAATAAGTTGATTTTAATAGTTATCAATAATTGAAAGGTGTAAATTTCAAGTGGGGGGTTGCTCAATTGGTAGTCAATTTGATCACATTCAATTATTGATGCTACCAAATTTTAATAGTCAATTTGAAATTGAATGTGATGCTAGTGGCATAGGTATTGGAGGTGTCTTAATGCACTTGTTAGAGTTCTTGAAGTTTGGAAACATTATTTGTGGCCAAAAGAATTTATTATACATTCTGATCATGAGGCATTAATTGTTTTAAAGAGCCAATTTAATCTTAATAAGAGACATGCTAAATGGGTAGAATTCATTGAATCTTTCCCATACATTATTAAACATAATAAAGGATTAGATAATGTGGTTGTTGATGCTTTGTCTAGGAAAAACATGTTACTCACTAAATTGGATGTTCAAGTTTCGGGTTTGGAGAATTTAAAACCACTATATGCTGAAGATAAAGACTTTTCTACACCATATGCTAAATGTTCTAATGTGAAGGCTTGGGATAAGTATCATATACATGATGCATTTTTGTTTAGAGCTAACAAATTGTGTATTGCCGAGTGTTCTTTGCGTTTGATGTTATTGCAGGAATATCATAGGGGTGGATTAATGGGACACTTTGGACGTGAGAAAACATTACTTATGTTGGCTGACAATTTTTATTGGGCACATATGAGAAGAGATGTTTATAGATTTGTGCAAAGGTGCATTACTTGCAATAAGGCCAAATCAAAGCTAAAACCCCACGGTTTGTATACTCCATTACCTGCACTAACTACACCATGGGAAGATATAAGTATAAATTTTGTGCTAGGTTTACCAAGGACAAAAAGGGGGCATGCTTTTATAATTGTGGTAGTGGATAGATTCTCTAAAATGTCAAATTTTATTGCTTGCCACAAGAGCGACGATGCGTCGCATATTGCTAATCTGTTTTTCAGGGACATAGTGAGATTACATGGAGTACCAAAGACTATTGTTTCTGATCGTGATGTGAAGTTTATGAGCTACTTTTGGAAGACGCTATGGGGGAAACTAGGAACAAAGCTGTTGTTTTCAACAATATGTCACCCCCAAACTGATGGACAAACAAAGGTGGTAAATAGAACACTCTCAACACTATAGAGAACTATGATCAAGAAAAATCTAAAGGAGTGGGAGGAGTGTTTCCCACATGTGGAATTTGCATATAACAGGGCTGTGCACTCAACTACTCAGCTTTGCCCATTTGAGGTGGTCTATGGATTCAAACCTATTACACCACTTGATTTGTTACCACTTCCTATACAAGAGAGAATAAATATGGAGGCATCAAAGAGAGCTGATTTTGTGAAGAAGATACATGAGAAGACCAAGGATGCTATAGAAAAGAAAGGAAAGTATGTAGCTGAAAGAGTAAACAAGAAGAGAAAGGAGGTTATTTTTCAAGAAGGAGATTTGGTATGGGTACACTTTCGAAAGGACAGATTTCCTGTCACATCCCAATTTTGGAATACCTGTTAACACAATTGTTTTGCTAATTGATTGACAATTAAACTTTGTTTGTGACAATTAAACTTTGATTGTATTTGTTTGAGTGCAACTAAACAAACTAATTATATAAACTTACATGGCTAAGAAATTGAAAACAAAATATTCAACATATTGTTCCAATGACCTTGGCAATATTTTCTAAAGTAAATATTGATCAAAGAGTTTTCCAAAAACATCTTATGAATCCAATACTGGTTGAATATTATTCCAAGTTCTAAATTAAGAAAGAGGAAACAATAAATAAATTTTCCCTAAAAGAGTATCAGAAAAAGAGGCATTCTTAAATGCTTCACCAAAATATTATCAAATGTTTTTCCAACCTTGCAAGATTAAAAACAAAGGTATTGGAGAGCATTGACTTGCTATCTCTAGTCACATAAATATTTTGGCAAAGCATTGTTAAAGAAAAGCCAAGTGCCTTATTAAATAGAAATTCCAATATTTCTAGAAACAGAAAACTCAAACAAGTTACTATTGGAAACTTTCTTAAAATGGTTTGAAATTCATACCATTGCTTCCTTATATCAAATAAGGAACACACACAAGAGGAGACCAAAAATTGAATCCATTAAAGTCCTGAAAACATGGTTTTTCTCCACAGCAACATTTGGGATTTTGAACAAGTTTGTTCTACAAACTTTTTCAAAATGCCATGAAATAAATACCACATGATCTATATCATAAATAAGGATGAAAACCAAAAGGGCACAAGTTTTTGAATAGTTTAAGTTGCCAAAAACCCCTGTTTTCTTGACAGCACCTTTTTGAAATTTGAACAAGTTTGTTCTATGAAGTAACTCTAAATGACTTGAATTTTCTACCACATAAGGAACACATCAAATAAGGAATGTGTGCCAAAAATCATCATTTTTGGAAGCTCCTAAGTATGTTAATAAATTCAATGTCCATTTATGTAAGATTTGAATTTGAACAACTTTGAATTACCAAGTTTATCAATTGAGCCAATTTTCACATATGTTGAGCAACTCAACTAATTAGAATTTTGGGCAAAAGGGTTTAAAATTTAGACTTTGTTTGATGGGTGAAAACAACCTTTTTCAGAAAGGACAGGGACCCATTTGTAAATACCCAAGGACCTATATGTGAGCTGAGTCACCTTCTCCTACCTCTAGCCTCTCTGTAGAATACAGCAGCCCTACTCCATGGCTTCGAGTGGAAGGAAACGTTGGGGATAAGAGGACCCCCATGTGCTTGTGGTCGGCCACTTGCTCTCCCCCCCCCCACTCGAGCTAGCCTCCCTCTCTCTCTCTACTGTACAAAACTCCAAACCCTAGTCTATGGCCGCCGTCGATTGGGCCGTGTACGAGCTCGCCGCCGCTCTCCGTCGATGCCTTTAGCTCCGCCTTGTCGCGCTGACCCTCCATGAGGAAGGAATCGAGGCGGAAGGTCGCCTGGTGCCCGCGCCGTCCGATTCCCTTTTCGGCCACGGCGCACTCCGGCGAGCCATTCCCGCCTCCACGAGTCTCCTCCGCCGTCTCCGTTTGGTCCAGTGCGTTCACGGTGAGGATGTGGTCCTCCCCATGCCTTTTTCCCTCTCCCTCTCCGCGTATTTTCGTCACCGCGCCATGCTCCCTTCCGGCCGCCGCGTCGCCCTCGTCGCCGCCGCTTTTCCGGCGACTCCCGGGAAGCGAGGCTGCGCGTATTAGGTTCCCCGTGTCGTAGGCATCACGTAGATGGTTTGGAATCGCGAAACGATGGTCGTTTTCGTCGGATTAGAGCCTCGCCGGAGCATCCCCGCCGGCGAGTGACGCAGTGCTCGCGTCATGCGCGCGTCAGCTGCTGCCTTGACCGCGCGCGTGGATTTGAACCCGCTGGTGGCCCCAGCGCTCGCCTGCGTGGCAGCCGCGTGGCGGTCTGGCCCGCGAGTCAGCGACTCGGGCTAGATCCCGCCGCGGTGCCAAATGTCCAGGCCGGCCCGTTTGTGGATCTGGCCCATTAGTAGTTCTTTTTCAATTTATTTTTGACAGAAACTGGTACGTTTACTTTTGGATCTAAAAGGCAACTTAAAAGATGAATTTTACCAACCCAAAATTCACAGATGTAAAGTAACAAAATATGAACCACCTCCAACTTGTAGATCTACTTTTGGATGAATGGTTTTGAAATTAAAAATGATTTGGCAACAGGTACCAGAAACACCAAAATGAGCATCATTTTTATTTTACAACTCAGAATGAAGTGAGGCCAATTGCATTGGAAAGCCCTTGAAATTTACTAACAGGAGCATTTAACCTCGTTTCCAAATTCATTATATTTTTGAAATGGCATGCAATTTGGTAAAACACCAGAGAGCACTTTGGTGATTTTTATAAATTATTAAAGATGATTTTTGATGCAAACTCAACTGGATGGTCTTGTATATGTTTAGGGCTATCTAAACCTAGTTGGGTTTAATTTTTAGAGCATCATAGAAAATTTGGTGGACAGATCTTTATTTTACATGTTTCTGCCATTTTGGCATTTTAGTTAATTAATTTGTGTGATGATATTTTTGTGTTGCAATATTGTTTTCTAGCATGTATAAGTTGTGTGAACTTGTTTTCTAAGTGTTACTTAGCTATTTTAGCATGTTAGATTGTGTGGACTTGAGTTGAGAAGAAATAGGATTTATATTAATAGCATATGTTTATTCTCTAGTTATTACTTGCATATAATTTTTGATTGATTAATTTGTGTGCAAGTGATTGAATTGTTGTGTTGAGATATTAGATTCAGTACCATGTTGGTACTTATATTTTGTTAGTATCACCTCTGATATCTTGAATTTGAGTTGGTAGAAAAGCATGAGTAGCTTTGTGATGGCTATGAGAATGTTATGGAAAAATTCCCTCATGTGTGGAATTTTTGGCATAAGTTTTTGTGGTTGTGTAGCCACATATTTTTGTATTGTGTTCATAGGACCAGTAGCATTTTGATAAGGTTGTTATGAGTACTTGACCCCTAAAGTTTTCACTTGTGTGAAAACAATAGCATGAGTAGCATTACCTTGCTTAGTTTTGCACCCTATTATTTTCTACTAGTATTGTTATTGCACTAGATGCTAGTTTAGTCTTTTGTTAAATTTTTAGCAAGTGTGACCAGAGGCATTGTGACCTCTTAATGCTTTGTTATGCTAGTGGAACACCCACTGGTGTCATTGCATTTTTGGTGGAAACATTATTCCCCCACACTAGATGTATTCCTTTTATATAGTTTCATAACTAATGAGTGCCTAGTATTTTTGCTTTGGGAATTTTTGTGCTAAACAAAAATGGGTATGCTTCTGTTTGTAAGTGGTTGTAATCATGTGTGGCTTGCTAGGAAAAATCCATCTTTGGAGTGTTGATTGATTCCTCTAGTAATGCCCTTTTTTATCACTACTAGTATGTAGGAGTTGCCCTGCAAATTGATGCATTGTTTTGTTAAATGGGATATTTTTGTTATAGAAAGTATAGATGTTTTTCACTCCTGTTTTTGTGACATGGACCCTCTGGTTGTATTTCAATTACTTGATTGAAATGCATCCATTGATTCTTCATGTTTGAGTAGTACTAGATTCCTTAGCAGTTTTTGTGTTGAATTATTTTTTTCTGCCAACTTGTGTTTGGTAGATATTTGTGTATCCTTGCATGAGGACATGTTTTCATTCCCATTATGATAACATGGTTCCTTGTTTGCATTTCAGTACTTTATTTATTATGCTTGCTTGCATAGCAAATTTTTAGTAGAAACATGTCTATAAGGATTCCTCCTTTTTAGCCATTGTTTCTATTGTTCTCACTATGAGAAATTGTGTGTTTTGTGATGAGTCTATTGCTTTGTTACATTTGTGTAGGCTCACTGATTTGTAAAAGTAACTTTTACAAATCATGTGTTTCATTTATTCTTGATGTCGATTTAAACTTAATAGATTGGCTATCTTGTTCTTTTTGTGGTTGGGTTGATAGACCCATTACCATGCTTATTATTGTGCATGTTTTATACACTTTTAGTAGTCTCACCCTTGTGAAACTAAGTGTATTTTGGGCTTATTAATATCTTGGTATGAGAGTGGCACACCCACTGAATCCATGATATTAAGGTTGTGAGATATGTTCCTCCAACCTTGAGCTGTCTTGTTAAATGGCATTTCTGCCAAGTAGTTTTGTTTGATTGTTTGCCTCAATTAATAATTGTGTGATTGGTTATTATTAGATTTCCTTGCTGTATGTATTGTCATGTATTGTTGCTTGCCTTGATTGGTTCTGAATGTGTGTCCTTTATTCCTTTTACGACGTTAGAAAACGAAGAGGAAGGAAGTGTCGTGAAGATCTGTTTCAAGTTCCAGTCACTCCAAAAACCAGGGACACAAGGGATACCAGGCAAGCCATCCTGATGCTTGCTGATACAATACTTATCATTATCTATCATGCATGTTTTACCTCTGAAGTTTTACAAAAACTTGATTATCAAAACTATTTTTGATGTGGAATTTACTACTATACCATATATAGGTTACTATCATGCCAGTAGTTAAACTTGGTAATACCAAGCCCATAAGCCACCCTATGGTATTTATTACCATCAAATATACTAGTCCCTAAGTGGACATCCTAAAATTGTGATTCTACAAAACAAAGGCTTTACGGAAAAACCCGGAGAAAAGGCGGATCCTTGTTCTCCGGAGGAATGTGGAAGTGGTCATTTTTGAGAAAGTGGTGTTTTCAAAAATGACACATAACCTAGTCTTCGCCGGACAACCTTTACCGTACTGCCACCCTACCCCAACATGGGCAAGGGGCTTAACTTGAAGTTTGTTCTTATTAGTGTGTGCTATCTCAATGTGCTATAGGGGATGCGATCCTCTGAACCGAATGTCGTGGAGACATATAAAGTGTGGGATTAATTTTCCCTCCGGACGCATCAGATGAGGCATCCTGGCTTGGCGGGGATTAGCTCGGTGCCGGGGATGTGGTGAAACTCAACTGAGAGATAGGCATATTCTAGCTTGAACATAGTGGATGGTTATGATCAGATACCTGATGTTTACATACTGTTGTTACAGTCCGTGGTTGTTCACGAGAGGTGTACTGGATCTGGTGGATGTGTACACCTCTGCAGAGTACAACTTTTTCGAAGAAGCCGCGTCCTCGGATATGGACAGTTGAATGGCCATGTAGCTAGCATTGTGTCAATGTTTTCAAAAAGGAAGTTTTTGAAAGGGAAACTTTGGAAAGGAAGTGTGAACTTGTGAAGTTCGGAAAGGAATGGAAACTGATACCGTGGAGGTATCGTCGATGATGAAAAGCCAGATGATGTTATACAAAACAAAATGTTTTGCAAAGAAAACCTTTTCTACTCTAAGCAAGAATTCTGGAAACTGATTCCAAGAAATTTTGCAAAGAGAAAATATTCTTTAACAAAGTTTTACAAAACCTCTTGTACATGTGATATCGACAAGAGAAATAAAACTATAATATTTTCTTCTGAAGTATCTTCTTCAACAAAGATACAGAATAACCTGACTGCAACTATGGTGTCATCATATATGAACACCATTGACAGTGAACCCTATTTATAGCCTACCTATTCCACCATATAAGCATACTTGCATGTTGGTAAGTGATATGATGGATGTCTTGCTGAGTACATTCAAATGTACTCATTATGGTTTCGCCCCTGGTATCTACTTATCAGATTTGGAGAAGGAGTCTCCGAAGGATATCTATGAAGAGAAGTACGGAGTTGACGGCTTTGCGAACTAGGATCGTCTCCGGGTCAGCAGCCTGTAGGTTAAGGCGTGACTTGGCTCAACTACGTTGTGTTTTATTTGTCTTCCGCTGTGTTTGATAAGTTGCCTGCCCCGTGTGGCAGTTGCGTTAAACTTGATCATGTGATCATTTGTGTAATACCTTTATGTATTCGTGTAATGGATGATGTATTTCTGTGTGCCAACTTTGTATGTTGTTCACGACTGATCTTTCTGGGATCGTGAATGTATGCATACGTAGGGTTTCAGACTGCCGGTCTGGGGTCCTTACAGAGTTGGTATCAGAGCCATCCTGACCTTAGCAGACCTTAGTTAGCATGGACGTCAGATAGGAAAGAAAAGTATTTTTGAGTAAAAACCTATTTACTATCTACATTATTTTTATCTAAGGGAATTTTAGTATATTTTCCCCTCCTTATTATCTTTTCAAAAGATTATAAATGCATATCAAGGGCGTTCTTGAACAGTGGTTCGAAGGGCGGGCCTTACAGAATTGGTATCTCTCTCGGTTAAGAGTTTATTTCTTACTTGTTTGCAACTGCTCCGCTCTGTTTTTGAAACATCTCTCGTCTTTGAAGTTTTCTGTCCAGAAAATAGTTGGGGTTTCAAAAACAGATTGTTGCATAGTTTTACCTCTCTTAGTTAAAGGTTTTATCAAAACTTTACTTCTATTATCTTGTTTCTATCCAGAAACTTGTATACTTGCCGATGTCCCGAGAAGACCAAAATAATTTCCTAGCTCTACAGTGATGATGGTCAGAAGTAAATATAGTTCTTCAGCCACTTCTAGGATTTTTGGATTAGTCTAGTTTGGAGTAATTTAGCGATTACCCCATGAGTCGTTTCCCCCGACGTAGCTCCAATGGAGCCTTGCTTGTGTGTTTTGGCTTGTTTATGTGTGTCCGTAGGACTTTGTGCTATTGTGTGGTGTAGAATTTGGTTCATCTAGGCTTCTATATGTTTGCGGAGTGCTCAAAATTTGCAGATTTGTGCTTGCCCCGCTCTTGTTTTTGAATCGCCTCATGTTAAATTTTTGCAAGCAAAAATGTTTGTATAGCATTCAAAAAACAAGAATTTGTTGCTTAGACTTATACTTGTTTTCGCTTCATAATGCGACCCGTCGTGAACCACCACCATCTCCCCCACAAATAATGAAAGCACCGTTGTGCCTAATAATAGAGGACCATCAAGCCACACGAGCTGATAGCGTTGCTACCAGTGATGCACTCCAACAGATAAATCTCCAACAACGACAACCCTCAAAGAAGAAAAGGCGTGAATGCACCAACCACTACTGACCAAAACCTCTGTGTTTTGTCTGTTTGAAAAAGACTCTTTTTACCATGATTGGCTAAATGTCGCACCTTTTTATGTTCCTCTTTAAAAGACCAAACAAGAGAAAACCCCTTTTTTTAAAAAAAAAGTTATATACCTCCCTCCTCTGGAGAAAGGTGCAAAATAAGTCTTCACATGCCATGATGCGCAACCCCCTAAAAAGCTAATCAAAAGAACACGATTAAATATTCGACGTACGATGACGCCAGTCGTATCTTGTCGGACAAACATGATTAAATAGAAAGTTAACAAGACTAACATGCTTTGCCTAATCTTAGGTTGACACCTAACCAAAGCATGTGAACTACTGACAACTCTTTCTAAACCAAGGAATTAAGTGACTTACGACAACTTTTTAATCTAGTTGGTAAAAAGGAGAAGTCACGAGAAAATAAATGATGACCTATTCGTTTACTAGTCAATAGGATATCTTGTGTATCTACTTTGGAAACCAAATATTGGTAGACATTGTAGGTACTATGATATTCGAGGTTTAGAAGTTAAGTGAACGAGAGAATGGTAATGATAGAACTGGAAAACAACAGTTTTCCTGTTGTTGTTTCTTTGTGTGCTCTTGATTGAAATAAAATTGTATTTTATTCAATCTTGCTTCCTAACTTATATGGAGTTGTTAGGACTTGTTATTATGTTGTTATCTTACAATAAATCTACCCTAGAAAGTGTGTGCATGATTGGAAACTCGAATAAAAATGAAATAGCATTTGTTACCTTCTAGTTTATTAATTGGAAGTAATTGTGAGAACTAGATCTGTGTATACTTTCTTAGTAGATTTTGTGCTATGTTTTCTTTGAGTCCAGTACCATTTAGGTACTGTTATTTTGATTCTTGTACCTATGATAGCTTGCATGTCTCTTAATAGTAAAGCATGTGTAAGAATTGCTATCAATATGCACTAGTATTGCTTCACTAGATTAAATAGCATTATATTTTTATCTTGTGTGCAAAGTTTTTCATGAGTAACCAGAGGCTTAGTACCTATTTTTCCTTGGTATTAGTAGGCCATAGCCCACTGGTCCCATTGCCTTTTGGCTTGAGGATGAAAATCCCCAACCATACACATGTGTGAAAATAGCATGTTTGACTTTGTGATTGATTTCTATTTTTTCCACCATGGAAAATATAATTGTTTCTTTTCACCTATGAAAGTGAGAAGTTTATTTCTTATTAGTAAATACTAATATTTTTAGGTGTGATCCTTTTGTTAGCATAATATTCCTTAGGGGTATCATGTTAAGAAATGTTTCACTATCGTGTGCTAAAATTAAATTGTTCGCAAATAAAATAAATTCCTCTTGATTGGTAGATTGTTTGTGAATGATTTTAAATTGAGTGTATGGATTTTTGAAAAGATTTAGATAACTTTTCATTAATTTCATAGCTACTGGTTGTGTGAGTTATACCTTGCTTGTTTGCTAGTAATTGTTTAAGAAAAACATAAATTGCTAGAATTAATTTATGCATGTTTAATAGTTGTTTCATGGGATTGTTTTGATGTTTGTGCTTACTAACATGAGTAATTTTTGTGTACTGTTATTAGGTACACTTATATTCATGACTTGCTTGTTTAAGTTTAAACATCATGGTAGCATTGTTTGCTTCTCTAGAGTGAAACTAGTTTCACCACTAGAAAATGGTGATTTTTGCTCTAGTATTACCCTCTTTTTATTTTATGAGTATATGTGTTGATATAGCATGTTTAGGAATTTATTACTTCTGTTATCATGCCATGAATTATTTAGTTACATGTTCTATGGTTATAGGATATGATTATCTCCTATAGCATGCTGGTGTAGATTTGTCATACTAGTGTGTGTTATTTGTGCAGTCCTATTTTTCTATGCCTGTGTAATAGGAGTTTTATCTTGTGTGAAGATGGTGTTTTAGAGTATTTGTATGATTGAATTCATTGGTTTTTTTAGCTACTGGTTGTTTGCTAATTGTTCATGATTGATGGATTCCAAAACCTCTAATAAACAATAACCTAGTGAATAAATAGTCTATTCATCTGTGGTGTTGTTTGCTTGCTTATTGGATTTTGTTTAAATGTTTTACCTTAGCATGAGTTTATACTGGTGTTATGATTGTGCTTAAGAGTATCTTATGAAACTAAAATATCCAACTAAAATCATGAACATATTAAGTGATAGTTGCTTGTGGTGAGTAATATCCACTGTCATGGGTATTGTTCTGTCTGTTTGTGTTACCTTAGCAACCTAACCTTTGCACCCACAAGCGATATTTTTAGCTTCTTATATACCTTGTTATGAGAGTGGTACACCACTCCATATGGGTTATGTAATATGTGGGATATAGCTAGGAACTCATGTAATAATTGACGGTACATTTCCAGGTAGTTCTGCACTAACCTTAATTTTTGTTCAAACTAGGAAACAAAAGTTTTGGACCTAAAACAGTACTGGTGTACTTTTTAAAGTGAATTTGCTAATTTAGGGGAGTACCCCTCCTCCCAAGAAAAGTCAAAGGGGGGAAGCACCTGCACTCCAACAGTAACATTGTGTTTGTTGACCCTCCCTTAGTCCTCGCTTGCGAATCTCGGGGACGAGATTCTTTTTAAGGGGGGAAGACCTGTCACATCCCAATTTTGGAATACCTGTTAACACAATTGTTTTGCTAATTGATTGACAATTAAACTTTGTTTGTGACAATTAAACTTTGATTGTATTTGTTTGAGTGCAACTAAACAAACTAATTATATAAACTTACATGGCTAAGAAATTGAAAACAAAATATTCAACATATTGTTCCAATGACCTTGGCAATATTTTCTAAAGTAAATATTGATCAAAGAGTTTTCCAAAAACATCTTATGAATCCAATACTGGTTGAATATTATTCCAAGTTCTAAATTAAGAAAGAGGAAACAATAAATAAATTTTCCCTAAAAGAGTATCAGAAAAAGAGGCATTCTTAAATGCTTCACCAAAATATTATCAAATGTTTTTCCAACCTTGCAAGATTAAAAACAAAGGTATTGGAGAGCATTGACTTGCTATCTCTAGTCACATAAATATTTTGGCAAAGCATTGTTAAAGAAAAGCCAAGTGCCTTATTAAATAGAAATTCCAATATTTCTAGAAACAGAAAACTCAAACAAGTTACTATTGGAAACTTTCTTAAAATGGTTTGAAATTCATACCATTGCTTCCTTATATCAAATAAGGAACACTCACAAGAGGAGACCAAAAATTGAATCCATTAAAGTCCTGAAAACATGGTTTTTCTTCACAGCAACATTTGGGATTTTGAACAAGTTTGTTCTACAAACTTTTTCCAAATTCCATGAAATAAATACCACATGATCTATATCATAAATAAGGATGAAAACCAAAAGGGCACAAGTTTTTGAATAATTTAAGTTGCCAAAAACCCATGTTTTCTTGACAGCACCTTTTAGAAATTTGAACAAGTTTGTTCTATGAAGTAACTCAAAATGACTTGAATTTTCTACCACATAAGGAACACATCAAATAAGGAATGTGTGCCAAAAATCATCATTTTTGGAAGCTCCTAAGTATGTTAATAAATTCAATGTCCATTTATGTAAGATTTTGAATTTGAACAACTTTGAATTACCAAGTTTATCCATTTGAGCCAATTTTCATATATGTTGAGCAACTCAACTAATTAGAATTTTGGGCAAAAGGGTTTCAATTGTTGACTTTGTTTGATGGGTGAAAACAACCTTTTTCAGAAAGGACAGGGACCCATTTGTAAATACCCAAGGACCTATATGTGAGCTGAGTCACCTTCTCCTACCTCTAGCCTCTCTGTAGAATACAGCAGCCCTACTCCATGGCTTCGAGTGGAAGGAAACGTTGGGGATAAGAGGACCCCCATGTGCTTGTGGTCGGCCACTTGCTCTCCCCCCCCCCCCCACTCGAGCTAGCCTCCCTCTCTCTCTCTACTGTACAAAACTCCAAACCCTAGTCTATGGCCGCCGTCGATTGGGCCGTGTACGAGCTCGCCGCCGCTCTCCGTCGATGCCTTTAGCTCCGCCTTGTCGCGCTGACCCTCCATGAGGAAGGAATCGAGGCGGAAGGTCGCCTGGTGCCCGCGCCGTCCGATTCCCTTTTCGGGCACGGCGCACTCCGGCGAGCCATTCCCGCCTCCACGAGTCTCCTCCGCCGTCTCCGTTTGGTCCAGTGCGTTCACGGTGAGGATGTGGTCCTCCCCATGCCTTTTTCCCTCTCCCTCTCCGCGTATTTTCGTCACCGCGCCATGCTCCCTTCCGGCCGCCGCGTCGCCCTCGTCGCCGCCGCTTTTCCGGCGACTCCCGGGAAGCGAGGCTGCGCGTATTAGGTTCCCCGTGTCGTAGGCATCACGTAGATGGTTTGGAATCGCGAAACGATGGTCGTTTTCGTCGGATTAGAGCCTCGCCGGAGCATCCCCGCCGGCGAGTGACGCAGTGCTCGCGTCATGCGCGCGTCAGCTGCTGCCTTGACCGCGCGCGTGGATTTGAACCCGCTGGTGGCCCCAGCGCTCGCCTGCGTGGCAGCCGCGTGGCGGTCTGGCCCACGAGTCAGCGACTCGGGCTAGATCCCGCCGCGGTGCCAAATGTCCAGGCCGGCCCGTTTGTGGATCTGGCCCATTAGTAGTTCTTTTTCAATTTATTTTTGACAGAAACTGGTACGTTTACTTTTGGATCTAAAAGGCAACTTAAAAGATGAATTTTACCAACCAAAAATTCACAGATGTAAAGCAACAAAATATGAACCACCTCCAACTTTTAGATCTACTTTTGGATGAATGGTTTTGAAACTAAAAATGATTTGGCAACAGGTACCATAAACACCAAAATGAGCACCATTTTTATTTTACAACTCAGAATGAAGTGAGGACAATTGCATTGGAAAGCCCGTGAAATTTACTAACAGGAGCAATTAATCTTGCTTCCAAATTCATTGTATTTTGGAAATGGCATGCAATTTGGTAAAACACCAGAGAGCACTTTGGTGATTTTTATAAAATTATTAAAAATGATTTTTGATGCAAACTCAACTGGATGGTCTTGTATATGTTTAGGGCTATCTAAACCTAGTTGGGTTTAATTTTTAAAGCCTCATATAAAATTTTGTGGACAGATCTTTATTTTACATGTTTCTGCCATTTTGGCATTTTAGTTAATTAATTTGTGTGATGATATTTTTGTGTTGCAATATTGTTTTCTAGCATGTATAAGTTGTGTGAACTTGTTTTCTAAGTGTTACTTAGCTATTTTAGCATGTTAGATTGTGTGGACTTGAGTTGAGAAGAAATAGGATTTATATTAATATCATATGTTTTATCTCTAGTTATTACTTGCATAGAATTTTTGATTGATTAAATTGTGTGCAAGTGATTGAATTGTTGTGTTGAGATATTAGATCCAGTACCATGTTGGTACTTATATTGTGTTGTTATCACCTCTGCTATAGTGCTTTTGATTTGGTAGAAAAGCATGAGTAGCTTTGTCATAACTATGAGGATGTTTGGAAAAATTCTCTCATGTGTAGAATTTTTAGCACAATATTTGTGGTTGAGTAGCCACATATTTTTATGTTGTATTCATAGGACCAGTAGCATTATTCTTAAGGTTGTTATGAGTACTGGACCCCTAAAGTTTTCACATGTGTGGCAACAATAGCATGAGTATCATTACCTTGCTTGTTTTTAGCACCCTAGTATTTTCTACTAGTATGGTTATTGCACTAGATGCTAGTTTAGTCTTTTGTTAAAGTTTTAACAAGTGGACCAGAGGCTTTGTGACCTCTTAATGCTTTGTTATGCTAGTGGAACACCCACTGGTTTCATTGCATTTTTGGTGGAAACATTATTCCCCCCACACTAGATGTATTCCTTTTATATAGTTTCATAACTAATGAGTGCCTAGTATTTTTGCTTTGGGAATTTTTGTGCTAAACAAAAATGGGTATGCTTCTGTTTGTAAGTGGTTGTAATCATGTGTGGCTTGCTAGGAAAAATCCATCTTTGGAGTGTTGATTGATTCCTCTAGTAATGCCCTTTTTTATCACTACTAGTATGTAGGAGTTGCCCTGCAAATTGATGCATTGTTTTGTTAAATGGGATATTTTTGTTATAGAAAGTATAGATGTTTTTCACTCCTGTTTTTGTGACATGGACCCTCTGGTTGTATTTCAATTACTTGATTGAAATGCATCCATTGATTCTTCATGTTTGAGTAGTACTAGATTCCTTAGCAGTTTTTGTGTTGAATTATTTTTTTCTGCCAACTTGTGTTTGGTAGATATTTGTGTATCCTTGCATGAGGACATGTTTTCATTCCCATTATGATAACATGGTTCCTTGTTTGCATTTCAGTACTTTATTTATTATGCTTGCTTGCATAGCAAATTTTTAGTAGAAACATGTCTATAAGGATTCCTCCTTTTTAGCCATTGTTTCTATTGTTCTCACTATGAGAAATTGTGTGTTTTGTGATGAGTCTATTGCTTTGTTACATTTGTGTAGGCTCACTGATTTGTAAAAGTAACTTTTACAAATCATGTGTTTCATTTATTCTTGATGTCGATTTAAACTTAATAGATTGGCTATCTTGTTCTTTTTGTGGTTGGGTTGATAGACCCATTACCATGCTTATTATTGTGCATGTTTTATACACTTTTAGTAGTCTCACCCTTGTGAAACTAAGTGTATTTTGGGCTTATTAATATCTTGGTATGAGAGTGGCACACCCACTGAATCCATGATATTAAGGTTGTGAGATATGTTCCTCCAACCTTGAGCTGTCTTGTTAAATGGCATTTCTGCCAAGTAGTTTTGTTTGATTGTTTGCCTCAATTAATAATTGTGTGATTGGTTATTATTAGATTTCCTTGCTGTATGTATTGTCATGTATTGTTGCTTGCCTTGATTGGTTCTGAATGTGTGTCCTTTATTCCTTTTACGACGTTAGAAAACGAAGAGGAAGGAAGTGTCGTGAAGATCTGTTTCAAGTTCCAGTCACTCCAAAAACCAGGGACACAAGGGATACCAGGCAAGCCATCCTGATGCTTGCTGATACAATACTTATCATTATCTATCATGCATGTTTTACCTCTGAAGTTTTACAAAAACTTCATTATCAAAACTATTTTTGATGTGGAATTTACTACTATACCATATATAGGTTACTATCATGCCAGTAGTTAAACTTGGTAATACCAAGCCCATAAGCCACCCTATGGTATTTATTACCATCAAATATACTAGTCCCTAAGTGGACATCCTAAAATTGTGATTCTACAAAACAAAGGCTTTACGGAAAAACCCGGAGAAAAGGCGGATCCTTGTTCTCCGGAGGAATGTGGAAGTGGTCATTTTTGAGAAAGTGGTGTTTTCAAAAATGACACATAACCTAGTCTTCGCCGGACAACCTTTACCGTACTGCCACCCTACCCCAACATGGGCAAGGGGCTTAACTTGAAGTTTGTTCTTATTAGTGTGTGCTATCTCAATGTGCTATAGGGGATGCGATCCTCTGAACCGAATGTCGTGGAGACATATAAAGTGTGGGATTAATTTTCCCTTCGGACGCATCAGATGAGGCATCCTGGCTTGGCGGGGATTAGCTCGGTGCCGGGGATGTGGTGAAACTCAACTGAGAGATAGGCATATTCTAGCTTGAACATAGTGGATGGTTATGATCAGATACCTGATGTTTACATACTGTTGTTACAGTCCGTGGTTGTTTCACGGGAGGTGTACTGGATCTGGTGGATGTGTACACCTCTGCAGAGTACAACTTTTTCGAAGAAGCCGCGTCCTCGGATATGGACAGTTGAATGGCCATGTAGCTAGCATTGTGTCAATGTTTTCAAAAAGGAAGTTTTTGAAAGGGAAACTTTGGAAAGGAAGTGTGAACTTGTGAAGTTCGGAAAGGAATGGAAACTGATACCGTGGAGGTATCGTCGATGATGAAAAGCCAGATGATGTTATACAAAACAAAATGTTTTGCAAAGAAAACCTTTTCTACTCTAAGCAAGAATTCTGGAAACTGATTCCAAGAAATTTTGCAAAGAGAAAATATTCTTTAACAAAGTTTTACAAAACCTCTTGTACATGTGATATCGACAAGAGAAATAAAACTATAATATTTTCTTCTGAAGTATCTTCTTCAACAAAGATACAGAATAACCTGACTGCAACTATGGTGTCATCATATATGAACACCATTGACAGTGAACCCTATTTATAGCCTACCTATTCCACCATATAAGCATACTTGCATGTTGGTAAGTGATATGATGGATGTCTTGCTGAGTACATTCAAATGTACTCATTATGGTTTCGCCCCTGGTATCTACTTATCAGATTGGGAGAAGGAGTCTCCGAAGGATATCTATGAAGAGAAGTACGGAGTTGACGGCTTTGCGAACTAGGATCGTCTCCGGGTCAGCAGCCTGTAGGTTAAGGCGTGACATGGGCTCAACTACGTTGTGTTTTATTTGTCTTCCGCTGTGTTTGATAAGTTGCCTGCCCCGTGTGGCAGTTGCCTTAAACTTGATCATGTGATCATTTGTGTAATACCTTTATGTATTCGTGTAATGGATGATGTATTTCTGTGTGCCAACTTTGTATGTTGTTCACGACTGATCTTTCTGGGATCGTGAATGTATGCATACGTAGGGTTTCAGACTGCCGGTCTGGGGTCCTTACATTTCCTAAGCTCAGAAAGTCAAAACTATTGCCTCGACGTGCTGGTCCTTACAAGGTGATTGCCAAGATCAATGACAATGCTTACAAGATAGATCTTCCAGTTGATTAGTTTGGAGTGAGTAATTCCTTCAATGTTGTTGATTTGACACCATATCATGGAGATGACCTTGATGCATCGAGGTCGACGCCTTTTCAAGAGGGGGAGGATGACGAGGACATCCCTAGTACATGGCCACTTAAACAAGATGAAGTGAGACTTGGACCTATGACAAGATCAAAGTCCAAGCTCAGATAACAACAGGTGAATTCACTCCTTATTGATTATGATGTTTGTGATTATGAGAACTTTATACTACCTAAGTCAATGCATTTATGTATGATCAGGGTTATTGATAACACAAGCATGATGGGTGAAAACAAGAGGAGGTGGAAAACAAGATGGAGTTGATGGAAAATAAGACTACAAGTGGAGAAAACAAGTGTACCATGGTGAAAACAAACATACAAGATGGTGAAAACAAGACTACCATGGTGAAAACAAGAGTACAAGATGGTGAAAATAGTCATGCAAGTGTGGAAAACAACCATTAGTTTGTTATTCCACACTATAAGGGAGAAATAACAAGTGGGAGGCGCACCCTAGAAGCCCTATGCGCCTATACAAATCCTACTTCAAGTAGGTATGGTCTGTATACCATAATTGGCCGAACCCCCTAATGTTGGGTTGGTTTGTATCCTCTCTTAGAGTCCAAGTTGGATTCCTAGTCCTCGTAGGAGTCCTAGTCCTAGTAGGGGTGGTGCTTGTGCAAGGAAGCCTTTGTGGCCGCACCACCACCTATATATACTCCCCTCCTGCGAGTTGTGGAGACAGAACAAGTTTAAACCAAAGAAACCCTAGCCTTGAGATTGTATTGCTGCTAAGCATTCATCTTGAAGTATTACCAAGTCAAAGTTGCATGATATCTTGTTATTCCATTAGGAATAGGGGGATACAGGACCACTTGTAATCTTTGAGTACTTGTGCAAGAGTGTGTAGTTGAGAATATCCAAAGGGCTTGATTGTTGTTGCATCTGGCAACAGGGGTCATCCAAGTGAGAGGTCTCAGTGTAGCACTAGTTATCACAAAATCCAGAAAATCCACAAAAAGAGAGAGAAGTTTTTTGATAAGATTGATCACATTCAATTATTCTTAGTTTAAATCTCATAGGGTTGTTTTCCTAGTAATAATAGGTTAAATTCTGTTATTCTTCATATTGGTACGATGACTTGAATAAATGTTTTAGTATTGTATTCCATAGAATAGCTATTGTTATTCTAGCATATTATACTTTCTTGCATGCTTGAGTGATCTCTAGATAATTTGTCATGCTATGATAATTTTAGATGATTTTGTGCCATAAGTTGTTATTTGCATGCTTAATTTTTGAGGCATTGATTAGATTGTTATGTTGATATTACTAGCATGTGTAGGTGCTGTTTTCTCTGTTCTTTGGATGCTATCCTTATAGATATATCATGTTAAAATAAATCTTGTTTAATGATCTCTTATTGTTATGCGTGTATGCATGTCTAAATAGCCCCTTTTGCATCTCTAGTTTTAGTGGTCATTTTGCTCCATGATTATTTTCATGAATTGAGTGATGCCATGATATGTTTGGTATTGATTTTTCTCTGTTATTAGGTTGCTTAGCTACCGGTTATATTATTTCTCCATGTTTAGAAAAGCATGTGTTACTATGGGGTTGTAATACTGCTTGTTATTAATTTCCTGTGCATGTGTAGTTGTTTTAGATTGTTTTCTTGTTATTTTGTTCGTCCTCATGAATGAACAGAGAGTCATTTAACCTTATTTGAGCATGATATGATAGTGGCACACCCACTGGACTCATGCCATTTTGGTTGAGGATCCATAGCACCTATTCTAGTGCTATTCATGTGTGTTTTCTGTGCATGTTGTGCTCGTTGGTGTGCACCCTAGTAATATTATTTGTGAGTGTACTTGTTTGGTGAAATGCTTGCTGTATGTTTAGTCTTTGCAAAGTGCTTGCCTTTTTTTTGGGTTCTGATTGGGTGTTCTCCTTTTTGAGTTTACGACGTTAGATAACGAAGACGGTATTATCTCCTGGAGAGGTTTTTATTGCAACTCTTGTTTATTTCAAGAGCAAGACCAAGACCAGTGCCAAGGCAAGCCAGTCTAAATGCTTGCTATTGTTTTACTTATCATTATCTATCATGCATGTTTTACTTCTGAAGTTTTACAAAAGTTTGATCCAAAAGCTATCTTCTTAGTGGACTATACCACTACCCATTTTTTTATGTATCTAATATGCTATATCCACTATATAATCTTGGTGTTACCAAGCCCTTTAGATATTTTAGTATCATCACTTAAGAAACTTAAGTCCCTTAGTGGACATTTTAACTTGATGTTTTTGGAAAAAAACAAAAGCATTGGAAAAAGCCCGAGGAAAGGTGGGACCTTGTCCGAGGGAGGTATGTGAAGAAGGAAATGTTTCCGACTTGTTTTCCAAAAATGACACATAACCTAGTCCTTGCCAGACAACCAAGCCGTGTTGCCACATTACCCCAATATAGGAACGGGGTCTAGCTAAAATCTTGTCGGTGTTAGCCCGTGTCTACCTCAATGTGCTATAGGGGTTAGAGTCCCCCGAACCGAGTTGTCGCCAGAAAGGAAAACATGGGACATTCTGAGTGTGGGGATTAAGTTCGCCACCGGTTACAACAGTTGGGTCTCCTGTCATGGCGGTGTGTTGTCAGGGGAAACCGGATCGATACGGCTGACTCACTCGGTGTCGGGGAGAACAACCCCAGTTGAAGAGGTAGCCATTTACTAGCGCTTGCATAGTAGATAGTTAGGACCAGTTATCCGATGTTTGCATACTGTCTTGGACAGTCGGTGGTTGTTCATGTCGGATGTACTAGATCTTGTGGATTGTGTACACCTCTGCAGAGTAAAACTATTCAGAATAGCCGCCTCCTCGGATATGGACAGTTGAATGGCCATGTAGCTAGCATTGTGTCAATGTTTTCGAAAAGCTTGAAATATATTTTGGAATTGTATCTGGGAGGTACGTGGAAAGGGAATGACTGTACCTTTGAGGTACTGGAAAAATGATGCTTTTGAAGTTGTGATCTTCCAAGAAGTTTTGTAAGGAGAAATGTTTTCTTTATTTAGAATGCTTTATCAAAACCTTGTGGACATGTTATATCTACAAGAGAAATGATATATCTTTTGAAGTATCTTCTTCAACAAAGAAAAATAAAACTTGTGCAACTATGATGAGTCTTAAATTCATCATGGCTAGTTGAACTCTAATTAAAGCCTTCCTACCACCTATCTTTGCATACTTGCATGTTTAGCTTTCATTTGGGGTGTCTTTCAAGTACATTCCAATGTACTCACAATGGTTTCGTCCCTGGCTATTTTCTTAGCCAGACTTTGAGCAGAAATCCAGAGAACCTGAAGAAGATGGTGTCACTAACGACTGTGCAAACTAGGAACGTCTCCGAGTCAGTAGTATGTAGGTAGTCAAGGCATGAGTTAAGTTTTCCACGAGTGTGTTTTGAAGACTTCCGCTGTTTTAGTGTGTGTTCCTGTCCTGCGTGGCAGTTGTTTTTCAACTGAGTCATGTGACCAGTTGTGTAAGCCATGTATTCGTGTAGTGGATGTTGTATTCTGCAATGCCAACTCGAGTATGTTGTTCACGACTAACTGATCATGGGATCGTGAATGTATGCATACTGGAGGTCTCGGACTGCTAGTCTGGGGTCCCCACATGATTCCTCTTTCTATTGGTGTTTCTACTGTTTTGCAGGATTTCGATGATGTTTTTCTAGAAGAAATACCTCCAGGGCTGCCACCATTGAGAGGGATTGAGCACCAAATTGATTTAATTCCTGGATCATCATTACCAAACCAAGCTCCCTATAGGAGAAATCCCCAAGAGACATAGGAAATTCAGAAACAAGTACAAGATCTTCTTGATAAAGGTTATATTCGAATAAGCATGTCCCCTTGTGTTGTTCTTGTTATTTTGGTTCCTAAGAAAGATGGTACTTGGCGCATGTGTGTAGATTGTAGAGCAATTCACAACATCACTATTCGTTATCGTCATCCTATACCATGTTTGGAAGACATGTTCGATGAATTAAGTGGTGCTGTTGTTTTATCCAAAATTGATTTGCGTAGTGGTTATCATCAAATAAGAATGAAAGAGGGGGATCACTGGAAAACAGCCTTTAAAACAAAATTTGGTTTATATGACTGGTTAGTAATGCCATTTTGATTAACTAATGCACCTAGTACTTTCATGAGATTAATGAACCATGTTTTGAGAGATTTTATTGGCAAATTTGTGGTTGTTTACTTTGATGATATTCTCATATATAGCCACAATGAACATGAACACATTGATCATATTAGACAAGTTTTGCATGTGCTAAGAGAAAATAAATTGTATGGAAATTTAGAGAAGTGCACTTTTTGCAAAGATAAGGTCATATTTCTAGGTTATGTTGTTTCTAAACATGGGATTGAAGTGGATGAATCTAAAATTGAAGCAATTAAAAATTGGCCAATTCCCATGAATGTTAGTCAAGTAAAAAGTTTTAATGGACTAGCTGGTTTTTATAGAAGATTTGTGAAAGATTTTAGTACTATTGCTGCCACTTTGAATGATTTGACAAAGAAAGGTGTAAATTTCAAGTGGGGGGTTGCTCAAGATATTGCTTTTGATACTTTGAAAAATAAGTTGATTTTAATAGTTATCAATAATTGAAAGGTGTAAATTTCAAGTGGGGGGTTGCTCAATTGGTAGCATCAAATTGACCAAATTTTAATAGTCAATTTGAAATTGAATGTGATGCTAGTGGCATAGGTATTGGAGGTGTCTTAATGCACTTGTTAGAGTTCTTGAAGTTTGGAAACATTATTTGTGGCCAAAAGAATTTATTATACATTCTGATCATGAGGCATTAATTGTTTTAAAGAGCCAATTTAATCTTAATAAGAGACATGCTAAATGGGTAGAATTCATTGAATCTTTCCCATACATTATTAAACATAATAAAGGATTAGATAATGTGGTTGTTGATGCTTTGTCTAGGAAAAACATGTTACTCACTAAATTGGATGTTCAAGTTTCGGGTTTGGAGAATTTAAAACCACTATATGCTGAAGATAAAGACTTTTCTACACCATATGCTAAATGTTCTAATGTGAAGGCTTGGGATAAGTATCATATACATGATGCATTTTTGTTTAGAGCTAACAAATTGTGTATTCCCGAGTGTTCTTTGCGTTTGATGTTATTGCAGGAATATCATAGGGGTGGATTAATGGGACACTTTGGACGTGAGAAAACATTACTTATGTTGGCTGACAATTTTTATTGGGCACATATGAGAAGAGATGTTTATAGATTTGTGCAAAGGTGCATTACTTGCAATAAGGCCAAATCAAAGCTAAAACCCCACGGTTTGTATACTCCATTACCTGCACTAACTACACCATGGGAAGATATAAGTATAAATTTTGTGCTAGGTTTACCAAGGACAAAAAGGGGGCATGCTTTTATAATTGTGGTAGTGGATAGATTCTCTAAAATGTCAAATTTTATTGCTTGCCACAAGAGCGACGATGCGTCGCATATTGCTAATCTGTTTTTCAGGGACATAGTGTAACATCCAAGTATGAAAACCCTTAGTTGTTTTACTTATTTGTTTAATTTATGCAATGCATCATGGCATCATTCTCATTTTTATTTCTGTTTGCATTGTTTTCATATGAATTTCAAACTTGTTGTCAACTTCTGTTTTCACACTTGTCTGTTACAACCTTTCAAATAAAGAAGTGCAAACTAAAAACCTCTTTGTTTTCAAGCAATCCATTGTAATTCATCCATTAAGTTGTTGCTAAAATCAATTACTCCATTAAATCAATTATTTCCAAGTCATTTTCCAAACTCAAAACAATTATCAAATCATCAAACTTTTGAATCCATGATGTTCAACACAACTTGGTATTCTTCAAAACATTCTAAACCCTAGGGGAAACCCTATTGAAAACACCTTATTTTCTAAATATTAATTACTATGGCAATTTTCACTTAAATTGGTTCAATTTTGAAACAGCAATCAAACATTTGTAATTTTGAAAACCAAAACTACCAAGTGGTTTCTTTTCACCTAAGAAGCTTATCCAATTTTTTCCAAAATTTTATCTAAGTTAAAACCTATCTATTTCTTCCAAAAGCATTTGCTACAAAATAAAATAAAATAGAAAGAATAAAAAGGAGAGGAGCAGCAGCAACTAGACCCAGCCCAGCCCACCTGTGTTGGCCCGTTACCTCCTCTTCTACCTCCGTACAGGAGGTGACGCAATGGAGGACAGCGACAGGAGACCCTCCCTCAACCACTCGATGGTCCATCCCTCTCCTATATCTTCTCCCCTCCCCTCCCGAGCCAAACCCTAACCCTAGGTCGTATCTCTTCCCTCCTATCCCCCAGCCGCCGCCACCATCGAGGGAGAGATCCTCCTCTGTACTGTGCCACGGCCATCGCCGCCGGAGCACATCGCCGCCGCACCTGTCCGCCTCCGGCCATCCCGAGGACCCCCACGCGAAGCCGGTACCATCTTCTTTCCATTCCCACTCTTTCCCTCTCCTTTTTCCTGCGGATCGGTCACCGATTTCTTCCACGAAGATCACCTCGAGTGCCCTCTGTTCGTTCATGTCTGTAACGATCTGAAGATCGTGTGCTTGCAGGTTCAGATAACATCTCGTTGGCAGAGGTTAAAACCAACCAGCACCTCATCCAATCAACAAACGCAGCGATACCCTGCTGGTTTGATGCGCGCGCAGTGAAGCCAGAGGTTGCGGGTTCGATTCCCAGCCCCACTCTTTTCCTGCTCTTTTTCTGTTTTAATTCGGTACAGCCAGTACCAACACCTTAACCTGTTCAGAGGTGCAGTCCCACCAACAAAAACCGCACTAGCCTAGTGGTTGAGTTCCTTTGCATCAACCAGGAGGTGGAGGGATCAAGTCCCCTCTCTCCCAAATAAAACAACTTTTATTTTTTACAATGGTTTGGTACTGGGATATTTAGCAAATCACCACTAAGCCCCTGGCCCTTATTTCTAGCCCCTGGAAAATTTTTTCCTAAGTCCCTAGATGCATTAAAATGGCAGATTGCACCCTATAATTCTAAAATGCATAACAAATTCATTTTAACTCCAATTTTCACTTTTTAAATATGTTTTCTGTCCAAAATTAAATGCTCTATCCAAATATAAAATTTGTTTACTGTTTTGAATATTTTAAATTGGTGCAAAATTTGAATTCTTGTCAAATTCCCTTAAATTTGCAAAATTCATAACTTGTTCATAAAAATTCCAAATTTCACAAACCAAATATGTTTTTCAATCAACTTTTCATGTACTTTCCAAATATAAATTTTGTTTTCTGGTTTGAATAATTTAAATTGCCTAAACAATTTAAATCTTGATTAATGCAATTAAAAATTGTTTAATATTGTTTAATTCATAATTAAATAATCCAAAGTCCAATTTCAAAATGTGAAACATGTAATCCAACTAAAATTTGATAACCTTTTCAAATATCAACTTTGTTATTTGTTTTGCACCCTTTAACTTGATGAAAACAACAACTACTTGTTTAACACCATTAAGTAACAATAATTTCCAAACTTGAGTAAAGTTTTCTAAAAATGGTTAACTATCATTCCAATTGCATTTAAATTGTTATCTTCTTGTTATTCATCATGCATGCATCATGCTAACTCACCAACACCTGATGCTTAGTGTTAGAACAATTAATTCAACTCTAAGGCATGGGTTTGCCATATGCAATCTTTGCATATGGAATCCATTTAAACTTGTGTATCATATCCACTAGTTTATTTTGGTGCATCTATTAAACATGACATGCATCATCCCAATGTTTGTGCACATATGTCATGTATTGATTGCCGTCTTCCTTCGTTGTTGTTTTTGCTTCTTCTCGCTTAGACGACGACGTTGGTACCGACGAGCCTTACGACACCACTACCCAGGACCTAGCCCAGTACCCGGCTGCTGAGCTTCCAGGCAAGTTATCACTCACATGAATCATCGAGTTCTCTTCCACACTTGTTGTCGATACTATCCTTTTGTCTACTATTGCTAGCCCTATGTATCGTTGCTATTCTCCGAACCCATCACATGATTCCCTGAACCAATGATATTGCCTCACCTCCATACCCACAGCCTTTGTTTGTGCCTGTTCTTATCTAGCATGCTTAGGGTTGCTTTTGCTCGAGCCTGTTGTCGGTTACTTCTTTTACTAACGTGCTGTTATTATCTGTTATCGTTCCGGGGGCTCGATGTTAATCAATCAATCCTGTTACTGCTGCTGTTAATAATAATTTGATGATAAGGCACCGGCAGGAGGCCCTTTGTGGTTTTGAGGCCTGCTAGTGTCGACCCTAATAGGAAAAGGGTCTTGTCTACTGATCCATGATGAGCGCACTACCCGCATGTGGGAAGCGAGTATGGGCGCCCCCCTCAACTTGACTCGATTCGCATCTCGTCCAAATCGCCGTACTAGTTCGGGCTTTCCATTTGCTGCATCATATGCAGGTACGAACCCGAGGCCAGGGTGGAACTTTTGTAGTCGGCATTTAGGGCGGCGTGGTCTTCCAGTGCTATGAGGGTCCTCCTTTTCTTCGGGGGGCTCGATTAGCCGCGCACGCACAGCACGCGGTGCTTTGGGCTTGATGCGAAGAACAGTTGGTTGTGTTGAGTGTCTCGCTTGGTGGGTTTGATTCCCATCTGGCGGGATATTCTTACGTGTACGGTTACTATGGTGCACCCCTGCAGGGATAAATCTTCTCGAGAAGCCGTGTTTTCCGCGGTTATGGATTACTTGGTGAAAGTACTGGCTAACAAGTACTCAGAACAACTTAAACATAATGATAACCATGTTTCACCCAATGACTAATAACTTGACTAGTAATAGGTTATTCACACAATAACTTGATTCACCTTATTACAACCGCGTGAGTTATCCTCGGATTGCTTCTTCGGATAAGGGGCGAGATCCAGGATGGGTTTGTTTGAAGTTATCTTTCAGTTGGTTACAATTCCTCGATCTTATCTTTTCTATTAGCCGGACACAAGTAGTTATCTCTGTAGTTGGTTAGAGCAGCCCGCTGCAGCTTTTATTATACCTATCTTCTTCCGTTGATCCCAAGCATCAATGCTTGTGTTGACGGGTAACTCCTTGATGAAGTGTGAGTCTTGCTTGCCAGTACATCAAATGTACTGACCCCGTTGGGGCTGTGGTTTACGCAGAGTACGACTACGGCTACGATGATCACCAGGATGGCTACTTTGTGGAGTTCGACGACACTGCAGACGAGTAGATGGCTGGACCCCGGGCAGGATCCAGGACCTACGTGGATGGGCTTCGTTTTTCGTTATTTTCTCCGGCTTCTTAAGCCTTGGATTTGTCTGTACTCAGACCCATTTGATTGCTTCCGCTGATGTAATGGATGATATGTTGGGACATGTGTCCTCTGGATGAGTGTTTTGCTATCTCTGCCTTAGTGAAGGCTATTTGCAAACTTATTTCATTCTTTTGTGTCTTAGAGACAGTTTGTGCTATCATTTCGTTCAAAGCTGTTGACGTACAGTGCGTGCTTGAATATGAAGTACGTCGACAGTAGTGCCTTAGGTTCCTAGCGGATAGTTTACTTCGACGGTGGGAGCAGGGCTTGTGTTGTCGCGCATAAGCGCAGGCCTACCAGGAAGCTGGGACGTGGGAGCAGGTATGCCCCATAATCCAAGCACCTGACTTCCAGTTCGTGCGATGAGTATCCTCTAGAAACCGGGGTGCGACAAATGGTATCAGAGCCTGTCTGCCTGTAGGATCCCTTTTTTTACTGGTCGTAGTTGAGTCTAGAAACTATTTTGTAGCTATATAGGAAAAATGAAACGTGAGAGTAGGAATTCTGCCATTTTTCTTCTTTCCCCACCCACCCACCCTTTTCTGGTAAGGAAGTGCAACGTTGTTTTCTGTTCTCACCTAAACTTTCAAGTTAGGATTTCACGTGTTTTGGGTTCTCCTTAGTACCTCAGGACTTTTGGTCTCGTTTTCCCGATGTTGCTTCGATATCATGTTCTTTTCAACATCCTTTTCGTCCGTTGAACCTTGTTGTTGTTTTTCCACATCCTTTTTCTTCTACCGGAGTCTAATCAAAACCTTTCCCAATCATCTGTAGATGGGTCTCAGCTACTACCCGCAGGTGGTTCGCATGACTCGCTGTGAGAGCACCGCCGGTTTTCCGGAGATGCTGAGAGACATGGTTACCTATCTGGGGTTCCGTTGGGCACCAGAGTACCAGGTCTACGAGCACCAGCGAGAGTTTGACCAGACCTTCTACCGGGCCATCGTCTACATTCTGTCGGATGATGGCAGGAGCATTGTCCACCAGTACGAGGCAGTAGGGTCCACAGTGGATATGGCAGTGCAGCAGGCAGCGTACGTAAGTCTCACCGTCCTCCGTGCTGACTACTGGGGGTTTGATAAGTCCAGTTTTCGTCACATCCCCCGTGGTTACATCACGGCAGCGGGAGTTCACTTCACTGTCCACCGCGACCTGGATACCTACGAGACTGATAGCTCCAGGCTGCAGACCACTGCACAGTTCGCTAGTCACAGTGATGCCGTTGCCTCCACACTTGCTCAGGAGTTAGCCTCAGTCAGGGAGCAGCTCTGTCTGGCTTTGACTCGTCTGGCGACGTACACCACAGACTTCGTTGGAGACGAGCGCTTTGCACGTTTCCAGCAGACACTGGGTTTTCCTCTGCCAGATGCTGGAGGTTACGAGCCGATCAGAGGCCCACTTCTCGACCTTGGAGCTGGTTACACGGGGATTCCACGCTTTGGAGCACAGGGAGAGGACGCTTTCTACTTCACCACACCGAGAGTTGCTCTCAGAGCAGTTCCTATCTACATGGATCGTCGTGATACCTACTTCCGTGGGGTTCCTCCTCACCGTATCTCTCGTCGTACTACTCACCGCCGTCCTGCGTGATGAGCATGGGAGTACCGATGTATCCGTTACTAGCTGTGTCTAGTTTATCCTTTCGTTTTCGAACCATGTATTGGTCTGTTGGATATTCTGATGTATTTGAACTCATGATGTACCTGTTGGTTATCTATTCATGCGTCGGAATAATCTCTCTTTCGGTTGCTGAGTTTATCCCTTCCTATTGTTGTGCTAAAATGCATTTCTGTTCAGGATGCCTCCAACAAGGAACACGCCTGAGCCACCGCCGATCGCTGAGCTCTTGACTCAGATGACTCAGGTCATGGCTCAGATGGTCCAGGTTCAGAACCACCAGAACAACCACCACCAGACTGCTCCAAGGGTCACCATCAAGGACTTCCTCAGTGTGGGTCCCAAGGCTTTCGTGGCAACACGCGAGCCGCTGGATGCTGATGACTGGATCCGTGACGTAGCAAGAGCCCTGGAGATTGCTCATGTTGCGGAAGAGGACAAGGTCAACTATGCTGCTTACCTGCTGAAGGGTCAGGCAGCCTCGTGGTGGGAGAACTACCAGGCCATGAGAGCTGGCTATCCTATCACTTGGGGTTGCTTCAAGGATGCCTTCCTGAAGTACCACATCCCCGATGGTCTCATGGAGAGGATGCGTGAAGAGTTTTGCTCGCTGAAGCAGGGCAAGCTCGACGTCATCGGCTACCAGAACGAGTTCAATCGCCTCGCTCGGTATGCTGGAGACGAGGTGTCTACTGAGACCAAGAAGATGGCAAGGTTCCGCCGAGGTTTTAACCCGGAACTGAAGTACGCTCTCACAAACATCAAGTGCAAGGACTTCGTCGAGCTCGTGAACACCGCGCTCAATGAGGAGAATGGGCGCAAGGCGTTCGAAGAGTCGCGCAAGCACTCGCGTGAGGGTGGTTCCTCCTCCAACATGACCACCCCTCCGCAGAAGCGCCGCATCTGGGTGCCAAACAGTGCTGTCACTAGGGCTCCAAATGCCCAAACTTCTCCAGGCTTTGGTCCCTGCCCACCCAACCCAGCTCAGATGCATGGGCAGAGGTTTGCAATGGCGCAGCCAAGGCCAGATCCTCCGCGTGTCGTCACTTGCTTCAAGTGAAAGGAGACTGGGCACTACGCAGATAAGTGCACTCAGAGGATGCTGCCTTCTCCACCACCTCGCCCCAACACCAACCAGGCGATGGTCCGCGCTCCTCCGCATAAGGCCTTCAACACCAACACCAGGCCTGTTGGGAGGACCGCAAGGGTGAACCACGTCAAGGTTGACACAGCTGAGGAATCTGCCGACGTTGTTCTCGGTACATTACCCGTAAACTCTAACCCAGCTAAAGTGTTGTTTGATACCAGAGCATCGCATTCGTTCGTGTCAAAGATCTTTGCTACAGCAGTTAAACTACCTTTTGTTGGTTTGGGTTCCCCGCTAGTAGTAAACTCTCCTGGAGCAACTATGCAAACTTCCAAGATCAGTCATGAGAATCAGATCTTAATTGGAGGTCACATATTCCTTGCTTCCCTCATTCTGCTTGGCAATTCAGACATTGATTTCATCCTTGGCATGGATTGGTTGAAGGCCAATAAAGCTACGATTGATTGTGCTAAGAAGTCAATAACTCTGTTCCACCCTTCCGGCCAGATAGTCTATTCTCCAAGTGAATCAAGTTCTGTTCAGCTGTACACAATAGATGCAAAACCTCTTCCTGCAATTGAGAATGTTCCGGTGGTTTGTGAATTCCCTGACGTCTTTCCAGAAGAGTTGCCAGGGATGCCTCCGGACAGAGCAGTTGAGTTCGTGATCGAGCTTGAACCAGGTACTGCTCCAATCTCTAAGCATCCATACAAGATAGCTCCTCCTGAACTGAAGTTGTTGAAGGAGCAAATCGATATGTATATGGAGAAAGGTTACATTCAGCCTAGTTCCTCCGCTTGGGGTTGCCCAACTCTGTTCGTAGCCAAGAAGGACCAAACTAAGAGACTCGTGGTTGACTATCGTCCTCTCAACGAGAAAACTATCAAGAACAAGTATCCAATTCCTCGTATCGATGATCTTTTTGATCAACTTGCTGGAGCCTCAATATTCTCAAAGTTGGACTTGAGGATGGGTTACCATCAGATAAAGATCAGGAAGGAAGATATTCCTAAGACAGCCTTCACCACTCGCTACGGTCTATATGAATACACCGTCATGTCCTTTGGTCTCACCAATGCACCGGCGACCTTCTCAAGACTCATGAATTCTGTCTTCCATGAATACCTCGACAAGTTCGTTGTGGTATATCTTGATGACATCCTAGTCTACTCAAAATCCGAGGAAGAGCATGGAGAACACCTTCGTCTCACTCTCATGAAACTTCGCGAGCATCGTCTGTATGCCAAGTTTTCCAAATGTGAGTTCTGGATTCCAGAAGTTGCATATCTTGGTCATATCATCTCTGCCAAAGGCATTGCCATTGATCCTGAAAAGGTTAAGGCAATTGTTGATTGGAAACCCCCTAAGACGGTGAAGCAAGTCAGAAGTTTTCTTGGCTTGGCTAGCTATTGCCGTCGTTTCGTCCAAAACTTTTCCAAGATTGCCAAACCTCTCACTGATCTCACAAAGAAGGACAAAAAGTTCGTTTGGACTCCACAATGTGATGAGAGTTTCAACCTTCTGAAGACTAAACTCACTTCCACACCTGTTCTAGTTGGCCCCGACACTACCAAACCTTTCCAGATATTCTGTGATGCATCTCTCCAAGGCCTAGGAGCAGTTCTTATGCAAGAACGTCAAGTTGTGGCTTATGCTTCACGTCAGTTGAACCCACATGAGCAAAACTATCCCACACATGATCTTGAACTTGCAGCAGTTGTGTTTGCCCTCAAGAAATGGAGACAATACTTGTTGGGTAACAAAACTGAAATCTTTTCCGATCACAAGAGTCTGAAATACATCTTCACTCAGCCAGATCTGAACCTCAGGCAAAGGAGATGGATTGAGAAGATTAAAGACTTTGATCTCACCATTTCTTACACTCCAGGCAAGGCTAATGTTATGGCCGATGCTCTCAGTCGCAAATCCTATTGCAATAATCTCATGATCATGGAAAGCCAACCTCCACTTCATGAAGAATTCCAGAAGCTGAACCTTGGTCTTGTTCCTCAAGGCTATCTTGCTAGCTTGACAGCCAGTCCAACTCTCGAGGACAAGATTCGTTCTGAACAACTTCGTGATAATGAAATCAAGAAGATGGTAGAGCAAATCAAAGAGGGCAGTGATAAGTTCAAGTCCTTCTCTATTGATGACAAAGGAACTGTGTTCTTTGAAGGACGCATTGCAGTTCCTCAGGTTCAAAGTCTCAAGGATATCATTCTCAAGGAGGCTCATGAAACTCCCCTATCCATTCACCCTGGAAGTACAAAGATGTACCAGGATCTCAAGACTCTGTATTGGTGGTCTGGCATGAAACGTGAAATTGCTCAATACGTTTCTGAATGCGACGTTTGTCAACGTGTTAAGGCAGTCCATCAGAAGACAGCAGGTCTACTCCAACCTCTGAAAATTCCTGAGTGGAAGTGGGACATGATTGAAATGGACTTCGTTACTGGGTTTCCAAAGTCCAAGAAGGGCAACGATGCAATCTTCGTTGTTATTGATCGTCTCACTAAGGTTGCTCACTTCTATGCTGTAAAGGAAACTATCTCAGCTAGCCAGTTAGCAGAGCTCTACACAGCAAAGGTTGTTCCTCTTCATGGTGTTCCATTGGAAATAAGCTCAGACCGTGGAAGTATTTTCACTTCTCATTTCTGGAAAAGCTTTCAAGAAGCATTGGGCACCAAACTTCTGTTCAGCACAGCTTACCACCCTCAGTCTCAGGGGCAAGTCGAAAGAGTCAATCAGATTCTCGAGGATATGCTCAGAGCATGTGGTCTCTCCTTTGGCATGAAATGGGAGGATTGCCTTCCATATGCTGAATTCTCCTACAACAACAGCTACCAGGCAAGCCTAGGCATGGCACCGTTTGAGGCACTGTATGGTCGCAGATGCAGGAGTCCAATAAATTGGTCTGGAGCTGGTGAACGTTCACTCTTGGGCCCTGACATTGTTAAGGAAGCCGAGGAGAAAGTTCGTATCATTCGTGACAACCTCAGGATTGCTCAGTCTCGACAGAAGAGCTATTATGATAGCAAGCACAGGGATATGGTCTATGCACCTGGTGATAAGGCATATCTCCGTGTAACTCCCCTCAGAGGAACTCATCGTTTCGGTGTGAAAGGAAAGCTTGCACCAAGATACATTGGCCCTTTCAACATCCTCTCAAGACGTGCAGAGAATGCTTATCGTCTTGAACTTCCAGAAAAACTATCCAAAGTGCACGATGTGTTCCACGTGTCACAACTCAAGAAGTGTTTCAAAGATCCAGATCGTGCAGTTGATCATGATTCTATCGAACTGCAAGATGATCTATCTTATGAGGAGCACCCTATTCGTATTCTCGATGAGACCGAGCGTAAGACTCGCAACAAGAGCACCAAGTTCTTGAAAGTCCAATGGTCGCATCATTCTGATAAAGAGGCAACGTGGGAGACCGAAGAGGATCTTCGCAAGAAGTATCCGGACCTGTTCATTTCTCAGTAGGGAATCTCGGGGCGCGATTCCTTCAAGGGGGGGCGTTTTGTAACATCCAAGTATGAAAACCCTTAGTTGTTTTACTTATTTGTTTAATTTATGCAATGCATCATGGCATCATTCTCATTTTTATTTCTGTTTGCATTGTTTTCATATGAATTTCAAACTTGTTGTCAACTTCTGTTTTCACACTTGTCTGTTACAACCTTTCAAATAAAGAAGTGCAAACTAAAAACCTCTTTGTTTTCAAGCAATCCATTGTAATTCATCCATTAAGTTGTTGCTAAAATCAATTACTCCATTAAATCAATTATTTCCAAGTCATTTTCCAAACTCAAAACAATTATCAAATCATCAAACTTTTGAATCCATGATGTTCAACACAACTTGGTATTCTTCAAAACATTCTAAACCCTAGGGGAAACCCTATTGAAAACACCTTATTTTCTAAATATTAATTACTATGGCAATTTTCACTTAAATTGGTTCAATTTTGAAACAGCAATCAAACATTTGTAATTTTGAAAACCAAAACTACCAAGTGGTTTCTTTTCACCTAAGAAGCTTATCCAATTTTTTCCAAAATTTTATCTAAGTTAAAACCTATCTATTTCTTCCAAAAGCATTTGCTACAAAATAAAATAAAATAGAAAGAATAAAAAGGAGAGGAGCAGCAGCAACTAGACCCAGCCCAGCCCACCTGTGTTGGCCCGTTACCTCCTCTTCTACCTCCGTACAGGAGGTGACGCAATGGAGGACAGCGACAGGAGACCCTCCCTCAACCACTCGATGGTCCATCCCTCTCCTATATCTTCTCCCCTCCCCTCCCGAGCCAAACCCTAACCCTAGGTCGTATCTCTTCCCTCCTATCCCCCAGCCGCCGCCACCATCGAGGGAGAGATCCTCCTCTGTACTGTGCCACGGCCATCGCCGCCGGAGCACATCGCCGCCGCACCTGTCCGCCTCCGGCCATCCCGAGGACCCCCACGCGAAGCCGGTACCATCTTCTTTCCATTCCCACTCTTTCCCTCTCCTTTTTCCTGCGGATCGGTCACCGATTTCTTCCACGAAGATCACCTCGAGTGCCCTCTGTTCGTTCATGTCTGTAACGATCTGAAGATCGTGTGCTTGCAGGTTCAGATAACATCTCGTTGGCAGAGGTTAAAACCAACCAGCACCTCATCCAATCAACAAACGCAGCGATACCCTGCTGGTTTGATGCGCGCGCAGTGAAGCCAGAGGTTGCGGGTTCGATTCCCAGCCCCACTCTTTTCCTGCTCTTTTTCTGTTTTAATTCGGTACAGCCAGTACCAACACCTTAACCTGTTCAGAGGTGCAGTCCCACCAACAAAAACCGCACTAGCCTAGTGGTTGAGTTCCTTTGCATCAACCAGGAGGTGGAGGGATCAAGTCCCCTCTCTCCCAAATAAAACAAGTTTTATTTTTTACAATGGTTTGGTACTGGGATATTTAGCAAATCACCACTAAGCCCCTGGCCCTTATTTCTAGCCCCTGGAAATTTTTTTTCCTAAGTCCCTAGATGCATTAAAATGGCAGATTGCACCCTATAATTCTAAAATGCATAACAAATTCATTTTAACTCCAATTTTCACTTTTTAAATATGTTTTCTGTCCAAAATTAAATGCTCTATCCAAATATAAAATTTGTTTACTGTTTTGAATATTTTAAATTGGTGCAAAATTTGAATTCTTGTCAAATTCCCTTAAATTTGCAAAATTCATAACTTGTTCATAAAAATTCCAAATTTCACAAACCAAATATGTTTTTCAATCAACTTTTCATGTACTTTCCAAATATAAATTTTGTTTTCTGGTTTGAATAATTTAAATTGCCTAAACAATTTAAATCTTGATTAATGCAATTAAAAATTGTTTAATATTGTTTAATTCATAATTAAATAATCCAAAGTCCAATTTCAAAATGTGAAACATGTAACCCAACTAAAATTTGATAACCTTTTCAAATATCAACTTTGTTATTTGTTTTGCACCCTTTAACTTGATGAAAACAACAACTACTTGTTTAACACCATTAAGTAACAATAATTTCCAAACTTGAGTAAAGTTTTCTAAAAATGGTTAACTATCATTCCAATTGCATTTAAATTGTTATCTTCTTGTTATTCATCATGCATGCATCATGCTAACTCACCAACACCTGATGCTTAGTGTTAGAACAATTAATTCAACTCTAAGGCATGGGTTTGCCATATGCAATCTTTGCATATGGAATCCATTTAAACTTGTGTATCATATCCACTAGTTTATTTTGGTGCATCTATTAAACATGACATGCATCATCCCAATGTTTGTGCACATATGTCATGTATTGATTGCCGTCTTCCTTCGTTGTTGTTTTTGCTTCTTCTCGCTTAGACGACGACGTTGGTACCGACGAGCCTTACGACACCACTACCCAGGACCTAGCCCAGTACCCGGCTGCTGAGCTTCCAGGCAAGTTATCACTCACATGAATCATCGAGTTCTCTTCCACACTTGTTGTCGATACTATCCTTTTGTCTACTATTGCTAGCCCTATGTATCGTTGCTATTCTCCGAACCCATCACATGATTCCCTGAACCAATGATATTGCCTCACCTCCATACCCACAGCCTTTGTTTGTGCCTGTTCTTATCTAGCATGCTTAGGGTTGCTTTTGCTCGAGCCTGTTGTCGGTTACTTCTTTTACTAACGTGCTGTTATTATCTGTTATCGTTCCGGGGGCTCGATGTTAATCAATCAATCCTGTTACTGCTGCTGTTAATAATAATTTGATGATAAGGCACCGGCAGGAGGCCCTTTGTGGTTTTGAGGCCTGCTAGTGTCGACCCTAATAGGAAAAGGGTCTTGTCTACTGATCCATGATGAGCGCACTACCCGCATGTGGGAAGCGAGTATGGGCGCCCCCTCAACTTGACTCGATTCGCATCTCGTCCAAATCGCCGTACTAGTTCGGGCTTTCCATTTGCTGCATCATATGCAGGTACGAACCCGAGGCCAGGGTGGAACTTTTGTAGTCGGCATTTAGGGCGGCGTGGTCTTCCAGTGCTATGAGGGTCCTCCTTTTCTTCGGGGGGCTCGATTAGCCGCGCACGCACAACACGCGGTGCTTTGGGCTTGATGCGAAGAACAGTTGGTTGTGTTGAGTGTCTCGCTTGGTGGGTTTGATTCCCATCTGGCGGGATATTCTTACGTGTACGGTTACTATGGTGCACCCCTGCAGGGATAAATCTTCTCGAGAAGCCGTGTTTTCCGCGGTTATGGATTACTTGGTGAAAGTACTGGCTAACAAGTACTCAGAACAACTTAAACATAATGATAACCATGTTTCACCCAATGACTAATAACTTGACTAGTAATAGGTTATTCACACAATAACTTGATTCACCTTATTACAACCGCGTGAGTTATCCTCGGATTGCTTCTTCGGATAAGGGGCGAGATCCAGGATGGGTTTGTTTGAAGTTATCTTTCAGTTGGTTACAATTCCTCGATCTTATCTTTTCTATTAGCCGGACACAAGTAGTTATCTCTGTAGTTGGTTAGAGCAGCCCGCTGCAGCTTTTATTATACCTATCTTCTTCCGTTGATCCCAAGCATCAATGCTTGTGTTGACGGGTAACTCCTTGATGAAGTGTGAGTCTTGCTTGCCAGTACATCAAATGTACTGACCCCGTTGGGGCTGTGGTTTACGCAGAGTACGACTACGGCTACGATGATCACCAGGATGGCTACTTTGTGGAGTTCGACGACACTGCAGACGAGTAGATGGCTGGACCCCGGGCAGGATCCAGGACCTACGTGGATGGGCTTCGTTTTTCGTTATTTTCTCCGGCTTCTTAAGCCTTGGATTTGTCTGTACTCAGACCCATTTGATTGCTTCCGCTGATGTAATGGATGATATGTTGGGACATGTGTCCTCTGGATGAGTGTTTTGCTATCTCTGCCTTAGTGAAGGCTATTTGCAAACTTATTTCATTCTTTTGTGTCTTAGAGACAGTTTGTGCTATCATTTCGTTCAAAGCTGTTGACGTACAGTGCGTGCTTGAATATGAAGTACGTCGACAGTAGTGCCTTAGGTTCCTAGCGGATAGTTTACTTCGACGGTGGGAGCAGGGCTTGTGTTGTCGCGCATAAGCGCAGGCCTACCAGGAAGCTGGGACGTGGGAGCAGGTATGCCCCATAATCCAAGCACCTGACTTCCAGTTCGTGCGATGAGTATCCTCTAGAAACCGGGGTGCGACACATAGTGAGATTACATGGAGTACCAAAGACTATTGTTTCTGATCGTGATGTGAAGTTTATGAGCTACTTTTGGAAGACGCTATGGGGGAAACTAGGAACAAAGCTGTTGTTTTCAACAATATGTCACCCCCAAACTGATGGACAAACAAAGGTGGTCAATAGAACACTCTCAACACTATAGAGAACTATGATCAAGAAAAATCTAAAGGAGTGGGAGGAGTGTTTCCCACATGTGGAATTTGCATATAACAGGGCTGTGCACTCAACTACTCAGCTTTGCCCATTTGAGGTGGTCTATGGATTCAAACCTATTACACCACTTGATTTGTTACCACTTCCTATACAAGAGAGAATAAATATGGAGGCATCAAAGAGAGCTGATTTTGTGAAGAAGATACATGAGAAGACCAAGGATGCTATAGAAAAGAAAGGAAAGTATGTAGCTGAAAGAGTAAACAAGAAGAGAAAGGAGGTTATTTTTCAAGAAGGAGATTTGGTATGGGTACACTTTCGAAAGGACAGATTTCCTAAGCTCAGAAAGTCAAAACTATTGCCTCGACGTGCTGGTCCTTACAAGGTGATTGCCAAGATCAATGACAATGCTTACAAGATAGATCTTCCAGTTGATTAGTTTGGAGTGAGTAATTCCTTCAATGTTGTTGATTTGACACCATATCATGGAGATGACCTTGATGCATCGAGGTCGACGCCTTTTCAAGAGGGGGAGGATGACGAGGACATCCCTAGTACATTGCCACTTAAACAAGATGAAGTGAGACTTGGACCTATGACAAGATCAAAGTCCAAGCTCAGATAACAACAAGTGAATTCACTCCTTATTGATTATGATGTTTGTGATTATGAGAACTTTATACTACCTAAGTCAATGCATTTATGTATGATCAGGGTTATTGATAACACAAGCATGATGGGTGAAAACAAGAGGAGGTGGAAAACAAGATGGAGTTGATGGAAAATAAGACTACAAGTGGAGAAAACAAGTGTACCATGGTGAAAACAAACATACAAGATGGTGAAAACAAGACTACCATGGTGAAAACAAGAGTACAAGATGGTGAAAATAGTCATGCAAGTGTGGAAAACAACCATTAGTTTGTTATTCCACACTATAAGGGAGAAATAACAAGTGGGAGGCGCACCCTAGAAGCCCTATGCGCCTATACAAATCCTACTACAAGTAGGTATGGTCTGTATACCATAATTGGCCGAACCCCCTAATGTTGGGTTGGTTTGTATCCTCTCTTAGAGTCCAAGTTGGATTCCTAGTCCTCGTAGGAGTCCTAGTCCTAGTAGGGGCGGTGCTTGTGCAAGGAAGCCTTTGTGGCCGCACCACCACCTATATATACTCCCCTCCTGCGAGTTGTGGAGACAGAACAAGTTTAAACCAAAGAAACCCTAGCCTTGAGATTGTATTGCTGCTAAGCATTCATCTTGAAGTATTACCAAGTCAAAGTTGCATGATATCTTGTTATTCCATTAGGAATAGGGGGATACAGGACCACTTGTAATCTTTGAGTACTTGTGCAAGAGTGTGTAGTTGAGAATATCCAAAGGGCTTGATTGTTGTTGCATCTGGCAACAGGGGTCATCCAAGTGAGAGGTCTCAGTGTAGCACTAGTTATCACAAAATCCAGAAAATCCACAAAAAGAGAGAGAAGTTTTTTGAGAAGGTTGGGCCACCCCATGTCAGTAGAGCAAGAGGGTGTCGGGTTAGATCAAGGAGATGCCGATCAAGAGGCACCGGATCATAGCGCTCTGGATCTCATTCCCACCACTCCTGTTACTGGTTCCAATGTGGTGGTTGAAAAGGATTTTCGTGTGGGCAATTAGATGACCCGACAAGCCGTTGCAAAGGTTCCTATTTCTAGACTGTCCAAAAACCCCTTGAACCCATCCTTACATATGGAGAAAACACAAGACGGCGAAGATACCAGCAAAAGAAGGAGGACCCGGAGCTCTAGGTCAATTGACTTACAAGCAGGTTTGCCTGAGAAAACTCCTCTCCGCTAGGTTTCCAAGGTTCGAGTTTTGCCTACCCCTTCACATCCTTTGGCAGGGAGAATTAGGCCTGAGTTGAGTCATACTTTTAGTATAGATTCCCCCAATTCTGGCTCTTCGCACTTCAGCGGGGCTAGTGAATTTTCTGTTAACTCCGGGTAAGCCATCCTTTCAGCTTTTGATTCATAATCATAACTAGTTTTTGCATGTCCGGTTTATAACCTTTCTCTCGTTGTAGGGCCCAAGCTGTGCTGAATGTTACTCCTCTTTCAACCTCTTCTCCTACTTCTAACTTAGGAGAAAAAGTTGCTGAAGAGACTCAAGAAGAACCGGTTGTTCAATCGTCGGGTCTTATCAATGATCCTGCCCAGGCTAATGACCAAGAGGTGAATCCGGTTCATGACACTACGGATAATGATCCTTTCGTTGATGACATGAATATATCATACCTGGATGTAGAGATTACCGATTCTCAGCCAGTGAAAACCGTTGGGACTTCGACTGTGTTGTCCAAGGTTACGAAAGATTTGAAACCAGTTCCAGAAGAGAAAACAATTCCCTCCAAGCCAAATATTGAAGGCCAGGATTTCAACACTCTGGTTCAAGAACTTGGTGAGAACCGGCGTCGTGCGAATGGAATCATTGATTTCCTGAAGAAGAGATACGAGGTAACCTTGATAACTGTAACCTGTAGCCCTCAATCTTCCAGTTTTATATCCGTAGAATGAAACTTGAAGATTTATCGTTGAATTTAAACTAAAATGTTGTAGCCCCCAAGGACCGGTTTACAAATTTATTGTGAACCCAGACTTGTCCTGCTTTTATGCTTAGTATTTTCCATTTCGAACTGAAATATTGTAGCCCCCAAGTGTCGGGTTGCATGCCTGCAGCTACCCGGGACTTAAACATATTCTTGTGTATGCTAGAAATCATTGCAAGCTCCAAATCTTCCAGGTTATGTTTTAGATACCCGGAAATTGCTCAACTTATGTTTTGAACTGTTTGTAACTCATATTTTTGTATAACCAATAATTATGCAGAGTCTTGAATCTTCCTCGCAAAAGAAGATTTAAAATTTGAAGAGCCTACTAGCACAAGAGGCTCAGAAAACTGAAGAGGCGAGAACTCTGTAGCAAGACCTAGAAAAACAAGTTATAGAAGCAACCAAAACCTTGTCTGTTCTTCAGCAAGATTTTGAGAACCGGGAAAAGACTCTTATTGAGAGGGCAGAAAATCCTGAAAAGGAGTTAGAGGAAACCCGGAGCAATTTTACCAAGGTGAAGGATCTGGTAGGAGAAATTACTTGCAGCATAGTTGGTAAGTTTGCTCTATATGCAGCGTATTTATGCCCTTCTTTCCTGATATGGGGTGGCCCAATCTTCTCGATGGGCTTCTCTCTCTTTTTGTGGATTTTCTGGATTTTGTGATAACTAGTGCTACACTGAGACATCTCACTCGACTGACCCCTGTTGCTAATGCAACAACAATCAAGCCCTTTGGATATTCTCAACTACACACTCTTGCACAAGTAATCAAAGATCACAAGTGGTCCTGTATCCCCGTATTCCCAATGGAATAACAAGATATCACGCAACTTTGCAAGGGTAAACTTCAAGATGAATGCTTAGCAGCAATACAATCTAGAGGCTAGGGTTTTCTTTGGTTTAAAATGGATCTCCCTCTTCCACACGCAGGTGGGGAGTATATATAGGTGGAGGGATCCTTGCACAAGCACCTCTCCTACTAGGACTACGACTCAACTAGCACTCCTACTTGGACTAGGAGGACTCTACTAGGACTCCTACTTGGACTAGGAAGGGATACAAGCCGACCCAACTTTAGGGGGTTCGGCCATTATGGCATACATGCCATGCCTAATTGAATTAGGACTCCTAAATGGCGCATTGATCTTCAATGGGGCGCCCTCCTCTCGTTTTCACCATTCCTTAGTGTGGAAGAACATTCCTAGAGTTGTTTTCCGCACTTGCACATTTGCTTTCATCACTTGAATAATTGTTTTCACCATTTTAACTCTTGTTTTCCAGCATCTCCATCTTGTTTTCCAGTATGCTTTGAGGTCTTCCTCCATTCATGTTTGTGTTATCAATAACCCTGCTAATACATATGCATAGGCTTAGGTAGTATAACATTCTTATAAGCACAAACAATATTAATTACTAGGAAAGAATTCACCTTATAATGATCATCAGTGAGGCTCAATAATTCCTTCCAACTTAAGCATGTATAATCACCATGGACCCCTATTGTATCCTCATCATACTCCCTTTCTTCAAGACAAGACGTCCGCGGCTTGTGATAAACTGAACGTGGAAGAAACAAAAAGAAAAACATGTATGCACAATATATGTATCTATAATAGGGTGCATTAGTTTTGTGGACATGATAAACATTCTCACATGACATGGTGATATGGGGTGGCCCAATCTTCTCAATGAGCTTCTCTCTCTTTTGTGGATTTTCTGGATTTTGTGATAACTAGTTCTACACTGAGACCTCTCACTTGGATGACCCCTGTTTCCAGATGCAACAACAATCAAGCCCTTTGGATATTCTCAACTACACACCCTTGCACAAGTAATCAAAGATTACAAGTGGTTCTGTATCCCCCTATTCCCAATGGAATAACAAGATACCACGCAACTTTGACTTCGTAATACTTCAAGATGAATGCTTAGCAGCAATACAATCTCAAGGCTAGGGTTTCTTTGGTTTAAACTTGTTCCCCTCTTTCCACACGCAGGTGGGGAGTATATATAGGTGGAGGGATCCTTGTGCAAGCACCTCTCCTACTAGGACTAGGACTCAACTAGGACTCCTACTTGGACTAGGAGGACTCTACTAGGACTCCTACTTGGCCTAGGAAGGGATACAAACCGACCCAACTTTAGGGGGTTCGGCCATTATGGCATCCAGGCCATGCCTAATTTAATTAGGACTTTTACTATAGCGCATTTATCTTCTATGGAGGCGCCCTCCCCTTGTTTTCACCATTCCTTAGTGTGGAAGAACATTCCTGGAGTTATTTTTCACACTTGTACATTTGTTTTCACAACTTGCAATGTTGTTTTCTATCATCTCCATGTTGTTTTCCAGCAAGTCTTGAGGTCTTCCTCCATCCATGTTTGTGTTAACAATAACCCTGCTAATACATAATGCAATAGCTTAGGTAGTATAACATTCTTATAATCACAAACAATATTTATTAATAGGAAAGAATTCACCTTATAATAATCATCAGTGAGGCTCAATATTTCCTTCCAATTCAAGTATGTATATTCACCATGGACCCCTATTATATATATCCTGGTCATCCTTCCTTTCTTCAAGACAAGACGTGCGCGGCTTGTGGTAAACTGAACGTGGAAGAAACTAAAAGAACAATGTGTATGCACAATATATGTATCTATAATGGGGTGCATTAGTTGTTAGCAGATCATAAAAATTTCCACATGACATGTGACCACTAAATTTGCATGTAAATATCACATAATTGTCATAGCATCTCATCAAATAGCAATCACAATTGTAAGTATAAGTGAAGCTCATAAAATCATGATTATTAGGAGAAACATCTATGTATACATTTTTATTGTTTAGTATGAAATCAAGTGTTCTGACTGAAGATCTATGATCAAACTTGGTTGTAGTATTACACTCAATTGTGTTAACATGTTTATTATTCTCATTATTAAAGGTGCAACTCAATTTGCAAATATAAGTGAAGTACAATTCAGTAGCACATGTACTTAACAAGTTTTGTGGAAAATCAAACATATGTGTAAAAGCATGCTCACATGTAGCAAATTGTAAACCATCTAACCAAGGTAACACAATGTTCAATTCAGCCAATTTATCACAAGTAATACATATTTGATCCACCATAAAAATTGCATCCATGTTATAGTCACCAACTAAATTAAAAGTGAAACAAGTAGCATAGGTGCTAGAATTCACATATGAAATTTCAGCAATCCTATTCATAGCACATTGCACATTAATTGGTTAATTTAACATGATGGAATACACAATATTATTAGGTGGTATTTTAGCAAGTACTTCCTTATGTGTAATCAAAACCACATGGTTAAAATTCGAATTTATCACATTATCACATGGTTGTGCACTATATATGCTTGTTAACTCAGAATCAACTAGCAAATTAGTAGACTCACACAATTCAGTACTTGAATTTTGTAGCACTAAATCAACACCTTTATCAATAACATTCTCCTTTGATTTAGTAGGTACCAATTCATCTATCTCAAGTGGTGATGCAGGTTGTACTTGATGTGGCTCCCTTTCTTCAAACGTAACCTGCATATCACAAGAAATAACACTAGGAACAATTACATGTTCCTCCAATATATGTGGTGGTGGTGGTGATGTTACTATGGGCTCCCTTTCTTCAAAAGTGTCGTGGTGGTGTCACGGCAGATGCCATAGGATGGCTAAAGTTGTGGGGACGATGGACGCTGGAGGCGCTCGGGGAGGGATCACGCAGCGAGTAGCCGCGTGAGTATGAAGCTAGCACTGCAAACAACAAGATCTACCCAGGTTCAGGGCCCTCGTGTGGAGGTAAAACCCCTACTCCTGCCTTTCTCTCTTTATATTCGAGTCTCACCGAGTAGCCACAGTACAAGTGTTTCCTACCACCGAGTAGCCACTCTTCTCTCTATGTGATGGACTAGGTCAAGAATGTGAACCAAGTCTGGGATCCCTCGCGCATGAGGGGGCAGGGCACCTTATATACTGGTGCCCAGCCGGATACAGCCAAGATGTCGACATTGTGTGCACACTGTGCACTTCCAGCTTCTCGCTGACACCTTTGGATTCCTAGATTATCCTCATGTGTAAAGTCGTTCCGCAGAACCGAGGAGCTGATCTGTTATCACTAACACTGTCACGGGGTAGGCCCCCCCTAACCTGCGACGCCCTGCTGACACCCTGACGCGGATAAGCATGCGCTCTGCAGATGAACAGTGCCGCAGTACGGACCCAGGATACGCGGGATCCTGTGTCAGAACGGCTCCTTTGACTTCTGGCCCGAGTAGGAGACCGCCACTTCTACTCGGACCATTTCCTCTACTCGGAGGAGAATAACTTCCTTGATTCTTCCTCCTGGCCATCAGTGTGTACGGCCGAATAGCGAACGACCGGGTAGCGAGTACCGGGTAGCCGCTACTCTGCCAAACGTCTCTTCTGATCCTGCCCTTAGCACTTGCCTTTACCCTACTCGGGGGTAACCCCCCGACATTAGTCCCCGAAGCTGGTAGAGTCCTGTGCAGTTGTTCACTGGGCTCTGCCAGCTTAAAAACCAACCTTCTCTTTGAATCTTTAGGATGCTGAGTAGAACCTCCGAGTAGCCCTTAATCCTGTCTTGAGCTTCCTCTTTTCCGAATAGAACCACTTCTCTTCTCTGTCGCCGAGTAAAAAGACTTAGCGAGATTTCCAATCAGAATCTCTGCGTGGCAGAGCAAAATCCGGCTTTTCGTACTGCAACTGGGCACGTGTCACGCTACCACACCCCCGACGCCTCGGTGCCCGGGATCTGACAGGCCACGCGCCCAGTTTTCACGGCCTGGGCCCACTAGCCCGTTAGGTCCCTTCAAGCACAGTAATTACCCACGATCACGTCGTGGGATCAATTGTGGCCGTTACGCGTGCATCCTGCGCTGTGTGTGTTTCTAACCGGTCCACACATCCCACGCCGCACGATCTCTGTGCGTAACTGATCCCACTACCTCCGATTGTAACGGCAACCCGAGGGAGGTATAAATACCCCCTCGGTAACTCCTTCTTCTTCTTCCTGCCTTCACTCTCCCCTCGCCCCTTCATTTCTCCGCCGCCACCGAGCTCTTCGCCGCCGTGCATCTCACAGCGCCAAAAGGCCAGTTCTTTCCGCCAAATTCCACCAAATCACCATCAGATTTCCTATCCTGCTTGATGGCTCGCGACGACGATGCCCGCGCCGGGTGGGCTGGATCTAACGTCACGGCAGACGAGTGCCGGTGGCTGGTGAACACCCGGCGAGTTCCTCCCGGCGTCCGCTGCCGGCATCCCGATGATGAGCTCGTCCCCACTGCGGAGGCGGACGAGCACGTGGTGTTCCTTGCGCACTTCGCGCGGGGATTCGGGCTGCCCGTGTCGGACTTCTTCCGCGGCTTCGTCGACCACTTCGGGATCCAGCCGCGCCACCTGCCGCCGAATGCGATGGTGATGCTCGCATACCACGCTGTGGTGTGCGAGGCGTTCCTGGGCGTGCGCCCCACGCCGATGACCTGGGCGCGCTACTTCTTCTTCAGGAAGCAGAGCAAGGCCAAGCCGGGTAGCGCAGATAGCAGCTGCGGAATGACCGAGACCGGCAGCGCCATGATGGTGCAGCGCAGCGGAACCAGCCATCCGCGCATCAAGGGCCTCGACTCCGTGCGCAAATGGCAGCAGACCTTCTTCTACGTGAAGAACATCCATGTCAAGGAAGGCGAGCCCCTGGTGGACCAGATCAATCTCCCCCGGTGGACCAATTCGCCTCCTACCGGGCAGAATTGGGGATTCAAGCCCCCGCTAGATGGCGACATCAAGCAGATCAACGCGCGCCTCGCCCAACTGAAGGAGAAGGGGCTCAAGGACGACGACCCCATCGCCTGCTGGATCTCCAGGCGAGTGCTCCCGTTGCAGCGCCGCGCACACCTCATGTGCTACATGGGCGGCAACAGAGATTATACTCGGACGACCACGTTCGAGCTCAGCAACGCGGATGTGGCCGTCTGGGCGCGCTCCATCATGAGCACCGGCCTCACCGACCACTAGAAGTACGTCTTTGTGCCGTACAGCCGCACGAAGCCAATCAAGCGGGTTAGTACTTCTCATCCTGTTTCCTGCCCATTGATTCCGAGTAGATAGCCTTCTTAGCTTGGTATGCTTAGTATCCGCACTCTGTGCCGAGTAGGGCACTTAGCCGTATCTTATTTAGGCTTCATGTGCTTTATGCTTGCACTACATGCCGAGTAGAACACTTGCTACTATCTGTTAGGCTTCATGTGCTTTGTGTTTGCACGCCTCGTTGAGTAGGACGCTTACTCTATTATGCTTTGTGCTTGCATCCCATCCCGGGTAGAATCCCTTACGCTGCTCAACTGATTTGCGTTGCTTGCTTATATCTCCAGCGCCTTGCTCGCCAGCTCGCTGAGAGCGAGGAGCGCTTCGAGGCCAACTGGCACGAAGATCGAAAGGAGGACGACGAGGTCTCCTATGACACCGCGGACACCCTCTGCATCCCCCATGTCGTCCATCCGGGTAAGCATCATGTCGATGCGTCCATTCGGGACTGGTCCGAAGACGACGACGAAGGTGACCGAGTTCACCGTTTTGGTCGCGAGTAGCGCAACTTAGTTTCTTTTTGTTTCTCAATTGTTTTCTTCTCTCTACTCTACAGATGATGCTAATGCTGACGAGGAGGAGGATGAGGACGCCCTCGAAGTCGATCCGCTTGCGGTTGCTGCTCCCGCCACTCGGAAGAGGGCGGGCAGTGGTTCCCAGGAGCCCACCGCCAAGAAGGCCAAGAAAGGCGAGAAGAAGATCAAGAAGGTCTCTGGTAGACGGCCACCCCCTTGACGTGCAAGGTAAGTGATTTTATTCCAAGCTGCATTCCGCTGTCACTGCTTTTCCTGAATTCCTTGTTCCACCGCTGCTTCTCGGTTTCTTCTTTCTCTCTTCTTTTCCTGAATCCCTTTTTCTCTTCAGCGCCCCCTTGGACGCTGATGCTGCTGCCGCTCCCTCCAAATCCAAGAAGAGATCCGCCATTGACATCGACAAGCTCATCGACCTCTCTGAAGAGGACGAGCACGCGGCAGGGGACGAGGCGCGTGCGCCCTCTCCTGTGAAGGGTGAGGATGAAGACAACACCAACATCCAGGACATGGACACTGGTGCCCAGGATGCCGAGCAGGAGCAGCAGGCCCGCGCGGAACAACAAGCACAGGATGATGCTCACGGCGAGAGACCCCCTTCTCCCCCAGCTGCCACAGCTGGGGAGAACACAGAAACAGCCACCAAGCATCAAGATCATGCTGCTCTTGAGCGGCAGGAAGAGAGCCAGGAGCAGCAGCACACTGATGCTGCTGCCCGAGATGACCCCGCGGCCCAGCCGCGGGTAGATAATCAAGACGACGTACTGCAAGACCCCGCTGCCGAGCAGCGGGTTGAGACAACTGATGTGGAGCCGGACCTGCAGAGCCACGCGCAGTCGGACGCTGCGCCCGGTAGCCAGTCCTTGGCGCCGCCTACCCAGCAGGCGGCTCCACCAACTGCGCCAAGCTCCCCGCCCACGAAGAAGACCAAGACCACAGCCATCCCTCCAGCCAAGCAGACCACCAAGAAACCTGCTTCCGAAGCTGCTGGCAAGAAAGATGCAGCCGAGAAGAAAGCTGCTGAGAAGAAAGCTATCGAGAAGCCAGCTACCGAGAAGAAGGCCGCCGAGAAGCAAGCTGTCGAGAAGCCAGCTGCTGAGAAGAAGGCCGCCGAGAAGCAAGCTGCCCAGCCAGACGCTCCCGTTCGCAGGAATCCCTCGCGTGGCGCTGCTCAAGACTCTGTCGTGATGCCGCCACCTAAACCAACTGCGAAGCCTGCCGTGAAGAGTGGGCAGCTCACCATTGGTGCTTCCGGCAGCGGTGCAGGCACAGCCGCGGGATCAAGCGTTCAAGACCCGCCTGTCTACCCGCCTTACATGCTGCAGATGAGCAAACAGTACAACATCGGTCTGACCAAAACCGAGAAACATCTCACTCTTACGAGAGGCAAACATGCCCAGGCTGTGAATTCCAAGCTGCCGGCCAAGGACAAGGCCCATTCGATCTACTCGCGCGAGATCCAGGAGACAGAGGTGGAGTGCCAGGGGCTCGAGCAGATAATCGACCGGGTGGGCTTTATTGACGCTGAGTGGAATAGCGCGTTCCTTGGCAACGAGTCCTGGAATGGTCTGGCCTTGGGCAAGCTGGACCACTGGCGCATCGACTGGAACAAGGCAGACATGGGCTACAATCCCATGACCATCTCGTCCGCCACCAGCACGCTTTCCGCGAAGCTGTTCGTCCATCACAAGGCTGCAGAGGATCTCGAGCAAACCTATGCGGTAAGTTTTGCTTTGCCGGTTCCGAGTTGCGCTTTTCTTCTCTTCTATTCTTCTTCTTCTTATCCATCACCCAGTCCCCGATATTCGGGCCGAGTAGGCGGGTACTCAACCGAGTTCCCGTCTTCTTGGGTCAAATCTTCAAAACATTGTCTAATTCCTTTTCTTTCTGCTTCTCAGAATAGCCTTTTGAAGAGAACGACCCTCTACCGGCATCTGCAATGGAATCACAGCATTGCAAAAAGGCGCCTTGAAGCCCTAGAAGCTGAACGCAAAAGTGATGCCGTGACCGAGAAGGAGGCCCTGGCTCGTACCCTTCAACTTTCCGAGCTCGAGAGTAAGCCTCTAGCTATTCGGTTCATGCGTTTTGTGATTACGCCCGTTTTTGCTTTCTGCTCTAACTCCTTGTACTCTGTAGGCAAGATCGAGGCGCTGACTGAGGAGCACAAGCAATGTCACGTCTTTGTTGAGAATGCCGAGACCACCATTAAGAAGTTGGAAGGTGAGTTGTCGCCTTCTCGGCTTGTTCTCCTCCTTCTTCTCTGCTATTTGCTGACCATACCCTTCTCCTCCGCAGAAGATTACAAGAAATTTCGTGAAGAGCATCTCGACTGCGTGAAGCCCGCCGAGTTGCAGCAGCAATTGGAAAGCCAAGCCGTCGAACTCAAAAGCACACCACCAAGCTGGAGCCGCTGCAGGTCCAGTTAAGGGCTGCCCTTCAGGACGTCATAGACATATCCGCCGAGAAGGACAAGTTGGAGGCAGCCGCCAAGGCTAAGCAAAGGGCCCTTGAGATGGAGTGCGAGACGCTGAAGAAAAGCAACTCAGATCTCATGCTCCAACTGGCCAAGTTCCGGAGGGTCGAAGAGCGGCACGCTGCTGATGAGGAGTCATGGAAAAGGAAACTTCAATCGCTACTCTGCGACCTGAACAGTAAGTTCTCGTATCTTTGTGCCTCCCTGTTTTCTTCTTCTTCTCTGTTGACCGATTTGCATCTCTTTGCTGCTTTCTTTTCTAATCTTTTTTGATAGCATTTTCAGAAATCTTCCCCGATCTCTCCTCAGCTTGCAAACCAGCCCTGTCAAAGGCCCAAGATGCTCGAGTAGAGAAGGGGCTGCCCATGGATACCAAGGCTTCAATCGAAGACAGTTTCACGAACATGCAGGGTCAGCTTCAGCGCCTTAAGGGCTTGGGCACGGACTTAACGTCTGTTGCCTTCAAACTTCATGCATTGTTCTGGCCCCAAGATCCCGTGCCCTCAACTATCCGTGCGCTTGCCGAGAAGCTGAACGGCGTTAAAGCCGAGCTGAAGAAGTGGCGAGCATCCGGAGCTCGGGCAGGCGCGGACATGCTGCTCCTCTTCATCTGTAGCTGGTACGAGAACCTTAATCTCAGTACCATCCTCGAGATGCGCCGCGATTCCAAGTGGGAGAAGGATCCCGAGTGCGTGGCTCGCCTCCAGGCAGTCGCGTGGGAGATCGCCTCCTACGCGGATACCGCGCGCTACATCGAAGGCCTCACCGAGCCCGACACGGATGTGGAAGGAGAGGGCGAAGACGAGGATGAAGACGATGACGAGGAGGCCATTGGGTCAGATGGGCTAAGATTCTTTGATAGCACCGAGGACAAGTCCGGGAAGGGGAAGGGCGCGGTCGTCGCGGATAGCGACGAGGAAGCCGAAAGCGAGAAGATGACCATCGACACCGTGGCGCTTGAGTTCGGCACTTCATCAGGCGCAGCCCTTGAGGACACGGCGCTACTCGGCGCCTAATCTGCTGCCTCCACTTTGGCGATGGACCTCATCTCGGTGGCCACAGCCACTTCTGATCAGGCTGCCACCAACCCAGAAGCGGATGCCACGAAGACCGATGTTGCCAACCCGGAAGCTGACGCTGCCAAGGCCACCTCCGAAGCTGGTGCCGCCAAGGCCAACACCGAAAATGCTGCTACCTCCACCTGATTATGTCCTGCAACACTTATGCTCGAGACTTTTATCAAATCCCCGGAATGCCGGGTGCAGATGTACTGAACAATTTATCTTCTCATTGCTACTCAGTTTTATTTCACTTGAAGTTCTTATACTTAGTAATTTGAGCAGCTTTGGCTTGATGCCGGGTTGCGTTATCATGCGAGTCCCCGAGTTGCATTTTTCATCCACCCTTCCTTTTTATCTCAGCTCTTACCTGCAACTTGTTGCTTTTTTGGTATTCGAGTCACAAGAGTTCAAAGTTGGAGTTTAAAATACTTAGACACTTGGAAACAGTCATAGTAACGCTACCCACCACATAGCCGAAAAAGATAACAACAGATAGTAAAAAACACTCTATTCGGTTGCCACACGCGTCCTTCCCTTTGCAATTTTTCATGTGTTCACTGACTCTTTGGCTTGTTCTCTGGCTTGCCATGAAGCCGGTTTGCGGACAGCAGCAGAGTCGCAGAGTTTCCGGTGAGTATAAACACACTACTTTGTATTCTTTTGAAATTCTAAGCGTAGCAACCGAGTAGACAAAGATACAACAGAATAGAAACACTTAGAACGATTTTGGACGAGCGCAGTCCCCGAGTTCAATTTTAGATTGCAGAGTAGGAGTTTAACTCGGACAAGAGGGTACATACACACTTTTGCTCATGAATGAAAGCGACGAAGTAGAGCTACATTCCAAGGGCGTTTGGATTCCTCCCCAGCTTTATCCGGCATGTTCTTCTGTGATGGTTACGCATCTACAAGGTAGTACGCATCATTGTGTAGAGCCTTGCTCACAATGAACGGCCCTTCCCACGGAGGGGATAGCTTGTGCATCCCGGTTGTGCGCTGCACGAGCCTAAGGACCATGTCTCCTTCTCGGAAAACCCTCGGGTTTACTTTTCGGCTATGGTAACGCCTCCGGTTTTGCTGGTAAACAGCCGAACATGACAGAGTAAGCTCTCTTGCTTCTTCTAGCAGGTCAACGTCATCTTCTCGAGCTTCTCTCACCTCCGCCTCAGTGTAGAGGGTTACTCGGGGGGGAGTCATGCCCTAGGTCGATTGGCAACACGGCCTCAGCCCCGTAAACCAAGAAGAAAGGCGTGTAGCCGGTTGACCGGTTAGGGGTAGTCCTTAGACTCCACAACACCGCTGGCAACTCGTCTAGCCAACACCCTGGTGTTTTCAGCAGCGGCTCAATCAGCCTTGGCTTTATGCCTGCAAGCACCATGCCATTTGCTCTTTCCACCTGCCCATTGGACGCGGGATGCGCGACAGACGCGACATCTAGTCGGATGTGCTTATCTCTGCAGAATCTCACCATGGCTCCCTCATCAAAGTTAGTGCCGTTATCTGTGATGATGCTGTGCGGGTAGCCGTATCTCAGGATCACATCCTTCAGGAAACACACAGCAGTAGCTCCATCACACTTCCGAATAGGCTTCACTTCAATCCACTTGGTGAATTTATCCACCATGACCAAAATATGTGTCATGTTGCCTCTAGCCGGTTTGAAAGGACCAACCATATCCAGACACCAAACAGCGAATGGCCAAGTGATGGGAATTGTTTTCAACTCGGAAGCAGGCATGTGGATCTTACTTGCGAATCTCTGGCAGCCGTTGCACTTTCTCACGATATCTTTAGCTTGTTTCAAAGCAGTGAGCCAGAAGAAACCATGCCGAAAAGCCTTCTTGACTAGAGCTCGAGAAGAGGCGTGATGCCCGCATTCCCCTTGGTGTATTTCCACCAGAATCTCTTCTCCTTCTTCCGGTTCCACACATCGCTGCAGCACGCCAGTGGCACTTCTCTTGTGCAGCACTTCTCTGAAGATGGTGTAGCCCTTGGATCTTCTCTGAATCTGCCTTGTGGTAACCTCATCATCTGGCAGGGTGCCGTCCTTTAGAAAGGATAATATGGGCATGGCCCAACTCGGCGTCTCCCGTGCGGGAAACACTGGTTCGTCCATTTCCATTGGGACAGCCACTGTTGCGGCATTTTCTGGGTTGGGGTTGACTCTCTGCAGCCCCGAGCGGTTGGCAAGGACTTCTTCAAGGAATGCGATAGTACCCGAGCTGAGAGGGGCAGTCCCCGAGTAAGGAGGAGCAGTCCCCGAGTAGGGAGGAGCAGTCCCCGAGTAGGGAGGATCAGTCCCCGAGTAGAGAGGGGCAGTCCCCGGGTTGCAGGCGCCAGTCCCCAGGATGGAGACGGCAGTCCCCGGGTCTCCTTTTGCACCTTCCCAGTCAATCTCCATTGGAACTGCTTCTTCAGTAGGAAGAGAAGGAACAAAAATGGACTCCGAGTTGGGGGATGGCTTGATGGATGGCTTTCTCAAATGCTCCAAAGCAATCCCAGCCGGGATGTACTGCCGAGAAGATCCCAACTTGGACAGCTCATCAGCTGCTTCATTCTCTGCTCGGTGGATGTGTTGGAACTCGCAACCTTCAAAGAATCCTGTCATGGTTTGGACCAGGAAGCGGTATGACGCCATGTTGGCATCTAGAGCATCCCAAGTGCCAGAAACTTGCTGCACCACTAGATCTGAGTCGCCGTAGCATATAATGCGCTGCACGCCAACCTCCTTGTCTACTCGCAAGCCGTGCACCACGGCTTCATATTCTGCAACATTGTTGGACGCCTTGAAGTGGATCTGCAACACATATTTGAGTTGATCTCGCTTAGGTGACGTAAGCACCACGCCAGCACCAAGGCCTTCCTTCATCTTGGAGCCATCAAAGTGCATCTTCCAGTAGTTGGATACCGGAGTAGGAGGCTCATATTGCACCTCAGCCCAATCCACCAGAAATTCTGCCAGGATCTGTGACTTGATGGCTTCTCTTCATACGCGGGAGCGTACGCGGCCAGCTCGATTGCCCACTTGGCTACTCTGCCACTCGCTTCCTTGTTGCCCATGATATCCGAGATGGGAGCTGAGCTCACCACTATGATGGGGTGTTCCTGGAAGTAGTGCTTCAGCTTCTTGGCGCCCAGATACACGCCGTAAGTCATCTTCTGGTAGTGAGGGTAGTTCTGTTTGGAGCTGGACAGCACCTCACTGAGATAATATACCGGCCTCTGCACACTTTTGCCTTCCTCTTCTCGCTCTACCACGATCACCACGCTGACTACCCGGTTGGTGGCGGCAATATACAGCAGCATTGGCTCCTTGGGTAGCGGACTACCCAAGATGGGGGCGCTACCCAGCATTGCCTTTAGCTCCTTGAATGTTGTCGGGGGGTTACCCCCGAGTAGGGTAAAGGCCACTGTCAGAAGAGAAGTTTGGTCGAGTAGCCGTCTACCCGGTACTCGCTACCCGGTCGGCTGCTACTCGGTCTCACTTCAAGATAACCAGAAGGAGATATCAATCAAGTTCTGTCCATTCGAGTAGAAGAGTTGGCCCGAGTAAAATTGGCGGGAACCTACTCGGGCCAGAAGTCAAAGGAGCCGTTCTGACACAGGATCCCGCGTATCCCGGGTCCGTACTTGGCACTATTCGAACTACTGTTCATCTGGGACCGGCCTGCCTGACAGTGACAGCATGGAAGCAGGCGGTCGCAGGATAAGGGGGCCCCAGTCTGTGTTTGGCACAGTGATACCAGTCTGTCCCCTTGGTTTTGCCCAACGACTTTCCGGATGCAGCCAAGGTTAGGAACCAAAGCTGTCAGCGGGAACTCGGAAGAAGGACGATGTGCACACTATGTCGACACTTGTCCATGTTTGGACGTATCCGGTTGGGCACCATGTATATAAGGTGCCCCGCCGCCTCCTGCGTGAGGAGAGAACACAAGCGAACACATCGTGACCTAATTCTTGACCTAGTTCATCACGTAGAGAGAAGAGTGGCTACTCGGTAGCAAGAACATTGTACTGTGGCTACTCGGTGAGACACCAGAATACATAGAGAAAGGCAGGAGTAGGGGTTTTACCTCCTCACGAGGGCCCTGAACCTGGGTAGATCGTGTTGTTTGCAGTGCTTAGTTCTTACCTCACGCGGCTACTCGTCGCGTGATCCCTCCCCGAGCACCTCCAGCGTCCTTCGTCCCCACATCTTTAGCCATCCTATGGCATCTGCCGTGACACCACCACGACAGTTGGCGCCCACCGTGGGGCAACCAGCGGCGCTGGCTGGAGTTTCTGTTCGGACGGGATCTTCTTCAGCGGAGCGTGTAGTCTGTGGCCTTGTCCACAGATTCGGCTCCTTCGACTTCGTCACCGACAACGCCGGCGATTTTGGCGGCAGGGCCATGCCGGAGGGCGGCTCGGTGATCTCTTTCGGCTCCCACCTCGTCTACATCGCCACCGTCACCAACCGCGCGTACCCCGAGCTGGTGCATGACGCGGAGGATCCTCCCGCGGTGATCGCTGCTCGCGGAAGGCCCGCGTGCCGTTCTGTGGACCGCGCTGAGGTGATGGTGACGGGCTTGGCGGCAAACGCTGGCGCTGCGGCTGTCGTCGAAGATCTTGCTGCACCGAGCACTGGTGGCAGGACTCACCGGCCCTACGAGAAGGAGTGCAACTTGCCACCTTCCACTACTCCGACTATTCCCGCGTCGGCTGGGCGACTTGGCATGCCGACTCCCACCGACATCGAGCTCCTAGCCATGAAGGAGCAGCTCGAGCGGCAACGCCTGGAGCTGCTTGCCGAGCAGGCGGAGTTGGATAAGGTGAGGTTGGAGTTGAGTCTAGATCAGCTCGAGTACAACAAGGCTCACGGCTTCACGCCAGTCACTAGGAGGGCTAGCAGAGTAGGCGCCACGCGGCGCAACCTTGGTGCCGAGATGGCGAAAGTTGTAGAGGTTCCTGCTCAGTCCGCCACCGCAAACACCTCCACCAGGCCCATGTATAGCACCCCTGCCAAGACACTTAGAGCTGCAGAGGCTGTAGCTGCCGAGTTGCCTCGTCTAGACGGCGACGCGCGCGTTAGGCAGCAGGAAAGGCTCAACGAGTTGGTGTTGGAGGCTGCTAGGCAGAATGAGGAGTTCCGGAAGGCCAACCCGGGTGCCGGAGCTTCGCAGGTGGTGCACTCGCACGCGGCTAGATCTAACGATCAGGCCTCGTCTCCGCACCCCAGCCGTGAGGAGAGTCGCAGCGGACGTTCGGCCAGAGATAGGCAAATGCAGGTGTATGACCTGGCTGCTGCCGCGAGACAGCTTGCTGTGCCGCAACAGCCCGGGCAGGAACACAACGCTGCAAGAGCAGGCTCTCAAGCCCATCAAGCTCAAAGCCAGGCCCGAGATGGAGCGCGTCCAGGTCCTTCTCGGCAACCCGCAGCTCAGCCTACTCGGCAGAGGCAGCAGCCGCGAGCAGTGGCACCAGTCGCCAACCCGGTGGAGCAGCCAGCAGTTGTGCAGGTGGACAGATATGATGATGGCTACTCGGCCATGGAGATGGCTGGCTATGATGTCCATGATCGTGTTGGCGAGCGCATGCTGGCGCCTGGAGATGCGAGGCATCAGCTGGACCGGATCAGCTTGTCGGCGCGGCTGGAGAACACGGGTCCTCCTGGCCCCGAGTGCTTTGGCCCGCGCATCATGAACGAGCCGTCCGTGAAGAACTTCCAGCTCGCAAGGGGCACCAAGAGCTACAATGGCAGCACCAAGCCGGAAGATTGGCTCAATGATTATGTCACCGCGGTTCATATCGCAAACGGCAACCGGAGATGGGCGGTGCGCTATGTCCCGCAGATGCTAGAGGGTCCAGCTCGCACTTGGCTCAACAACTTTCCCAAGAACAGCATCAATTGCTGGCTGGACTTCTCGGATGCCTTCATCAGCAACTTCACGAGCACATACAAGAGGCCGAATAGGCCACAACAGCTATCCGCTTGTAGGCAGCGAGAAGACGAGACAGACCGCGAGTACCTTACTCGGTGGAGCACATTGAGGAACACCTGTGAAGGCGTGAATGAGGCACAGGCCATTACTTGGTTTGCGCAGGGATGCAGGCATGGCAGTATGTTGTGGCAGAGATTGCAGAGGGAGATGCCGAACACTCTGGCGGAGACCATAAAGATTGCGGATCAGTACGCACTTGGTGATCCTACTCAGCCCCTGATGGACTCCTCTGAGCCGAGAAGAAACTTCAGCAACAGCAAGCGCAACGAGTTCCGCAACAAGCGCCGAATAGATACTCGGTATGGTCCTGAAGAGGTGAATGCAGTGACTGTTGGAGCTGGTGGCAGCCAAAGGCAGAAACCTGCTGGAGCCTACGGGCAGAACCAGAACCAGGGCCAGGGCAACAAGAAGCCGTTCCGTACTTCTCAGTCGGGTAGCGGTAACTCCGAGCAGCCGAAGAAGTTTGTCTTTGATGACATGAAGGATGGCCCATGCAGTTTTCACACTCACCATCCCTCGAGGCCTGCTAACCACACTACTCGGCAGTGCGAGTGGTGGGATGTGATCAAGAATGACGGCCTGCCTCCTCCTCCTCCTCTGCCAGCGGCCAATGCCAATGTGCAACCTACTCGCGCACCCGCAGCTCGGCCGCCAGTGTACCCGAGAAGAGAAAATGTGAACCAAGTGGCTTTAGGAGCCAACCGTCACTTCAACAATGAGGGCTACCGCAACAACAACAACTACTACAACCGCAACAACAACAGAGGCAACAACAACTACCAGGGCAACAACAACAACAACGGCAACAATGGGGGCGGAGGCTCCAACCAGTACCAAGAGCACCACGAGAGCTACATGATCTTCACTTCTGAGCCAGTCGACAAGCAATCACAGCACAGGCGTGCCATGGAGGTCAATGCAGTGATTCCTGCTGTCCCTCACTACATGTATTGGTGTGACCAGGAGATCAGGTGGTCCCGAGTAGATCATCCCAAGGTGATGCCCAATCCGGGTAGCTACGCTTTGGTGCTGGATCCTACCTTCCTGGGTCCCGAGAAGAACGTGAGGTTCAGCAAGGTGCTAATCGACAATGGCAGCAGCATCAACATTGTGTACAAGGACACACTCGAGAAGCTTGGCCTGGCCGAGAACATGATGCTGCCCAGCAAGACCACTTTCCATGGCATTGTGCCCGGGATCTCGTGCAACCCGATTGGCTGTGTGGATAGATGTGCTATTCGGTACCAGGGATAACTGCCGCACAGAGCGCCTGCAGTTCGAGGTGGTTGATCATCAGAGTCCTTACCATGCTCTACTCGGCAGGCCTGCTCTGAGAAAATTCATGGCCTCTATCCATGTTGCATATCTGAAGATGAAGATCCCTGGTCCCAATGGCATAATTACTATCTCGGGTGATTACAAGAAGTCCATGGAGTGTGCCTCTGCTGGTTCCCAGTTGGCGGAGTCGATGGTGATTGCTGCCGAGAAGAAGAAGATGTATGAGGTGGTGGCCATGGCGCAATCCGCGCAGGCTGGCGCGCAAGGCGTGCCGAGTACCCAACACGGGACCGCATTCCAGGTATCTCAGGAGACCAAGAAGGTCCAGGTCGACCCCGAGTTCCCCGAACGCGTAGCCATCATTGGCTCTGGGTTGGCAGAGAAATAGGAAAGCGAGCTCATCCACTTCCTCCGTGAGAATCGGGATGTATTCGCCTGGTCTAATGAAGATCTACCAGGAGTCCCGAGGGAGTTGGTTGAGCACTCATTACATGTGCGTCCTGACGCCAAGCCAGTGAAGCAGGCTATGCGCCGCTTCGGAGATGAGAGAAGGAAGGCCATTGGTGACCAGATCACCAAGTTGCTGATAAGCAATTTCATCATGGAGGTGCTGCATCCGGATTGGCTAGCCAACCCGGTCATGGTCGAGAAGAAGAAGGAGGATCCCAAGGCTGCCACTGCATGGCGCATGTGTGTCGACTACACCGACTTGAACAAGGCATGCCCCAAGGATCCCTTCCCGCTACCTCGCATCGATCAGGTGATCGATTCCACTTCTGGTTGTGAACTGTTGTCTTTCATAGATGCCTACTCTGGTTTCCACCAGATCGCACTCAATCCTGCTGATCAAATAAAGACTGCTTTCATTACCCCGTACGGGGCTTATTGCTATCATGTCATGTGTTTTGGCTTGAGGAATGCGGGTGCAACCTATCAGAGATGCATGCAGAAATGCTTGCACGACCAGCTCGGCAAGAATGTGCAGGTGTACGTAGATGACATTGTCATCAAAACGAATAAAACACATACTCTGCTTGCCGACCTGGAGGAAACCTTTGCTAACCTACGCAAGTACAAAATGAAGCTGAATCCGAGTAAATGCACCTTTGGTGTCCCGGCTGGCAAGCTACTCGGCTTCCTGGTGTCTAGTCGGGGCATTGAAGCCAATCCTTCAAAGATAAAAGCTATTGAGAGCATGTCTTTGCCGAGATCCCTGAAAGATGTGCAGAAATTCACTGGTTGCTTAGCATCTCTGAGCCGTTTTTTGGGCCGAATGGGCGAGAAGGCCCTGCCTCTGTACCAATTGATGAAGAAAAGTGACAAGTTTGTCTGGACTCCGCAAGCGGATGTGGCATTCAATGAGCTGAAAGCAATGCTGGCTAGCGCCCCCATCTTGGCTAGTCCGCTACCCAAGGAGCCAATGCTGCTGTACATTGCTGCGACTAACCGAGTAGTCAGTGTGGTGATTGTGGGGGAACGAGAAGAAGAAGGCAAGAGTGTGCAGCGCCCAGTGTACTATCTCAGTGAAGTGCTGTCCAGCTCCAAGCAAAACTACCCGCACTACCAGAAGATGACCTACGGCGTGTACCTGGGCGCCAAGAAGCTAAAGCATTACTTCCAAGAGCATCCAATCACGGTTGTGAGCTCTGCTCCCATCTCGGATATCATGGGCAACAAGGAGGCGAGTGGCAGAGTAGCCAAGTGGGCAATCGAGCTGGCCGCGTATGCACCCGCGTACGCGAGAAGAGAAGCCATCAAGTCTCAGATTCTGGCGGAATTCCTGGTGGACTGGGCCGAGGTGCAGTATGAACCTCCTGCTCCAGTTTCTAACTACTGGAAGATGCACTTTGATGGCTCGAAGGTGAAGGAAGGCCTTGGTGCTGGCGTGGTGCTTACGTCACCCAAGCGAGATCAACTCAAGTATGTGCTACAGATTCACTTCAAGGCATCCAACAATGTAGCAGAGTACGAGGCAGTGGTGCATGGCTTGCGAGTAGCCAAGGAGGTTGGCGTGCAGCGCATTATATGCTATGGCGATTCAGATCTGGTGGTGCAGCAAGTCTCGGGCACTTGGGATGCTCTGGATGCCAACATGGCGTCGTATCGTTTCCTGCTGCAGTCTATGACCGGATTCTTCGAAGGCTGCGAGTTCCAACACATTCACCGAGCAGAGAATGAAGCAGCAGATGAGCTATCCAAGTTGGGATCTTCTCGGCAATCCATCCCGGCGGGAGTTGCCTTGGAGCACTTGAGGAAACCATCCATCAAGCCTTCTCCCAACTCGGAGTCCATATTTGTTCCTTCTCTGCCAAGTGAGGAATCTGATCCCATGGAGATTGACTGGGAGAATGCTACAGGAAACCCGGGGACTGCCATCCTCTACTCGGGGACTGCCACTCCCTACTCGGGGACTGCCATTCCTTACTCGGGGACTGCCATTCCTTACTCGGGGGCTGCCATTCCTTACTCAGGGACTGCCACTCCTTACTCGGGGACTGCCATTTCTTACTCGGGGACTGCTGTCCTTAACCCGGGGACTGTCGCATTCATTGAGGAAGTCCATGCTAATCGGTCTGGGCTTCAGAGAAGTGCTCCCATCCCTAAAGAGCAACCAGAGGTACCTGTCCCAATGGAAGTGGACGAACCAGTGTTTCCCACACGGGAGACACCGAGTTGGGCTGTGCCCATATTATCCTTTCTAAGGGACGGTACTCTACCAGAAGATGAGGTGGCTGCAAGACAGATTCAGAGAAGATCCAAGGGCTACACTATAGTCCGAGATGTGCTGCACAAGAGAAGTGCCACTGGCGTGCTGCAATGTTGTGTGGACCCAGCAGAAGGAGAAGAAATTCTGGTAGAGATACACCAAGGAGAATGCGGGCACCATGCCTCTTCTCGGGCGTTGGTTAAGAAAGCTTTTCGGCATGGCTTTTACTGGCTCACGGCACTGCAGCAAGCTGAAGATATCGTGAGGAAGTGCAATGGCTGCCAGATGTTCGCGAGTAAGATTCACATGCCTGCTTCCGAGTTGAAGACAATTCCTATCACTTGGCCATTCGTTGTTTGGTGTTTGGACATGGTCGGGCCCTTTCAGCCGGCTAGAGGCAACATGACTCACATCTTGGTCATGGTGGATAAGTTCACCAAGTGGATTGAAGTGAAACCTATTCGGAGGTGCGATGGGGCTACAGCTGTGAAATTCGTGAAGGATGTGATCCTGAGATATGGCTACCCGCACAGCATCATCACCGACAACGGCACAAATTTTGCTGAGGGAGCAATGGTGCGGTTCTGCAGGGATAAGCATATCCGACTAGACGTTGCGTCTGTTGCGCATCCAGCCTCCAATGGACAGGTTGAAAGAGCAAATGGCATGGTACTGGCAGGCATAAAGCCAAGGCTGATGGAGCCACTGCTGAAAACACCTGGGTGTTGGTTAGACGAGTTGCCAGCGGTGTTGTGGAGTCTAAGGACTACCCCTAACCGGTCAACCGGCTACACGCCATTCTTCTTGGTATACGGGGCTGAGGCCGTGTTGCCAATAGACTTAGAGCATGACTCCCCCCCCGAGTAACCCTCTACACTGAGGTGGAGGCGAGAGAAGCTCGAGAAGACGACGTTGACCTGCTTGAAGAAGCAAGAGAGCTGACTCTGTCACGTTCGGCTATCTACCAGCAAAACCTGCGGCGTTATCATAGCCGAAAGGTGAACCCAAGGGTTTTCCGAGAAGGAGACATGGTCCTTAGGCTTGTGCAGCGCACAGCCGGGATGCACAAGTTGTCTCCTCCATGGGAAGGGCCTTTCATTGTGAGCAAAGCGCTGCACAACGATGCTTACTATCTTATAGATGCGCACCCACCACAGGCGAACAGGGCAGATAAAGCTGGAGAGGAAACCAAGCACCCTTGGAATGTAGCTCTACTTCGTCGTTTTCATTCGTGAGCAAAGATGTGTATGTACCCTCTTATCCGAGTTGAAATTCTACTCTGCAATCTGAAATTGAACTCAGGGACTGCCCTCGCCCAAATTTGCTCTAAGTGTTTCTACTCGGCTTTGCTGTTTGCCTGTTCGGTTGCTCCACTTCAAAATTCATAAGCGTATTGAGTACTGTGTCTAAACCTATATGCCAACTCTTCGACTCTGCTGCTGTCCGAAACCCGGCTTCATGGCAAGCAAGAGAACAAGCAAAAGGTCAATGAGCACAAGAAAAATCGCTAAGGAAGAAAAGTGTGCAGGAACCGAGTAGGGTGTTTGTTACTTCTGTTCTCTGTCTTATCTTTTCGGCTAAGTGGTGGGCTGCGTTACTATGTTTGTTTCTAAGCGGCTGAGTATTTGCAGCTCTACTCTTTGACTCTTGTGACTCGAATACCAAAAAAGCAACAAGTTGCGGGTAGAGCTGAGACGAATAGAGAGAGTGAATAAGAAATGCAACTCGGGGACTCGTATACTAACGCAACCCGGCATCGAGCCAGGGCTGCTCAAATTGACTAAATCAAAAGTAACAAATACCAAGTGGGAATAAAATTGAGTAGCAAGCAACAAGATAAATAGTCTGATACATTTGCTCCCGGCATCCCGGGGATCTGTAAGTGTTTGAGTAAAAAGTTTGCAGGATAAAATCATGTTGAGGAAGCGGTGTTGTCGGTGCTGGCCTTGGCGACTTCATTTTCTGTGGTGGTCTTGGTCGCCTCCGCCTCCGAGCTGGCATCAGCTGTTTTCGCGGCTTCCTCTTCGGCGCTAGCGTTGGTCGCGTCCGCTTCCAAGTGGACGGTGGTGGACTGCTCCATCTCGACGTCGTGCTTGGTGGCTACCTGGTCTGAGGTGGCCGTGGCCACCGAGACAGGTCCTGTTGCCAGGGAAGAACCAGAAGCTTGGCCGCGGGGGCGTACCGTGTCGTCGAGGGCGGCTCCTGATGAGGTGCCGAACTCGAGGGTGGCTGTGTCGATCTCCTCGACTTCTTCATCGCTACTCGCGACGACCGCGGCCTTCCCTTTCCCAGCCTTGCCCCTAGGTGAATCGAAGAAGCCCAAGTCCAGCTCGGAATCTGATTCTTCGTCCTCCTCCTCGTCCTCCTCCACCTCGGTGTCGGGTTCAGTGAGGCCATCGATGAAGGTTGCCGTATCAGCATACTCCGCAACCTCATGCGCAATCAGCTTGCGCATGGTCACGCAGCTGGGATCCGTCTCCCACTTGGAATTGGCGCGCTTCCCGCGAATAATCTGCATGTTCAAGTTCTCATACCAGGAGGCGACGTAGAGCAGCATCAAATCAGCACCCGCCCGAGCTCCCGAGGCGCGCCACTTCTTCAATTCGGCCTTCACGTTGCGCAGCTTCAGAGCAAGGCCACAAATAGTTGTTGGCGCAGGATCCTGAGGCCAGAAGAGCTCGTGGAGCTGGAAGCCGGTGCGCACCAGGTCAGTGCCCACGCCGGCTAGGCGTTCGAACTGCCCTCGCATCACCAGGATGCTATCCTTGATCTCGGCTCTGGTGTCCGCAGCCTCACCCTTCTCAATACGAGCTGCTTGGGCCTTGGCCAAAGCAGGCGTGCAAGAGGACACGATGTCAGGGAAGATTTCTGCAAGAAGCAAGTGAGAAATTCAGTAACAGAATTAGAGAGGAGGTAGGACCGAGAAGAAGAGATGCAGAAAGGAGAAAACTTACGATTCAACTCGTGGCGCAGCCCCTGCAGCTGGCTCTTCCATGCTTCTTCATTGGATACATGCTTCTCCTCGAGCAAGCGGAGCCCCTCCAGCTGAGTAAAGAGCCCAGCATTGGCTTTTTTCAGCACCTCGCACTCCTGCTCGAGGGCTTTCACCTTGGCATTGGCTGTTGTCTCGGCCTTTGCCTTCTCGACGATGACTCTGTCCCTCTCGGCACCAAGGTTGATAGCATCCTGGAGTGCCTTCTGCAGCTGGAGTTGCAGATTCTCCATCTCGGTAGCGTGCTCACTCTGCAGAGCAGCAGATTGGCTTGCCAGTTGCACCTCCACCTCGGCAGGCTTGAGGCAATCTTGATGCTCCTCGGCAAATTTCTAATGATCTTCTGCGGAAAGCAAAATCATGATCAGCGGAAAAGCAAAAGAAACAGACACAAGGGCGAACCGAGTAGACAATAGTTTACCTTCAAGCTTCTTGATGGTGGCCTCGCCATTCTCAACAAAGGCACGGCAGTTCGCGTGCTCGTCAGCCAGGGCTTTCAGTTTCCCTGCGGAGTAGAAATGGTTAACGCAAAAAAGCAGAAGCGGGCGTAAACAAAAAACGCAAGAACCGCGCAGCTAGAAGCGTACCTTCCACCTCAGACAGCTTCATGGTATTGTTCATCACTTCCTTGTCGGCTTCCTCGGCGCTCACTTTCTCTTTCTCCAAGGCAGCAATGCGTCTCTTGGCAATGGCATGATTCCAGAGTAGCTGACGGTGCAAGTTGGTCCGTTTCAGTACGCTATTCTGAGAAGCAAAAGAAACAAGAATCAGGCAAAGTAATTGAGATTCAACCCGAGAAGGCGGCTACTCGGGAGAGTGTCCGCCTACTCAGCCAGAATCTCGGGGACTGGGTGATGGATAAGGAAAAGAGGGAGAGTAGAAAAGAAGTGAAAACGCAACTCGGAAAGGATGATTAGGAACTTACCGCGTAGGATTGCTCGAGGTCCTCGGCGTTCTTGCGGTGGACAAACATCTTGGCAGCAAGTGTAGCAGAGGTGGTCGAGACGGTCATGGGTTTGCAACCCAAGTCCACCTTGTTCCAATCCTGACGCATATGGTCGATGTCGCCCAGATCGATGCCGTTCCAGTTGGGGTTGCCGAGAACTTTGCTGTCCCACTTGGCGTCGATGAAGCCGATCAGGTCGAGTACTTGCTCGAGGCTCTGGGACGTTATCGCCTGGTCTTGAGCTCCCCGAGAAGCAATGGAGACAGACTTGTCTTGATTTGGGGCTGGAGGCCTGGAGTCCACTGCCACGGCTTTCCTCCCTCTCTGAAGAGCAAGATTCCGGTCTGTGGGGGAGAAGTCGACCTGGTGCTGTTGGCTAACCTTCACCATGTAATCAGGGTAGCAGGGCTGATCAGCTATAGCAGCGGCGGCAGGAACCGCATTGGGATTGCGGATAACCAGCTGCCTGGACTGGCCAGTTGATGTTGGCGGCGGCATGTCGGCAACCCGCTTCTTCGTCTTCTCTTTCTGGGCAGTTGGCCTCGCGACAACCGACTTCTCGGCTTTCTGCTTCTCGGTCTTCTTCTCCTCAGCCTTCTCCTTCTCGGTGGCTTTCTTCTCGGCTGCCTCCTTCTCGGCAGCATTTTGGGTTTGTTTCCTGGTGACTCGCCCGGCAGGAGGGCTGGCTGCGTCCTTGGTCTGCTGCACCAAGGAGGAGTCTGGCGGTGCAGTGCCCTGGTCAGTTGGTGGCACCAAGGGCGTGCTATCCGCTGCGCCATCTGGTTGGGCGCTACTCTGCGCAGCGTCTGGTTGAACGCCGCTCAGAGGATATTGCTCTGTCATGGTCGTATCTTCTACCCGCTGCTCGGCAGCGGGATTCTCTTGTTCGGCAGCCCCTGTGGCTGGCTGCTCATGTTCAGCTTCTGGCCGCTCAACGGCGGCGTCATCGCGCATCTCCTGGTCTTGATCTTGGTTCTCCTCGGCGGTGCTAGCCGGAGGAGAAGGGGGCCTGTCCTGGTGAGCGGCATCCTGCGCATCTGGATCTGCGCGGGACTGTTGCTCAGCCTCGGCGTCTGGGGCATTGATGGTCCCTGTTTTGGTGGTGTCGGCCTCATCGCCCTCGAGGTCGACAACCTTGTCGACGTCGATGGCAGCTTGCTTCTTGGCCTGGTCAGGCGCGAAAGCAGCATCCGCATCTAAGGGAGCTCTGATGAGGAAGGTAAAATCAGAAATTAGAGGGAGGCAGAGGAAGATTAAGAGAAACAGCGAAGTACAAAATTGGGAATTAACCGAGAAGGAACTTACGCTTTGGTGGAGGGAATCGTTCGTCTTGTTCTCTTCACGACCTTTTTGGTCTTCTTCTCGGATGGTTTCTTCTTCTTGGCGGGGGGCTCTAGGGCGCCGCTGCCGGTCCGCTTGCGGGTAACAGGAGCGGCGACGGATAGAGGATTGGCCTCAAGGGCTCTCTCGTCCTCATCCTCGTCATCATCCTCAGGATCTGCAGCATCTGTGAAATAGAGAGGAAGAAAAACACTTCAGAAACAGCAAGCAAAGGGCTAGTGTTTCTCGCAGACAAAAAGCATGAATTCAGTTACCCTCTAGCTCGTCATCGGACCAATCGCGTAGAGACGTTTCGGCATGCTGCTTCTCTGTCGAAGGGGAATGAGGAAGATTGATCTGATCCGCGGTCTCGAGGGAGGCCTGGTCATCTTCTTCTCGGTCATCTGACCAATTGCCCTCGAAGCGTTCGCAGCTTTCAGCTTTCTGGCGGTCAAGAACCTGAAGAACAGGGAAGTGTCGCGAGTTAACCGAGTAGCACGAAGGCACTATACCCGAATAGGCGTGCAAGCACAAAGCATACTAAGCCTAGGGAAATTTGCTGCATATCCTACTCGGAAAGGCGTGCAAGGATCAAGCATATTAAGCCTAAGAATTTCTTCTAAGTATGCTACCCGACAAGGCGTGCAAACATCAAGCATACTAAGCCTAAACAGTTCTGATAAGTGCTCTACTCGGTGCGGAATGCAATTGCTAATCGCAGTAGGAAGAGGAGAATATCTACTCGGATTGCATAAACTGGAAGCAGAAAAAGGGGAACATACCCGTGGAATCGGCTTCGTGCGGCTGAAGGGGATAAACCCATACTCCCAATCGTCGCGGAGGCCCGTGGTCAGGATGGACCTCGCGTGCTCGGCGACGTCCGCGTTGCTGAGCTCGAACGTGGTCGTTCGAGTGCAATCGCGGGGGCCTCCCAGGTAGCACATTGGATGGGAGCGCTGCTGCAGAGGCAGCACTCGGTTCTTGATCCAGCAGGCGACGGGGTCATCGCTCTTGAGGCCCTCTCCGATTAGCGCAGCGAGCCGCTCCTCCATCTGCACGGCGTTGCGGTCGTTGGAGGGCTTCGTCTTCCAGTTCTGCCCAGACGGAGCTCGGTTGCTCCAGGCGGGCAGGTTGATGCGGTCCGTCACCGGTCCCCCCTTCGTGGCGGGGATGTTCTTCACGTAAAGGAAAGATTTCTGCCACATACGAACGGAATCCAAGCCCTTGATGCGAGGGTGGTTGGTTCCCGTCCGCTGCAGCATCATGGCGCTGCCGGTGTCGGTTACCCGACTGCCAATGGCCGCGCCATCCTTCTTCCCCTTGCTCTGCTGACGGAGATGGAAGTACTTCAGCCACGTCTGTACCATGGGGCGGACGCCGAGAAAGGCCTCGCACACCACGGTATGATAGGCGCGGAAGACGACCGCATTCGGAGGAAGGTGATGCATCTGAACACCGAAGTGATCCAGGAAGGAGCGGAGAAAATCAGAAGCCGGCAGGCCGAATCCTCGCGCGAAGTGCGCGAGGAAGACGACATGCTCGCCCTCCCGCGGGGCCGGAACGAGTTCGCCGTTGGACGGCCGGCACTGAACACCAGGAGGAACCCTCCGGGTGTTCACGAGCCAGGAGCAGTCGTCGACAGTAACATCAAAACCAGCCCAGCCGGCGCGAGCAGCCATGGCAGCGAGCGAGAAAACGGTGGAAGTTTTGGAAGAATTCGGTGGAGAAAACGAGTCCGCGGCGGCGCAAAGAGTTGCGCGGCGGCGGAGAGCTCGGCGGCGGAGAAGAGGCAGAGAGGCGAAAGAGGAAAGTGCGGAGGTAGGAGAAGAGGAAGTTACCGGTGGGGGTATTTATACCCTCGCCTCAGATTACCGTTACCATCGGGGTAGTGGGATCGATCGTGGCCATAATTCTCGTGTGGTGGGACCTGTGGCCGGTTAGAAACGCACGTAAGCGCGGAACGCGCGCGTAACGGCCACAGTCGATCCCACGACCAGATCGTGGCCTATTACTGCGCTTGATGGGACATGACGAGCCGGTGGGCCCGTTCCGTGAAAACTGGGCGCGTGGCACGTCGTGTCCCGGGCAGCGAGACGTCGGGGTCGCTGATGCACGACACGTGTCCAGTTGCGTCACGGAAGGCCGGATTGTGCTCTGCGCTGCAGAGACTCTGCTTGAGAAATTCTCTAAGTCTTTTCACTCGGACGCAGAGAAGGAGACTAGCCCTATTCGGAAGAAAAGAGACCCGAGGCGCTTTCCAGGGTGCTACTCGGAGGTTCTACTCGGCATCTTGAAGTTCAAAGGTGTTGTTGCGAAGATTGGTTTTAAGCTGGCAGAGCCTAGTGAACGAGTTCGCGAGACTCTACCAGCTTCGGGGACTGCTGTCGGGGGGTTACCCCCGAGTAGGGTAAAGGCAAGTGGTAAAGGCCACTGTCAGAAGAGAAGTTTGGTCGAGTAGCCGTCTACCCGGTACTCGCTACCCGGTCGGCTGCTACTCGGTCTCACTTCAAGATAACCAGAAGGAGATATCAATCAAGTTTTGTCCATTCGAGTAGAAGAGTTGGCCCGAGTAAAATTGGCGGGAACCTACTCGGGCCAGAAGTCAAAGGAGCCGTTCTGACACAGGATCCCGCGTATCCCGGGTCCGTACTTGGCACTATTCGAACTACTGTTCATCTGGGACCGGCCTGCCTGACAGTGACAGCATGGAAGCAGGCGGTCGCAGGATAAGGGGGCCCCAGTCTGTGTTTGGCACAGTGATACCAGTCTGTCCCCTTGGTTTTGCCCAACGACTTTCCGGATGCAGCCAAGGTTAGGAACCAAAGCTGTCAGCGGGAACTCGGAAGAAGGACGATGTGCACACTATGTCGACACTTGTCCATGTTTGGACGTATCCGGCTGGGCACCATGTATATAAGGTGCCCCGCCGCCTCCTGCGTGAGGACAGAACACAAGCGAACACATCGTGACCTAATTCTTGACCTAGTTCATCACGTAGAGAGAAGAGTGGCTACTCGGTAGCAAGAACATTGTACTGTGGCTACTCGGTGAGACACCAGAATACATAGAGAAAGGCAGGAGTAGGGGTTTTACCTCCTCACGAGGGCCCTGAACCTGGGTAGATCGTGTTGTTTGCAGTGCTTAGTTCTTACCTCACGCGGCTACCCGTCGCGTGATCCCTCCCCGAGCACCTCCAGCGTCCTTTGTCCCCAAATCTTTAGCCATCCTATGGCATCTGCCGTGACACCACCACGACAAATGCCACATCCGCTTGCGGTGTCCAGACGAACTTGTCGCTTTTCTTCATCAACTGATACAAAGGCAGGGCCTTCTCGCCCATTCTACCCAAGAAACGGCTCAGAGATGCCAAGCAACCAGTGAATTTTTGCACATCCTTCAGGGATCTCGGCAAAGACATGCTTTCAATAGCTTTTATCTTTGAAGGATTGGCCTCAATGCCCCGACTGGATACCAAGAAGCCGAGTAGCTTGCCAGCCGGGACGCCAAAGGTGCATTTACTCGGGTTCAGCTTCATCTTATACTTGCGCAAGTTAGCGAAAGTTTCCTCAAGGTCACTGAGCAGAGTATGTGTTTTATTCGTTTTGATGACAATGTCATCTATGTACACCTGCACATTTTTGCCTAGTTGGTCGTGCAAGCATTTCTGCATGCATCTCTGATAAGTGGCACCCGAGTGCAAACTCTGTTTTTTTGACATCATGGATTAATTCACTCCCCTAATCCCCTTGTATATATTGTACATATCTGTAAATAACCTTTTATTTTGTTAATAAATGGGGGGGCTGTGGGGGTTTCCCCCACAGTATTGGTGTCAAAAAAAAAGTGGCACCCGCATTCCGCAACCCGAAACACATGACACGATAGCAATAAGCCCCGTACGGGGTAATGAAAGCAGTCTTTATTTGATCAGCAGGATTGAGAGCTATCTGGTGAAAACCAGAGTAGGCATCTATGAAAGACAACAGTTCACAACCAGTAGTGGAATCGATCACCTGATCGATGCGAGGTAGCGGGAAAGGATCCTTGGGGCAGGCCTTGTTCAAGTCGGTGTAGTCGACGCACATGCGCCACGCGGTAGCAGCCTTGGGATCCTCCTTCTTCTTCTCAACCATGACCGGGTTGGCTAGCCAATCCGGATGCAGCACTTCCATGATGAAATTTCTTATCAGCAGCTTGGTGATCTGGTCACCGATGGCCTTCCTTCTCTCATCTCCGAAACGGCGCATAGCCTGCTTCACTGGTTTGGCGTCAGGACGCACATGTAGCGAGTGCTCAACCAACTCCCTCGGGACAACTGGTAAATCTTCATTGGACCAGGCGAACACGTCCCGATTCTCACGGAGGAAGTGGATGAGCTCGCTTTCCTATTTCTCCCCCAACCTGGAGCCAATGATGGCCAACTCGGTCGGAAAACTCAGGGTCAACCTGGATCTTCTTCGTCTCCTGAGATGCCTGGAACGCCGTCCCGTGCTGGGAACCCAGCATGCCAGGCGCACCAGCTTGCGCGGATTGCGCCATAGCCACCACCTCGTACATCTTCTTCTTCTCGGCAGCAATCACCATGGACTCCGCCAACTGAGAACCAGCAGAGGCACACTCCATAGACTTATTGTAATCACCAGAGATGGTAATCACGCCATTGGGACCAGGGATCTTCATCTTCAGATATGCAGTGTGGGTAGAGGCCATGAACTTGCTCAGAGAAGGCCTGCTGAGTAGGGCATGGTAGGGGCTCTGATGATCAACCACCTCAAACTGCAGGCTCTCTGTGCGGCAGTTCTCCCTGGTGCCGAATAGCACATCTATCCATACCCGGCCAATCGGATTGCAAGAGACTCCTGGCACAATGCCATGGAAAGTGGTCTTGCTGGGTAGCAGCATGTTCTCGGCCATACCCAGCTTCTCAAGCGTGTATCTGTACACGATGTTGATGCTGCTGCCATTGTCGATCAGCACTTTGCTGAACCTCACATTCTTCTCGGGACCCAAGAAGGTAGGATCCAGCACCAAGGCATAGCTACCCGGGTTGGGCATCACCTTAGGATGATCCGCTCTGGACCACGTGATCTCTTGGTGGCACCAATGCATATAGTGGGGAACAGCAGGGATCACAGCATTGACCTCCATGGCACGCCTGTGCTAGGATTTCTTGTTGACAGGCTCAGAGGTGAAGATCATGTAGCTCTCGTGGTGCTCCTGGTACCGATTGCGGTCTCCGCCACCATTGTTGCCGTTGTTGTTGTTACCTTGGTTGTTGTTGTTGTTGCCTCTGTTGTTGTTGCGGGTGTAGTTGTTGTTGTTGTTGTTGCGATAGCCATCGTTGTTGAAGTAGCGGTTGGCTCCTAAAGCCATCTGGTTCACATTTTCTCTTCTCGGGAAGGCTAGAGGCCGAGCAGCAGGTGCGCGAGCAGGCTGTACAGCGGCATTCGCAGCTGGCAGAGGAGGAGGAGGAGGCAGGCCCTCATTCTTGATTTCTTCCCACCAACTGCATTGCCGAGTAGTGTGGTTGGCGGGTCTTGCGGGATGCCGAGTGTGGAAGCTGAACGGGCCATCCTTCATGTCCTTGAAGACAAAGTTTGGTGCCGGACCCGAGTTGCCGCTACCCTGCTGGGAAGCGCTGTATGGCTTCTTGTTGCCCTGGCCCTGATTCTGGTTTTGCTCGTATTGGGCTCCAGCAGTTTTTGGCCTCTGGCTACTCCCAGCTCCGGTTGCCACAGCATTCACCTCCTCAGGATCGTACCGGGTATCAATCCAGTCGCCTCTGCGCTTGTTGCGGAACTCATTGCGCTTGTTGGTGTTGATGTTGTAGTTCCTTCTCGGCTTAGCGGCATCAAGAAGAGGCTGAGTCGGGTCCCCGAGTGCGTACTGATCTGCAATCCGGATGGTCTCAGCAAGAGTACTCGGCATCTCCCTCTAGAGCCTTTGCCACAACATGCTGCCATGTCTGCAACCCTGCGCAAACCAAGTGATGGCCTGGGCCTCATTCACACCCTCACAGGTGTTCCTCAGAGTGCTCCACCGAGTAAGATACTCCCGGTCCGTCTCCTATTCCCGCTGCCTGCAAGCGGATAGCTGTTGCGGCCTATTCGGCCTCCGGTACATGCTGGTGAAGTTGCTGACGAAAGCCTCCACGAAGTCAAGCCAGCAGTTGATGCTGTGCTTGGGCAGGTTGTTGAGCCACGTTCTTTCCGGTCCCTCGAGCATCTGCGGGATGTACCGCACGGCCCATCTCCGGTTGCCGCCTGCAATGTTCACAGCTGTGACATAGTCATTGAGCCAATCTTCCGGCTTGGTGCTGCCGTCATAGCACTTGGTCCCCCTGGCGAGCTGGAACTGCTTCACGGATAGCTCCGTCATGATACGGGGGCCAAAGCATTCTGGGCCAGGCGGCCCCTTGCTCTCGAGTTGCGCGGATAGAGAAATCCTGTCCAGCTTGTGCCTGGCATCACTGGGCTCCAGCACGCGCTCACCCACGCGATCCAGGATGTCATAGCCTGCCAACCCCATGGCCGAGTAGCCATCATCATATCTGTCCACCTGCACGACTGCAGGCTGCTCCACCGGGTTGGCGGCTGCTGCCTCTGCCGAGTAGGCTGAGCAACTGGATGCTGAGAAGGGCATGGGCGCTCTCCATCTCGGGCCTGGCTGTGAGCTTTATGGGCTTGATAGCCTGCTCCTGCAGCGTTGTGTTTTTGATCGGACTGTCGCGCCACAGCGTGCTGTTTTGCGGCGACAGCCGGGTCGTACACCTGCATCTGCCTGTCTCTGCCAGAATGTCCCACTCCGCTCCTTCTCGCGACTGGGATGCGGTGACGAGGCCTGATCGTTAGATCTAGCCGCATGCGAGTGCACCACCTGAGAAGCTCCAGCACCCGGGTTGGCTTTCCGGAACTCCTCGTTCTGCCTAGCAGCCTCTAGCACTAGCTCATTGAGCCTTTCCTGCTGCCTAACGCGCGCGTCGCTAGCAAGATGCGGCAACTCAGCAGCTACAGCCTCAGCAACTCTAAGGGTTTTGGCGGGGGTGCTGTATCTGGGTCTGGTGGTGGCGGTGTTTTGGCTAGCGGCTTGGCCAGCGGTTTCACCAACTGCTGCCATCTCGGTGCCTAGGTTGCGGCACGTAGCCCCTGCCTTGGAAGGCCTCCTCACCATGGGCGTGAAGCCGTGAGCCCGGTTGTACTCGTTCTGGTCCAGGTTTAGCTCAAGCCTAACCTTATCCAGCTCCGCCTGCTCGGCGAGCAGCGCCTGGCGTTGCTGCTCGAGCTGTGCCCGTATGGTCATGAGCTCGAGCTCGCTGGGAGGCGGCATGCCCATCCGCACGGCGGACGCAGGTATCGTCGGGGTAGTGGAGGGAGGAAGGTTGCAGTCCTTCTCGTAGGGCTTGTGGGTCTTCCCGCCAGCACTCGGGCCAGTGAGATCCTCGATGACGCCCGCAGCAGCAGCCGCCGCGCCCTTCCCGGCATCAGCAGAAGGGCCGGTCATCATCACCTCCACGCTGTTCGCAGAGCGGCCCATCGGCCTCCCGCGCGCAGCGATGACAGCAGGGGGATCTTCCGCGACATGCACCAGCTCGGGGTACTCGCGGTCGATGACGGTGGCGACGTAGACGAGGTGCGCGCCGAAAGAAAGCACCGAGCCGCCCTCCGGCATGGCCCTGCCGCCGAAATCGCCGGCGTTGTCGGTGACGAAGTCGAAGGAGCCGAATCTGTGGACGAGGCCACAGACCACGCGCTCTCCGGTAGCAGAAATCGATCCCGTCCGAACGGAAACTCCAGCCAGCGCCGCTGGTTGCCCCACGGTGGGCACCAACTGCCGTGGTGGTGTCACGGCAGATGCCATAGGATGGCTAAAGTTGTGGGGACGATGGACGCTGGAGGCGCTCGGGGAGGGATCACGCAGCGAGTAGCCGCGTGAGTATGAAGATAGCACTGCAAACAACAAGATCTACCCAGGTTCAGGGCCCTCGTGTGGAGGTAAAACCCCTACTCCTGCCTTTCTCTCTTTATATTCGAGTCTCACCGAGTAGCCACAGTACAAGTGTTTCCTACCACCGAGTAGCCACTCTTCTCTCTATGTGATGGACTAGGTCAAGAATGTGAACCAAGTCTGGGATCCCTCGCGCAGGAGGGGGCAGGGCACCTTATATACTAGTGCCCAGCCGGATACAGCCAAGATGTCGACATTGTGTGCACACTGTGCACTTCCAGCTTCTCGCTGACACCTTTGGCTTCCTAGATTGTCTTCATGTGTAAAGTCGTTCCGCAGAACCGAGGAGCTGATCTGTTATCACTGACACTGTCACGGGGTAGGCCCCCCCTAACCTGCGACGCCCTGCTGACACCCTGGCGCGGATAAGCACGCGCTCTGCAGATGAACAGTGCGGCAGTACGGACCCAGGATACGCGGGATCCTGTGTCAGAACGGCTCCTTTGACTTCTGGCCCGAGTAGGAGACCGCCACTTCTACTCGGACCACTTCCTCTACTCGGAGGAGAATAACCTCCTTGATTCTTCCTCCTGGCCATCAGTGTGTACGGCCGAATAGCGAACGACCGGGTAGCGAGTACCGGGTAGCCGCTACTCTGCCAAACGTCTCTTCTGATCCTGCCCTTAGCACTTGCCTTTACCCTACTCGGGGGTAACCCCCCGACAAAAAGCAACCTGCACATCAGAAGAAACAACACTAGGAATAGATATTATTTCATTAGTAGTGGTATTGCTTGTCTTGAAAATTCTTCTTAGATCCCTAGGAACCACCTCGGCCACTCTCTTTTCTCGATTTCTTGCTTGTTGTAATAATTCACCCAGGGTATGATATTCAGAATGTCTCACCATGATTCTAATCTGGAATTGTAACCCTGAAAGGAATCTTTGCATTGTCTTTTCTGGTGCTTCTACAACCCGAGCTTCTTGTAGAAACAACACCATCTCTATGTAATATTGATCCACATAATTTGTACCTTGTTTCAAGTGCTGCAATTTTTCATAGAGAGTTCTCAAATCAGCACCTAAATTAGCATAGGGAGCTCTTTGTTGTACTGTTGTGAAGAAATTTGCAATTTTCCTTGCCAAATTGTTCAGATCTTCTTTGTAATCTATTAACTGATTCGTGAGTACAATTCTCTTAGTTTCCTGGTGTACCTGCACATACTCAACATCACTAGAAACACTCATTATGTAGTGAAAACAAAATAATCAATGGGTTGTAGTGCTCTCTCACAACTCACTCAAACCAGCAAAGAAGTGCTTCACTTACTGTTCCAAAGTGAATAGGATTGACTTACCAACAAGAACCAATGAAAACTATGTCAAGTGTGAGAAGAGAATAACCAGGGTATCAAGTATCACATGCAAAACAGGATATTTGGTGGGGCTTGGTTGGGAATCCTAACAACACCAAAATAACAACTCCAATGCACTGTCTAATGTGATGAAAACAGTAAAGAAACATACTCACTCTGGGAGACAAATGTGGCTTAGCAATTATATGGAAGAGTTATTGAAAGCACTAGAAAGCCACTAGCAAATACGCTATGAAAACACGCACAAGATTGCTCAAATGTTCACAAAATATCCAAGATGATAGGCTTCCACTAGTGATAGTATGTCTCGGCTTCTTTTGATTTTTTCTCTCTTTCTATTTTTTTAATACTTTTTAAATGGCTTTTGAATCAACTAGGAGCAAGAAGTAATGGAAAGCAGAAATTACGGACAAGAATTGATCAAATTGAGCAGCCTATTAGGGCAAGAAAATATCTAGTCTTTGGGTTGTGTTCCTAAAATTTGTTGTAGAATGGTTGTGGCTAAGGTTTAACAAAGATAAGACTGAAAATCGTGTCGTATGGTGGTGTAGACTTGCTGTGGTGTGTGCGGGGTTTTCGAGGCGTATGGAAGCGATTGTGACGTGAAGTGTGTGGTGGCGGTTTCTCCGACACGGGATGCGGTGGAGAAAACACGCGCGCAGGTGATTTCTGTCGCGAGCAACAATGAACGGTGGCGCGTGTCCTGGTAGTGGTCGGTGTCCGACACGGGACAGAGATCGCGTGGACCACAAAGCGTTGGCGGTTGATGGATCGAGCGCGCGTGTGGCGTTTGGGAGTTTCGCGCGTTTGGCCTTTAGTAGATTGGTTCACGCGGACGCAAATACGAAAAAGGAGCGATCGGGTGGACTCCGGCGCGGGTGGAAAGCGAAAATGTGATGCGCGTGGTGAATTCCGGTGGATCTGTTTGGCTGGTAGTGGCAATGAATCAGCGGCTTAGTCTGTGCACGTGGAACGAGTTTGTGGAAGGCACGGAACGAGTCGACTGGAGCCAACGGTGCGGCTATGGACCGAGTCTACGTGGGAATTGGAAAAAAGTGACGCGTTGTTTGGCACTTTTTGGCGCGTAGTGACGTGCTGCTTTTTGGCTGGTAGCAGTACAAGTCGGCTTCCACCGCGGGTTGTGGATGGACCAGCGATGCGAGAGAGCGGTGGACGGATTCCGAGTGCGAAAAGAACAAGGATGGCGCGCGGTGGTGACACAGATCGTAACACACTATTTTTTTGTAGATTTTTGGTATAGATCTAAACAAAAAGATGAACACGATGAACCCTAAAAAGATGAAAAATAAAAAAAGGAACGCAAATCAACAAGAAACAACAACTAGTAGATGCACATTGGTGTTGATCTAGGCTCTGGCACAAACTAAACCTAATATTTTTGTGGGGCTTTTTCTGGATAGGAATAAAAACAACTAAAACTAGGGATAACTTTGCTCACCGAGTAAACCTGAGAATCTGATACCAAGATGATATGGGGTGGCCCAATCTTCTCAATGAGCTTCTCTCTCTTTTGTGGATTTTCTGGATTTTGTGATAACTAGTGCTACACTGAGACCTCTCACTTGGATGACCCCTGTTGCCAGATGCAACAACAATCAAGCCCTTTGGATATTCTCAACTACACACTCTTGCACAAGTAATCAATGATTACAAGTGGTCCTGTATCCCCCTATTCTCGATGGAATAACAAGATATCACACAAGTTTGACTTGGTAATACTTCAAGATGAATGCTTAGCAGCAATACAATCTCAAGTCTAGGGTTTCTTTGGTTTAAACTTGTTCTCCTCTTCCACACGAAGGTGGGGAGTATATATAGGTGGAGGGATCCTTGTGCAAGCACCTCTCCTACTAGGACTAGGACTCAACTAGGACTCCTACTTGAACTAGGAGGACTCTACTAGGAATCCTACTTGGACTAGGAAGGGATACAAACCGACCCAACTTTAGGGGGTTCGGCCATTATGGCATACATGCCATGCCTAATTTAATTAGGACTTTTACTATGGCGCATTCATCTTCTATGGAGGCGTCCTCCCCTTATTTTCACCATTCCTCAGTGTGGAAGAACATTCTTGGAGTTATTTTCCACACTTGTATATTTGTTTTCACAACTTGCAATGTTGTTTTCCATCATCTCCATGTTGTTTTCCAGCAAGTCTTGAGGTCTTCCTCCATCCATGTTTGTGTTAACAATAACCCTGCTAATACATAATGCAATAGCTTAGGTAGTATAACATTCTTATAATCACAAACAATATTTATTAATAGGAAAAAATTCACCTTATAATAATCATCAGTGAGGCTCAATATTTTCTTCCAATTCAAGTATGTATATTCACCATGGACCCCTATTATATCCTGATCACATGGGACCACGAATTTTGCATGTAAATGGCACATAATTGTCATATGAAAACAAATAGCATCTCATCAAATAGCAATCACAATTGCAAGTATAAGTGAAGCTCATAGAGTCATGATCATAAGGAGAAACATCTATGTATACGTTCTTATTGTTTAGTACTAAATCAAGTGTTCTCACAAAAGATCTATGATAAAATTTGGTTGTAGTAGTACACTCAAGTGTGTTAACATGTTTATTATTATGAAAGTTGCAACTCAATTTGCAAATATAAGTGAAGTATAATTCAGTAGCACATGTAATTATCAAGTTTTATGGCAAACCGAACATATGTGTAAAATCATGCTCAGATTTAGTAAATTGTAAACAATCCAACCGAGGTCTTTTTCCTATTTGCGCGCACGATCATCCACGTATCAAAGGCATTCGTAGTCCACCTGCACCGCGCACAATTATGTGCCTCCCAACAATTTTCACCTGCATGAATTGCTGCCATACGCCTCCAAAACGCCCACACCGCAGCAAGTCCACACTACCGCGCGATAATTGCAACCAACGCCTGGTAGCGCTTGGAGTTCTACTCGGGTGGAACGAGTCCAGAAATGACACGCATGTGGTAGGAGCGTGCTGCTTTTTGGCCGGTAGCGGTACGGCTTGCAGGAGCGACGCGGTTTTCGATTTCGAGTCCAGGTGGAAACAGCAGGAACGAAATTGAGGACCGTGGGCGCATAGGACAAGGTGCTGACGCGGTTAATAGCGATGGACTAGCGCGGACACGGGAGGAAAATCGCGCGCACGTTTTTCCTTTGGCTGGTAGCGCGTGGATCAGTCCGCTCGGACTCTGATGCTAGAGGTGTGAGTGGATAACCGATGCGAATAGGACACGATTTCGCGCGGGCGGGTGAATTAGTGGTCGTAAGTTATGCCGAGTGTGAGTAAGAGGCGCGCGCGGTGGAGTGGATCGGTGCACTCGGGATTTGTTTGGCCGGTGCGGATAAGACAACTGGGTGATGCGGTTATGCAGCGATTGGCGCGTGTGTCGCCTGGAGCGCTGGACTCCGACACGGGTAGGTATGAGCGCGCGGTGGTAACAGCGAAACCAAGTATAGCCTGGAATCCGATGGTGGCTAGGCCAATGCGCAACAGGTTTTAGCAAAATATTTGGTGGGATTTTCGGTATAGATAGAAACAAAAGATGAACACGATGAACCCTAAAAAGATGAAAAAGAAAAACATGAACGCAAATAAACAAGAAACAACAACTAGTAGATGCAAATTGGTGTTGATCTAGGCTCTGGCACAAACTAAACCTAATATTTTTGTGGGGCTTTTTCTGGATAGAAAATAAAAACAGCTACACTATGGATAAATTTTCTCACCGAATAAACCTGAGAATCTGAACCAAGATGATATGGGGTGGCCCAATCTTCTCAATGATCTTCTCACTGAGACCTCTCACTTGACTGACCCATGTTGCCAATGCAACAACAATCAAGCCATTTGGATATTCTCAACTACACACTCTTGCACAAGTAATCAAAGATTACAAGTGGTTATGTATCCCCCTATTCCCAATGGAATAACAAGATATCACGCAACTTTGCAAGGGTAAACTTCAAGATAAATGCTTAGCAGCAATACAATCTAGAGGCTAGGGTTTTCTTTGGTTTAAACTGGATCTCCCTCTTCCACACGCAGGTCGGGAGTATATCTAGGTGGAGGGCTCCTTGCACAAGCACCTCTCCTACTAGGACTAGGAATCCTACTTCGATTAGGAGGACTCTACTAGGACTCCTACTTTGACTAGGAAGGGATACAAACCAACCCGACTTTAGGGATTCGGCCATAATGGCATACATGCCATGACTAATTGAATCAGGACTTCTAAATGGTGCATTGATCTTCAATGGGGCTCCCTCCTCTTGTTTTCACCATTCCTTAGTGTGGAGGAACATTCCTCGAGTTGTTTTGCACACTTGCACATTTGCTTTCATCACTTGAATAATTGTTTTCATCATTTGTACTCTTGATTTCCAGCATCTCCATCTTGTTTTCCAGTATGCTTTGAGGTATTCCTCCATTCATGTTTGTGTTATGAATAACCCCGCTAATACATATGCATAGGCTTAGGTAGTATAACATTCTTATAAACACAAACAATATTTATTACTAGGAAAGAATTCACCTTATAATGATCATCAGTGAGGCTCAATATTTCCTTCCAACTTCAGCATGTATAATCACCATGGAGCCCTACTGTATCCTCATCATTTCCGGTTTATGGTCTCCTTTGCCTGGTTATAACAATCTGGTTTTTTAAAAACGTACTCTTGTGATTGACAGGTAGAATGCACGGAAATAACCTCCAGCTTTCTGACATGAAATTGAAGGCTCTATTCACGTTGATCCGGCAGCTATATGTTGGAGGAGGGGAATGCATCAAGGCCGTCAGGAAGTGGGACAATGCCCCTAGAAAACTCCATGATATGCTTGTGGAACTAACTCACGTTCCCTAATGGATAGAAGAACATAAAATTTCAGCCTGCCGTCGTGGAGCCATCTAGGTCATGTCTCTGGCCAAAGCATATCACCCGGAAATGAATCCGGATCTCCGGTTCCACTCTTGCTTGATTGCAGAAAAAGTAAAGCTGAAGGAGCTCTTTCCGGGTTACACTTCCTCAGGTGAACGCAAACCGGCTTTCTCTCCTCTGGTTATAGCTGCCATCCGCCAGGCTCCGAAAAAGAGCCAGCTTTCTGTAGCCTCTTCATCTGGTACCCCTCAATCTATCAGTCCTTTGTTTTCTGCTTCACCCCGTCCCCTATATGAGCCGGATGACACCAATGATGCTTTGGCTCAGCTGGAGTGGAAGTATGTTTCCAAGTCTGACCTTGAAGAAGCAGAAAACGTCCAAGTGATGAGGAACACCCGGAAGCACAAGACCCGGATTCTGGCGCCGGGTTAGGAGACGCCCAACAGAAGGGAAAATCCATTGTGGAATGAACATTTGGTTAATGTGATAATAGTTTAACCCTAATGGGTTAGTAATAGGCTAGATAAACTGTTTTATTTCTAGCTCTATTTTTTTGAAAGTGCGCATGTGCACTGATGCTACATTTGGCGTGTAATAACTCGGTTTTCTTGCTAACTTACGCAAAACAATTCTGGGTTACCTCTTATTCGTAGCTTTGTAACATCTTTGTATTATAATCAAAATTTTACTTGACTTGGTTTTTCTTTGCTATCTAGCTCAGCCGGTTTATCGCATGACATAGTCTAGTGTTTCTAACTCTGGCGACTTCAAGGTCATAATAACCCGGTTTTGCCGAGTTATAACGTGATTGACTCGACATCTAGGTCATAAAATTGCGTGTAACCACTGACTGGCAGGCAAGTATAACCAATATAGTTTGGCTTATGCCAGATTCTTGAGATATAGACTGTGCTCTAGCATCACCCCCCAAGTAATCATATATGAAAAAAATTAACTCCCTGTAACGATGATAAATCTCTGGAACAGATCTCAAATAACTCAGATTTTCTAGGTCTATCCTTTATTGCAATTATAACATAGTTATTACAATGATCATATGTATAATATGGTCTCAACTGGACTATGTTCCGAGGTCTTCCAGTTTCTTCCTCAAATGTTCGCGATTTATCACCATCACGCATATCAATGAGGTAATATGATCTATTGCGTAGTTTCTTGCTTACCACAAACGGTCCTTCACATGGTGGACTTAGCTTGTGCATGCCATCCTTTTTCTGGATCAGGCATAAAACTAAGTCCCTTTCCTGAAAACTTTGAGTTTTAACCCTGCGGCTATGATAGCGACACAAGTCCTGCTGGTATATGGCTGACCTGGATGCTGCGAGTTCGCGTGCTTCTTCTAAAGCATCAAGCGAGTCTTGACAAGCCATCTCATTCTGGGTTTCCACATAAGCAACTACTCTTGGTGAATCATGATAAATATCACTTGGCAAAACTGCCTCAGCTCCGTACACCAGAAAAATTGGTGTGTAACCTATTGATCTGTTTGGGGTAGTTCTTATGCTCCATAAACATCACGTAACTATTCAACCCAACAACCAGCAGTCTTTTCCGATGGGACCTGTAGTCTAGGTTTGATACCTTTTAGCAATTCTAGGTTATCTTGTTCTGCTTGTCCATTAGACTGTGGCTGTGCCACTGAAGCAAGATCGAGTCGTATATGGTTCTGTTCACAGAAATTTTGTATTTCTCCTTCTGACAAGTTTGTCCCATTGCCTGTTATAATTCTATGTGGGTAACCAAACCTGAAAATCAACTATTTCAAAAACTTAACTGTTGTAACCGCGTCAGATTTACTGATTGGTTCTTCATCTACCCATTTTGTAAACTTGTCAACTTCTACCAATAAATGAGTCTTTTTATCGGACGACTTTTTGAAAGGACCCACCATGTCGAGCCCCGAGACTACGAACGGCCAGGTTATGAGAATCATGCGCAGATCCTGACCTGGCATATGATCACGCCTTGCACACCTCTGACACCCTTCACATACTCTCACTATTTGTTCTGCATCAACGTTGGCAGTTAGCCAGAAAAATCCATGTCTGAAAGCCTTATTGACATAAGATCTGGAACGCACGTGGTGACCACAATATCCTGAGTGGATTTCCTTCAAAATCTGACACCCTTCTTCCGGAGATACACATCTCTGCAAAATTCCAGTCGCACTTTGGTTATATAACTCACCATTGATAATTGTATATGACTTTGATCTTCTTATAACCTGACGAGTGATAACCTCGTTCTACGGAAGCTCGCCTCTTGTAAGATAAGCCAGATATGGTTCCGTCCATTCTGGGATTGTGTGTAAAGCATCTACCAATTTTGATTCAGGATCTGGATTTGCCAGGTCTTCCTGTGTTGGAACTTTAACTAACGGGCTATGAATTTCATCCAGAAAATGTTGGGTGGAACTTGTTTTTCTAAGCACTGAGATGAGACAATGCATTAGCTGCTTCATTGAGACGTCGATCAATATGATCAACTTGATATCCTTGGGAATGTCCTGCCAGCTGGGTAACTGCTCGCCTATAAGCTGCCATAACTGGGTCTTTAGAATCCCAGGTTCATGTAACTTGTTGAGAAACAAGGTCTGAATCACCCAAACATCGAACCCGGGTTATACTCATTTCTTTTGCAACTCGAAGCCCATTAAGTAAAGCCTCATATTCCGCTGCATTATTAGTGCATTTAAACGAAATTTGTAAGACATATCGAAACTTATCACCTCTTGGGGATGTTAGGACCACACCAGCTCCTGACCCTTCCAGTTGTCGTGACCCATCAAAATGCATAGTCCAATATTTAGTGTTTGGCTTATCTGGAGGGACCTATAACTATGTCCAGTCATTTATAAACTCGATAAGGGCTTGAGACTTTATTGTAGTCATTGGCTCATATTTGATATGATATGGCCCCATCTCAATAGCCCACTTTGCAACCCACCGGGTTACTTCTCTATTCTGAATAATACCATACAAAGGTGCTGAACTGACCACAATAATAGGATGTTCTTGAAAGTAATGTTTCAATTTACGGCTAGCCATGAACACCCCGAATACCAATTTCTGCCAATGTGGGTACCGCTGCTTTGACTCTATCAGAACCTCGCTAACATAGTAAACCGGCCGCTGAGCGAGACCCTCTTTCCCTTCCAGTTTACGTTCCACAACCACAACTGCGCTTATAGCCCTGTTGTTGGATGCAATATATAATAACATGGGCTCTTTCTTGTTGGATGCAGCCAGTATAGGTGCGTTGGAAAGTTGCTGTTTCAAGGCCTCCAATGCCTCATCAGCTTCTTGGTTCCAAAAAAATTGTTTGTTTTCTTCAAGAGCCGGTATAAAGGCATGGCTTTTTCACCCAGTCTATTTGATATGGACATAACAGGGGCTCATGATGAGTGTTCATGCTTGAGTTGGAAGGAAATATTGAAGTTGATTGATGATCACTATAAGGTGAATTACTTCTTAATTAATTGTGTTGATTGTGTTTATAAGAATGTTATACTACCAAAGAATATGTATTTATGTGTGATAGGTTTATTGATAACACAAACATGGATGGAGGAGAGCATCAAGAGGAGCTGGAAAACAACCATGCAATGGTGGAAAACAAGTGTGCACCCATGGAGGAAGTCTTGGAGATTGTTTCCCACAAGATCTAAAGGAGCCATCAACAGTAGGAGCATAGGAGGCTGATATGGGAGCAGCAAGGACATGTCCTAGGCTGTCCCAAACTTTTTTAGTAGAGGACCTGCGAGTCCAATGGGCTGAACTGTCGGGGGGCTACCCTCGAGTAGGGGTAAGGCAGGTGCTAAACCAGAGATCAAGGTACTGTTTGCCGGGTAGGCGGCTACTCGGGTATCTGGTATCCGGTAGACGCTACTCGGTGATAACTATTGAAGGCCAAGAAGAAGATAATAAGGAAGATCAGAATCAGCCGAGTAGAGCTCGGGTGGTCTGAGTAGATGAGCAGAAATCCTACTCGGAGGAGAAGTCAATGGAGCCGTTCTGACGAGATCCCGCGTATCCTGCAGCCGTACAGGCGTGCGGTTCAACTTACTAGGAACATGATTATATGCGCCAAGGCGTGGGTACAGTGAGGGTGGGCGTCTATCATGTCCTGCCACTGATAGAGGGGACAGGACGTGTCGGGGGCCTACACTGTGAGACTGATAGGGTGGACAAGGCCTGTCAGCCGGGCGGCGCGGTGACTTCTCGCAACGGCGTCAGCGGGAACACGGAGGTGTGCGCCGTTGTGACAGTAGAGATGTCATATCGTGTACTTTAAATCATTGTTTACTCGACTAGCCACCAGTATATAAGGTGGCCAGCCCCCTCCTGCACGAGGGATGTTGGCCCTGAGAGCATTTATTGTGAGACTTAGCACTAGACAGAGAGAGAACTAGAGGTTGACTACTCGGCAGAGGGCCAGAATTGTACTGTGGCTACTCGGTACAAGCTATAAACAGAGAGGTAGGCAGGAGTAGGGGTGTTACCTCCACACGAGGGCCCTGAACCTGGGTAGATCTTGGTTTTTGCGGTGTTTCTGAGCGCGTCTACGTGGCGTGCGATCCATCCCCGAATACCTACAGCGTCCATTGGCCCCAAACTTAAGCCACCCTATGGCATCTGTCTTGTCCACACCACGACAGTTGGCGCCCACCGTGGGGCCAGCAGCGGCGCTGGCTGGGGTGCATATTCGGACGAGACCGGTTACTCCGTCGGGGGAGCGCGTGGTTTGTGGCCTTGTCCATAGATTCGGCTCCTTCGACTTCGTCAGCGACAACGCCGGTGATTTCGGCGGCAGGCCCTTGCCTGCAGACGGTTCCGTGCTGTCTTTCGGCGCGCATCTAGTGTACGTCGCCACCACCATCATCCCCGAGTACCCTGAGATGGTGCTCGTTGCTGACGATCCCCCCGCTGTTCTCGTTGTCCGCGGGAAGCCGGCCGGCTGGCAGCGTGGAGGTGATGATGACGGGCCTGTAACATCCAAGAATGAAAACACCCTAGTTGTTTTACTTCTTTGTTTAATTTATGCAATGCATCATGGCATCATTCTCATTTTTATTTCTGTTTGCATTGTTTTCACAATAAAATTCAAACTTAATCAAACATTGTTTTCACACTTGTCTGTTACAATCCTTTCAAATAGAGAATTGCAAATCCCAAAACATCATTTGCTTCCAATTATTTCATATTGGATCAACTCTTAAATTGTTGCTTAATTCAATCAATCACTTAATCAATTAATCAATTAATTTCAAATTATTTTCAAACTCAAACCATTTCTCAAATCTTTAATCATTTGAAACCATAAAAGTTCACCACACTTTTGTACCCTCTAATTCATTCCAAAAACCCTAGGGGTGACCCTATTTAAATGCATGTTTTATAAATGGTTTATTACTATTAAAATTCCCCTAAATTTGGGTTCAATACAAACTATCATCTCAAATCTCAATTTTTGAAATCCAATCTTACAATATGGTTTCTAATTACATAACAAGGCTAAACTAATTTTTCTGTAATTTTTTACTAACTAAAACCTTAACTTTTTCTTCCAAAGCAATCTACAAAAAAAAAAAAAACAGAAAAAAAAAATTGCAAAGGAGAGGAGAGGCAGCAGCAGCCACCAAACCAGCCCAGCCCGTTTATTCCTTTGGCCCGATACCCCCGCTTGTCGTCTTCCTCGTGGCGTACGAACGCAGGCGCCACCGCACGATCGCTGTACCTCTGCCGGATGCGCCGCCGTACATGGCCTCTACCCCCTTAAGTAGCTCCCTCCGCTGGCTAGCCCTAGCCTCCCTCCTCTAAACCCTAGTTCTTTCCCATCGCCGCCGTCCGCCCTAGCTACCTCCTCCCTGCTATTTCTCTCCCTTGTCTGAACCTGTCTGAAGCTGCAGCGAGCACCACCTAGCCGCCGTCAGTCCACCGCCCCTCCCCATCTCCACTCACCTCGAGGCGCAACCTCCGCCGGGAATGGAACCGCCGAGTTTCCCCGAGGCTCCTCGTCTCCTCGGCCGCTGCTGAGGAGCCCCGTGGACACCGCGCCATCGCCGGCCACCGTCGCCCTCGTCTCTGATCGACAGAACTTCGACGACCATAATCGGTCGCCTGCTCCTCCTCGCCCCCCTCGCGGTGAGCCTTCTCCTTTCCCTCGCATCTCTCTCCCTCCCTTGTCTCTCTGCGCCGCACGCAGCGCCGGCGTGCACTGGCCGCGAGCAGCCGTCGCCGGAAGGCCACGATCCCCATCGTTCTGTCGCTGACCTGCACGCACAGGGAAAAGTTCAGAGAACTTACCTGTCTAATTTTACACCTTAACCTGTTCGCTACTGCTGCTAACACAACAAACACGAGCAGGCCGCATTGGTACCGCACCTGGAGAGCGCATCGAGTGGTTGCGGGTTCGATCCCCCGCAAGCACACAATTTTTTTGGGATTTCTCCCCGCAACCAGGCCCACGGGTCAGCCCCCCTGGTGGCCACGCGTGCGCGCCCTTGCCACGCTGGCCACGGGCCCCTCTGGCAGCCTGTGTGTAGTTTTCCTGCACGGTAACAAAGAATTAAAGTCAAATCTGTTTTTTATTTCTAATATCTTTAATTGGCAGAATAACACACTAATTTAAAAAATCCATAGCTTTTAAACTATACACCCAATGAAGAAAAGTTATATATGTTTATTGCTCCAAATTTCATAATCTTTCCAACTAGCCTATTTGTGTTCTGTTTTGAGTTTCCAAAATACTTTTAAATTTCAAATTTGAATAATTCAAATGCAAATTGAAATAATTCATAACTAATTCATACTATTTCCAAATAATGTAAATAAAATATGTTTTTCACACCTTTTTGAATACTCTATTCAAATATAAAAATTTTTCATTGTTTGAATAATTTAAATTGCCTAAACAATTTAAATCTGGTTTAATGCACTTAAAAATTGTGTAATATTGTTTAATTCATAATTAATTAATCCTAAGTCCAATTTCAAAATGTGAAACATGTAATCCAACTAAAATTTGATAACCTTTTCAAATATCAATTTTGTTATTTGTTTTGCACACCTTAACTTGATGAAAACAACAACTACTTGTTTAACATCATTAAGTAACCAATAATTTCCAAAACTTAATAATTGTTTTCTTAACTTGTTAACCCTCATTACAATTGCAATTGATATTGTTATTTTGTTGTTATCTTGTCATCATCATCATGCATGCATCATGATAACAACTATCACCTAATAAATAAGTGTAAATCATTTGTTCCACTTATTTTCAATGGATCTTTCCATATGCAACCCTTGCATATGGGTCCATTCAATTTGTGCTATCATGTTAGTCAGTTTATTTTGCTCCACTATTAACTTGTCATGCATCATATTGATTGTGCACAATGCCATGAACATGATTGTTTACATTCCTGTTTTGTTTGTTTGCTTCTTCTCGGTTAGACGACGACTACGTTGAGACCGACGATCCTTACGACACCACTACTCAGGACCTAGCCCAGTACCCGGCTACTGAGCTGCCAGGCAAGTTATCACTCACATGAATCATCGAGTTCCTTTCCACACTTGTTGTCGATACTATCCTTTTGTCTACTATTGCTAGCCCTATGTATCGTTGCTTGTTCTCCGAACCTATCACATGATACCCTGAACCAATGATATTGCCTCACCTCCATACCTACAGCCTTTGTTTGTGCCTTAGTATTATCTAGCATGCTTAGGGTTGCTTTACTCGAGTCTGTTGTCGGTTACTACTTTTACTATCTTATTACTTGTACCGGGGGCTCGATGTTAATCAATCAATCCTGTTAATTGCTAATGGTATTAATAATTTGATGATAAGGCACCGGCAGGAGGCCCATGAGAGGTTTTGGAGCCTGCTAGTGTCGACCCTAATAGGAAAAGGGTCTTGTCTACTGATCCATGATGAGCGCACTACCCGCATGTGGGAAGCGAGTATGGGCGCCCCCCTCAACTTGACCTGATTCGCATCTCGTCCAAATCATCTCATTTAGTTCGTGCTTTCTATTTGCCGCATGCATGTTTTTGCGAGCCCAGCGCAGGGTGGAACTTTCGTAGTCGGCATATAGGGGGACACGTTCTTAGAGTGCTATGAGGGTCCATTTTCTTCTGGGCTCAATTAGCCGTGCGCCCAAGGTGCTTTGGGCTTGATGCGGAGAATGGTTGGTTGTGTAGAGTACCCCTCTTGGTGGGAGGCATCCCATCTGGCGGGTTATTCTTGCGTGTACGGCCAAATTGGTGCAACCCTGCAGGGATAATCTTCTCGAGAAGCCGTGTTTTCCGCGGTTATGGATTACTTGGTGAAAGTACTGGCTAACAAGTACTCAGGACAACTTCAACATAATGATCAATCATGTTTCACCCAATGATTAATAATTTGACTAGTAATAGGTTATCCACACAAATAACTTGATTCATCTTAATCCAACTGTGTGAGTTATCCTCGGGTTGCTTCTTTGGATAAGGGGCGAGATCCAGGATGGGTTTGGTTGAAGTTATCTTTCAGTTGGTTACAATCCTCGATCTTATCTTTTCTGTTAGCCGGAACTTGTAGTTATCTTCTGTAGTTGTTTAGAGCAGCCAACAGCAACTTTTATATCACCCCTTTCTTCTGTTGGTCCCGAGCATCAATGCTTGTGTTGACGGGTACCCCTTTGATGAACTGTGAGTCTTGCTTGCCAGTACTTGGATGTACTGACCCCGTTGGGGCTGTGGTTTACGCAGAGTACGACTACGGCTACGATGACCACCAGGATGGCTACTTTGTGGAGTTCGACGAGACTGCAGACGAGTAGTTAGCTGGACCAGGGCAGGATCCAGGACCTACGTGGATGGGCTTCGTCTTATTTATTTTCTCCGGCTTCTTAAGCCTGTTGGATTTGTCTGTACCCAGACACCTTTGATTGCTTCCGCTGTTGTAATGGATGATATGTTGGGACATGTGTCCTCTGGATGATTGTATTCGCTATTTCTGCCTTAGTGAAGGCCAGTTGCAACTTTATTTCTATCTTTTGTGTCGTAGAGATAAGTTGTGATAATCATTCGTTCAAAGCTGTTGACGTACAGTGCGTGCTTGTTATGAAGTACGTCGACAGTAGTGCCTGTGACTCCTAATGGATAGTTTACATCGACGGTGGAATAGTAGGGCTTGTGTTGTCGCGCATAAGCGCAGGCCTACCAGGAAGCTGGGACGTGGGAGCAGTTATGCCCCATAATCCAAGCACCTACTATCCAGTTCGTACGATGAGTATCCCTTAGAAGCCAGGGTGCGACAAATGGTATCAGAGCCTGTCTGCCTGTAGGATCCCTTTTTACTGGTCGCAGTTGAGTCTAGAAACTATTTTGTAGCTATATAGGAAAAAGGAAACGTGAGAGTAGGAATTCTGCCATTTTTCTTCTTTCCCCACCCACCCACCCTTTTCTGGTAAGGAAGTGCAACGTTGTTTTTCTTTTCTCACCTAAACTTTCAAGTTAGGATTTCACGTGTTTTGGGTTCTCTGTAGTACCTCAGGACTTTTGGTCTCGTTTTCCCGATGTTGCTTCGATATCATGTTCTTTTCAACATCCTTATCGTCCGTTGAACCTTGTTGTTGTTTTCCACATCCTTTTTCATCTACCGGAGTCTAATCAAAACCTTCCAAATCATCTGCAGATGGGTCTCAGCTACTACCCGCAGGTGGTTCGCATGACTCGCTGTGAGAGCACCGCCGGTTTTCCGGAGATGCTGAGAGACATGGTTACCTATCTGGGGTTCCGTTGGGCACCAGAGTACCAGGTCTACGAGCACCAGCGCGAGTTCGACCAGACCTTCTACCGGGCCATCGTCTACATTCTGTCGGATGATGGCAGGAGCATTGCCCACCAGTACGAGGCAGTAGGGTCCACAGTGGATATGGCAGTGCAGCAGGCAGCGTACGTGAGTCTCACCGTCCTCCGTGCTGACTACTGGGGGTTTGATAAGTCCAGTTTTCGTCACATCCCCCGTGGTTACATCACGACAGCGGGAGTTCACTTCACTCTCCACAGCAACCTGGATACCTACGAGTCTGATAGCTCCAGGCTGCAGACCACTGCTCAGTTCGTCAGGCACAGTGATGCCGTTGCTTCCACACTTGCTCAGGAGTTGGCCTCAGTCAGGGAGCAGCTCCACCTTGCTCTCACTCGTCTGGCGACGTACACCACAGACTTTGTTGGAGACGAGCGCTTTGCACGTGTCGTTCAGCCAGCTGGTCTTCCTCTGCCAGATGATGGAGGTTACGAGCCGATCAGAGGCCCACTTCTCGACCTCTGAGCTGGTTACACAGGGATTCCCCGCTATGGAGCACAGGGACACGACGCTTTCTACTTCACCACACCGAGAGTTGCTCTCAGAGCAATTCCTATCTACATGGATCGTCGTGATACCTACTTCCGTGGGATTCCTCCGCACCGTATCTCTCGTCGTACTACTCACCGCCGTCCTGCGTGATGAGCATGGGAGTACCGATGTATCCATTCCTAGCTATGTTTAGTTATCCTTGTCTTTCGAACCATGTATTTGGTTTGTTGGATATTCTGATGTATTTGAACATGTGATGATGTACCTGTTGGTTATCTATTCATGCGTCGGAATAATCAATCTTTCGGTTACCAAGTCTATCATTTTCTGTTGTTGTGCTAAAATGAATTTCTGTTCAGGATGCCTCCAACCAGGAACACCCCGCCTCCGCCACCACCAATGGGGGAACTGTTAGCTCAGATGACCCAAGTGGTGACACAGATGGCCCAGATCCAGGCTAACCAGCAACACAACCAGAATGCTCCTCGAGTCAGCATTAAGGAGTTTCTGAGCGTGGGGCCGAGAGCTTTCGTGGCAACACGTGAGCCTCTGGATGCTGATAACTGGATCAGGGAGATGGACAGGGCTCTGGAGATAGCTCATGTTGCTGAGGAAGATAAGGTCAAGTATGCCACCTACCTACTGAAGGGTCAGGCAGCTACTTGGTGGGAGAACTACCGGACCATGAGAGCTGGCTTTCCTATCACCTGGGGTTGTTTCAAGGATGCCTTCCTGAAGCACCACATCCCGGATGGTCTCATGGAAAGGATGCGTGAGGAATTCTGCTCTCTCAGACAGGGCAAGCTGGACGTTCTCGGCTACCAGAACGAGTTCAATCGTCTCGCTCGGTACGCTGGTGACGAAGTCTCCACTGAAGCCAAGAAGATGGCAAGGTTCCGCCGAGGTTTTAACCCGGAACTGAAGTACGCTCTCACCAACATCAAGTGCAAGGACTTCGTGGAGCTTGTGAACACCGCGCTCAATGAGGAGAATGGGCGCAAGGCGTTCGAAGAGTCGCGCAAGCACTCGCGTGAGGGTGGTTCCTCCTCCAACATGACCACCCCTCCGCAGAAGCGCCGCATCTGGGTGCCAAATGGGGCTGTCACTCGGGCTCCAAATGCCCAAGCTTCTCCAGGCTTTGGTCCCCGCCCACCCAACCCATCTCAGATGCAGGGTCAGAGGTTCCCTATGGGGCAGCCAAGGCCGGGTCCTTCTCGTGTCGTCACTTGCTACAAGTGCAAGGATACTGGACACTATGCTGATAAGTGCACTCAGAAGCAGCTACCCCTACCTCCGAGCCCCAACACCAACCAGGCTATGGTTCGTGCTCCCCCGGCTAAAGCCTTCAACTCCAACAACAGGCCTGTCGGGAGGACCGCGAGGGTGAACCATATCAAGGCCGACAAAGCTGAGGAAGCTGCTGACGTCGTTCTCGGTATATTACCCGTAAACTCTATTCCAGCTAAAGTGTTGTTTGATACTGGAGCATCGCATTCATTTGTGTCAAAGATTTTTGCAAAAGCATACAACCTAGTTCTGGTTCCGCTAAGCAATCAAATGACTGTTCACTCTCCGGGACCGCAAATGTTGACTTCCAAGATAAGCATGGACAATGAGATCCTAATTGGAGGTCGCATATTCCTTGCTTCACTCATGTTGCTGGGAAATTCTGACATTGATGTCATTCTGGGTATGGATTGGTTGAAGACCCACAAAGCTAAAATTGACTGTGCTCAAAAGTCAATAACTCTCTCCCACACTTCAGGCCAGATAGTCTATTCTCCATATGGATCAAGTTCTGTTCAGCTGTTCAACCTCGATGCCAAACCCCTTCCTGCAATTGAAAATGTTCCGGTGGTTTGTGAATTCCCTGACGTCTTTCCAGAAGAGTTGCCAGGGATGCCCCCGGACAGAGCAGTTGAGTTCGTGATCGAGCTTGAGCCAGGTACTGCTCCAATCTCTAAGCATCCATACAAGATAGCTCCTCCTGAACTGAAATTGTTGAAGGAGCAAATCGATATGTACATGGACAAAGGTTACATTCAGCCTAGTTCCTCCGCTTGGGGTTGCCCAACTCTGTTTGTTGCCAAGAAGGATCAAACAAAAAGACTCGTGGTTGACTATCGTCCTCTCAACGAGAAAACAATCAAGAACAAGTATCCACTTCCTTGTATCGATGATCTTTTTGATCAACTTGCTGGAGCCTCAATATTCTCAAAGTTGGATTTGAGGATGGGTTACCATCAGATAAAGATCAGAAAGGAAGATATTCCTAAGACAGCTTTCACCACTCGGTACGGTCTATATGAATACACCGTCATGTCCTTTGGTCTCACCAATGCACCGGCAACGTTCTCAAGACTCATGAATTCTGTCTTCCATGAATACCTCGACAAGTTCGTTGTGGTATATCTTGATGACATTCTAGTCTACTCCAAATCCGAGGAAGAGCATGGAGAACACCTTCGTCTCACTCTCGTGAAACTTCGCGAGCATCGTCTGTATGCCAAGTTTTCCAAATGTGAGTTCTGGATTTCAGAAGTTGCATATCTTGGTCATATCATCTCTGCCAAAGGCATTGCCATTGATCCTAAAAAGGTTAAGGCAATTGTTGACTGGAAACCCCCTAAGACGGTGAAGCAAGTCAGAAGTTTTCTTGGCTTGGCTAGCTATTGCCGTCGTTTCGTCCAAAACTTCTCAAAGATTGCAAAACCTCTCACTGATCTCACCAAGAAGGATAAAAAGTTCGTTTGGACTCCACAATGTGATGAGAGTTTCAACCTCCTGAAGACTAAACTCACTTCCACACCTGTTCTAGTTGGCCCCGACACTACCAAACCTTTCCAGATATTCTGTGATGCATCTCTCCAAGGCCTAGGAGCAGTTCTTATGCAAGAACGTCAAGTTGTGGCTTATGCTTCACGTCAGTTGAACCCACATGAGCAAAACTATCCCACTCATGATCTTGAACTTGCAGCAGTTGTGTTTGCCCTCAAGAAATGGAGACAATACTTGTTGGGTAACAAAACTGAAATCTTTTCCGATCACAAGAGTCTGAAATACATCTTCACTCAGCCAGATCTGAACCTCAGGCAAAGGAGATGGATTGAGAAGATTAAAGACTTTGATCTCACCATTTCTTACACTCCAGGCAAGGCTAATGTTATGGCCGATGCTCTCAGTCGCAAATCCTATTGCAATAATCTCATGATCATGGAAAGCCAACCTCCACTTCATGAAGAATTCCAGAAGCTGAACCTTGGTCTTGTTCCTGAAGGATACCTTGCTAGCTTGACAGCCAGCCCAACTCTAGAGGACAAGATTCGTTCTGAACAACTTCGTGATAATGAAATCAAGAAGATTGTGGATCACATCAAGGAGGGCAATGATAAATTCAAGTCTTTCTCAATTGATGACAAGGGAACTGTGTTCTTCGAAGGACGCATTGCAGTTCCTCAGATTCAAAGTCTCAAGGATAGCATTCTCAAGGAGGCTCATGAAACTCCTCTATCCATTCACCCTGGAAGTACAAAGATGTACCAGGATCTCAAGACTCTGTATTGGTGGCCTGGCATGAAACGTGAAATTGCTCAATACGTTTCTGAATGCGACGTTTGTCAACGTGTTAAGGCAGTCCATCAGAAGACAGCAGGTCTACTCCAACCTCTGAAAATTCCTGAGTGGAAGTGGGACATGATTGAAATGGACTTCGTTACTGGGTTTCCAAAGTCCAAAAAGGGCAACGATGCAATCTTCGTTGTTATTGATCGTCTCACTAAGGTTGCTCACTTCTATGCTGTAAAGGAAACTATCTCAGCTAGCCAGTTAGCAGAGCTCTACACAGCAAAGGTTGTTCCTCTTCATGGTGTTCCATTGGAAATAAGCTCAGACCGTGGAAGTATCTTCACTTCTCATTTCTGGAAAAGCTTTCAAGAAGCATTGGGCACCAAACTTCTGTTCAGCACAGCTTATCACCCTCAGTCTCAGGGGCAAGTCGACAGAGTCAATCAGATTCTCGAGGATATGCTCAGAGCATGTGGTCTCTCCTTTGGCATGAAATGGGAGGATTGCCTTCCATATGCTGAATTCTCCTACAACAACAGCTACCAGGCAAGCCTAGGCATGGCACCATTTGAGGCACTGTATGGTCGCAGATGCAGGAGTCCAATCAATTGGTCTGGAGCTGGTGAACGTTCACTTTTAGGCCCTGACATTGTTAAGGAAGCCGAGGAGAAAGTTCGTATCATTCGTGACAATCTCAGGATTGCTCAGTCTCGTCAGAAGAGCTATTATGATAGCAAGCACAGGGATATGGTCTATGCACCTGGTGATAAGGCATATCTCCGTGTAACTCCCCTCAGAGGCACTCATCGTTTCGGTGTGAAAGGAAAGCTTGCACCGAGATACATTGGCCCTTTCAACATCCTCTCAAGACGTGCAGAGAATGCTTATCGTCTTGAACTTCCAGAAAAACTATCCAAAGTGCACGATGTGTTCCACGTGTCACAACTCAAGAAGTGTTTCAAAGATCCAGATCGTGCAGTTGATCATGATTCCATTGAACTGCAAGATGATCTATCTTATGAGGAGCACCCTGTTCGTATTCTCGATGAGACCGAGCGTAAGACTCGCAACAAGAGCACCAAGTTCTTGAAAGTCCAATGGTCGCATCATTCTGATAAAGAGGCAACGTGGGAGACCGAAGAGGATCTTCGCAAGAAGTATCCGGACCTATTCATTTCTCAGTAGGGAATCTCGGGGCGCGATTCCTTCAAGGGGGGGCGTTTTGTAACATCCAAGTATGAAAACACCCTAGTTGTTTTACTTCTTTGTTTAATTTATGCAATGCATCATGGCATCATTCTCATTTTTATTTCTGTTTGCATTGTTTTCACAATAAAATTCAAACTTAATCAAACATTGTTTTCACACTTGTCTGTTACAATCCTTTCAAATAGAGAATTGCAAATCCCAAAACATCATTTGCTTCCAATTATTTCATATTGGATCAACTCTTAAATTGTTGCTTAATTCAATCAATCACTTAATCAATTAATCAATTAATTTCAAATTATTTTCAAACTCAAACCATTTCTCAAATCTTTAATCATTTGAAACCATAAAAGTTCACCACACTTTTGTACCCTCTAATTCATTCCAAAAACCCTAGGGGTGACCCTATTTAAATGCATGTTTTATAAATGGTTTATTACTATTAAAATTCCCCTAAATTTGGGTTCAATACAAACTATCATCTCAAATCTCAATTTTTGAAATCCAATCTTACAATATGGTTTCTAATTACATAACAAGGCTAAACTAATTTTTCTGTAATTTTTTACTAACTAAAACCGTAACTTTTTCTTCCAAAGCAATCTACAAAAAAAAATAAAACAGAAAAAAAAAATTGCAAAGGAGAGGAGAGGCAGCAGCAGCCACTAAACCAGCCCAGCCCGTTTATTCCTTTGGCCCGATACCCCCGCTTGTCGTCTTCCTCGTGGCGTACGAACGCAGGCGCCACCGCACGATCGCTGTTCCTCTGCCGGATGCGCCGCCGTACATGGCCTCTACCCCCTTAAGTAGCTCCCTCCGCTGGCTAGCCCTAGCCTCCCTCCTCTAAACCCTAGTTCTTTCCCATCGCCGCCGTCCGCCCTAGCTACCTCCTCCCTGCTATTTCTCTCCCTTGTCTGAACCTGTCTGAAGCTGCAGCGAGCACCACCTAGCCGCCGTCAGTCCACCGCCCCTCCCCATCTCCACTCACCTCAAGGCGCAACCTCCGCCGGGAATGGAACCGCCGAGTTTCCCCGAGGCTCCTCGTCTCCTCGGCCGCTGCTGAGGAGCCCCGTGGACACCGCGCCATCGCCGGCCACCGTCGCCCTCGTCTCTGATCGACAGAACTTCGACGACCAGAATCGATCGCCTGCTCCTCCTCGCCCCCCTCGCGGTGAGCCTTCTCCTTTCCCTCGCATCTCTCTCCCTCCCTTGTCTCTCTGCGCCGCACGCAGCGCCGGCGTGCACTGGCCGCGAGCAGCCGTCGCCGGAAGGCCACGATCCCCATCGTTCTGTCGCTGACCTGCACGCACAGGGAAAAGTTCAGAGAACTTACCTGTCGAATTTTACACCTTAACCTGTTCGCTACTGCTGCTAACACAACAAACACGAGCAGGCCGCATTGGTACCGCACCTGGAGAGCGCATCGAGTGGTTGCGGGTTCGATCCCCCGCAAGCACACAATTTTTTTGGGATTTCTCCCCGCAACCAGGCCCACGGGTCAGCCCCCCTGGTGGCCACGCGTGCGCGCCCTTGCCACGCTCGCCACGGGCCCCTCTGGCAGCCTGTGTGTAGTTTTCCTGCACGGTAACAAAGAATTAAAGTCAAATCTGTTTTTTATTTCTAATATCTTTAATTGGCAGAATAACACACTAATTTCAAAAATCCATAGCTTTTAAACTATACACCCAATGAAGAAAAGTTATATATGTTTATTGCTCCAAATTTCATAATCTTTCCAACTAGCCTATTTGTGTTCTGTTTTGAGTTTCCAAAATACTTTTAAATTTCAAATTTGAATAATTCAAATGCAAATTGAAATAATTCATAACTAATTCATACTATTTCCAAATAATGTAAATAAAATATGTTTTTCACACCTTTTTGAATACTCTATTCAAATATAAAATTTGTTTCATTGTTTGAATAATTTAAATTGCCTAAACAATTTAAATCTGGTTTAATGCACTTAAAAATTGTGTAATATTGTTTAATTCATAATTAATTAATCCTAAGTCCAATTTCAAAATGTGAAACATGTAATCCAACTAAAATTTGATAACCTTTTCAAATATCAATTTTGTTATTTGTTTTGCACACCTTAACTTGATGAAAACAACAACTACTTGTTTAACATCATTAAGTAACCAATAATTTCCAAAACTTAATAATTGTTTTCTTAACTTGTTAACCCTCATTACAATTGCAATTGATATTGTTATTTTGTTGTTATCTTCTCATCATCATCATGCATGCATCATGATAACAACTATCACCTAATAAATAAGTGTAAATCATTTGTTCCACTTATTTTCAATGGATCTTTCCATATGCAACCCTTGCATATGGGTCCATTCAATTTGTGCTATCATGTTAGTCAGTTTATTTTCCTGCACTATTAACTTGTCATGCATCATATTGATTGTGCACAATGCCATGAACATGATTGTTTACATTCCTGTTTTGTTTGTTTGCTTCTTCTCGGTTAGACGACGACTACGTTGAGACCGACGATCCTTACGACACCACTACTCAGGACCTAGCCCAGTACCCGGCTACTGAGCTGCCAGGCAAGTTATCACTCACATGAATCATCGAGTTCCTTTCCACACTTGTTGTCGATACTATCCTTTTGTCTACTATTGCTAGCCCTATGTATCGTTGCTTGTTCTCCGAACCTATCACATGATACCCTGAACCAATGATATTGCCTCACCTCTATACCTACAGCCTTTGTTTGTGCCTTAGTATTATCTAGCATGCTTAGGGTTGCTTTACTCGAGTCTGTTGTCGGTTACTACTTTTACTATCTTATTACTTGTACCGGGGGCTCGATGTTAATCAATCAATCCTGTTAATTGCTAATGGTATTAATAATTTGATGATAAGGCACCGGCAGGAGGCCCATGAGAGGTTTTGGAGCCTGCTAGTGTCGACCCTAATAGGAAAAGGGTCTTGTCTACTGATCCATGATGAGCGCACTACCCGCATGTGGGAAGCGAGTATGGGCGCCCCCCTCAACTTGACCTGATTCGCATCTCGTCCAAATCATCTCATTTAGTTCGTGCTTTCTATTTGCCGCATGCATGTTTTTGCGAGCCCAGCGCAGGGTGGAACTTTCGTAGTCGGCATATAGGGGGACACGTTCTTAGAGTGCTATGAGGGTCCATTTTCTTCTGGGCTCAATTAGCCGTGCGCCCAAGGTGCTTTGGGCTTGATGCGGAGAATGGTTGGTTGTGTAGAGTACCCCGCTTGGTGGGAGGCATCCCATCTGGCGGGTTATTCTTGCGTGTACGGCCAAATTGGTGCAACCCTGCAGGGATAATCTTCTCGAGAAGCCGTGTTTTCCGCGGTTATGGATTACTTGGTGAAAGTACTGGCTAACAAGTACTCAGGACAACTTCAACATAATGATCAATCATGTTTCACCCAATGATTAATAATTTGACTAGTAATAGGTTATCCACACAAATAACTTGATTCATCTTAATCCAACTGTGTGAGTTATCCTCGGGTTGCTTCTTTGGATAAGGGGCGAGATCCAGGATGGGTTTGGTTGAAGTTATCTTTCAGTTGGTTACAATCCTCGATCTTATCTTTTCTGTTAGCCGGAACTTGTAGTTATCTTCTGTAGTTGTTTAGAGCAGCCAGCAGCAACTTTTATATCACCCCTTTCTTCCGTTGGTCCCGAGCATCAATGCTTGTGTTGACGGGTACCCCTTTGATGAACTGTGAGTCTTGCTTGCCAGTACTTGGATGTACTGACCCCGTTGGGGCCGTGGTTTACGCAGAGTACGACTACGGCTACGATGACCACCAGGATGGCTACTTTGTGGAGTTCGACGAGACTGCAGACGAGTAGTTAGCTGGACCAGGGCAGGATCCAGGACCTACGTGGATGGGCTTCGTCTTATTTATTTTCTCCGGCTTCTTAAGCATGTTGGATTTGTCTGTACCCAGACACCTTTGATTGCTTCCGCTGTTGTAATGGATGATATGTTGGGACATGTGTCCTCTGGATGATTGTATTCGCTATTTCTGCCTTAGTGAAGGCCAGTTGCAACTTTATTTCTATCTTTTGTGTCGTAGAGATAAGTTGTGATAATCATTCGTTCAAAGCTGTTGACGTACAGTGCGTGCTTGTTATGAAGTACGTCGACAGTAGTGCCTGTGACTCCTAATGGATAGTTTACATCGACGGTGGAATAGTAGGGCTTGTGTTGTCGCGCATAAGCGCAGGCCTACCAGGAAGCTGGGACGTGGGAGCAGTTATGCCCCATAATCCAAGTACCTACTATCCAGTTCGTACGATGAGTATCCCTTAGAAGCCAGGGTGCGACAGGGCCCGACTATCGATGCCGGGAAAGGCGCGGCCACTACGGCTGAGGTCATCGAGGAGCCGGCTGTGGCCAGGGGCCACAAGCCCTACGAGATGCCCCGGAACATTCCAGGCTACGTGGTTCCTTCTACATCAACCGTGATTCCGGCTGCTCGTGCTGGTGTCGAGCATCTTGGCAAGCCTATCGCCACGGACGCTGATACAGCGGTGCTGAGGGCGCAGCTCGAGCAGCAGCGACTCGCTTTGCTGCGAGAGGCCCAGGAGCTGGAGAAGGTTAGGCTTGAGCATAACTTGGATCAGAATGAGTACAATAGGGTGCATGGCTTTACTCCTATTTCTAGAAATCCTAGCAAGATAGGGACTATTCGGCGTAACTTAGGCGCTGAGCTAGCTAGAGATGATAGAGCTGCTAGCAAGTCTGCCAGTCAAAACACAGCTGGTAGGACGAAATATAGTTCCCCTGCAAAGACACTTAGAGCTGCAGAGGCAGTTGCTGCAGAGGCAGTTGCTGCAGAGTTGCCGAATCTCGCTGGCAAGGTACATGTTCGGCAGCAGGAGCAGCTCAATGAGCTCGTCCTGGAAGCTGGCAGGCAGAATGAGGCATTTCGGCAAGCCAACCCGGGGGCGGTGCGTATCATGTTGTTCACTCGCATGGGGCAAGATCCGTGGACCAGGCCTCATTGCCGCTTCCCGGGGGAGAGAGGGCACAGATTGTAAACTCTGGGAGACACAAACAGATGCATGTGTACGACCCAGCTGTCGTCGGAAAACAGCACGCTGTAGTGCGACAGCCTGGCAAAAAACACAACGCTGCAGGTACTGGCCATCCGGCTGCAAAAGTTCATCAAGAGGGGCAAGGAGGTAACCGAGAAGGCCCGTCTCGGCAACATGTTGCTAAACCTGTCCAACATGTTGCTCATCCAAATGTGGTTGCTGCTGTGGCCAACCCGGTAGCTCAACCCGGACCTGTGCCTCAAGACCGCTACAACGATGGGTACTCGGCCATGGAGCGCACCGGGTACGCCGACCCAAGAGATCTCGCAACCCGGTTGGGTCGAAGGATGCTGGAACCAAGTGATACAAGATACAAGCTGGACCGGCTCTACCGGTCCGAGAAGATAGAAGCGAAGGGGCCGCCAGGGCCGGATTGTTTTGGTCCCAGGATCATGGGGGAGCCACCCGTGTCCAATTTCCAGCTGGCTAGAGGGACCAAGACCTATGACGGAAGCACCATGCCGGAAGACTGGCTGAATGACTATGTGACTGCCGTGTACGTTGCAGGTGGCAACAGGAGATGGGTTGTTCGGTATGTGCCCCAGATGCTGGAGGGCCCTGCCCGGATCTGGCTCAATAATCTGCCGAGAGACAGCATCAACTGTTGGCTTGACTTCTCGGAAGCCTTCATCAGCAACTTCACCAACACCTACAAGAGGCCAAACAGGCCGCAGCAGCTCTTAGCGTGCAAGCAAAGAGAAGAGGAAATGGACCGGGAGTACCTTACTCGGCGGAGTACTCTGAGGAACACCTGTGAGGGTGTGAATGAGTCGCAGGCCATTGCGTGGTTTGCGCAGGGTTGCCTTCATGGCAGCATGGTGTGGCAGAAACTGCAGAGGGAGATGCCGAGTACCCTTGCTGAGACAATCAAGATTGTTGATATGTACGCTCTCGGTGATCCTACTCAGCCTCTGCTTGATTCCTTCGAGCCCAAGAGGAAGCACCATGATGGTTCTCGGTGCCATGACCGCCAGGATTTCCGCAACAAGAGAAGGGAAGACCGTCCGGATATCCGCTATGGGTCTGACCATGTAGCTGCTGTTACTCAGGATCAGGGTGCTGCCGGGAGCAGCCAAAGGCCAAAAACTGCTGGAGCCCAATACGGGCAAAACCAGAATCAGGGCCAGAACTTCAAGAAGCAGTACAATGCTCCTCAGCAGCCCAGTACCTCCCAGGGATCCGGAGATCCTGCCAGGTTTATCTTTGAGAACATGAAGGATGGACCGTGTAGGTTCCATACTCGGCATCCGAGTAGGCCGGCCAATCACACTACCAGGCAGTGCAGCTGGTGGGACAGGATCAAGGGTGAGGGCTTTGGTCAGCTGCCTCCTCCACCTCCTCTTCCGCTTCCAGGCTCTAATGTGCAGCCTATCCGGGCAGCTGCTTCCAGGCCAGCCGAGAACTAGAGGAGGGAGAATGTGAACCAGGTAGCTCAGGGAGCCAACCGGAACAACAACAACAATAACTGGAACCGCAACTTCAACAACAACAATCGCCAGAACAACTACTACACCCGCAACAACAACCGCAAAAACAACAATGCCAACCAGAACAACAACAATGATGGTGGTGCTGGGGACCGGAACCAATACCAGGAGCACCACGAGAGCTACATGGTGTTCACCACTGAGCCGGATGACAAGCAGTTTCAGCGCAGGCGCGCAATGGAGTAAATGCCGTGTTGCCATCTGTGCCTCACTACATGGAGTGGTGCGACCAGGAGATAATCTGTTCCAGAGCAGATCATCCCAGGATCATGCCCAACCCGGTTACATATGCTCTGGTGGTGGACCCCACTTTCTTGGGGACCAAGAAGAACGTGAAGTTCAGCAAGGTGCTGATCGACAACGGGAGCAACATCAACATCATGTACAAGGATACCATGGAGAAGCTCTGATGAGGACATCCCTAGATTTTCACCTATTGTTACACATGAGGATGCTCCAATACAAGCTAATGAAGTGAGGATTGGTCCCATGACAAGATCAAGGACCAAACTATTACAACATGTGAATTCACTCCTACTTGAGTATAATGTTTATAATTGTGAGAACTTTATACTACCTAAATCCATGCACTTATGTATTCTCAGGTTTGTTGATAACATAAGCATGAAAGGAGGAGATCATGAAGAGGAGATGCACATGGATGATGATGGACTTGAGGAGGAGATGAAGAACAAGTGCTAGCATGGTGAAAACAAGGGATAACAGAAAATAACAATTGTTATTCATTGAAAACAATTGTTATTTCATAGCATACAAGGGGATGGCGCCTCCACAAGGTCAAATGCGCCTATTAGAAGTCCTAACAATGTTAGGCATGGTTTGTATACCATTATTGGCCGCACCCCTTAATGGTGGGTCGGTTTGTATCCATTGTGAGTCGGTTTGGGTTTGTGTCCAACCCAAACCATGAGTCCTAGTCCAATTAGGTTAGTGCTTGCGCAAGGCACCCCCTTGTGGCCGCACCCCTATCTTAAATAGGTGGAAACCGATCCAAGGCTCCTTAGACTACGTTAAACATTAAACACTAGACCTCTAGATTGAAACAACTTGTAAGCCTTCATCTGGAAGTTCATCTGCAAACTTTACGTGTTACCTATTGTTCTACTGGGAATAAGAAGGTACAAGACCACTTGTAGTCGGTGGATTACTTTTGCAAGAGTGTGGAGTTGAGAATATTCTCGGGGTTGCTATCTTTTGCATTGGCATCAGGGATCAGCCGGGAGAGTTCTTAGTGGCGCACTAGTTATCAATCAGAAGTTATCTGTGAGTTCACTGAGAAGATTGGGCCACCCCTTATCATCTTGGTATCAGATTTACAGGTTGCCTCGGTGAGCTATCAAATTTCCCTTTAGTTTTGAGTGTTTTTCTTACCTATCTAGAAAATTGCCCCACAAAAATAGTTTTGTTCGTGCCATAGCGTTAGATAATCACCTTGGTTTCAATTACTAGTGTTGTTTTTGTGTTTGATTTTGTGTTCCTTTTTGTCTTTTTAGTTTTGTTATTTTCGGCTAGGGTTAGGGTTCTTGTTCCCCTGGTCGAGTTCATATCAAAAAAATCCCAAAAAAATCCGCTGCTATTAGCTCTATATTGATCCAATCCGAGTCCACATCGAAATCCTACCACGGTAGCGTTTTCATCGATTCCCTGCCGTACCGCACCACCCACCGCTACCGCCCCCTAGTCGCTCTTGGATTCCACCGTAACACGGTTACAACCCCCCCCCCCCCCGCGCCCGCAGCACACCTTACCATCGCTTCCACCGCGCGCTACCGCGGCAGCAGATCTCACCGAACCGCTGCCGCGCACTGCTGCTTCCTGCCGCGCCCACGTAACACCCGCGTGCTCGCTTATCCACTGTAACGCGCTTACCATTTGGCAGTTTGGCTTGTGCGCTCGCTGCCGTGGTAGAGAAACCGTGTTGTTTTGCTGCCGTGAGTCACAAAACCCTGTTGTGAGCTCGGAAATTAGTTTTCATCTAGTTTTTCCTTGTTATTTCTTGTTATTTTCATTAGGACCAATATATCCATCCCTTGTGAACCTAGCCACAGCCTTTCTACAGCATCTCAAATAGGAACTTGCCCACAAGTATAGCTATTTTTTTGCTCTGACAGGTTGCTCATTTTCATCACCACCATTGTGTTCACTTGTTCATTGGTTTATATTGCTCCTAGTGTTGTTTAAGGCCATTGGAAGAATACAAAAAAATAGAGAATTAGTAAAAGTATAAAAAAACAAAAAATTGCAAAAAGGTCGAAGTGATATTATTGTTTACTAGTGGAGCTTGCCATTTTGACACTTGGTTTTTCATTGAGCAACTTCTGCCTGTCTTTTGTGAGACTAGCTAGTGACTTTCTAGTGCATTGCAAAATCTCATCCATATATTTGCTTTGCCACATTTGTCTCCATTATTGTGTGAGTTTCCTTGGGTATTTTTGTATCATCACAAAACAGCAAATATGACTTGTTACTTTGGTGATTGTTAGGTATCCATACCAAGCCCCACTAAATAACCTTGTTTGCCTTTGTGAGAGTGAAAACCCTAGGTATTCTCTTCTTCACATCAAAGTACATTAATTGCCTCTACTTGTTGGTAAGTATGTCTATTCACTTTGGAACGGTAAGATAACCTATTGTCTTGCTAGATTTTTGAGTGAGTTGTGAGAGAACACCACAACCTATACTTGTTTCTGTTTTCACTAACCTACTAATGGATCTTTCTAGTGATGACATTGTGTAGCAAAAGAAGGACCATAAAGAGGGAGTGAATTGGAGGGAGTATGAGGATCTAAGGGATGTGTTGACAAATCAAATGAGAGACAATCATAAAAATATCAAGGAGTTTGTTACTAATGCATGTGATCCTCTATATGATGCTCTCCGAGCCATGGAGAATAAAATGGAGGAGACACATAAGATGGCCGAGACCAATAATGGGCAAATGAAAACAATACAAGATTTTATTGCTACATTGACTACTACCCTTGCTGGTCTTCAAACATTGATTCAAGAAAGATTACCACCTATTGATGATGATAATGCTAGTGTCCATAGTGATGCAAATAATGGTTTTGAAGCCAATGTTTAGGTGGATAATAATCATGGCCGTGGAGCTAGAGGAGAAAGAGGCCGAGGAGGATATCTAGGCCGAGCCAATCACATGGGGGCTAGGCGTGTTCCCATCAATGTTGCTCCTGAAAATCATAGAGAGGATGATGGTTTGGGTAAGCCAAAATTTTCTATACCATCTTTCAGCTTTGACACCATGGATGTGGAAGAATATTTGCTATGGGAACTGAAAATTGAGAATCTATGGAGATCGCATTATCATACCGAGGATAGAAAAATAAAATTGGCTTCTTCTGAGTTTGATGGATATGCTCTTCGTTGGTGGGATACTACTGTGAGAAAGAGACAAGAAGATCGTGAATTACCCATTATCACTTGGAATACCATGAAGAGAGTCATGAGGGACAGATTTGTACCACCAAATTACATAAGGCAACAATTTGATCAATTGCAACAATTGAGGCAAGGTACTATATATGACTGCTGATGCTTATTATCAAGATATGGAATCGATCATGCAAAGAGCACGTGTGAGAAAGCAATTGGAGCAAATAATGCAAAGGTTCCTTTCAGGTTTGAATTATAAAATCAAGGGCATTGTTAGGCATCATCAATATCATGATATGCATGAGTTATTACATCATGCTAGGGAGGCCGAATCACATATCAATGAGGAGGCTAAAATTACAGCAAGAACAAGGAGCAGATTTCCCTTGAGATCATCTACTATGCCTAGTACACCACCTCCACCTTCTCTTAGCCGTGGTGTTTCATCATCCAAGGCCGACCCTAGTACATCTATTGCAAGAAAATCATCACAACTAGCAGCAAGTGCCACGGGTTCAAGTGCTTCCACAGCAAGAAATAGAGATATTACATGTCATACATGTGGAGGAAAGGGGCACTTCAAGAAGGATTGTCAAAATACAAAGGTGATGTTTATTAATGAGAACAATGAGTATGAGACAGGAGATGATGTTGATCCTAATGATAATGATGATGATGGATATTTGAGTGATACTCCATTCGATGCCTATGCTACCACTATGCCATCTATTATTTGCACACAAAAATCTTTGAGTGTTATTCCTAGTCCTGAAAATCAAAGGTGCAATTTATTTCACACGAAGGCTGTTATTGGTCCTAATATGGCTTGCAAAGTCATTATTGATGGAGGGAGTTGCAGGAATTTGGCTAGCAAAGATTTATGTGCAAAGCTAAATCTGAAATATTTACCACGTCCTTGTCCTTATCATATACAATGGTTGAGTAGCTCTGGACAAATGAAGGTGACCCATATGGTGCGTGTGCAATTTCAGATTGGTCCTTATAAGGATACTATAGAATTTGAGATTGGTCCTTATCATATACAATTATTGGGAAGACCATGGCAATTCGACAGAAGTGTGAAGCATGAAGGAAGAGCAAATACTTATGAGTTGCATCATCATGGGAAGACTATTATTTTGAGGCCTATAACTCCACAACAAATTGTAAATGAGTCCCAATCCAAAATAGAAGTGAAAGTTGAAAAAGAGAGTGAGAGGGATGAGGGAAAACAAAATTCACAAGATTTGGGGAGTGGTAGTCAAAACAATTCGAGTGGTAAAAATAAAAATAAGAGAGAGAGCCTATTATGCATGTTACCCACTCAAGAGGATTTGAGGGAATTTAGGGAGGATCCTACATTAGTCCCTATTGTGCTTATTCACAAGGGAGAGATTTTGGTTTCTAATGATATGACCCCTATTCCTCTTGGTGTTTCTCATGTGTTGCAGGATTTTGATGATGTTTTTCTAGGAGATATTCCCTCGGGATTGCCACCATTGAGAGGGATTGAGCATCAAATTGATTTAATTCCTGGATCATGTTTGCCAAACCGAGCCCCTTATAGAACAAATCCACAAGAGACAAAGGAGATACAAAGGCAAGTACAAGAGCTATTAGGTAAAGGTTATATTCGAGTTAGTCTTTCTCCTTGTGTTATTCCTATTATTTTAGTCCCTAAGAAAGATGGTACTTGGCGCATGTGTGTAGATTGTAGAGCAATTAACAACATCACTGTTCGTTATCGTCATCCTATACCACGTTTAGAAGACATGTTAGATGAATTAAGTGGTGCTGCTGTTTTCTCTAAAATTGATTTGCGTAGTGGTTACCATCAAATAAGAATGAAAGAGGGAGATGAGTGGAAAACAACATTTAAAACAAAATTTGGTCTATATGAATGGTTAGTGATGCCTTTTGGTTTAACTAATGCTCCTAGTACTTTCATGAGATAAATGAACCATATTTTGAGAAAATTTATTGGTAGATTTGTGGTAGTTTATTTTTATGATATTCTCATATATAGCCACAATGAACATGAACACATTCATCATATTAGACAAGTTTTGCAAGTGCTAAGAGAAAATAAATTGTATGGTAATCTTGAGAAGTGCACTTTTTGCAAAGATAAGGTCATATTTTTGGGATATGTAGTTTCTAAACATGGGATTGAAGTAGATACATCAAAAATTGAAGCAATTCGAAATTGGCCTATTCCAACTAATGTGAGTCAAGTTAGAAGTTTTAATGGTCTTGCTAGTTTCTATAGAAGATTTGTGCCTAATTTTAGTACCATTGCTGCCCCATTAAATGATCTAACTAAAAAGGGAGTAGATTTCGAGTGGGGAGTTGCTCAAGATATTGCTTTTGATACATTAAAAGAGAAGTTGATTTTGGCCCCACTATTAATGCTACCAAATTTTGATAAACAATTTGAGATTGAGTGTGATGCTAGTGGCATAGGTATTGGAGGTGTGTTAATGCAAGAAAAGAAACCTATTGCCTATTTTTATAAAAAATTACATGGTGCACAATTGAATTATTCTATTTATGATAAAGAATTATATGCACTTGTGAGAGTTTTAGAGGTGTGGAAACATTATTTATGGCCTAAAGAATTTATGATACATTCTGATCATGAGGCATTAAAATTATTAAAGAGCCAATCAAACCTAAATAAAAGACATGCAAAATGGGTTGAATTTATTGAATCTTTTCCATACATCATTAAACATAAGAAAGGATTGGAAAATGTAGTTGCTGATGCTTTGTCAAGGAAGAATATGTTACTCTCAAATTTAGAAATCAAGGTTTCGGGTTTGGAGGGTATTAGAGATTTATATGATGAAGATAATGAATTTTCTATGCCACTTAATAAATGTACTAATGTTAAGGCATGGGATAAATTTCATATAGATGATGGGTACTTGTTTAGAGCTAACAAATTGTGTATTCCCGAGTGTTCTTTGCGTTTATTCTTAGTGCAGGAATCTCATAGTGGAGGATTAATGGGACACTTTGGAAGAGAAAAGACATTGCTTATGTTGGCTGAAAATTTCTATTGGGCACATATGAGGAGAGATGTCTATAGATTTGTGCAAAGGTGCATCACATGCAATAAGGCCAAAGCCAAGCTCAAACCCCACGGGTTGTATACTCCATTACCATCACCAAACACCCCATGGGAAGATATAAGTATGGATTTTGTTTTGGGCTTGCCAAGGACAAAAAGAGGGCATGATTCTATCTTTGTGGTAGTGGATAGATTTTCTAAGATGTCCCACTTCATTGCATGCCATAAGAGTGATGATTCTTCACATATTACTAATCTCTTCTTTAGAGAAATAGTAAGATTACATGGAGTGCCAAGAACAATTGTGTCAGATAGAGATGTGAAATTTATGATCTATTCTTGGAAGACACTATGGGGGAAGCTTGGAACAAAATTGTTATTTTCAACAACTTTTCACCCCCAAACTGATGGCCAAACCGAAGTGGTGAAAAGGACATTGTCTACATTATTGAGAAGCATGATCAAGAAAAATTTGAAGGAGTGGGAGGAGTGTTTGCCCCATCTTAAATAGGTGGAAACCGAGCCAAGGCTCCTTAGACTATGTTAAACATTAAACCCTAGACCTCTAGATTGAACAACTTGTAAGCCTTCATCTAGAAGTTCATCTGCAAACTTTACGTGTTACCTGCTGTTCCACTAGGAATAAGAAGGTACATGACCACTTGTAGTTGGTGGATTACTTGTGCAAGAGTGTGGAGTTGAGAATATCCTTGGGGTTGCTATCTTTTGCATTGGCATCAGGGATCAGCCGGGAGAGTTCTTAGTGGCGCACTAGCTATCAATCAGAAGTTATATGTGAGTGCACTGAGAAGATTGGGCCACCCCTTTTCAAGCTCGGCCTTGCCGAGAACATGCTGCTACCCAGTCGGACTACATTCCATGGCATTGTGCCGGGAGCATCTTGTGCTCCAATCGGCGCATCTGGATGGATGTGCTTTTCGGAATCAGGGAGAACTGTCGCACCGAGTGCCTGCAGTTCGAGGTGGTTGATCTTCATATCCCTTATCATGCTTTACTCGGCATGCCTGCTCTGACCAAGTTCATGGCCTCTACTCATGCGGCCTATCTAAAGATGAAGATCCCTGGTCCCAACGGCATCATCACCATCTCGGGTGATTACAAGCGCTCCCTGGAGTGTGCATCTGCTGGATCTCGGCTTGCCGAGTCCATGGTCATTGCTGCCGAGAAGAAGAAGATACATGAGGTTGTGGCTATGGCCCAAGCAGCTCAAGTCGGTATGCCAGGCATGCCGAGTTCTTAGTATGGGGCTACCTTCTAGGCCTTCCAGGAGACGAAGAAAGTGCAGATTGACCCGGAGTTCCCGGAGCGTGTGGCCATCATTGGTGCCGGGTTGGAGGAGAAATAGGAAAACGAGCTCATCCACTTCCTCCGTGAGAATCGGGATGTCTTCGCATGGTCCAATCAGGACCTGCCGGGTGTCCCGAGGGAGTTGGTTGAGCACTCGTTGCATGTGTGATAAGGGGTTGCCCGATCTTCTCAGTGAACTCTCTTGATAAATTGATAACCAATGTGATACCTCGCTCTCTCCTTTGGCTAAACCCTGTTACCAATTGCAACAACACTTAACCCCTTCGGATATTCGAGACTCCACACTCTTGCACACGTAGCCACCGACTACAAGTGGTCCTGTTTCTCCTTATTCCCAGTGGAACAGCAGAATACACTCAGATTTGCAAAGGTATGATGATTCAATATGAATGCTTCAAGCAATACAATCTAGAAGTCTAGGGTTTTTGTTTTAACGTAGTCTAACCTAACCTATGCGCCCCAAGGGGTATATATGAGGGGTGGGGTGCGGCCACAAGGCATATTGCGCAAGCAACACCCACCAACCCGAATAGGAACCCAACATGGGTCTAGTTTTGGACTTGGACTCAACCACAATAGATACAAACCGACCCATGCTAGGGTGTACAAACAATGTTTAACTATAATTGGACTCTATATGGCGCATGGATACTTCTTTGTGGGATCCCTCCTCTTGTTATGTCCCTCCATAAGTGTGGAATAACAATCTAGCACTTGTTTTACACTTGTAACATTGTTTTCCACATGATCATCATTTGTTATCAACTCCTCTTGATCTCCATCTTCATCCATGTGCATCATCTTTCCTTGTTCTCCCTCCTCAATGCTTGTGTTATCAACAAACCTAAGAATACAAACATGCATGGATTTAGGTAGTATAAAGTTCTCATAATCACAAATGTTATACTCAAGTAGGAGTGAATTCACCTATTGTTGTAATAATTTAGTCCTTGATCATGTCATAGGACCAATCCTCACTTCATCATTCTTTATAGGAGTATCATGTGAAATAATAGGTGAAACACTAGGGATGTCCTCATCATCCTCCCTCCCTTGAAAATCCTTGATGTCCTCATCAAGGTCATCTCCATGATATGGTGTCAAATCAGCAACATTGAAGGAATTACTCACTCCAAACTCATCAATTGGAAGATCTATCTTGTAACCATTATCATTTATTTTTGCAATAACTTTGTAAGGACCAGCACCTCTTGGCAATAATTTTGATTTCCTTAGCTTAGGGAACCTATCCTTCCGAAAGTGCACCCATACTAAATCTCCCTCTTGAAAAATAACTTCCTTCCTCTTTTGATTTCTCTTTTGAGCCACATACTTCCCTTTCTTCTCAATTGCATCCATTGTTTTCTCATGTATCTTCTTCACAAAATCATCCCTTTTGGATGCATCCATATTAATTCTCTCTTGAATTGGAAGTGGTAACAAGTCAAGTGGTGTAGTAGGCCGAAATCCATAAACCACCTCAAAGGGACACAAATTAGTGGTTGAATGCACAACCCTATTATATGCAAATTCCACATGTGGCAAGCAATCTTCCCACTCCCTCAAATTCTTCTTGATCATGCTTCTCAACAATGTGGACAATGTCCTATTCACCACTTCAGTTTGCCCATCAGTTTGGGGGTGGCAAGTAGTGGAAAATAACAATTTAGTTCCAAGCTTCCCCCATAGTGTCTTCCAAAAGTAGCTCATAAATTTGACATCTCTATCAGAAACAATAGTTCTTTGCACTCCATGTAATCTCACAATTTCTCTAAAGAATAAAACTACAATGTGAGAAGCATCATCACTCTTGTGGTAAGCAATGAAGTGTGCCATCTTGGAAAATCTGTCCACAACTACAAAGATGGAATCATGGCCTCTCTTTGTCCTTGGCAAACCCAACACGAAATCCATACTAATATCCTCCCATGGTGTACTTGGTGATGGAAATGGTGTGTACAAACCGTGGGGCTTCAACTTGGATTTTGCCTTATTGCATGTAATGCATCTTTGCACCAATCTATACACATCTCTTCTCATATGTGCCCAATAAAATTTTTCAGCCAACATGAGCAATGTTTTCTATCTTCCAAAGTGTCCCATTAATCCTCCACTATGAGATTCCTGTAATAAGAATAAACGCAAAGAACACTCGGGAGTACATAATTTGTTAGCTCTAAACAAGTATCCATCATGTATATGAAATTTATCCCATGCCTTAACATTAGAACATTTATTAAATGGCATAGAAAATTCATTATCATTAGCATATAGCTCTCTAATACCCTCCAAACCCGAAACCTTGATCTCTAAATTAGAGAGTAACATGTTCTTTCTTGACAAAGCATCAGCAACTACATTGTCCAATCCCTTTTTATGTTTAATTATGTATGGAAAAGACTCAATAAATTCAACCCATTTAGCATGTCTTTTATTCAAATTTGATTGGCACTTTGAGAATTTTAATGCTTCATGATCACTATGTATAATAAATTCTTTAGGCCATAAGTAATGTTTCCACACCTCTAAAACTCTCACAAGTGCATATAATTCCTTATCATAAACAGAATAATTCAATTGTGCACCATGTAATTTTTCAGAAAAATAGGCAATAGGTTTCTTTTCTTGCATTAATACTCCTCCAATACCTATGCCACTAGCATCACACTCAATCTCAAATTGTTTGTCAAAATTAGGAAGCATTAACAAAGGGGCCGAAATCAACTTCTCTTTAATAGCATCAAAAGCAATATCTTGTTCAACTCCCCACACAAATTCTACACCCTTTTTAGTGAGTTCATTCAAAGGTGCAGCAAGTGTACTAAAATCTTTGACAAATCTTCTATAAAAACCAGATAGTCCATTAAAACTTCTTACCTTACTCACATTAGTAGGAATAGGCCAATTTTTAATAGCTTCAATTTTTTGATTCATCTACTTCAATCCCATGTTTAGAAACAACATAACCAAGAAATATGACCTTATCTTTGCCAAAAGTGCACTTCTCCAAATTACCATACAATTTATTTTCTCTTAGCACTTGCAAAACTTGTCTAATATGATCAATATGCTCATGTTAATTGTGGCTATAAATAAGAATATCATCAAAATAAACCACCACAAATTTACCAATAAAATTTCTCAAAACATGGTTCATTAATCTCATGAAAGTACTAGGTGCATTAGTCAATCCAAAAGGCATAACTAACCACTCATATAAACCAAATTTTGTTTTAAAAGCTGTTTTCCACGCATCCCCCTCTTTCATCCTAATTTGATGATAACCACTACGCAAATCAATTTTAGAGAAAATAGCACTACCACTTAATTCATCTAACATGTCTTCCAAACATGGTATAGGATGACGATAACGAATAGTGATATTGTTAATTGCTCTACAATCTACACACATGCGCCATGTACCATCTTTTTTAGGCACTAAAATAACAGGAACAGCACAAGGAGAAAGGCTTATCCGAATGTAACCTTTATCAAGGAGCTCTTGCACTTGTTTCTGAATTTCCTTTGTTTCTTGGGGATTAGTTCTATAGGGAGCTCGGTTTGGCAATGAGGATCCAGGAATCAAATCAATTTGGTGTTCAATACCCCTCAATGGTGGCAAACCCGAGGGCACCTCCATGGGAAAAACATCCTCAAAATCCTGCAACACATGAGAAACACCAAGAGGAATAGGGGTCATGTCATTAGAAACTAAAATTTCTCCCTTGTGCATAATCACTATAGGAAGCATAGTAGGATCCTCCCTAAATTCTCTCAAGTCCTCTCTAGTAGCTAGCATACATAATAAGCTCACTCCCTCACTTTTATTTTTTCCACTCGAATTGGATGTCCTATTTTCACTCACAACACTCATATTTTCACTCTCTTTCTTTTCAACACTCTCAGGAATTTTTTGTCTAGTTTCATTTACAATTTGTTGTGGTGTCATAGGTCTCAACACTATATCCTTCTCCTTCCACTTGAGTTGATAGGTATTTGCTCTCCCATCATGTATCACATGTCTATCAAATTGCCAAGGCCTCCCAAGCAACATGTGACAAACTGACATGGGCACCACATCACACTCAATGGTGTTTATAAGGCCCAATTTGGAATTCAACTCTCACCATGTGGGTAACCTTCATCTCTCCTTTATCACTAAGCCATTGTGTATGATAAGGATGAGGGTGTGTAATGTATCTCAACTTCAATTTTGCACACAAATCTTTGCTTGCCAAATTTCTGCAACTACCACCATCAATAATAACCTTGCAAGCCAATTGGGGACCAACAATTGCTCTTGTTTGAAATAAGTTGCATCTTTGACTTTCAGGACTTGGAAGAATACTCAATGTTCTAGGTGTGCAAACAAAAGCAGGATATGTGGAAGGATATGCATCAAGAGGACCATCATCATCATCATAAGCATCCTCTTGAGTAGGATCAGCATCATCACCAGTTTCATACTCACCATTGTCCTCATTAATAAGAATAATCTTTTTATTTGGACAATCTCTCTTGAAGTGGCCTTTACCTCCACATGTATGGTAGCTCATGTCCCTATTTCGAGCTGTAGAAGAAGTGGATCCACTTGCACTAGCTGCTGGTTGTGCTTGCCTCTTAGACATAGAGGTAGTACCTTCACTTTTTGTAGTGGAAACCCCACGGCTAGGGGTAGGTTGTGGCAATGGTGGTGAAGAAAATGAAGACCTATTAGGAAAAGGTCTCCTTGGAGCCATAAGAGCCTCCTCGGCCATTTTCAGTCTCCCTTGCTTGGTGCAACAATTCATTCATATCATTATATTGTGTATGCCTCACAATGCTCTTAATTTTGAATTGCAAACCTGAGAGAAACCTTTGCATAGTGTGCTCAACATCCTCTCTCACTCTAGCTCTTTGCAATATCAACTCCATCTCTCTATAATAAGCATCCACATATTTTGTACCTTGCTTCAATTGTTGCAATTTGTCATACAAAGACCTCAAATAATTCTTGGGCACAAACCTATCTCTCATAATTTGCTTCATCTCCCTCCAAGTAAGAATATCAGGATCTCTATTTCTTGCCCTTGTCCTTGTAATATTATCCCACCATAGCAAAGCATAGCCATCAAAACTTGAGGAAGCAAGCTTGATTTTTCTCTCCTCATTATAGTCATGCATCCTCCATAATTTTTCCATCTTGAGCTCCCACATGAGGTACTCTTCAACATCATCAGTATCAAAATTGAAGGTGGGCAACATAAATTTTGGTTTACCAAGACCATCATCCTCTCGGTTTTGCTCATGGACAGGAACCCTCCTTGCTTGAAAGTCACGGCCAGCACCATGATTTGCTCTACCACCTCCACAGTTAGGAGGCACAAAATTAGCCTCCCCCTCCTCCTCCTCGGCATCACTAAAAGCACTCCCACCATCCTCTCGGGCAGGCAATCTTTGGTCCAATAAAGTAGTCAAGGCACCAATTCTAGTAGTCAATGTATCAAGAGAAGCTTGCATTCTATTAACTTGCTCTTGTGTACCAGCAGCTGTATCAGTCACTTGTCCAATTTGAAGGCCCAAATTCTGAACATGTGTATCCATATCCACTCCATGCTTGTCAATGAGAGTATTTAATTCAGCATGTTTAGAAGCAATAGTGGAGCTCAATTGTTCACTCATCTCCTCCAAATCTGTCCACTTCACTTGTTCATCACCATGTTTCTTCTTAGCCTGTGTAGAAACATCACTAGGAGCAACCATGATTAATGGGTTAGTGAAATAAACAAATTGCTATGGGTTGTGGTGCTCTCTCTCAACTCACTCAAAACCAGCAAAAGAGGTGATCCTTACGGCTCCAAAGTGAATAGGAAACCACAAGTAATAGCAACTAATGTGACTTGGTGTGAAGAATAGAATACCCAGGGGTTTTTGCTCTCACAAAGGTAAAACAGGTTATATGGTGGGGCTTGGTATGGATACCTAACAATCACCAATTAACAAGTCCTATTGCTGTTTGTGAATGATACAAAAATAACACCTAGGAAACACACACCAAATTGGAGACAAATGTGGCAATGCAAATATATGTAGGAAACTTTGCAATGCTCTAGAAAGACACTAGCCAAGCTCAATGATAATCAGGCACAAGATTGCTCAATGTGTGGTGTCAATGATAGCAATGAAAACAACTCCAAATGATAGTAATAGCAATGTATCTCAATGGCCTTTCTTTTTGCTTTTTCTGTTTTTCTGTTTTTCTATTTTCTGTTTTTCTCTTTTTTTTATACTTTTTATGGCCGAAAACAACTAAAGGAGCAAATGAAAATAACAGCTAGATCAATGTGACACAATATGAGAATGAGCAGCCTGAAAAGAGCAATAAAATAGCTAGTCTTGTGGGCAAGGTACCTAGTTTAATTGCTGTAGAAAGGCTTTATCTAGGGTTCACAATGATTGGACTTGAATTCCTAAAGAAAATGACAAAGAAAAACAAAATAAAACAACCTAAATACTAGCTAGGGAGTCGACGGCAGAGAAAAACTCACCACGGCAGCAAAACAGACCGTTTTGGTCTCACGGCAGAGAAACGCGGCAGAAAACAGCGCAAATTTCTGCCGTACGGCAGCACTAGGCGCTCACGGCAGCGGCGGCAGCGATTTGGCGCAAAAACGAACCTGCGGCATAGAAAAGTGGGGCGATTGTGTGCTACGCGCGTGGTGGAATGGTGGGTTGCGGGCGAGCAAATTGGTAAGCGCGCTGCGGTGGTTTTGCGTGGTTTTGTAAGCGCGCGCTAGTTGATTCCGAGTCCGGATAGGAAATGTACCGCGGCAGCGTTTTTGTTGGTTTTCGCGCGGCGGCAGAGCAAATCCGATTGGAAACAGAAACCCGAGCAAAAGAGAATCACACCGCGACAGAAACTTGCTAGAAATCGTGCCGTTGATGAAAATACAAGCCCTACTCGGATTGGAACTCAATGGATCTTGCGGATAGCTAATTTTTTGGAATTTTTTGATATAGACTCGACTCGGAAAATAAGAACAACGAAGAACCCTAACCCTAACCAAAACCTAATGACTCAAAAGGAGAAAAAGGAACACAAAATCAAAACACAAAACAGCACTAGAAATTGAAAACTAGCAATTATCTAAGGCTATGGCAAACACTAATACTATTTTTTGTGGCTTTTTCTGGATAGGTAATAAAAACAACTCGAAACTAAAGGGGTAAATACAGCTCACCGAGTAAACCTAGTAATATGATACCAAGATGATAAGGGGTTGCCCGATCTTCGCAGTGAACTCTCTTGATAAATTGATAACCAATGTGATACCTCGCTCTCTCCTTTGGCTAAACCCTGTTACCAATTGAAACAACACTTAACCCCTTCGGATATTCGAGACTCCACACTCTTGCACACGTAGTCACCGACTACATGTGGTCATGTTTCTCCTTATTCCCAGTGGAACAGCAGAATACACTCAGATTTGCAAAGGTATGGTGATTCAAGATGAATGCTTCAAGCAATACAATTTAGAAGTTTAGGGTTTTTGTTTTAACATAGTCTAACCTAACCTATGCGCCCCAAGGGGTATATATGAGGGGTGGGGTGCGGCCACAAGGCATATTGCGCAAGCAACACCCACCAACCCGAATAGGAACCCAACATGGGTCTAGTTTTGGACTTGGACTCAACCACAATAGATACAAACCAACGAATGCTAGGGGATGCGGCCATAATGGTGTACAAACCATGTTTAACTATAATTGGACTCTATATGGCGCATGGATACTTCTTTGTGGGCGCCCTCCTCTTGTTATGTCCCTCCATAAGTGTGGAATAACAATCTAGCACTTGTTTTCCACACTTGTAACATTGTTTTCCACATGATCATCATTTGTTATCAACTCCTCTTGATCTCCATCTTCATCCATGTGCATCATCTTTCCTTGTTCTCCCTCCTCAATGCTTGTGTTATCAATAGACCTAAGAATACAAACATGCATGGATTTAGGTAGTATAAAGTTCTCATAATCACAAATGTTATACTCAAGTAGGAGTGAATTCACCTGTTGTTGTAATAATTTAGTCCTTGATCTTGTCATAGGACCAATCCTCACTTCATCATTCTTTATAGGAGTATCATATGAAATAATAGGTGAAACACTAGGGATGTCCTCATCAATGTGCGCCCTGACGCCAAGCCGATTAAGCAGGAAATGCGCCGCTTTGCGGCTGAGAGAAGGAAAGCTATTGGTGACGAGATCACAAAGCTGCTGACAAGTGGATTTATCATGGAGGTACTGCATCCGGATTGGTTGGCCAATCCGGTCATGGTGGAGAAGAAGAGGAGGATCCCAAGGCCGCTATAGCCTGGCGCATGTGCGTGGACTACACCGACCTGAACAAGGCCTTCCCCAAGGACCCGTTCCCGCTACCCCGCATAGATCACGTGATCGATTCCACTGCCGGGTGCGAAATTTTGTCTTTCATTGATGCCTACTCTGGTTTTCACCAGATTTCTCTGAACCCGGCTGATCAAATAAATGCTGCCTTTATTACCCCGTACGGGGCTTATTGCTATGTTGTCATGTGTTTTGGGTTGAGAAATGTTGGGGATACTTATCAGAGGTGCATGCAAAAATGTTTGCATGACCTGATAGGCAAGAATGTGCAGGTGTAAGTAGATGACATTGGCATCAAAACGAAAGAAACACATACTCTGCTAGGAGATCTTGAGGAAACATTTGCCAGCTTGTGCAAATACCGGATGAAATTAAATCCAACCGAGTGCACATTTGGCGTCCCGGCTGGCAAGCTACTCGGCTTCTTGGTATCCAGTCGGGGAATTGAGGCCAATCCTTCAAAGATTAAAGCTATAGAGATCATGTCTTTTCCGAGATCACTGAAGGACGTGCAGAAATTTACCGGATGCCTGGCTTCTCTTAGCCGCTTCCTGGGAAGAATGGGCGAGAAGGCACTGCCTCTTTATCAGCTCATGAAGAAAAGTGACAAGTTTGTCTGGACACCACAAGATGATGTGGCTTTCAAGGAGCTCAAGACCATGCTGGGTAGCGCTCCCATCTTGGCAAGCCCTTTGCCCAAGGAGCCAATGTTGCTGTACATTGCAGCCACCAACCGAGTAGTCAGTGTGGTGGTGGTGGTGGAACGAGAAGAGGAAGGGAAGACCGTGCAAAGGCCGGTGTATTATCTCAGCGAGGTGCTATCCATCTCCAAGCAGAATTACCCTCACTACCAGAAGATGACATATGGCGTTTACCTGGGTGCCAAGAAAATCAAGCATTATTTCCAAGAGCATCCCATCACGGTGGTGAGCACCACTCCCATGTCGGAGATCATGGGCAACAAGGATGCGAGTGGTCGAGTTGCCAAGTGGGCGATTGAGCTGTCCGCGTACACCCCTTTGTACGCAAGAAGGGAAGCTATCAAGTCACAAACCCTGGAGGAATTCTTGGCGGATTGGGCCGAGATGCAGTATGAGCCTCCCTTGCCGGAAACCGATTTCTGGAAGATGCATTTTGATGGCTCCAAAGTAAAAGAAGGGCTCGATGCTGGTGTGGTGCTCACCTCGCCCAAGCGAGATCAACTCAGATATGTGCTGCAGATCCACTTCTCGGCATCCAATAATGTTGCCGAGTATGAAGCACTGGTACACGGCCTGAGAGTATCCAAGGAGATTGGAGTCCGGCGCATTGTGTGCTATGGCGACTCGGACTTGGTGGTTCAGCAAGTTTCCGGCAATTGGGATGCCTTGGATGCCAACATGGCATCCTACCGGTTTCTGGTGCAAAATATGACTGGATTCTTTGATGGTTGTGAGTTCCATCACATCCACCGAGCTGAAAATGATGCAGCAGATACTCTGTCCAAGTTGGGATCTTCTCGGCAGTTCATCCCGCCTGGGATTGCCTTGGAGCATTTGAGGAAGACGTCTATCAAGCCATCTCCCAACTCGGAGTCAATATACATTCCAGGTCTGCTGGACTCTGAGGCTATTCCTACGGAAATTGATTGGCAAGGTGCAAAAGAGAACCCGGGGACTGCTCCATCCAACCCGGGGACTGCCTCTACATACCCCGGGACTGTCGCATTCATCGAGAGGATTATTTCTCAGTACTCGGGGACTCGCCTTCAACTCGAAGCAAGTCATGGCAGCTGATCCAATGGAAGTGGACGAACCAGTGTTTCCCATCCGGGAGACACCGAGTTGGGCTCTGCCCATATTATCCTTTCTAGCGGATGGCACATTGCCGAGTGACGAGGTCACAGCCAGGCAGATACAGAGAAGATCTAAGGGCTACACTATCATCAACAAAGAGCTGCACAAGAGAAGTCCTACTGGCGTGCTGCAACGCTGTGTTGAACCAGAAGAAGGAGAAGAGATCCTAAGGGAGATACATCAAGGAGAATGCGGGCATCATGCCTCATCTCGGGCTCTAGTCAAGAAGGCGTTCCGGCATGGATTCTTTTGGCTCACTGCCTTGCATCAAGCAGAGGATATAGTGAGAAAGTGCAATGGGTGCCAGAGATATGCGAGCAAAATTCACATGCCAGCTTCCGAGTTGAAGACCATCCCTATCACTTGGCCCTTTGCAGTATGGTGCTTGCACATGGTAGGCCCTTTCAAGCCAGCTAGAGGCAATATGACTCACATTTTGGTCATGGTGGACAAATTCACCAAGTGGATTGAGGTGAAGCCTATCCGGAAGTGTGATGGGAACACAACTGTAAGCTTCCTGAAAGATATCATCCTGAGATACGGCTATCCGCATGGGATCATCACGGACAATGGAATGAATTTTGCTGAGGGAGCCTTTGCCAGGTTCTGCAAAGAGAAGCGGATCCGACTAGATGTTGCGTCAGTCGCCCATCCGGCTTCCAATGGGCAAGTTGAAAGAGAAAATGGCATGGTCCTATCCGCAATAAAGCCAAGGCTGATTGAGCCATTACAGCGAACCCCTGGTTGTTGGCTGGATGAGTTGCCGACGGTGTTGTGGAGTCTAAGGACTACCCCTAACAGATCAACCGGATACACACCATTCTTCCTGGTATATGGAGTTGAGGTCGTGTTGCCCACTGACCTTGAGCATGACTCACCCAGAGTAACCCTCTATACTAAGGCGGAGGCAAGAGAAGCCCGAGAAGATGATGTGGACTTGCTTGAAGAAGCAAGAGAGTTAACTCTGTCCCGCTCAGTTGTGTATCAACAGAATCTAAGGAGGTATCGTAGCCGGAAAGTGAGCCCAAGGGTTTTCCAAGAAGGAGACATGGTCCTTAGGCTCGTGCAGTGCACAGGAGGGATGCACAAGCTATCCCCTCCGTGTGAAGGGCCTTTCATTGTGAGCAAGGCGCTGCACAATGATGCCTATTATCTCATCGATGCACAGGCACCACAGAAGAACAGGGCGGATATATCCGGATAGGAATCCAAACACTCCTGGAATGTAGCTCTACTCCGCTGTTTTCATTCATGAGCAAACATTGTATGTATCTCCGAAACCGAGTTAAAATTCTAGTCGGCACTCCGAATTCAAACTCGGGTACTGCCTGTGCAAAAATTGCTTTGTGTCATTTACTTTATTTTCTTTGCCTACTCGGTTCCTCTACTCAAAATTGCATGCGTATGTTAAGTAGTGTGTTTAAACCCAAGAGCCAACTCTTCGACTCTGCTGATGTCCGCAACCCGACTTCATGGCAAGCAAGAGAACAAGCTAAAGGTCCATGAACACATGAAAAAACTACTAAGGAAAGAGGAGTACGACAACCGAGTAGGGTGTTTTTACTTCTCTGTTTTTCCTTTTAGGCTAAGTGGTGGGAAGTGTTAACATGCAAATTTCTAAGTGGTTTAGTATCTGAAACTTGGTTTTTAAAATCTTGTGAATCGGCTACCAAAAAATCCACAAGTGGCAGGTAAGAGCAAAGACAAAAGAACTGAGTGAATGAAAAAAGCAACCCGGGGACTTGCATTTTAACGCAATCCGGCATTGAGCCAGTCTTGCTAAGGAAACAAGTTAAAACTGAGTATCAAGAGGAACCTTAAACGTATTTATTACATCCGCACCTGGCATCCCGAGGATCTGATAAATGTTTGAGGATAAAAGCTGCAAAATTTAAACTACAGTGGATGTGGTAGTGTCCGATTCGGTCCTAGTAGGCGCCACGGGATCGGTGGTGACAGTTGTGGACGCAGGCTCTGCCGTAGAGGAAGTTGGACTAGCGGAGATCGGCTCGGATGCAGAGTTGGAGGCCTGAGTAGCTGACTCGCTGGGAAGAGGGTAGAGCTCGGAAATGATGTTCTCGGTGGAAGCCCCAGTCGCGCCCAACTCGGGAGCAGGATCTTCAATCACCATCTCGGTGGTGACGATCTGCTCCTCGGCGGCGGGCTGCGACTCAACCTGGGCCTCGTCTGAGCCAGCAGCTGGCTTCATGATTTCCGCTTCAGCCTCCATCCCGGATTGCTCCACGGCGCCGCGCTGCTCGGTCTCCTTATGTTCGGCTTCTTTGTGCTCATCCTCCTCGTGCTCGTCCTCCGCATCGCCCCGGCTGCGGTCTTCATCGGCATCATCATCGAACTCGGCTTCCTCCTCCTCCTCCTCTTCTTCAACATCAGTGTCCGGCTCAGTGGGGCCATCGATATACTGATTGGTCTCAGCATAGGAGGCGAGCTCGTAGGCCACTTCTTTTCGGCGCAGGACACACTCTGGCCGCTTAGTCCACTTCGAGTCATTCCGAAGTTTGCTGATCCTTTCAAGATCAGGATTTTCATACCACGAGAGGATGAAGTGGAGGGTCTCGTCAGCTCCATCCCGGGCTGCGGAAGCGTGCCACTTCTTCAGCTATTCCTTGAAGTGATCCATATTGGCCGCCATCTCGCTGATGGTATCTGGAACCTGTCGCTCTGGCCAGAACAACTTGTGCAGTTTCATCGCAGTAGAGACCATGGAGGTACCCAGACCTTTGAGACCTGTCGTCCGGGTCTTGATATTCAGAATGTGATCGTGAATGCTGGCGGACTGATCAGTATCAAGACCGGAAGCCGCCTTGGCCCTCCTAGCCTTCTCCACGGCAGAATCAGCGGCTTCATGGAGATCCGGGAAGGTATCTAGGTCAGGGCACGCTAGTTTGAATCAGAGAGAGGAACCGGGAAGAAGAAGAGGAAAAATCGAGTAAGAGGAAGGCAAAAAGGCAAAACCGAATAAAGTGAAGGGTAGTGATAACTTACTGTTCAGTTCCAACACAACGTCCCCTAGTCGGGACTTCCCGCCATCCGCAAGTCGGATTTGCCGGTCTTGCACATGGAGGGAATCATTGAGCATGTTCTCGAGAGCTTGATTTCTCTCTTTCAGAGATGTGATCTCCTTCTCGAGTTCTTGCTTCTCCTTGGCAGCCCGTTTCTCCATTGCATTCTTCTCGTCAACAGCTGTAATTGCAGTCTTGAGCGCATCAATGAGCTCAAGTTGGAGTTTCTCAAATTCCGCCTTCTCCGCATCCCGCTCCTTCTGCAGTTCGGCCTCTCGGACCTGCACTTGGTGGTGTGCTTCAGGTGGGGTGAGGCACTCCAGGTGCTGCTCTCGGAAGTTTTTGTATTCTTCTGTGAGGAGAACAACAAGTTAGCAAAGTGAACAAGCAACATGAAGCCAAATGAAGAGAAGAGAAGGATTAGCTCACCTTCCAGAGAGAAGATCTTACTCTGCACTGAGGCAGCCATGACCTCGCAGTCTTGGTGCTTCTCGACCAGAGCCTTGAGTTCACCTGCAGAGATGACAATGACTGAGCAAAAAGCAAAAAACGGGCGTAAGCAAAAAACGCACAAACCGAAATGCTAGAAGCTTACTTTCAACAGTGGACAGCTTGATGGCGTTGTCCGTGGCGTTCTTCTCCATACCTTCCATCTCGCTCTTCTTGTATTCCAGCTCCCGGTTCCGATCTCATACTTGTCGGTGCGACCACAGGAGCTGGCGGAAAATCTTGGTCCGTTCCTGGATACTATCCTGCAGAGAAGAAGGAAATTTGATAAGTTTGGAAGATTTGGCCCGAATAGATGGCAACTCGTCCGAGCTTCACCTACTCGGCCCGAATCTCAGGGACTGGGTAGTGGATAAAGGAAGAGAAGTAAAATATAAATCTGGCAATTCGGAAAAGTCAAAAGAAGAAAGGCACTTACCACGTAGGACTGCTCGATGTCTTTGATGGTTTTACGCAGAACAAACATCTTGCCAGCCAGGGTGCTGCTGCATCCGGCCATGGCCATGCTGACAGGGCCAATATCGGCCTTGTTCCACTCCACCCGATAATTGTCGACGTTCCTCAGCTCAACACCGTCCCATGCGGCGTGGCCGAGTGCTTTGCTGTCCCCGACCTTCTCGATGAAGCCTACTCGGTCGAGGATAGATGCTACGCCTTCTTCGGGGAGCTCCTCTTCATCCTCGTCGCAGGAAGTGAATTCTTCGATGGTCAGGGAACCACTTTTCCCTTGGTTCCGGAGCAGGCCACGGCCCTTCGCTCTTTCAGAGCAGCTATCCGCTCAGCCTCCTGCGACATCTTAATCTGGTGCCGCTCCTACAACTGGACCTAGTATTCTGGGAAGGTAGGAGGTTTCTTGGGGTCGTTGGCGCCTGAGCCGGGAGCTTGCTTCTCAGCAGGGCCAAATTGGATGTTGGTCTGTACCAACTTGGTGTCTGGATTGGGGGCTTTCCTGGGCTTGTTAAGTGGCTAGTTGGCCTTCTCGGGTGGCGGCAGCTGTTGTGCGGGTTCCCCACCTGGCTGATCGCCTGGCTGCTGGGGCGCCGAAGGATAAGAGTCAGTTGCTGTTGTCCGGCCTGCCGCTTCTCGGCTGGCTGTGAACCGCTCTGAGATGCATTGCGTTTGGGTTGTCTTCCAGTTGGCTCTGAAGCCGTCTTGGCAGTGGAAGGCGTTGGCTGCTTCTTGGTGGCAGGCGCAAGAGCTGGCTGCGGAGGCGGAGGCATTTTCTTGGTTGGCAGCGCCGGTGGTTGGCTAGCCGGTGCAACATCTGGCTGTACTTTCTCTTGTGGTTGTGGCTGCTCCCCAACCCGGTCCCCTCCGGGGGGGTCCTTGGCTGCTCTTCGGTGGGGTCTTTGTCTCGCTGCTCCGTAGCAGGATCTGGCTGCTCCATGGCGACGTTGTCTTGCTGCTCCTCGGCGGCGTTGTCTTGCCGCTCCTCGGCGGTGTGGTCAATTGTCTCCTCAGTGGATGCAGCCGGAGGAGTTGATGGTCTCTCGGTGTTGGCGGCGTCCTAGGCAGCGTGCTGCGTGTTGGGCTACGGCTGCTCGGGGGTGCGCTTGGTCTCCACCTCGGTGCCGGCGTTCTCGGCGCCAAGGTATTGTTCTTCTCGGGGAGGGGAGGACGCCTGCGTCCTGACCTCTGGTACTCTGTCCCCTTCGTCATCGGAGAGATCCACGAGTTCTCGGGGCGGTTTTCTCTTCCTCTGGGGAACTAGTGCGGCGGTGGCCTCAGCGTCGAGGGAATCACTAAAAAAGATAAGCAGAAAAGAAAAAATGTCAAAGGGATGCAGAGAAGAAGGCCAGAAGGAAAACTAGGAAGAGAATAGAAGGCAAAGGATTAAGTTCAACTCGGAAGCACTTACCTGTCTGCAGTAGGGCGATTCTTGCGCTGGTTGGTCTTCTTGGCACCTGGTTTCTTTCTTATCCTCTTGGCAGGGGGTTTCGGTGCCCTGCTACCTGTCCTCTTCCTGGTAGTGGTGGGTGCAGCCACGGAGACAGGCACCACGTCCAGTGGTTCCTCCCCATCGTCCAGTTCCGGTTCCTCTGTATTCGAAAGAAGCAAGGCTCAGTATAAGAAAGTAAGAGGATCAAAGCACGCTGCAGGCAAGAAAAAAGGTGAACTCGGTCACCTTCTTCGTCCTCTGACCATTCCCGGATAGAGCCATCGACTCGGGACTTACCGTCCTGACCAGCACGGGGGATACAGAGGGTATCCTGGACGTCGTACGCTGTCGCGTCATCTTCCGTCCGGTCCGCATACCAGTTCTTCTCAAAGATGGGATTATCCTCCTTTTTCTGGCGAGTGATGTGCTGAAAGAGCAAACATAAAGCACACTAGGTTCAGTCCCAACAGGGTATAGAATTCTACTCGGTCCAGCGTGCAAGCAAAAACCACATTAAGCTAAGTTCTTATAGAGGAGATCTATCCGGTATCAAGTGCAAACATAAAGCACTCTAAGCAGAGATGAACGAGTGAATATATTACCTGGTCTAACGTGCAAACATAAAGCACACAAAGCTAAAAGCCTAGCATAGATAACCGAGTAAGTTTTCTATTCGGTTTAGCGTGCCAACACAAAGCACATAATGTTAAGTCCTAGAAGAGGAACGCGAGCAGAGGTTCTACTCGGCCTAGCCAGCAAACAAAGGAAATTCATAGCTAAGTCCTGAAACAAGTACACTAATGGAAGCTCTACTCTGATAGCGTACCAACATAAAGCATATAAAGCTAAATCCTAGCAAAGGAGCACTACTCGGTATAAGGCAAAGTGCGAACATAAAGCATGATTGAAAACTAACTTGAGGGATGGGTTTAGTGCGGCTATACGACACGAAGCCATAGTACCAGTTCTCGGTGAGGGTGGTCCGCAGAATGCACTTCGCCCAGATCACCACCTCTGTTCTGGAGAGCTCGAAGGTGGTGGTCCGGGTGCAATCACGGGGTCGCCCATGTAGCACATCTTATGTACCCGGTGCTGAAGCGGGAGTACTCGGCGCTCCATCCAGTAGGCCACCGGGTCATATTGAAGGAGTCCTTCCTTCACCAGCTGCTCCAGGCGTTTGTCAACCTGGACGGCATCGTTCACCGTCTTCTTGGGGTTGTACCCCCAATTCTGCTCCGTGGGACGAATATTCTGGTACTCGAGAAGTTGGATCCTGTCCACAGCTTTTTCTCCTTTTGCAGGAGGGGCATTCTTCACGTACAGGAAACCCCTCTGTCACTTGCGGCAGGTCTCTAATCCGAGTACCCGCGGATGGTTCCCGGTGGAGCGTTGTAACATCATAGCGCTACCCGTCTGGGTCATTGCCCTTGGAGCTAGAGGGTTGGAAGGATTTGGAACACTCTGCTGGCGGAGGAAGAAATATTTGGCCCAGGTGTGGATAGTCGGATAAACACCCAAGAAGGCTTCACAAACGGTAGCGTGGGTGGAGAGAATAGCAATAGAGTTGGGAGGCAAGTGGTGAGGTTGAAGGCCAAAATGGTGCAGGAAGTCTTGAAGAAATTTGGAAGTGGGGAGCCCAAAACCTCGTTTGAAATGGGAGAGGAAGACGAAGTACTCACCGGCTTCAGGAGTAGGGATGAGTTCCTTGCCGGGGGGCGACAGATGACGCCAGGAGGGACGCGGCGTGTGTTCACCAGCCACTGGCAGTCCGCTGCCGTGACGTCAGATCCCTCCCAGCCAGCGCGCTCCAGAGCCACCTCTTCCTCATGCTGGTCTCCGGCGAGATTATCGAGCTCCATGTCTTCTCTGCTGGCGGAGAAGTGGGCACGTCGAGGACGAGGGCGATGGAGAAGGCGGAAGCGCTTGAAGAGGCTCTCTCTCTATCTCTATCTCTATCTGCTCTCACTGCAGCGGCGCGTTGCGAGCTCGCGGCGACACGGTGCTCTGCTACGGAGGCGGAGGCGGAGAGGGAGCGGGAGTTGGGGAAAGTGCGAGGAAAGAGATGACAAGGGCGGCGCGGGGGTATTTATCCCGCCGCGGATTGCAGTTACTTAGTGGGATTAATCGTGCGTGAGATCGTGCGGAGTGGGGATTAACTGCCCGTTAGAAACGCACATAGCGCGATATGCACGCGTAACGGGCGCAGTTAATCCCACGACGTGGGTCGTGGGCTCTCGAGTACACGCGCGAGGTGACACAACGGGACGTGGGCTCCAGGCGCAGTGGGGGGCGCGTGGCACGCTGTAACGCCAGAACTGAGGCGTCAGGAGCGCAGGTGCGTGACACGTGCCCTCCCTGGACACGAGAAGATGGATTCGCTCTGGATCGAGCGGGAGCGCGTTGAAAATTTCGCTAAGTATAAGTTCTCGGCAGAACTCTGCATCGCGTGATCTACTCGGCACCGAGAAGGTTTCTCCCCAGACCCTAATCAGAGAAGTTCGAGTAAAGATTGTGAGTGACCAAATTGAGGAGCAACTCGGCCACACTTCTTCACAGAGGCAATTTGGTTTAAGCTGGCAGGGCCCAACGAACAAGTTCGCTAGACTCTACCAGCTTCGGGGACTAATGTTGGGGGGCTAACCCCGTGTAGGGGCAAGGCAGGTGCTAAACCAGAGATCAAGGTACTGTTTGCCGGGTAGGCGGCTACTCGGGTATCTGGTATCCGGTAGAGGCTACTCGGTGATAACTATTGAAGGCCAAGAAGAAGATAATAAGGAAGATCAGAATCAGCCGAGTAGAGCTCGGGTGGTCCGAGTAGATGAGCAGCAATTCTACTCGGACGAGAAGTCAATAGAGCCGTTCTGACGAGATCCCGCGTATCCCGCAGCCGTACAGGCGTGCGGTTCAACTTACTAGGAACATGATTATCTGCGCCAAGGCGTGGGTACAGTGAGGGTGGGCGCTTGTCATGTCCTGTCACTGACAGGGGGGACAAGACGTGTTGGGGGCCTACCCTGTGAGACTGACAGGATGGACAAGGCCTGTCAGCCGGGCGCCGCAGGCGACTTCTCACAACGGCGTCAGCGGGAACACGGAGGCATGCGCCGTTGTGACAGTAGAGATGTCATATCGTGTACTTTAAATCATCGTTTACTCGACTGGCCACCAGTATATAAGGTGGCCAGCCCCCTCCTGCACGAGGGACATTGGCCCTGAGAGCATTTATTGTGAGACTTAGCACTAGACAGAAAGAGAACTAGAGGTTGGCTACTCGGCAGAGGGCCGGAATTGTACTGTGGCTACTTGGTACAAGCTATATACAGAGAGGTAGGCAGGAGTAGGGGTGTTACCTCCACACGAGGGCCCTGAACCTGGGTAGATCTTGGTGTTTGCAGTGTTTCTGAGCGCGTCTACGTGACGTGCGATCCCTCCCCGAATACCTACAGCGTCCATCGGACCCAAACTTAAGCCACCCTATGGCATCTGTCTTCTCCACACCACGACATGAACCCATGTTGGGTTCGGTTTGTAATAGTTTGGTTGCACCAAACCGAGTAGGAATAGGCTAGGGGCGCATTCTGACTATGGCCGCACCCCTCCCCCTCATATATACCTCTTAGCCACGAAATTAGAGGGAGATCTGGTTAAAACATAAACCCTAGATTCCAGAATTGAACCATGTTCATCTGAATTTAACCCCACCGGTTTGGTGGAGTTATCCCTTGCAAATTTTGCGTGCTCTGTTGTTCCACTGGGAATAAGAAGATACAGGACCACTCGTAGTCGTTGATTACGTTGTGCAAGTGTGTGGAGTTGAGAATATCCAAAGGGATTGAGAGCTGTTGCATTGGCATCAGAGATCATCCGGAGAGGTTTCAGCAAGACACAATTTATCTATCAAGTTATCGAGAGCGTCAACGAGAAGATTGGGCAACCCCTTATAACTACTTATGAATCGGCTCGGCGCAGCAACACAACATGTCACCTTCTGAACGTCCTTTAGACAAACCCCTTTTTTCAGGTTATGTATGGCCTGAATTTTTTCCGGGTTTGCTTCAATTCCTCTTTCTGAAATAATGAAACCTAGTAATGATAAGGGGTGGCCCAATCTTCCCAGTGAACTCACAGATAACTTCAATATGATAACTAGTGCGCCACTAAGAACTCTCCCGGCCGATCCCTGATGCCAATGCAAAAGATAGCAACCCCAAGGATATTCTCAACTCCACACTCTTGCACAAGTAATCCACCGACTACAAGTGGTCATGTACCTTCTTATTCCCAGTGGAACAGCAGGTAACACGTAAAGTTTGCCGATGAACTTCCAGATGAAGGCTTACAAGCTGTTTCAATCTAGAGGTCTAGGGTTTAATGTTTAACGTAGTCTAATCTCTAATAATGCGAATTACAAGCCTTATAAGGTCTGCTGGACGTCCAACCTAGTGTTGGGGTCGAAATCAAACAAATCTCCAAGTTTCCTAACTTGACAGGACTTTATTTGGAAACTGGCAGATAATGATTCGTGCATTGTTTCAGTCACCACGTCTTATACGAGTCGAATCGGTGCGTGGGACCGGATCCATTGGAAATCCCTTCAAAATTCCTTTTCAGATTGTGCTCATTTGCTTTAGTTGGAGTCCGTATGAAGAGTCCATGCTCGTTTCAAATTCGGGACTTCTGCCAGTCCGAACCGAATATCCTTTCCTTGATGGCTCCACTTCGTCCCTCGCCTCTCTCGTGCTTGCCATCCTCTTCAATCAGCTCCATTGCTTCGCCAATGCTTGTGTTATCAATAACCCTGCTAATACATAAATGCATATACTTAGGTAGTATAACATTCTTACAAACACAAACATTATTTATTATTAGGAAAGAATTCACCTTATCATGAACATCAGTGAGGCTCAATATTTCCTCCCAGTTCACACATGCACACTCATCAAATGCCCCTATTATATATCCTCATCATCCTCCCTTTCTTCAAGACAATACGTCCTCGGCTTGTAGTAAGCTGAAAGTGGAACAAACAAAAAGAACAACGTGTATGCACAATACAAATATCTATAATGGGGTGCATTGGTTGTTAGCAGCTCATAAATTTTTTCACATGACATGTCACCATTAAATTGGCATGAAAACATCACATAAATGTCATAGCATGTCATAAAATAGCAATCATAATTGCAAATATAAGTGAAGCTCATAAAATCATGATCAAAAGGAGAAACACCTATGTATAAATTCTTATTGTTCAGTATCAAATTAAGTGTTTTCACAGAAGATCTATGATCAAAATTGTGGTAGTGAAGTCAAAACAATCCAAACAAATTAACTCATTAGATAGTGGATACCAGGCTTCAATTGTGCTACTCTGATATGTATAACAAAGTAATGGCCGAATAATAGTACACATAATTTTCTGCTCATGTTTAGTATAATCATCATGTAAATTGCAACTCATTTTGCAAATATAAGTGACGTATAAATCATTAGCATATATACTTATCAAGTTTTGTTGTAAATCAAACATATGTGTAGAATCATGCTTATATTTATCAAATTGTACACAATCCAAACGAGGTAACACAATGTTTAATTCAGTAATTTTATCACAAGTAATACATATGTGATCCACCATAAAATTTCATTCATGTTATAGTCACCAACCAAATTAAAAGTGAAGCAAAAAGCATGGGTGCTAGAATTGATATGTGAAATTTCAGCAATCCTATTCATAGCACATTGCACAACAATTGGTTCATGTAACATGATGGAATACACAATATTAATAGGTGGTATTTTAGCAAGCACTTCTTTATGTGTAATCAAGACCACATGATCAAAATTCGAAATATTCAAAATATCACATGATGGTGGACTATATGTGACTATCAACTCAGAAGAATTAACTAGCCCATTAGTAGACTCACAAAAATTTGTACTTGTAAGTGGTAGCTCGAAATCAGTACCAATGTCAATGACATCCTCCTCAGAAATAGTAGGCACGAATTCAAGTGTTGATGCAGGTTGTACTATTGATGGCTCCCTTTCTTCAAGAGTAACCTGCATATCACAAGAAATAATACTAGGCGTAACGGTATGCCCCTCCAATGGATGTGATGATGGTGGTGGTGCAGGTTGTACTATAGGTTCCCTTTCTTCAAAAGCAACCTGCACATCACAAGACACAACACTAGGAGTAGACATTGTTACACTAGTAGAAACAGTCTCATAGGTCTTCTCAACCTCTACCAATCTCACAACCAATGGTTGATGTCTAATTCTTTTAAATTTTGTAGGACATGCATGTATTATCCAATCTCTCTTATTATTCCAAAAGAATTGTAAATCAGGATAATGGCTATCAAAATTAACCTTATAGTTATTGCACCAAGTTTCACTCAATAAAAGGTGACAGCAATTAAATGCTCTAGGAAGCACATTACACCTAATGTGGACTGTATGATCATGAATGGTTAACGGAATCCAGGTAGCATGAGTAATGTGAAGTGTAGCATCATTAGTTTTTAACATAAATGAACTGCGAGTTGCAGAAGATGTCAACTGTAATGCTTCAACAACCTCAATACTAACAAAATTGAACCGTGTACCCTTATCAAGGGTAATAGCAACAGTGCTACCATTGATGTCTCCTGTGAAGTGGAACAAATTTGCTGCAGGTATTCCACTAGACTCCTCCTCCCAGAAAGTATCACTGCACATAGAATAACTACAAAAGACCATTGATTAACTTGTTAGTAACAAAATAACAATGGGATGTGGTGTTCTCTCACAACTCACTCAAAACTAGCAAGACAATTGAGTACCTTACCGTTCCAAAGTGAATAGAAATACTTACCAACAAGTAGTGGCAACTAATATGCTTTGATGTGAAGAAGACAATACCCAGGGTGTTAACAATCACATGAAAAACAAGGTATATTTAGTGGGGCTTGGTATGGATACCTAACAATCACCAAAGAAACAAGTCATATTTTCTGTTTTGTGATGATACAAAAATACCCAAGGAAACTCACACAATAATGGAGACAAATGTGGCAAATCAAATATATGGATGAGATTTTGCAATGCACTAGAAAGTCACTAGCTAGGCTCTTAATTGACAGGCACAAGATTGCTCAATGAAAAACCAAGTGTCACAATGGCAAGCTCCACTAGTAAACAATAGTATCAAATCGGCCTCTTTGCAATTTCAGTTTTCCCTTTTCTCTTTTTTTAGTAATGCGTGCGCAAAGGAGCAATCCGACTGCGACTAGGTGCGGTACGGCAGCGGCGGTAGCATTTTGACGCGTTTTCGAGTCCGCGGCAGCGAATCCGAGCGCAACAAGGAAACCGACTGCGGCTAGGGTGGGGCGCGCGCTGGTAAGGTATTTTGGGCACCGCGTGGGCGTTTGGTAAGCGATGGAACGGTGCGGCAGAAAAGTGGTGGTGGCAGCGTTTTGGTGGGTTTTGCGTGCACGGCAGGGATCGGATTTGAATCCGATTATGGATAGACACCCGTGGCTATATGGAAGTGGTGATTCGAGATCAAAATCAACTCTCCCAAAAGCAAGTTGTAGGTCTTGAAAACTCGAGATGAACACACACACGGCAACACTATTTTTGTGAGATTTTTGATATAGATGAAAACAGAAAATAACTAGATGAACCCTAACCCTAAAAGATGAAAATCTAAAAACATAAAAATAGAAACACAAATCAACAAAAAGCAACAACTAGGTAGAAGCAATTTGGTGTTGATCTAGTCTCTGGCAAATTGTAAACCTAATATTTTTGGCTTTTTCTGGATAGGAATAAAAATAACTGAAAGTAAAGATAACTTTGCTCACCGAGTAAACCTGAGAATCTGATACCAAGATGATATGGGGTGGCCCAATCTTCCCAATGAGCTTCTCTCTCTTTTTGTAATTTTCTGATATGTGGATAACTAGTGCTACACTGAGACCTCTCACTTAGCAGACCCCTGTTGCCAGATGCAACAACAATCAAGCTCTTTGGATATTCTCAACTACACACTCTTGCACAAGTAATCAAAGATCACAAGTGGTCCTGTATCCCCCTATTCCCAGATGGAATAACAAGATATCACGCAAGTTTGCAAGGGTAAACTTCAAGATGAATTCTTAGCAACAATACAATCTAGAGGCTAGGGTTGTTGGTTTTTGGTTTAAACTGGTTCTACCTAAACAACACGCAGGTGGTGGACATATATAGGTGGAGGGTGCGGCCACAAGGGGCTCCTTGCGCAAGTCCCCTCCTCCTACTAGGACTAGGAGTCCAACTATGACTCAAAGAGAGATACAAACTGATCCACCATTAAGGGATTCGGCCAATTATGGTATACAAACCATACCTATTAGGAAATAGGATTTCTATGGCGCATTTGACTTAGTGGAGGCGCCTATCCCCTTGTCTTGAAGAATAACAATTGTTTTATTGCATAACAATTGTTATTTATTGGTTTTCTCCATCTTGGACACTTGTTTTCACCATGGCACCATTGTTTTTACCATCTTCTATCATTGTTTTCACCATGGCTCCTTTGTTTTCACCACTTGTATAATCATCTTCTAGCTCCTCTTGATTGTTCTCCTCTATCATGTTTGTGTTATCAATAAACCTAATCATACATAAATGCATAGACTTAGGTAGTATAAAATTCTCATAATCACAAATAGCATAATAAATAAGGATTGAGTTCACCTATTGTTCTAGTAGATTGGTCCTTGATATTGTCATTGGTCCAAGTCTCACTTCATCTTGTTTTAGTGGTAATGTACTAGGGATGTCCTCATCAGTCTTGGATAGTCCGTTGTTGTTCACGACGGATGGACTGATCTTGTGGAATGTGTACACCTCTGCAGAGTAAAAACTATTCAGAATAGCCGCGTCCTCAGATATGGACAGTTGGATGGCCATGTAGCTAACATTGTGTCACTGTTTTCAAAAAGCTGGAAATTTTTTTATGATGTTGTACCTGGGAGGTACATGAAACGGAATGATCGTACCTTTGAGGTACCAGAGAAATGTTGGTCTTGGAGTTGGTGTTTTCTAAAAGTTCTTTCAAGGGAAAAACTTTTCTTTTATTGATAATGCTTTATCAAAACCTTGTGGATATGCGATATCTACAAGAGAAACATTCTATCTTCTGAAGTATCTTCTTCAACAAAACAACTAAAACTTTCTCAACCATGATGGGTCTTCTACTCACCATGGATCGACCATCCCCTTAATTAAACAACCTTCCTACCACCTATATGGCATACTTGCATTTGTTGAGCTTTCATTTAGGGTGTCTTGCGAGTACATTCAAATGTACTCATATGGTTTTGTCCCTGGCTATTGTCTTGGTCAGACTTTGAGGAGCTGCCTCAGGAGGATACCTTTGAGGAGGAGTACTATGACGATCTCGCGTACTAGGCACATCTCCCGGTCAGCAGCCTATGGTGCTAAGGCGTTGACATGGTTTCTACCCGTTGTGTTTGCTTCCGCTGAAATAAAGTAGTTGTAATGTGTGTGTTGCCGCTGCCCTGCGCGGCAGTTGTCTCAGACTTGGTCGACAGACCATTTGTGTAAGACTATGTGATTCGTGTAATGGATGTGAACTCTGTTGTACCTTCTCTAAATATGTTGCTCATGACTGTCGATCTGGGATCATGAGTGTATGCATATTGGCGGTCTCGGACATCTAGTCTAGGGTCCCCACATAACCCCTCATAAATAGCTGGCCATGTCGCCCAAAATAGGTCAGACTACGAATAGACAAAAAAAACCTATAACTACTAGATCGAATTGCTTTGTAAGCTCTCATTTTGAAGTGAATATACTTTGCAAATTCTGCGTGTTATCATCTATTCCATTGGGAATTATAAGGTACAGGGTCACTTGTAGTCGGTGGATTGCATTGTGCAAGAGTGTGTAGTTGAGAATATCCACATGGATTGAAATTTGTTGCATTAGCAATCATATATCATCTAGGAGAGATCTTAGTGAACCACTAGTTATCATATCAATTTGTGTTGCTCTATGAGAAGATCGGGCCACCCCATATCAAGATACATGAGAAGACAAAGGATGCTATAGAGAAGAAAGGGAAGTATGTGGCTGAAAGAGTAAACAAGAAAAGAAAGGAGGCTCTATTTCGGCCAGGAGATTAGGTATGGGTGCACTTTCGAAAATATAGATTCCCTAAGTTGAGAAAATCAAAGTTATTACCTCGAGGTGCTGGTCTCTACAAAGTGCTTGAAAAAATCAATGACAATGCATACAAGATTGATCTTCCATTTGATGAGTTTGATGTGAGTAATTCATTCAATGTGGTTGATTTGACACCATAACATGGAGATGACCTTGCTGCGTCGAGGTCGACTCCTTTTCAGGGGGGAGAATGATGAGCACATCCCTAGTTCTTTACCACACAAGGAGCTTGTTATCCAAGAGAAGCATGATCAAATAAGACTTGGACCAATAACAAGATCAAGGGCCAAGTTATTACAACAACAAGTGAATTTACTCCTTATTGAATATGATGTTTGTGATAGTGATAATTTTATACTGCCTAAGTCTATGGATTTATGTATGATCAGGGTTATTGATAACACAAACATGGAGGTGGAAAACAACAAGGAGGAGCTGGAAAACAAGCTGGAGATGCTGGAAAACAAGAGTACAAGTGGTGAAAATAACAATACAAGTGTGGAAAACAAATGTACAAGTGGAGAAAACCATAGTACAAGTGTGGAAAACAAGTCCAAGAATGTTTTCCCTTAATGAGAAAGTAAGGAAACATGAGGAGGGCGCCCCAAAGAAGATCAATGCGCCATAGTTGATAGTCCGACTCCAAGTAGGAGTCCCCCTAGGGTTGGTTTGTATCCATCGTAGAGTCCAAGTAGGAGTCCTAGTCGAGTTGGGATAGGTGTGCTTGCGCAAGACCCCTTGTGCACGCACCCCTCTCCTTTAAATAGTTCCCACCTGCGTGTGGTAGATTAGAACAAGTTTAAACCAAAAACCCTAGCCTCTAGATTGTATTGCTGCTAAGCATTCATCTTGAAGTATACCATTGCAAAGTTGTGTGATATCTTGTTGTTCCACTGGGAATAAGGGGATACAGGACCACTCGTGATATTTGATTGTGTGTGCAAGAGTGTGTAGTTGAGAATATCCAAAGGGGTTGATTGTTGTTGCATTGGCAACAGGGATTATCCAAGGAGAGTTCTTAGTGTAGCGCTAGTTATCTATCATCCACAAAACATCCACCATATTATCAAGAGAGCTCACAAGAGAAGATCCGGCCACCCCATATCACCGTCCTGCTGCCCGGCCTGGCCGGCCAGCCTGCAGACCTGCCCAGCATGGCCGACTTTCCTGCAATGTGCGCAAAAGAGAGGAATATTCCCCCTTTTCACCCCTACCTACCCCCTTGGCTATTAATAGGACCCCCTTGGACCATATCTAGGTTAGAGATGAATTGAGATTTGAGATTTGCTCACCTATGTTCCTCTTGTGAGGCTACTCCTTAGATGTGTATCTAGGAACGAATCAAGGCTACTCCAATCTATTCGATTTTGATCGTATCAAGATTTCCTTGAGTGAGCTAGTCTTTCCCCTTGGGATTCAGCTCGACACTTCCCAATCTCTCTCAACTAATTCTTGAGATTCTATTAGCTCAGCGGACCCACCGTGAAGGTGAAGTGGTTTCAAAAAGAGTAAGTTCGACATGATCCGAGAGATCTGTAGGCTACCCTCAGGGTTTATTGACGGGTTCTTTGATCGGTAGGGTTTGCTAGTTATTGGTTACCCTTGTTTCCCTCGAATCCCCGGCGTGTTCTTCGTTTCCCACTCGTGTTCTTCGTGTTCTTGGTCAATTCGTGAAGATCGGGCCAACCAAGAGGTTTACCCCTTATCAATTTGTTCATGGTCATACGTGTTAGTTGCATCCACAGCAGAAACCGCTTCATTCTTGACGGGAAAACTTGAGATAGTGAAGACATACTGAGTAGTATGGTACATGTCGTCCTCTTAGACCTACATGTTTGTTTCTCTTGGTATATTGATCTTGTCTGATGTGAATCCAAGAATAGTTTCCATGGGGATCTAAGTTTAGGATAGAGGGGAAAGGAAGAAAGCAGTGCTCAAGAAGGTTCCATGAGCTGCTTCCATGTCGATTTGTATCTACCAGAGAGAGGGAGAGAGGAGGGAACCGATGGTGAAGAGAAAGTTTGGTATCTGGAGGAGATGAGGAGTAGGAAGAAGCTTTCGATCTGGATCTGGATTCTTGTTCTTTCTTGGAGGAGAAGAAGGCCACCACCTGATCATTTTTCTGCCAAAAGGTGTGATCACTTTATCATGGGTAAGTTTAGGCAAAGGTGTCGATCACTTTTGGGTTAAGTTGTTAGCAAGTTCTTCTTTTGGGGGGGAGGGGAAGAACGTGATTTTGGTGCGAGCAACTTTGTTCTGATAAGTTTTGGTCTTTTTCACCATGTTTTTTTATGTGGTCCATGTCTCTTAGTTTTGGCGAGAGAGAACAGAACCCTCAATTGTGTGTCCAGCTCCAGTTGGTGGTCACGATTTTTGCCGCGCGCATGCAGTCGCTGTCGTCAGGTGCTGCTTGGTTGAAAACCGAAACTGTGACATGCGCTTTGTGCGCGTACACGACGCCTAGAAAGTCGAATCCGTAAAAAATAAGCCAAGGAGAGCGACGGAAGCGAACCGAGAGGGAAACCCACCAACAACAGAGCGACACGAGAAGAAGGGGGTCCGTTGCGGCCACACCGCCACAGTCAGCGAGCGAGAGGCCAGAATACACAACGGTAGAAATAACCACCCGTAATGGGCGGAAGGAGCAGGAAATGAAAGGACCCAGACACTCAAAACCGCACAATAACCATGCATCTCGCCGACAGGTTGACCCCACACGCCACACGACCCACAAGCTGAGAAAGACGGCGAGAGCGGGACTGAAAGAGCAATGATCCCTCGACCCCACCCGGCCAAAGTTAACAAACCCCTCACGCCATCACTTCACCCCATGGCACAGCTACAGTTGCCTCCCTCCCCCCTAGCACCCCTGGCTGCAAGGCTCTTCTCACAGTCACAAGGGCCCAGCAACGTGGGCCCTAGAAACGGCAACAGCTAATAAGACGAGGGCGGGACGGGTAGAACATGCGGCATGAACCCACGGATCAGCAACGCACATGGATACACTTTGGTGGGTCGATCCATCCATGCTGGATGCAAACAGGGCCATCCACCCATCACAGACTGATGAGGACATCCCTAGTGTTTCACCTATTATTTCACATGATATTCCTACAAAGAATGATGAAGTGAGGATTGGTCCTATGACAAGATCAAGGACTAAATTATTACAACAACAGGTGAATTCACTCCTACTTGAGTATAACATTTGTGATTATGAGAACTTTATACTACCTAAATCCATGCATGTTTGTATTCTTAGGTTTGTTGATAACACAAGCATTAAGGAGGGAGAACAAGGAGAGATAATGCACATGGATGGAGAGGAGCTAAAAACAAATGTTGATCATGGTGAAAACAATTCTTCAAGTGTGGAAAACAAGTGCTAGATTGTTATCCCACACTCATGGAGGGACATAACAAGAGGAGGGCGCCCACAAAGAATATCAATGCGCCAATATAGAGTCCAATTAGTATAAAACATGGTTTGTATACCATTATGGCCGCATCCCCTAGCATGGGTCGGTTTGTATCTATTGTGGTTGAGTCCAAGTCCAAAACTAGACCCATGTTGGGTTCCTATTCGGGTTGGTGGGTGTTGCTTGCGCAATATGCCTTGTGGCTGCACCCCACCTGTCGTGGGATAATCACGGCAGATGTTACCGGGGGTAACTGATCTTGGGGCAAGTCGACACAGGTATTCGGGAGAGGGTTTAGCTCGAAGGAAGACATGGAAAAAGCGATCTAAGAACCAGGAAATAACTCGCCGGATCTCAATATGAATTATGCTAGATACTCGATAACAGGTGTTACAACTATGACTTGAATCTCTGGCAAACTAAACCTAGGGGCCGGTTTATAAAGCACCCGTACACCCCTAACTTGCCCTTCAAGGCACGTCTTGAGTCCTACTCGAACTCCACATACAAAGCCTAACTTTCCTTATCGCAACCCACAAGCCGGGTTACGAATCTCACAAGCCTTTGGGCCTTCTAGTAACCTCTTTACCCCTATCCGGGTATTGCTCAGCTCACCCCGGGCCGGATTATACCTTGAAGTGGGCCTACCGGGTTATTATCCCCCCATCAGTAGTCCCCAGAATAGCCTGGGCTTCCAAGATTTACTCTTCGAAGTGCTGGCTATTCCCTGCAGAAATATTGGATACAAGAACACATAAAGATCAAGATACAATATGCTGACAAGCGGCTGGGATTAACACCCAGGGGATCAGGTAGCAACCCGGCTTCCTTTCAAAGGCTCTCCCTCAAACTTCCAGACCTGAGTCTTAATAGGAAACTCGATGATTTCACATCTTCCTCACTAACTGTCGCCGATACTAGGAAGGAAATTTCCCCTTCCTTTTACTCTGGATTACATCGATCTATGCATAAGGCGCGTCTTTCAAATTTCAAAATAGCCAACCATTACTCCGCACATCCCGGGCTTCGCCCGTTAGGTTAAGCTTTTCCACCCGGGCTATTATAAATAGACCCCAAGGAGCAAACTCAACCCTAACGGCTCATTTCCCCACTTCTCTTCTCCTCAAGCTCGAGTTCGCGGAGTGCCACCACGGAAGCCCTACGCACATCGCCGGAGCCCATCCGCCGTCGCTTGCGCTCCGCCACCACGCAAACCACTCCAGCTCCCAAATCCTCCACCAAGCCCCCGATTCGCCGGCAGGAAATCGCCAAAGGGCATCAATCTTGCGCCATCTGTCTCCGTAAATCCCTACTCCAACCTCCTCCGGTAAGCTCTTGATATCCTCCATTCCAACCTTGCAATCCCTTAGCTTTTCCTTAGATCAGATCTGAATCGAGTCGCATGCAATTTCTCGGGACCTGCCGAATTAACTTACTAGCGTTTGCCATAACCGCTCCCATAGATAGGATGCGCAGCTTATCTTACTCCCCTACCACTAAGTATCACTAGATTGGCCTGAGATACAGAAATTGGATTTCCCATCTGGGCTCGGGCCACCAAAAATTTCCGCCCTTGCTCTTATCATCCGGAAAATCTCACTTCTCCGGCTCACTTGCTGATAATAGACATAAGGGTATCCTTCTACCTTCCCCCGGCACTTACTTTACGTAAAAACTTCACAACTTTCATAGCAACATGCGATACCCGGACAGATCACAGTTGACCCGGCAAGGCAATACCCGGATTATTTTTAAGTTACCAGCAACCGACTATTCATTAATTTCCGAGCTTTCCCCGCTCACCTACTTCCCTTTGATGTTTTAACAGGTCAACCCCATGGCACCCAAGAGGCAGGGAAAACAACCGGCTAAAACTAAGCCCACTAACTCCATTTCAGCCAATTGGGGGAGATCCTCCGTCACCAAGGCCAAACTGGAGGAGTTAGTGGAGCTTGGAATCCTTCCTCCCCAGGAAACTATCCACTGGAGAGTACCCGGCAACGAAACCCGGCCCTCTCCAGCGACGGATGAGGTAATATGTTTTGTCGAACACGTGACCCGAGGCTTCAGGCCCCCGGGTCACCCTTTCTTTCGCGACGTCCTAGATCACTATAATCTCCGTATTTTCGATATAGGCCCAAACTCCGTTCTGAACATCACCCACTTTATCGTTCTTTCCGAGTCTTACTTGTGCACTCCGCCAAGTTTGGCTCTCTTTGTTGAACTCTTTCAGTGCAAGCCGTGCCGCGAAAGCGGTGACGGCGCACTTCTTACCTGCGGCGGGGTTTCTATCCAGCGCCGCAAGAATTCTTTGATGCCTCCCCTCACTCTCAATTCTCATGTAAAGCACTGGCAGCTCTCATACTTCTACTGCCAGGACACCTCCCCACCCGGTGAGAAGAAATTACCGGGTTACTCGGAGGGTCAGCTCGACATTTCCGAATCTTTCAATGCCTTCGCCTCTGACTCGGACAGGGAGGCGATCTTGCCTTCGTTGGCTAAAATCCCCATCCTATCAGCCCGAGGCCTCATCGGGCTAAACTTGGTGAAGACCTGGGTTAACTTCCGCATCCAGCCAAACTCCATTCGTGAGAAGCTGATGTGTGAATATTCGGGTCAAACCACGGACCCGATCCGATACTCTGCCAGCACCCTTGCCCCTAATGACATGAACAAAACGATCAAGGGCTTTTTAACGGAGAAGCTCGAGGTAATCCGGAGCATCGCCGGGTTAGAACCTTTTACACTCGAGAACCCTGCCCCCGCTGTAAGCTTTCTGCCTCTTGATTTTGGATTTTAACAAGCTTACCTTTATCCGCTTTTCATGACTTGATATTAACCGTTATCCTGGCATTTTCACCTCAGGCCGATAATGGCTTTTGGACAATCGACACTCCTCCCAATTCTGGAGACGCGGAGGAAGAAGATAACGCCGTTGATTCGGATGAAGGTGCATACTTAACCCCCTTGCGTACATTATATCCTGTCTCCTCTTTCTCCTTATGCTATACCTTCAATACCTTTCAGAACGAGAGGACCGAGACGAAGAAGAAGAATCAGATGGCTGGGAAGAATCCGCCAGCGAGGAGGACGAGCCGGAGCCGGCCACCAAAGCCGGATCCAAAAGGAAATCCCAGAGAATCGCCCTCCAGGTTTTTATTCCGCTCCCTGGTACTTTTAATTTTTGTTCTCATAACGTCATTTCGGGGCTAACCCCACCTTCACCCCTTTTGATCATAAATGAAGGAGCCACCCGCGACTAGGCGCCGAGTAACCTGGAACCATCCAGGCAACGAGGCCCTTAACCCGGGCACTTCATCGCCCCCGGCTCGACACCCTGGTATTTATATCGTAAATAGAAACTCTTTCCGGACATTCCTTTGCAACATGATCTCAAACCTTGCTTGGCATTTTTCAGTATCTTCCGGGTCTAGCAGCGGCTTTCCTTCGGACTTCCCGGTGAACACCGGGTAAGCGCCTTTTCCTGATATTATACCGAACTTTCATCCCCTTTTTTTTCATAACCAAAGACTAATTGCGCCTTTGCACCTTCTTCAGAGCCACGGTTATTAGTAGCGACCAGGAGGACACCGAGGCTAAGGTCCGGGTCGAGAACGAGCCGGCTGATGATACCTTCACCACGGCTGGCGACGAGCAAGTGTCGCCACCGGAGCCAGCTAGGCATGACGCCGAGTATCCAATCGCTTCGCACGCAGGCGAGAAGGAGAAGGGGGCAGCTTCGAGCGCGGGAGGGGGACCAGACTCCGACATTCGGATGACCCGGGTGCCACCTCCTGTTACAAGAAAAGCTCCTTTTCCCACTTTCCAGGTACCCGAGTCATCTAACTCGGATAACGCTGATTTTAACCAGCTAATGAGCGCTCTTCTCGCCATGAAAGCTTCGGAAGGAAATGTCCTAGAGCGCATGGCTGCAGCACATCAGGTAATCTTGTTTGACACTTCTTACTATACATCCAGTCCCCAAGTTCCGAGTATAATTTTCTGTAATTATTCTCGGTACTTCGCATAATAATCTTCTGTAATCATTTTCTTAGAAGGAAATATTCTCGCAATATCCGGCTTACAATTGCACTCATTCTTTGCAGGCGGAGATAACTCAGTCGGATGAAACACTACTTAAAACTGAGCAGCTCTTGCTTGCGGAAACAAAGCGCAGGGAAACCCTTGAAGCGGAGATAAAGACTTTGAAAAAGGATGTCTCCAAGTACAAGAACAAATACAATGCTGCCCAGTCCTCGCTGAATAACCTGTCGACTCAGCTTACGGACACTTACCGTATCTTGCTAAGTAAGTTTGCTATTTGCGATTAATTTGCATATCTCTATCTTGCCGCTGTAATAACCAATATTACTGATATGCTCTTGCGTGTTTCGATTGCAGGTGCTAACCTTGCTGCTCCGGAGGAGAACACCGTTACTCAGGCTAAAACTCTGAAGACTGTGCTCCGGACATTTTTTGCTGGCACGAAACTTTTGCTGGATGCTATAAAGTGGCCTTCGGAGGTATACCCGGGCGAAGAAAATCTCATGCAGGCCTTGTCCACAGCGCCTGGATGGATTGAAATACTGAAGCGTTCGTCTTGCCGGATTGGGATGACCCGGGCTTTGACGCTGGCGAAGGCATATTTTCCTAAGCTTGACCCGGCCAAGGTAGTATCCGGGTTCCCAGAGTTCAAGGCTGACGGGTCTAAGTTTAAACCCCAGGACTTCAAAGCTATACAATCGTCGGTACGTCACTCGGCCACAACTTTGGCAGATAAAATGGATCTAAACACAATTATGAGCTCATATGACTCTGAGGGTAAGGTTATTCTGGTGGAAGCACCCCCTCCTCTTGATATGCTGGAAAAGTGGTCGACTGACCTGGCCAGGAGGAAAGAAGAGGCTGCGAAGAGAGAGGCCGAACTAGGCGTAAAGCCGTCTACCTCAACGCCAGCCGTTCCTCCGCCTGTCCGCCCCGACGTGAAGAGTCCGAGTAAAACTGCTGGCAAAGCCAAGGAGCAAGTCCCAGACGAAGACCCGGAGAATCACCCCCGGGATGCCGAGTAGGATGATACCTAGTGCTTTGCGTTTCTCGAGGTTGATATGATGTTTAGCGATGCGCCTGTGCAACATTGATACTGATGTTATGACTTTGCGCTTGTTTAACTTGTGATAACTCCTTGCCTCTCCCGGCTTTTGATAATCTCGATCCTTGTGTTAAATGTAAGCTTATTCTCGATACTTTGAATTCTTGCTTTTGATTCCCTTTTGAGACTCGGCTAACCGAGTATCATAGGTTTTGATAGACGGGCTTTTCTTTGAGTCCCCAAGGCTCGGAAGCTAAGGCTTACGAGCTGTAGTAGTTAAGCAGTTTGTTTCTGTCTCGAAGTCCCCAGTCCCCATGACCCAAAGTACGAGCTAGGGGGGCGTGGCCTTTCTCAGATGACAAACTGCTTTTTACCAGGCTGGAAACCGATAGCTATTCACATAAATACTGAAGTCATGCTTAATACTTGTTGAGTTTCCGGCTATTTGAGCCTTATACTCTGCATGGACTTGTGGTTTAGATGACCCTTTTGATTATCTTGTACTGTAAGCCGGCTTTCGCGTGGATACCATGCTGTTACATCTATACGAAAAACAGGGTCAAGCAAGTCCCATTGGGCTGCATAGTTTGATTGTAATCGTAAGTGAACAGATCATGCCACTTTAGTGCGAGTCACATCGAGCTTAAGTAAGAATAATCAAGAAATTTGGCTCCTTTGTCCGGTTATAAGATTGCAGCCGTACCCGTTTTTTCGAGTAATCAGCCCTCATAACTCATAGGCATCGAGGCCGGGTCTTCGGGCTTGTGATTACTTACTTAAGCACACCAATCCCCGAAGACCTATATGCACGTGACGTATTTTGATGATATTGACGTATTGATAATAATAAGCATTACTTACTTGTAACTGAAGCAAAGACCATGATACGACTCGAGACCATCTTCTTTTATTGATAAAAATTTCTTTTTTTTTTTTTTAATCAGCAGGCCGCCTCATTAAAAACCTTCCAGTCCCCTTAGGTACCCTGGATAGGAAAAGAGTGCGTATGAAACCTGCCGCCCATTACACTGCTTTAGTTATTCTCGAGAGTCGGCCTCGCGTTGGTACGGCCGATGCACATTCTCCACTTGCTATGCCCTTTCGTAATGAGTACCGGATTTGCTAGCCAATCCGGGTATACCGCCCCTGAAACGTGATCAGCTGCGGATGATGGTGCGTCTTCTTCTTCCCTGCTGAGAGTTTTGAAAGTATCGCTCCTGATGAAGCCTACCATCTTAGGGTTTTGTTCTGCCCTAACTTTTGCTTTGTCCCCCTCAGGAGTTGGCTTTTTTGACGTTGTCCTCTCTTCTAGGTCTACCTGAGAACGGTAATGTTTGAGCTCTTCCTTCCTACAGGCTTGCTCGGCCATTGCCGCGTCTCCCTCATCACACTCAGCTGCTATATCTCGGTTTCCGTGTATTGTAATGGTCTTCTTGGGACCCGGGATTTTCAGTTGTAGGTACACATAACACGGTCTTGCCATGAACTTGGCATAAGCCGGCCTTCCAAACAATGCATGATAAGGGCTGCGCAACTTTACTACCTCGAAGGTAAGCCACTCGACTCGGTAGTTGTCCTTTGACTCTCCAAAAGCTACTTCCAGTGCCACCTTTCCTTGAGGGCATGCTGAGCGACCCGGCACTATCCCGTGAAAAACTGTTGTACTCTTTTGCAGCTGCGATTCCTTTAAGCCCATACGCAGAAAAGTTTCCCAGTGAATTTACTCCTTATTGAATATGATGTTTGTGATAGTGATAATTTTATACTGCCTAAGTCTATGGATTTATGTATGATCAGGGTTATTGATAACACAAACATGGAGGTGGAAAACAACAAGGAGGAGCTGGAAAACAAGCTGGAGATGCTGGAAAACAAGAGTACAAGTGGTGAAAATAACAATACAAGTGTGGAAAACAAATGTACAAGTGGAGAAAACCATAGTACAAGTGTGGAAAACAAGTCCAAGAATGTTTTCCCTTAATGAGAAAGTAAGGAAACATGAGGAGGGCGCCCCAAAGAAGATCAATGCGCCATAGTTGATAGTCCGACTCCAAGTAGGAGTCCCCCTAGGGTTGGTTTGTATCCATCGTAGAGTCCAAGTAGGAGTCCTAGTCGAGTTGGGATAGGTGTGCTTGCGCAAGACCCCTTGTGCACGCACCCCTCTCCTTTAAATAGTTCCCACCTGCGTGTGGTAGATTAGAACAAGTTTAAACCAAAAACCCTAGCCTCTAGATTGTATTGCTGCTAAGCATTCATCTTGAAGTATACCATTGCAAAGTTGTGTGATATCTTGTTGTTCCACTGGGAATAAGGGGATACAGGACCACTCGTGATATTTGATTGTGTGTGCAAGAGTGTGTAGTTGAGAATATCCAAAGGGGTTGATTGTTGTTGCATTGGCAACAGGGATTATCCAAGGAGAGTTCTTAGTGTAGCGCTAGTTATCTATCATCCACAAAACATCCACCATATTATCAAGAGAGCTCACAAGAGAAGATCCGGCCACCCCATATCACCGTCCTGCTGCCCGGCCTGGCCGGCCAGCCTGCAGACCTGCCCAGCATGGCCGACTTTCCTGCAATGTGCGCAAAAGAGAGGAATATTCCCCCTTTTCACCCCTACCTACCCCCTTGGCTATTAATAGGACCCCCTTGGACCATATCTAGGTTAGAGATGAATTGAGATTTGAGATTTGCTCACCTATGTTCCTCTTGTGAGGCTACTCCTTAGATGTGTATCTAGGAACGAATCAAGGCTACTCCAATCTATTCGATTTTGATCGTATCAAGATTTCCTTGAGTGAGCTAGTCTTTCCCCTTGGGATTCAGCTCGACACTTCCCAATCTCTCTCAACTAATTCTTGAGATTCTATTAGCTCAGTGGACCCACCGTGAAGGTGAAGTGGTTTCAAAAAGAGTAAGTTCGACATGATCCGAGAGATCTGTAGGCTACCCTCAGGGTTTATTGACGGGTTCTTTGATCGGTAGGGTTTGCTAGTTATTGGTTACCCTTGTTTCCCTCGAATCCCCGGCGTGTTCTTCGTTTCCCACTCGTGTTCTTCGTGTTCTTGGTCAATTCGTGAAGATCGGGCCAACCAAGAGGTTTACCCCTTATCAATTTGTTCATGGTCATACGTGTTAGTTGCATCCACAGCAGAAACCGCTTCATTCTTGACGGGAAAACTTGAGATAGTGAAGACATACTGAGTAGTATGGTACATGTCGTCCTCTTAGACCTACATGTTTGTTTCTCTTGGTATATTGATCTTGTCTGATGTGAATCCAAGAATAGTTTCCATGGGGATCTAAGTTTAGGATAGAGGGGAAAGGAAGAAAGCAGTGCTCAAGAAGGTTCCATGAGCTGCTTCCATGTCGATTTGTATCTACTAGAGAGAGGGAGAGAGGAGGGAACCGATGGTGAAGAGAAAGTTTGGTATCTGGAGGAGATGAGGAGTAGGAAGAAGCTTTCGATCTGGATCTGGATTCTTGTTCTTTCTTGGAGGAGAAGAAGGCCACCACCTGATCATTTTTCTGCCAAAAGGTGTGATCACTTTATCATGGGTAAGTTTAGGCAAAGGTGTCGATCACTTTTGGGTTAAGTTCTTAGCAAGTTCTTCTTTTGGGGGGGAGGGGAAGAACGTGATTTTGGTGCGAGCAACTTTGTTCTGATAAGTTTTGGTCTTTTTCACCATGTTTTTTTATGTGGTCCATGTCTCTTAGTTTTGGCGAGAGAGAACAGAACCCTCAATTGTGTGTCCAGCTCCAGTTGGTGGTCACGATTTTTGCCGCGCGCATGCAGTCGCTGTCGTCAGGTGCTGCTTGGTTGAAAACCGAAACTGTGACATGCGCTTTGTGCGCGTACACGACGCCTAGAAAGTCGAATCCGTAAAAAATAAGCCAAGGAGAGCGACGGAAGCGAACCGAGAGGGAAACCCACCAACAACAGAGCGACACGAGAAGAAGGGGGTCCGTTGCGGCCACACCGCCACAGTCAGCGAGCGAGAGGCCAGAATACACAACGGTAGAAATAACCACCCGTAATGGGCGGAAGGAGCAGGAAATGAAAGGACCCAGACACTCAAAACCGCACAATAACCATGCATCTCGCCGACAGGTTGACCCCACACGCCACACGACCCACAAGCTGAGAAAGACGGCGAGAGCGGGACTGAAAGAGCAATGATCCCTCGACCCCACCCGGCCAAAGTTAACAAACCCCTCACGCCATCACTTCACCCCATGGCACAGCTACAGTTGCCTCCCTCCCCCCTAGCACCCCTGGCTGCAAGGCTCTTCTCACAGTCACAAGGGCCCAGCAACGTGGGCCCTAGAAACGGCAACAGCTAATAAGACGAGGGCGGGACGGGTAGAACATGCGGCATGAACCCACGGATCAGCAACGCACATGGATACACTTTGGTGGGTCGATCCATCCATGCTGGATGCAAACAGGGCCATCCACCCATCACATACTGATGAGGACATCCCTAGTGTTTCACCTATTATTTCACATGATATTCCTACAAAGAATGATGAAGTGAGGATTGGTCCTATGACAAGATCAAGGACTAAATTATTACAACAACAGGTGAATTCACTCCTACTTGAGTATAACATTTGTGATTATGAGAACTTTATACTACCTAAATCCATGCATGTTTGTATTCTTAGGTTTGTTGATAACACAAGCATTAAGGAGGGAGAACAAGGAGAGATGATGCACATGGATGGAGAGGAGCTAAAAACAAATGTTGATCATGGTGAAAACAATTCTTCAAGTGTGGAAAACAAGTGCTAGATTGTTATTCCCCACTCATGGAGGGACATAACAAGAGGAGGGCGCCCACAAAGAATATCAATGCGCCAATATAGAGTCCAATTAGTATAAAACATGGTTTGTATACCATTATGGCCGCATCCCCTAGCATGGGTCGGTTTGTATCTATTGTGGTTGAGTCCAAGTCCAAAACTAGACCCATGTTGGGTTCCTATTCGGGTTGGTGGGTGTTGCTTGCGCAATATGCCTTGTGGCTGCACCCCACCCCTCATATATACCCCTTGGGCGCATATATTAGGTTAGACTACGTTAAAACAAAAACCCTAGACTTCTAGATTGTATTGCTTGAAGCATTCATCTTGAATCATCATACCTTTGCAAATCTGAGTGTATTCTGCTTCCACTGGGAATAAGGAGAAACAGGACCACTTGTAGTCGGTGGCTACGTGTGCAAGAGTGTGGAGTCTCGAATATCAGAAGGGGTTAAGTGTTGTTGCAATTGGTAACAGGGTTTAGCCAAAGGAGAGAGCGAGGTATCACATTGGTTATCATATTATCAAGAGAGTTCACTGAGAAGATCGGGCTACCCCTTATCATCTTGGTATCAGATTACTGGGTTTACTCGATGAGCTGTATCTATCCCTTAAGTTTCGAGTTGTTTTTATTACCTATCCAGAAAAAGCCACAAAAAATAGTAGTAGTTTTTCCATAGCCTTAGATAATTGCTAGTTTTCAATTTCTAGTGTTGTTTTGTGTTTTGATTTTGTGTTAATTTTTCTCCTTTTGAGTCATTAGGTTTCGGTTAGGGTTAGGGTTCTTAGTTGTTCTTATTTTTCGAGTTGAGTCTATATCAAAAATCCCAAAAAAAATTAGTTACCCGAGAGGATTTGTGGTTCCAATCCGAGTGCTTTCTATTTTATGCCGTGGCAGGAAATCTTGTGTTCTTTGCCGTGGTTGCCATCTATTTTTCCTCGGGATCACGTGGTTCTAATCCTAGTCGGAATCGAGTTGCTGCCGTGGTTCTTATTCCACACAAAATCGCTGCCGTGTGGTGTTGATCCGCACCGTTTTGCTGCCGCCGCTGCCGTGGGGTGTTGGTTTTCGATTCGGTTTCGCTCTGCCGCGGTGCGTTTTGCGATAAAATCGCTGCCGCCGCTGCCGTACGCCCGCGCGCAACCACAGCCACCCTCTGCCCTTTTGCGCGCGCCCGCAGCTCTGCCGTACGGCACAAAAACGGTCAGTTTTCTGCCGTGATCGCCTGCCGCGCAGCCAAAACTCGCTGTTTCTCTGCCGCCGGCAGGAAAACGACCAGTTCTCTCCCGTGGGTTTCCTAGCTAGTTTTAGGTTGTTTTCTTTTGTTTTTCTTTGTTATTTTCTTTAGGAATTCAAGTCCAATATTTGTGAACCCTAGACAAAGCCTTTCTACAGCAAATAAATTAGGTACCTTGCCCACAAGACTAGCTATTTTATTGCTCTTTTCAGGCTGCTCATTATCATATTGTGTCACATTGATTTAGCTGTTATTTTCATTTGCTCGTTTAGTTGTTTTCGGCCATAAAAAGTATAAAAAAAAAGAGAGAAAAACAGAAAATAGAAAAAGAGAAAAACAGAAAAAGCAAAAAGAAAGGCCATTGAGATACATTGCTATTACTATCATTTGGAGCTGTTTTCATTGCTATCATTGACACCACAAATTGAGCAATCTTGTGCCTGATTATCATTGAGCTTGGCTAGTGTCTTTCTAGAGCATTGCAAAATTTCCTCCATATATTTGCTTTGCCACATTTGTCTCCAATTTTGGTGTGTGTTTCCTAGGTGTTATTTTTGTATCATTCACAAACAGCAATAGGACTTGTTAATTGGTGATTGTTAGGTATCCATACCAAGCCCCACCATATAACCTGTTTTACCTTTGTGAGAGCAAAAACCCCTGGGTATTCTATTCTTCACACCAAGTCACATTAGTTGCTATTACTTGTGGTAAGATTTTCTATTCACTTTGGAGCAGTAAGGATCACCTCTTTTGCTGGTTTTGAGTGAGTTGAGAGAGAGCACCACACCCATAGCATTTTGTTTATTTCACTAACCCATTAATCATGGTTGCTCCTAGTGATGTGTTTACACAGGCTAAGAAGAAACATGGTGATGAACAAGTGGAGTGGACAGATTTGGAGGAGATGAAGGAACAATTGACTTCCACTATTGCTTCTAAACATGCTGAATTAAATACTCTCATTGACAAGCATGGAGTGGATATGGATACACATGTTCAGAATTTGGGCCTTCAAATTGGACAAGTGACTGATACAGCTGCTGGTACACAAGAGCAAGTTAATAGAATGCAAGCTTCTCTTGATACATTGACTACTAGAATTGGTGCCTTGGCTACTTTATTGGACCAAAGATTACCTGCCCGAGAGGATGGTGGGAGTGCTTTTGGTGATGCCGAGGAGGAGGAGGGGGAGGCTAATTTTGTGCCTCCTAACCGTGGAGGTGGTAGAGCTAATCATGTTGCTGGCCGTGGATTTCAAGCAGCAAGGGTTCCTGTCAATGAACCAAACCGAGAGCATGATGGACTTGGTAAACCAAAATTTATGCTACCTACCTTCAATTTTGATACTGATGATGTTGAAGAGTACCTCATGTGGGAGCTCAAGATGGAAAAATTATGGAGGATGCATGATTATAATGAGGAGAGAAAAATCAAGCTTGCTTCCTCTAGTTTTGATGGCTATACTTTCCTATGGTGGGATAATATTACAAGGACAAGGGCAAGAAATAGAGAGCCTGATGTTCTTACTTGGAGGGAGATGAAGCAAGTCATGAGAGATAGGTTTGTGCCCAAGAATTATTTGAGGTCTTTGTATGATAAATTGCAACAATTGAAGCAAGGTACAAAATCTGTGGATGCTTATTATAGAGAGATGGAGTTGATATTGCAAAGAGCTAGAGTGAGAGAGGATATTGAGCACACTATGCAAAGGTTCCTTTCAGGTTTGCAATTCAAAATTAAGAGCATTGTGAGGCATACACAATATAATGATATGAATGAATTGTTGCACCAAGCAAGGGAGACAGACAAACAATTGGCCGAGGAGGCTCTTATGGCTCCAAGGAGACCTTTTCCTAATAGGTCTTCATTTTCTTCACCACCATTGCCACAACCTACCCCTAGCCATGGGGTTTCCACTACAAAAAGTAAAGGTACTACCTCTATGTCTAAGAGGCAAGCACAACCAGCAGCTAGTCCAAGTGGATCCACTTCTTCTACAGCTCGAAATAGAGACATGAGCTGCCATACATGTGGAGGTAAAGGCAACTTTAAGAGGGATTGTCCAAATAAAAAGATTATGCTTATTAATGAGGACAATGGTGAGTATGAAACTGGTGATGATGCTGATCCTTCTCAAGAGGATGCTTATGATGATGATGATGGTCCTCTTGATGCATATCCTTCCACATATCCTACTTTTGTTTGCACACCTAGAACATTGATTATTCTTCCAAGTCCTGAAAGTCAAAGATGCAACTTATTTCAAACAAGAGCAATTGTTGGTCTCTAATTGGCTTGCAAGGTTATTATTGATGGTGGTAGTTGCAGAAATTTGGCAAGCAAAGATTTGTGTGCAAAATTGAAGTTGAGATACATTACCCATCCTCATCCTTATCATATACAATGGCTTAGTGATAAAGGAGAGATGAAGGTTACCCACATGGTGAGAGTTGAATTCCAAATTGGGCCTTATAAAGACACCATTGAGTGTGATGTGGTTCCCATGTCAGTTTGTCACATGTTGCTTGGGAGGCCTTGGCAATTTCATAGGAGTGTGATACATGATGGGAGAGCAAATACCTATCAACTCAAGTGGAAGGAGAAGGATATAGTGTTGAGACCTATGACACCACAACAAATTGTAAATGAATCTAGACAAAAAATTCCTGAGAGTGTTGAAAAGAAAGAGAGTGAAAATTTGAGTGTTGTGAGTGAAAATAGGGCATCCAATTCGAGTGGAAAAAATAAAAGTGAGGGAGTGAGCTTATTATGCATGCTAGCTACTAGAGAGGACTTGAGAGAATTTAGGGAGGATCCTACTATGCTTCCTATAGTGCTTATGCACAAGGGAGAAATTTTAGTTTCTAATGACATGACCCCTATTCCTCTTGGTGTTTCTCATGTGTTGCAGGATTTTGAGGATGTTTTTCCCAAGGAGGTGCCCTCGGGTTTGCCACCATTGAGGGGTATTGAACACCAAATTGATTTGATTCCTGGATCCTCATTGCCAAACCGATCTCCCTATAGAACTAATCCCCAAGAAACAAAGGAGATTCAGAAACAAGTACAAGAGCTTCTTGATAAAGGTTACATTCGGATAAGCCTTTCTCCTTGTGTTGTTCCTGTTATTTTAGTGCCTAAAATAGATGGTACATGGCGCATGTGTGTAGATTGTAGAGCAATTAACAATATCACTATTCGTTATCGTCATCCTATACCATGTTTGGAAGACATGTTAGATGAATTAAGTGGTAGTGCTATTTTCTCTAAAATTGATTTGCGTAGTGGTTATCATCAAATTAGGATCAAAGAGGGGGATGAGTGGAAAACAGCTTTTAAAACAAAATTTGGTTTATATGAGTGGTTAGTTATGCCTTTTGGATTGACTAATGCACCTAGTACTTTCATGAGATTAATGAACCATGTTTTGAGAAATTTTATTGGTAAATTTGTGGTAGTCTATTTTGATAATATTCTTATTTATAGCCACAATGAACATGAGCATATTGATCATATTAGACAAGTTTTGCAAGTGCTAAGAGAACATAAATTGTATGGTAATTTGGAAAAGTGCACTTTTGGCAAAGATAAGGTCATATTTCTTGGTTATGTTGTTTCTAAACATGGGTTTTGGAAAACTGCACCTTTGAATGAACTCACTAAAAAGGGTGTAGAATTTGTGTGGGGAGTTGAACAAGATATTGCTTTTGATGCTATTAAAGAGAAGTTGATTTCGGCCCATTTGTTAATGCTTCCTAATTTTGACAAACAATTTGAGATTGAATGTGATGCTAGTGGCATAGGTATTGGAGGAGTATTAATGCAAGAAAAGAAACCTATTGGCTATTTTTCTGAAAAATTACATGGTGCACAATTGAATTATTCTGTTTATGATAAAGAATTATATGCACTTGTGAGAGTTTTAGAGGTGTGGAAACATTACTTATGGCCTAAAGAATTTATTATACATAGTGATCATGAGGCATTGAAATTCTTAAAGTGCCAAACAAATTTGAATAAAAGACATGCTAAATGGGTTGAATTTATTGAGTCTTTTCCATACATAATTAAACATAAAAAGGGATTGGATAATGTAGTTGCTGATGCTTTATCAAGGAAAAACATGTTACTTTCTAATTTAGAGATCAAGGTCTCGGGTTTGGAGGGTATTAGAGAGCTCTATACTAATGATAAAGAATTTTCTATGCCATTTAATAAATGTTCTAATGTTAAGGCATGGGATAAATTTCATATACATGATGGATACTTGTTTAGAGCTAACAAATTATGTATTCCCGAGTGTTCTTTGCGTTTATTCTTATTACAGGAATCTCATAGTGGAGGTTTAATGGGACACTTTGGAAGAGAGAAAACATTGCTCATGTTGGCTGGAAATTTTTATTGGGCACATATGAGAAGAGATGTGTATAGATTGGTGCAAAGATGCATTACATGCAATAAGGCAAAATCCAAGTTGAAGCCCCACGGTTTGTACACACCATTGCCATCACCAAGTACACCATGGGAGGATATTAGTATGGATTTCGTGTTGGGTTTGCCAAGAACAAAGAGAGGCCATGATTCCATCTTTGTAGTTGTGGACAGATTTTCCAAGATGGCACACTTCATTGCTTGTCATAAGAGTGATGATGCTTCTCACATTGCCAATTTGTTATTTAGAGAAATTGTGAGATTACATGGTGTGCCAAGAACAATTGTTTCTGATAGAGATGTCAAGTTTATGAGCTACTTTTGGAAGACACTATGGGGGAAGCTTGGAACTAAATTGTTATTCTCCACTACTTGCCACCCCCAAACTGAAGGGCAAACTGAAGTTGTGAATAGGACATTGTCTACATTGTCGAGAAGCATGATCAAGAAGAATTTGAGGGAGTGGGAAGATTGCTTGCCACATGTGGAGTTTTCTTATAATAGGGTTGTGCATTCAACCACTAATTTTTGTCCCTTTGAGGTGGTTTATGGATTTCGGCCTACTACACCCCTTGACTTGTTACCACTTCCAATTCAAGAGAGAACTAATATGGATGCATCTAAAAGGGCTGATTTTGTGAAGAAGATACATGAGAAGACAATGGATGCTATTGAGAAGAAAGGGAAATATGTAGCTCAAAAGAGAAATCAAAAGAGGAAGGAAGTTATTTTTCAAGAGGGAGATTTAGTATGGGTGCACTTTCGGAAGGATAGGTTCCCTAAGCTAAGGAAATCAAAATTATTGCCAAGAGGTGCTGGTCCTTACAAAGTGATTGCAAAAATAAATGACAATGCATACAAGATAGATCTTCCAATTGATGAGTTTGGAGTGAGAAATTCCTTCAATGTTGCTGATTTGACACCATATCATGGAGATGACCTTGATGAGGACATCAAGGCTTTTCAAGGGGGGGAGGATGATGAGGACATCCCTAGTGTTTCACCTATTATTTCACATGATATTCCTACAAAGAATGATGAAGTGAGGATTGGTCCTATGACAAGATCAACGACTAAATTATTACAACAACAGGTGAATTCACTCCTACTTGAGTATAACATTTGTGATTATGAGAACTTTATACTACCTAAATCCATGCATGTTTGTATTCTTAGGTTTGTTGATAACACAAGCATTAAGGAGGGAGAACAAGGAGAGATGATGCACAATGGAGAGGAGCTAAAAACAAATGTTGATCATGGTGAAAACAATTCTACAAGTGTGGAAAACAAGTGCTAGATTGTTATTCCACACTCATGGAGGGACATAACAAGAGGAGGGCGCCCACAAAGAATATCAATGCGCCAATATAGAGTCCAATTAGTATAAAACATGGTTTGTATACCATTATGGCCGCATCCCCTAGCATGGGTCGGTTTGTATCTATTGTGGTTGAGTCCAAGTCCAAAACTAGACCCATGTTGGGTTCCTATTCGGGTTGGTGGGTGTTGCTTGCGCAATATGCCTTGTGGCCGCACCCCACCCCTCATATATACCCCTTGGGGCACATAGATTAGGTTAGACTACGTTAAAACAAAAACCCTAGACTTCTTGATTGTATTGCTTGAAGCATTCATCTGGAATCATCATACCTTTGCAAATCTGAGTGTATTCTGTTGTTCCACTGGGAATAAGGAGAAACAGGACCACTTGTAGTCGGTGGCTACGTGTGCAAGAGTGTGGAGTCTCGAATATCCGAAGGGGTTAAGTGCTGTTGCAATTGCTAACAGGGTTTAGCCAAAGGAGAGAGCGAGGTATCACATTGGTTATCATATTATCAAGAGAGTTCACTGAGAAGATCGGGCTACCCCTTATCACAGACCCTGCCAGTCGAACAAAGAAAACGAACAGACGGCTTAAAATCAATGTGGGGACGAATCTCGCAGCCGACGTTGTGGGCCCCTAGGGATGGCATGGCGGGCCGGGTATCCCTCTTAACATTTAAAGAAGAAATGACGGCTAGTCGTAAGATTATCTCTAAGGTGATATGTACACAAGAATTCTCTTTTGGTTGCATGGCACATACCATATCCATGTACGTTGTTAAGATATTGGTGTTGGTATTCTAGGATCAGTTACCATACGGTAATTCTGTGTAACATCCACCTTTTTGTAATAAAGTGGTTGTGTGTTTGTGTTTGTGATCATGTCATGTCATGCATGCATTTTTGAACCCAATGTTTGGTTTTAAAACAAGTGCACTAAAATTAAATAACGGAGTTTATTAAAATCACTTAAAAGTGCCACACTAAATTGATGTTTTAAAATGGTGCAATTTTTGCAAAACAAAAATATGTTGAGGTTGCCCATGTTGTAAGGAGTTCAAAAATAATTTTTGTCAATTTTTACCTTTTACAGAAAAGTCCCCAAAACTGTTTTTAGTGTGTTGTTTTAAAAGGAGCAGGGACCTCTTCGCAGTTTCTGTCATTTCAGGGGGTTTTCGGAAAACCTTTTTTTGTCATCTTCTTCCTCACGACAGTAGACGAGCCAGCCGTGTACGCCACCTCCCCCGCCACCTCCTGCTTGATCCTCCTCGAGGATAAGGGCGAGGAGAGGTGCCCCGACTCCCCTCTATCCTCTCCTCACCTCGGTCTCCTCTCTCCCTTTCTCTCGGCCGCGGAAAAACCCGAACCCTAACCGCCTCCCAACCGCCGCCCTTCGCCGGCGAATCGGCCGCCCCCGCACCACTCCGAGCTCTCCACCGTCACCACCACCTTCGTATCATCCTCCTCGAGTTCGTGCGGCTTCCGAGGAGCCCCGGGAGCGCCCCAATTTTGCGCCGGAATCCGTCACGGCCGCCGCCGGAATTCTCCTCGTCGCCGGCAATTCCCGCCGCCCCGCGCGTCCCCGACCCCTCCATCCGCTTCACGGTAACCTCAGGAGCCCTCCGGTGCCTCCCCTTTTCTCCCTCCCCCTCCGCAACTCTCTACCGCCACCGGCCGACAACTGCCGCCGCGCCGCAGCTCGTCGGCGAGCTCTCCGGCGACCATTTGGTCGGCCACGAGCACCACCAGAACCCCCTCGCTCTGCCCTAGCTAGTGGAGTAAACCGATTCCGAAATCCCGCGCCAATTTCATCGATTGCTTAGCATCTGTGAGGATTTGGCCACGGGATGACATCATTACGACGTCATGCTCGCGTCATAAGGCAGTGTTTCTGTTTAATTTCTTTTAACTGAAATGATCTGACACGTGGACCCCACTGCTATTTAAATTTTAGAAAAAGAGTTAAATTTGTAAATGCAATATCTTTTAATTGGCTAATCAGAAAAAAGTTTCAATATACCATTTTGTTCAGAAAAATGTAATCCACATGTTTATGTAATTTGCACACATTTTTGACAAAGTTGAATTTTGAGCATTATTTAAATCATTTAAAATAAAGAAAATAAGTTTTTATTTAAGAAAATTAGAAAATTACAAGTTATATTTCAAAATGCTTAGAATGACAAATGCAACCTAGTTATGGTGTTTTCAATCCCTTTTGAACAATTAAAATTAGTCTCACTTTCAGAATTGCCCGAATCGGCCTCCGAGGTCCACCTCGGGACTAAATTCAGTAAAATTGCATGTTTAACATATGAACCCTAGCAACCCATGAACCATGTTTAGGGCTTCTCTTTAATGCATTCAAATGTTCATGCATACATATTGAGCATTGCATCGATGCCTGTTGTTGAGTGTTGTTCTCCCTCTTTCCGGTGTTTTCTCCTATCGGTAGACCTCGAATCCGGAGAGAAGTTCGACATCCCTGTTGCCGAATACTTGGTCTAAACAACCAAGTCAAGCACTTATTCCTGAAGCTTTTGTCTGGTTTTCTTGAAGCAAGCCCATATATGTTTTCGAAATGTTTTCCTTCTCGTACGATGCATGCTTTACAAAGTATCTTGAGTCAATAGATAGAGTTGTCCTATTTATTTGCATAAACCAGATATCATGATTCAATGCTCCTAGCAGACATAGGATTTGTTTGTGTGTATCGCCAAAGCCTCAAATATGCCATGCTTAGTCATACATGCCTGTTGATCTCTGCTCCATCCGGTTGATGAATCAGAGTTACGAAATGAATCTAGTATGACAGGATAACGTGGTAAGGTTTGAGATGTGTGTTTAATATGATTAAAGGCTTGGATGAGTTGCCACATGGGATGTGGTGATTTGCCTCGTTCATGCCCCTAGGAGCGAGTTCTCGCCTTTGAAGCCAAGACTGATCGTGCAACCACATGGGGATTGGATTCCCCTCGGTTTCAACTTGTCTAGTTTGTTCCATGAGTTGCCTAGTTCGGGCGTTCCATTTGGATTTGCTGGGGATATTAAAATGTTTTCAAAACTAGGACGTGGTGGTGTATCGGCTCTCTGCGAGTAGGTAACCGTCGAGCATTGCGCACAACGATAGAGACCCGGCAAGAGATGGCCACTCCCTATTGGCGGTCCATCTCTACTCGGAGCGACTCATGGAATAGGCGAAGCAAGGGAAAGATCGTGGTCAGCCACCCTCTGCCGGCACATCGTCGGAATTGTGCCAATAGCTTGGCATTAAGAGTCGGTTGATACGTGTGGGTAAAGTTGTACACCCCTGCAGGGTTTAATCTTTTCGGAAAGCCGTGTCCGCGGTTAAGGACGACTTGGTGACAGATCCTGAGATCATAGATAACTCGAACATGACGTAAAAGATGTTGCCAATGAATGTTTAGTTTCAAGAGGTGGTTCCGGTTACCATGTGTTGAGATGATGCTTCGAAGGTTCTGAAGGCAATACCCGAGGAAAGGGGTGTTCTTTTAAAAGATTTTTGACAAACTCCTCTGTCTCCCTCTATTCGAAACAAAGTTGGCTTTACGCAAAACAACCTTCATAAACCCTTTTTGAACAAGCAGATTTATAATAGGTTAGTTAAGTCTTGTTGAGTACCTCCCATACTCATGTTTGCTTCAATTTGGTTCAGGTGGAGTTCCATACCTTTCGTGGTGTATCAACATGGACATCGACGGATAGTTTAGGGTTTCCCAGGTAGCAGCCTGGAATCTATGGGCTGGGACGTCGCCTTATGTTGTGGCCTCTTAGGCCTTTTTGGTTCTTGTTGAATAGCAACATAATTTGCTTTCCGTTGTCTGATGTAATGTTGGGTCGTGTGACCTCTGCTTGTAAGCTATACTCTAGTATTACTTGCTTAATAAAGCTTCATGTTTAGAGTACTGCTTTGATCGGTTGTTGGTTTCGAGCCCGTTGTTATACAGTTTTGGCTATGCTTGCATAGTTGTCGTAGTCGAGGGGTTGTGGAGCCGATGATCCATGTCCGAGCCCGCCTGCTGATGTGATTCGGCCTGGGGCGAGGTAACCCCAGTAACACTCGATTGTTGTTGCACTTTCTGGACACATAGCAGCTCTGTATAACTTTGGTCCCGTTCCTTCAGTTTCATCCGACTCGTGGACGCTTGGGTATGCATAATTGGTTATGACTAGCATGGATACAAGGAGTAGTAGAACGGGGATCCGACTACGTGCCGATGAATCCGCTCTGCCTGCCGTTGTTTGTTGTGGCCGGGGCTGGTAACCCTGAAGCCCTTGTGAGTCCATGGCAAGGAGCACATAACAGTATGTATATCTCTGGGTCCGGGGTCTGACAGGTCTTGGTATCAGAGCAGGACTGCATGTAGGAAAACCCTTGCTATTGGTCGGTGTTGAGTCTAGAGTTTGTAAAAACTATTTTCGAAATGAAAAATGAGTTGTGAAAACCTTCTTAGGATTCTTTTTACTCCTTACCTGGTATCGCTCTAACTCTGAGTCACCGTATCTCATTTGGTTACAAATGTTTTTCCTCTCACCTGTTAACTTCAAAGTTAGGAGTAAAATCGTTGGGTGTTTTTCCTAGTACTCCGTGTCAGGTTGCTAATGTTCTCAGAGTTTCCAAGTTACCTCCATCGGTCTAAATCGTTGTTTCCTTTTAACTTCAGTTGATCCATATCAAGTCATGAATCTTTCTATTGCATTCTTTCCCATGGGAGTGTTTCTCATGGTTCCGATTCTTTGTACTCAGGATGTCCGGGAGTACTCGAGAGGATGCAAGTTCTTCAGGATATCGAGACCAACTGCCTGAGAAATGAACATATCCTTGAGCGTGTGGCGCAAAACACTGAACATCGTCATGACGAATGCGTTACATTTGGGGATTTAGTTCATGCTAAGCTTCCAACTTTCAGAAATCTCAACGAACCCATTGATGCTGATGATGGGCTTTGTACCATCGAGCGCAAATTTAACGCTCTCCATGTTCCAGAAAGTGACCGTGTGAACTTTGCCGCCTACCAGCTAGAGGGTGAAGCTGGTTCATGGTGGGAAGGTTTCTTGGCGTTGCAATCGCCGGGACATAAGGTTACATGGGAGGAGTTCCGTAAAGAGTTCTGTGCTGCCCATGTTCCTGAGGCAGTTATGGACTCCAAAAGAAAAAAGTTCCTAGATCTGACCCAGGGACAGATGGATGTTGAAACTTACGGGTGTGAATTCACCCGTTTGGCTCGTTATGCACCCCTAGATGTTGCATATGATGCGGATAAGCAAGAGTTGTTCCTCAAGGGTCTGGATTCCGGAGTTCGCTATGAGCTATTGTCTTTCCAGTTCCCAACCTTCCAGGACCTTTATAATCATGCTCTTACCTTGGAGCGTGGCAAAAAGGAAATGGAAATTTCTTTGAAACAGATTTCTGGAGAGTCACGTGCGTCTTCTTCTGGTTCCAAGAAGCATCGTGTGTTCATTCCATACAGTGCTATTCCATATCCGTCAGTTGTTCAACAAGGCCACCTTGGTTGGCAATCCAGAGTTGTTGGTAGTAAGAAACGGCTGGTGACCTGTCATGTATGTGATGAAATTGGACACTACTCCAACAAATGTCCTCAGAGGAGACTTCCTCCACTTCAGCATGTTCCTACATGTGTTGTTAACCGTGATCGTTTGAACCATGTTCTGATTGAAGAAGCTCAGAAAGCACCTGATGTCGTGTTGGGAATGCTTCGTGTTAACCTAGCTCCAGCCTCTGTTCTGTTTGATTCCGGAGCGTCACATTCATGTGTTTCAAGAGCTTTTGTGGTGTTGCATGACATACCTCTTGTGAGTATGGTTCCTCCGTTGATAATTTCCACCCTAGGGTCCTTCTACTGGACTAATCAGTGTTGCCCTGGTGTCCCAATTGAAATTGGAGGTTTGGTGTTTCTTTCTACACTTGTCATCGTGGACTCAGATGACATCAACGTCATACTGGGCATGGACTGGTTGTCAACACATCATGCTACAATTGACTGTGCAGCTAATTCTGTTACCCTGATTCATCCATATGGTCAGACAACTCGGTTGTTGTTTCCTTGTGGGACAGTTCAACCACAACCATGTCCTCAGCTTAATGCAATCGAAGTCCGACCATCTTTTGAGGTTCATGAGGTACCAGTGGTGTGTATGTTTCCGGATGTCTTCCCGGAAGAGCTCCCTGGTATGCATCATGATTTTTCAGTGGAATTTGTTGTTGAACTAATTCCTGGAGTGGCTCCTACTTCTGAAAGACCATACCATATGTCTCTAGAAGAGTTGGTTGAGTTGAAGAAACAAATAGAGCAGTCAGAAGGAAAAGGCTTCCCTCATGCCAACCCATCTTCTTGTGGGTGTCCTACACTCTTCGTCATGAAGAAGGATACCACAGTTGCTCAGCTGGTCAGTGAATATTATCCGTTCAATGATGTGGCAATAAATCACAAGTGTTCTCTTCCTCGGACAAATGATTTGTTTGACCGTCTTATTGGTGCCACTATTTTCTCCAAGATACACTTAAGTCTGGGTTATCATCAACTTCAGACCAGGTCCGGGAATGTTTCTAAAACGGTTGTCAAAACTCGTTATGGCCTTTACGAGTACACTGTTATGTTCCCCGAACTCTACAATGCTCCAACCATCTTGATGGGGCTTATGAAATCCATTTTCATGGAGTATCTTGACAAGTTCGTTGTGGTTTACCTCAACGATGTTATAATCTACTCCAAGTCCGAAGAAGAACATGTTGAACATCTTCAGTTAGCTTTGACAAAGCTTCGTGAGCATCGTCTCTATGCCAAATTCTCCAGATGTGAGTTCTGGTTAAAAGAGCTCATATTTCTAGGCTATGTCCTATCTGCTGACGGAGTTGCAGTTCTCCCTAACAAAGTTCAAGCCATATTGGACTGGGAATTACCTAAGTCCATCAAAGAGGTTCGAAACTTCCTCGAACTTATCGGTTGTTATCACCGCTCTATTGAAGGTTTCTCCAAAGCTGCCAAGCCAATGACTGATCTTCTTAAGAAAGATAAACAGTTTGTATGGTCAAGAATGGAAGAAGAGAGTTTCCGGTAGTTGAAAACCAAGCTTGCTAATGCCCCTATGCTTGTCCTTCCGGACACGTGCAAGGACTTCGTCGTCTTCTGTGATGCCTCTCGTCAAGGTATCGACTGCGGCCTATTGCAAGATGGACGTGTGGTTTCTTATGCTTCTCGACAACTGAAACCACATTAACTCAAATATCCAACTCATGCGCTTGAGTTAGCAGCTGTTGTGTATGCCTTGAAACTATGGCGTCATTATCTGCTAGGAAATCAATGTGAGTTCTACTTCCATCAGCAGAGCTTCAAATATTTTTTTACCCAACCAGATCTGAGTCTCAGACAAAAGAGATGGTTGGAACTAGTCAAAGAACCCAATGTGGAGGTCAATTGTCAAATTGATAAAGGTAAAGTCGTGGCCGACACGATAATCCAGAAATCTTACTGTAACAGCTTGATGATACAGCAAGATCAACCTTCTCTCCAGAAAGAGTTCTCCAAGCTCAATATTGAGGTTGTTCCCTCTGGTTATCTGGCTAACCCAGAAGTGAAACCATCCTTTGAACATCAAATCAAAGAGGCCCAAAAGCAGGATCTAAGCATTACCTTGGTCAAGAGAGAGATTTCTCGTGGAGTTCCTACATGTTTCTCTGTTGATAATCAAGGTACCGTTTATTTTGGTGAACGTCTTGTTGTGCCGAAGAAACGGAGTCTGAAACAACTTATCCTCCGTGAAGCTCATGAGTCACTTCTCTCTGTTCATCCTGGTAGCACCAAAATGTACCATGATCTACGTCAAAGGTTCTGGTGGACCAAGATGAAGCGAGATATCGCTCAATTTGTGGCTGAATGTGACGTTTGTCGTCGTGCTAAAGCTGAACATCAAAGACCGGTTTCTACTCTCTACCCTACACCTATTCCTGTTTGGAAGTGGGATGAAGTTGAGATGACTTTCATTGTTGGTCTTCCTAGAAATGATCAGGGACACACCGCTATCTGGGTAGTCATTGATCGTCTGTCAAAGGTTTCTCATTTTGTTCCTATCCATCAGGGCATCAATGCTAAACAACTGGCAGATTTGTATGTCTCTCAGATAATACCTCTTCATGGTGTTCCTAAGAAGATTATTTCTGATCATGGAAATCTGTTTACTTCCAAGGGTTGGGCAAGTTTCAAGCAAGCTATGGGAAGTCGTATACACTTCACCATTTATCAATCATCCCGTAATGATCACCTCGGAAGTCTGAATCAAACTCTTGAACACATGCTCCGAGCTTGTGTTGTATCCTTCGGTAATGATTGGGAGAAGTGCTTACATCTGTTGAGTTCATTTATAACAACTGCTTCCAAGTTATCTTGGCCAAAGCTCCGTTTGAAGTTATCTATAGCAGAAGCTGTTCAATTCCGTTAAATTGGTCAGAAACCGGTGAAAGAAAGTTCTTTGGACCGAAGAATCTGATCAACGAGACTGAAGAAACAGTTCGTATCATCCGTGAACATCTGAAAGCTGCTCAGTCTTGCCAGAAGAGTTATGGTGACCATCAACAAGATATTCGTTATGATGTTGGCGGACAAGCCTATCTTAGAGTCACACCTTTGAAGGGTGTTCATCGTGATGTCATGAAGGGAAAATTACCACCTCGCTATGTTGGTCCTTTCCCTGTTCTTGCAAAAAATGGGAATTTTGCTTATCGTCTCCACCTACCTTTAACGTTCCCACGGGTTCATGCTATATTCCATGTCTCCCAACTCCATCGTTGCTTCAAAGATTCCAACCGTGGTGTTGATCATGAAACCATTGATCTTAAGGACGATCTGACCTAGCGAGAATGTCCTGTCCGTATCCTCGAGGCAGCTGGACGAAATATTCGATGCCGAAGCATCAAGTGCCTCAAAGTTCAGTGGTCTCATCATTCTGAAGCTGAAGCAACCTGGGAACGAGAAGATCGTTTACGATCTGAGTACCCGTCCTTCTTTGCTAAAACTTAGGAATCTCGGGACGAGATTCTTGTAAGGGGGGTAGACTTGTAACATCCACCTTTTTGTAATCAAGTGGTTGTGTGTTTGTGTTTGTGATCATGTCATGTCATGCATGCATTTTTGAACCCAATGTTTGGTTTTAAAACAAGTGCACTAAAATTTAATAACGGAGTTTATTAAAATCACTTAAAAGTGCCACACTAAATTGATGTTTTAAAATGGTGCAATTTTTGCAAAACAAAAATATGTTGAGGTTGCCCATGTTGTAAGGAGTTCAAAAATAATTTTTGTCAATTTTTACCTTTTACAGAATAGTCCCCAAAACTGTTTTTAGTGTGCTGTTTTAAAAGGAGCAGGGACCTCTTCGCAGTTTCTGTCATTTCAGGGGGGGTTTTCGGAAAACCTTTTTTGGCATCTTCTTCCTCACGACAGTAGACGAGCCAGCCATGTACGCCGCCTCCCCCGCCACCTCCTGCTTGATCCTCCTCGAGGATAAGGGCGAGGAGAGGTGCCCCGACTCCCCTCTATCCTCTCCTTACCTCGGTCTCCTCTCTCCCTGTCTCTCGGCCGCGGAAAAACCCGAACCCTAACCGCCTCCCAACCGCCGCCCTTCGCCGGCGAATCGGCCGCCCCCGCACCCCTCCGAGCTCTCCACCGTCACCACCACCTTTGTATCATCCTCCTCGAGTTCGTGCGGCTTCCAAGGAGCCCCGGGAGCGCCCCAATTTTGCGCCGAAATCCGTCACGGCCGCCGCCGGAATTCTCCTCGTCGCCGGCAATTCCCGCCGCCCCGCGCGTCCCCGACCCCTCCATCCGCTTCACGGTAACCTCAGGAGCCCTCCGGTGCCTCCCCTTTTCTCCCTCCCCCTCCGCAACTCTCTACCGCCACCGGCCGACAACTGCCGCCGCGCCGCAGCTCGTCGGCGAGCTCTCCGGCGACCATTTGGTCGGCCGCAAGCACCACCAGAACCCCCTCGCTCTGCTCTAGCTAGTGGAGTCAACCGATTCCGAAATCCCGCGCCAATTTCATCGATTGCTTAGCATCTGTGAGGATTTGGCCACGGGATGACATCATTACGACGTCATGCTCGCGTCATAAGGCAGTGTTTCTGTTTAATTTCTTTTAACTGAAATGATCTGACACGTGGACCCCACTGCTATTTAAATTTTTGAAAAAGAGTTAAATTTGTAAATGCAATATCTTTTAATTGGCTAATCAGAAAAAAAGTTTCAATATACCATTTTGTTCAGAAAAATGTAATCTACATGTTTATGTAATTTGCACACATTTTTGAGAAAGTTGAATTTTGAGCATTATTTAAATCATTTAAAATAAAGAAAATAAGTTTTTATTCAAGAAAATTAGAAAATTACAAGTTATATTTCAAAATGCTTAGAATGACAAATGCAACCTAGTTATGGTGTTTTCAATCCCTTTTGAACAATTAAAATTAGTCTCACTTTCAGAATTGCCCGAATCGGCCTCCGAGGTCCACCTCGGGACTAAATTCAGTAAAATTGCATGTTTAACATATGAACCCTAGCAACCCATGAACCATGTTTAGGGCTTCTCTTTAATGCATTCAAATGTTCATGCATACATATTGAGCATTGCATCGATGCCTGTTGTTAAGTGTTGTTCTCCCTCTTTCCGGTGTTTTCTCCTATCGGTAGACCTCGAATCCGGAGAGAAGTTCGACACCCCTGTTGCCGAATACTTGGTCTAAACAACCAAGTCAAGCACTTATTCCTGAAGCTTTTGTCTGGTTTTCTTGAAGCAAGCCCATATATGTTTTCGAAATGTTTTCCTTCTCGTACGATGCATGCTTTACAAAGTATCTTGAGTCAATAGATAGAGTTGTCCTATTTATTTGCATAAACCAGATATCATGATTCAATGCTCCTAGCAGACATAGGATTTGTTTGTGTGTATCGCCAAAGCCTCAAATATGCCATGCTTAGTCATACATGCCTGTTGATCTCTGCTTCATCCGGTTGATGAATCAGAGTTACGAAATGAATCTAGTATGACAGGATAACGTGGTAAGGTTTGAGATGTGTGTTTAATATGATTAAAGGCTTGGATGAGTTGCCACATGGGATGTGGTGATTTGCCTCGTTCATGCCCCTAGGAGCGAGTTCTCGCCTTTGAAGCCAAGACTGATCGTGCAACCACACGGGGATTGGATTCCCCTCGGTTTCAACTTGTCTAGTTTGTTCCATGAGTTGCCTAGTTCGGGCGTTCCATTTGGATTTGCTGGAGATATTAAAATGTTTTCAAAACTAGGACGTGGTGGTGTATCGGCTCTCTGCGGGTAGGTAACCGTCGAGCATTGCGCACAACGATAGAGACCCGGCAAGAGATGGCCACTCCCTATTGGCGGTCCATCTCTACTCGGAGCGACTCATGGAATAGGCGAAGCAAGGGAAAGATCGTGGTCAGTCACCCTCTGTCGGCACATCGTCGGAATTGTGCCAATAGCTTGGCATTAAGAGTCGGTTGATACGTGTGGGTAAAGTTGTACACCCCTGCAGGGTTTAATCTTTTCAAAAAGTCGTGTCCGCGGTTAAGGACGACTTGGTGACGGATCCTGAGATCATAGATAACTCGAACATGACGTAAAAGATGTTGCCAGTGAATGTTTAGTTTCAAGAGGTGGTTCCGGTTACCATGTGTTGAGATGATGCTTCGAAGGTTCTGAAGGCAATACCCGAGGAAAGGGGTGTTCTTTTAAAAGATTTGTGACAAACTCCTCTGTCTCCCTCTATTCGAAACAAAGTTGGCTTTACGCAAAACAACCTTCATAAACCCTTTTTGAACAAGCAGATATATAATAGGTTAGTTAAGTCTTGTTGAGTACCTCTCGTACTCATGTTTGCTTCAATTTGGTTCAGGTGGAGTTCCATACCTTTCGTGGTGTATCAACATGGACATCGACGGATAGTTTGGGGTTTCCCAGGTAGCAGCCTGGAATCTATGGGCTGGGACGTCGCGTTATGTTGCGGCCTCTTAGGCCTTTTTGGTTCTTGTTGAATAGCAACATAATTTGCTTTCCGTTGTCTGATGTAATGTTGGGTCGTGTGACCTCTGCTTGTAAGCTATACTCTAGTATTACTTGCTTAATAAAGCTTCATGTTTAGAGTACTGCTTTGATCGGTTGTTGGTTTCGAGCCCGTTGTTATACAGTTTTGGCTATGCCTGCATAGTTGTCGCAGTCGAGGGGTTGTGGAGCCGATGATCCATGTCCGAGCCCGCCTGCCGATGTCATTCGGCCTGGGACGAGGTAACCCCAGTAACCCTCGATTGTTGTTGCACTTTCTGGACACATAGCAGCTCTGTATAACTTTGGTCTCGTTCCTTCAGTTTCATCCGACTCGTGGACGCTTGGGTATGCATAATTGGTTATGACTAGCATGGATACAAGGAGTAGTAGACCGGGGATCCGGACTACGTGCCGATGAATCCGGTCTGCCTGTCGTTGTTTGTTGCGGTCGGGGCTGGTAACCCTGAAGCCCTTGTGAGTCCATGGCTAGGAGCACATAACAGTATGTATATCTCTGGGTACGGGGTCTGACATTCTGCTAGGACAAATCCAGTTCGGGCATGCAACACATCCCTAAGAATTTTTCACAACAGCTACTTAGACCATTCTTTGCATATCGCCGATACTAAGAGCATCTCCACTCGTGCCCCCGAGTAGCCGTCCGGATCGGCGCCCGGATCGGTCCTTTGGGTGCTCGTCCGGACAGCGCCGCGCCCACCGGGGCGCCCCTTCCCCACTCGGCGCCCCCAAGCAAAACCCCCGGTACATTAATTTTCCTACTTTTTGTTATTTTGACGTTCCAAAAATACTTAAAAATATTTATGTTATAGATTTAAATTATTAAATATATAGTTAAAATAAAAATAAAATATTCACACAATTAAAAATAAATTGGAAGTGCACTATGCCGTCGTCAATCCTTTTCGAGCCCACAAATGCTCCACTAGATCATCTTGGAGCTGATCATGAGTGGCCCCGTCTCGGATCTCCATATGCATAGAGATGTACTCAGGTCCAATCCGCTGGCACATTGTGATCCACGTTGGCGAGAGGACCCTGAAACTCATATGGAAGATGATCATGCATTGGATTTGCGCGCTAAACCTCAATGATCACATTGTGAATAATCACACAGGCATTCATGATCTCTCCCATCTGCTCGGCCGACCAAGTGAGAGAAGGATACCACACAGTGGCAAACCTAATGCTCGCTCGACATCCTTTCTTGTGCTCTCTTGTACCGAGGCAAACCAAGATTTCCTGTTGCCTAGAGGATTAGAAATTGTCTTCACAAATGTTGACCATCTTCGATAGATATCATCCGCTAGGTAGTACCCCTTTTTGTACTCGTGGCCATTGACAACATAGTTCACTAGCGGAGCATGGCCTTCAACAAGTTTCGCGAACACAGGGGAACGCTGCAACACATTGGTGTCATTGTGAGATCCTGCCATGCCGAAGAACGCATGCCAAATCCAAGTCTCCTGGTCTGCCAGTGCCTCAAGGACCACGCTGCAAACTCCTTGATGGCCTCCTTTGTACAATCCTTGTCATCCAAATGGACAGTTCTTCTAGCTCCAGTGCATGCAATCAATGCTTCCAAGCATACCAGGAAAACCTCTTGCTTCATTTGTTGCCAGGATCCAAGCAGTTTCCTCCTCATTTGGTCCTCTCAATTAGTTTGGGCCAAACACTTCCACTGTCGCACTTACATGACTTTGATAGTCGACGACTTAGACATGCGGAGATAGTCGTCCTAGCCATCTGCAGGGGCACCATATGCAAGCATTCTCATAGCAGCATTGCACTTCCGAATTGAGGAGAAACCTACCATCCCCACGGCGTCTTTCTTCATCTTGAACCAGGGGTCGTGCTCCCTCACATTCTGCACCAATGTGTTGAACAACCTATGGCTCATCCGTAATCTCCGTTGAAAATCCGTTGCATCGAATCTTGGCTCTTCGGCAAAATAGTCGGCGAAAAGCATGCAGTGGCCCTCCATTCTCATCCTCGGTTTCGTCTTTCTCCTCCCAAACTTGTATCCTCCTCGTTTTGGTTAGCTATTTGCTTCATCCTCGCCGAGGAGTTGTGCCAAACAAGCAAGACCAAGCAAGTTCTCATGTTCCTCGTCATCAATATTGGCTTCTTCCTCTAAGAGAAAGTTTACCATCATCTCATTATCGATGTCCATCTGTAGAAATAAAAATGGCTTCAAATGTGACAAAAGCAACGGCCGGCGCCCAACCGGGCAAATTGCCGAACACCTTGGGGGCGAGGTGGTTACCTCTTGTCGCAGCAGGCTGCGCCGGTGGGTCGGAGGCGATGGCGGGAGCAGGGCCGGGAGCGGCACCGAAAGAGGGCCGATTGGGATCATGTCATTGTCGATGTCCATCTGTAGAAATGAAAATGGCTTCAAAATGTGACAAAAGCAACGGCCGGCGCCCAACCGGGAAAATTGCCGAACACCTTGGGGGCGAGGTGGTTACCTCTGGTCGCAGCAGGCTGCGCCGGTGGGTCGGAGGCGATGGCGGGAGCAGGGCCGGGAGCGGCACCGAAAGAGGGCCGATTGGGGAGCGGCGCCGGTGGGGCGATAGAGCGGTGGCGCTGCGAAACGGAGGGAGACGACAGAGGGCGAGGCGGCGCGGGCGGGCCGCAAGCGGACGTGGCCCAGTTTGTGGGTAGTTTGTGTGACGCCCCGAGATCGGGCACTATGCAGATTTCGACATTTCCACCCAAATCCGCATAATAACCGATTTCAGGTTGCCACTTGTGATAACATTACAACAGTTCACGAATAATCCACAACAACAACAGAGGAGGTATATACAAGACGACTCAAACGAGTCAAGGATACAACTGATACAATACAAAGATCAAAATGACAGCGGAAGAAACAACATACTGTCCGACTACGGACAAGATACAAATTGGACTAAGAGTCCTGAAGATAACCGATGGCGTCCAATCCCTGCACAGGCCAAGCCGGAGGGATTCCCAAGCTAATGTCGTCAGACTTCAAACCTGTTGACTGCAATGTGGAATATGCAGCCACCAAAGGGATTCGTGGGTCAGTACTATTAAGTACTGGCAAGTGGATAAACCATACTCACAAGATACCAGCGTAACCAATCATCACAAGATACAAATACTTTGGGTAGAACGGAAGGAAGGGATTATTGCAAAGAAGCGGCAGCGGACTGCACTAACTAACTACAGAGACGCGCTACAACATCCGTCTAAAAGAAAGGGATAAGATAGCGCGACAAAACCAACTATAACTACTCACCAAACAATACCCATCCAGTGTTACCCCCTACTAAGGAAGCAACCCAAGGAAACTCACACTGTTGATTAAGGTGACATTCATTTTTATGGTGGAGGTAATCTATATTACTAGTCAAGTTATCATCGTTAGGTGTAAGTTGTCTGAGTACTTGTTAGCCAGCACTTTCACCAAGTCATCCATAACCGCGGACAACACGGCTTCTCGAGAAGATTAGCCCTGCAGGGATGCACCAATTTGGCCGTACACGTAAGAATGACCTGCCAGATGGAAATGCACTTCCACCAAGCGAGGCACTCAACACAACCCAACTCTTCTTCGCATCAAGCCCAAAGAACCACGTGCAATTGAGCGCACGACTAATCAAGCCCCACGAAGAAAAGGGGACCCTCATAGCACTCTAAGAACGTGTCTCCCTAAATGCCGACTACAAAAGTTCCACCTTGGCGCCAAGGGTTCGCACCTGCATATGCATGCGGCAAATGGAAAACCCGAACTAAGTGTGGCGATTTAGACGAGATGCGAATCGAATCAAAGTTGCGGGGGGCGCCCATACACGCTTCCCACATGCGGTTAGCGCGCTCATCATGGATCGGAGGACAAGACCCTTTTCCTAATTAAGTTCGACACTAGCAGGCCTCAAAACCACGCCGGGCCTCCTGCCGGTGCCTTATCATCAAATTATTATTACCCCAAGCATTAACATGTTGTTGATTGAATTGAAACCCAACTATCAAACTAGACAGGTGATACGACAAAGGACAACAAGACTCGGGCGTAAACAAACCTAAGCATGCTAGTACGACACAGGCCAACAAACAACAGGGTTATAGGTGTGGAGGTAAGGCAATATCGTGGCAGCAGGGTAAACATGTGATGGGATCGGAACACAAGCATCGAAAATACTAGGCTAGCATAAAGACAACGGAAAGAATCGGTAACAAGTGATGATAAGGATGGACCTAAGGACTATGTTCTCACAAGCATGAGTGATGAGTTGATAGAAGCCAACAAGATCATGGTGAAAACAAATATTCAAGAGGTGGAAAACAAGGTCACATTGTTGAAAACAATCAAGCAAGATGGTGGAAACAATTCATAACAATTGTTATTCAATAGAAACAATTGTTATTCATCAATTTGACAAGGGGATGAGTGCCTCCACAAGGTCAAATGCACTCATTGATGGACAAGCAAGAGGAGGGCGCCCACAAAGAGCATCTATGCGCCATGATGAGTCCTAATAGTAGTAGGTTTGGTTTGTATACCAATTGTGGCCGCATCCCACTTGTTTGGGTCGGTTTGTATCCCTATTGTGTGTCCTAGTTGGACTCCTAGTCCTAGTAGGAGTCCTAGTCCTAGTAGGGGAGGGTTGCTTGCGCAAGGGCCCCTTGTGGCCGCATCCCTCCACCTATATATGTGCCACCTGCGTGTGGATTAGAGGGAGAACAAGTTTAAACCAAAAACCCCCAAAACCCTAGCCTCTAGATTGTATTGCTTGTTAAGCATTCATCTTGAAGTTTACCAATTGCAAAGCAGCGTGATATCTTGTTATTCCATCTGGGAATAAAGGGATATAGCACCACTTGTGATCATTGATCATTTGTGCAAGAGTGTGTAGTTGAGAATATCTAAGGAGCTTGATTGTTGTTGCATTGGCAACGGGGATTAGCTAAGAGAGGTCTCAGTGTAGCACTAGTTATCCAATTATCAGAAAATACAAAAAGAGAGAGTTAGTTCATCGAGAAGATCGGGCCACCCCATATCATCTTGGTATCAGAGCCTCCAGGTTGCCTCGGTGAGCAAAGTTATCCTTAGTTTTATTGTTTTTATACCTATCCAGAAAAAGCCCCACAAAAATATTGCTAGTCATTGCCATAGCCTAGATATCACCATAGTTGTTTTTCTTTTTACTGTCATTGTGTTAGATTTCGTGTCACCTTTTTCTGTTTTTAGATCTCTTTTATTTCGGCTAGAATTAGGGTTCTTGTTCTTCTAGTCGAAAGCCTATCAAAAACTACAAAAACAGCCGCCACCACCCTCCATATTTACCACCAATCCGAGCCACCCTAGGGTACCTATCCGTGCTACCACAACCACCGAATACCCTTCCTTCTTGGTCTCGGATTCCTACTCATATACGCACCACATCACCCCCTCATACCCGCAGCACACCTTCCATATTCATACCATACACGCACACAACCCACCGTTTCCATTACCTACTCGCAATCGCTTTCCCACTTCACCGCTGCCGTGCCCTAGTCGAACTCGGAATCGCACCGTATCACCATTACAAAATCGCCCCCGAGCCCCGTATCACGGTTACCAATCCGCCTCGCTGTGTGCTGCCGCGGCACAAAAAGTGGCCGTTTCTCTGCCGCCAGCTGCTTAACGCGCGCGCTAGGATTTCCACCGTAACACCCTTACCAGCAGCCGTAACGCGCGAGTGCGCTCTGCCGCGGTACAAAATTTGGACGGTTCTCTGCCGTGAGTCTGTAATCTCTGCCGCGGTACGATTTTCATCCGTTTTTGCACCGTTTTCTCTGCCGTGAGCTCAAAATCAATCTGTTTTGCTGCCGTGGGTACAAATTGCTGCCGTGAGATATTAGACATCAAATTTCACCTAGAATCTTTTGTGTTTGTTTTTCTTTTCCTGTTTTTCATCACTAGGACTTTCCCCTCCATACTTTGTGAACCATAGACACAGCCTTTCTACAGCATCTTTATAGGAACTTGCCCACAAGTATAGCTATTTTGTGCTCTGACAGGTTGCTCATATTTCATCACCATCATTGTGTTCACTTGTGTTTGGTTAATTGTTGCTCCTAGCTTAGTGTAAGGCCATTGAAAAATTCAAAAAAAAAATAGAAAAAGCAAAAAGTATAAAAAAAAGAGAAAAGAGAAAAGAGAAAAGAGAAAGAGCAAAGAGGCCATATTATTACTATTGTTTACTAGTTGAGCTTGCCATTGTGACACTTGGTTTTCATTGAGCAATCTTGTGCCTGTCAATAAGAGCCTAGCTAGTGACTTTCTAGTGCATTGCAAAATTCCTCCATATATTGCATTGCCACATTTGTCTCCATATTGTGTGAGTTTCCTTGGATATTTTTATATCTTCACAAGACAGCAAATAGGATTATTACTTTGGTGATTGTTAGGTATCCATACCAAGCCCCACCATAAGCCCTGTTTGCATTGTGATACTTGATAGCTCGGTTATTCTCTTCTCACACCAAAGCACATTGATCATTGCTCCTTGTTGGTAAGTTGATCTTTTTCTCTCTTGGAACATCAAGTGAAACCTCTTTGCTTGGTTTTGAGTGAGTTGAGAGAGGCACCACAAACCCATTGTTTATTTTGTTACTAACAAATTAATCATGAGTTCTTCTAGTGATGTTGATGTGCAGGCAAAGAAGAAACCCGAGGATACTGTCCATTGGAATGAGTATGAGGCATTGAGAGATCATTTGTCCAACAAAATTGCTAAAGATATTGAAAGAAGTGATGATCAATTGAGAGAAGATTTGAATGTCATTGATTTGAAGATAAGGGAGTGTGCATCTCAAGATTCTGTCAATGAGATCAAGGATGCTATAAGGACATTGACTCTACAAATGAATACAATTACAAATACATTGCAACAAATTCAACAAGCACCACAAGCCATTGCTCCAATTGATGATGGGAGAGGAAATTACATTGATGGCCGTGGACAAGTAGCAAGAAGAGTACCATTGGAAAATAATAGAGAGAATGATGGCTTGGGAAAACCAAAATTCTCCATCCCTAAGCTTGCTTGTGACTCTGAAGATGTGGAAGAGTACTTAATGTGGGAGCTTAAAATTGAGAAATTATGGAGACTTCATGAGTATTCCGAGGAGAGGAAAGTGAACCTTGCATCTTCTTCCTTTGATGGCTATGCTCTTTTGTGGTGGGATGGCATTACAAAAGATAGAGAAGAAAAAGAAGAAGAAGAGGTGAACACATGGAGAGAGATGAAGCACTTATTAAGAGAAAGATTTGTTCCCAAGAATTATCTTAGAACTCTTTATGACAAATTGCAACAATTGAAGCAAGGAACCAAGACAGTTGATGTCTATTACAAGGAGATGGAGTTGATTATTCAAAGGGCTCGAATTAGAGAGGCTCCTGAACAAACAATGCAAAGGTTCTTGAGTGGATTGCAATTCAAAGTGAGAAGCATTGTGAGGCATGTTCCTTACAACAATATGAGTGAATTACTACATCAAGCAAGGGAGGCCGAAAAGAGATTGCAAGAGGAGCTTCAAGTGAGTGCAAGGAGAAGTTTTTCTTCTCAACAATCTAATTTTGCAACTCCTACACCTCCTACCCGTGGACCTTCTACACCCAAACCCGAGCCAAATTCATCAATTTCAAAGAAGTCCATTGCTTCTACTTCGGGCTCTAGTGGTGCTACACCTCCTACAAGGAATAGAGACATGACATGTCATACATGTGGAGGAAAAGGACACTTTAAGAGGGATTGCCCCAACAAGAAAGTTATGCTCCTTAATGCTAATGATGAGTATGAGACTGGAGATGATGTTGATCCTAATGATGAGGATGCATATGATGATAATGATGATGATGGTCCTATTGATGCTTTTGCTACAAATTATCCAACTATTGTGTGCACCAAAGCATTGACTATTGCTCCTAGCAAAGATGAGAGCCAAAGGTGCAATTTATTTCAAACCAAGGCAATTGTTGGACCCAACATGGCTTGCAAGGCGATCATGGATGGAGGAAGTTGTAGAAATCTAGCAAGCAAAGAATTATGTGCAAAGCTAAGGTTGAAGTATATTCCACACCCCAATCCATACTATATTCAATGGATCACTGACAAAGAGGAGATGAAGGTATGTCATATGGTGAAAGTGGAATTTCAAATTGGACCATACAAGGATACAATTGAGTGTGATGTGGTTCCCATGTCGGTTTGCCATCTATTACTTGGAAGACCATGGCAATTTGATAGAAAAGTGCTACATGATGGGAGAGCAAACACCTACCACTTGAATTGGAACAATAAGGATATCATATTGAGGCCTATGTCACCCCAACAAATCATGCATGAATCAAGACAAAAGTTTGAAGTGAAAGAGAAGGGGAGTGAAAACACCAAATCCATGGAGGAAGACAAGCCTAGGCCGAGTGGAAAAAGCCTTTTAACTAATGATAATATTTTTCCTAGTATTGTTTCTTGTGTACAGGTTGCTATTGAAGAAAGGGGGCACAAGGAAACAACACAATTAGAGGTTTATGCCACGGATACAAGAGTTCTTGCTTGTGATATGAAGGTTATTTTTGAAGAAAGGGAGCTACAACCTTCAAATTCACAAGATATTAAGGAGATCATACCTACTACACATGAGGAGGTTAGTATTGATAAGGGTATGGATTTCGGGTTGGTAACTACAAGTAGTGAATTATGTGATAATGTACAACCATTTACACCTATGATTAATTCGAAATTTCACAATATGGTTTTTATTACACATAAAGAAGTACTTGCTATGATACCTTCTAGTGATATTATATATTATAACATGCTACAATAACCAATTAATATGCAATTTGCTATGGATAAATTTGGTTATGATAATTCTAGCACATATGATAATAGTTTCAAAATTTACTTGATTGGTGATTATAATGTGGATAAATTTTTTATGATACATCACATGTGTGTTACTTATGATAAAGTGGCCGAATTACATAATGTGTTCTCTTGGTTAGATGATTATAAATATGATATTACACATATGTTTATTTCACCACACTATTGGTTGGATACATATAAATCAAACTACACTTATATTTGCAATTTTGATTGCTATGAGATGAAAGAATATGACTTTTATGTGTTGTTTTCTTACAAAATTCGTGATCATATGATATATGCACTATATTGTGTTTTACTAACAACTAATGAGTGCCATTATATATACATATATGGTGCATACACTTTGTTTTTCTTGTTTATTCCACTTTCAGATAATAACAAGACAAGGACGTCTTGTCTTGAAGAAAGGGAGGATGATAAGGATGGACCTAAGGACTATGTTCTCACAAGCATGAGTGATGAGTTGATAGAAGCCAACAAGATCATGGTGAAAACAAATATTCAAGAGGTGGAAAACAAGGTCGCATTGTTGAAAACAATCAAGCAAGATGGTGGAAACAATTCATAACAATTGTTATTCAATAGAAACAATTGTTATTCATCAATTTGACAAGGGGATGAGTGCCTCCACAAGGTCAAATGCACTCATTGATGGACAAGCAAGAGGAGGGCGCCCACAAAGAGCATCTATGCGCCATGATGAGTCCTAATAGTAGTAGGTTTGGTTTGTATACCAATTGTGGCCGCATCCCACTTGTTTGGGTCGGTTGGTATCCCTATTGTGTGTCCTAGTTGGACTCCTAGTCCTAGTAGGAGTCCTAGTCCTAGTAGGGGAGGGTTGCTTGCGCAAGGGCCCCTTGTGGCCGCATCCCTCCACCTATATATGTGCCACCTGCGTGTGGATTAGAGGGAGAACAAGTTTAAACCAAAAAAACCCAAAACCCTAGCCTCTAGATTGTATTGCTTGTTAAGCATTCATCTTGAAGTTTACCAATTGCAAAGCAGTGTGATATCTTGTTATTCCATCTGGGAATAAAGGGATACAGCACCACTTGTGATCATTGATCATTTGTGCAAGAGTGTGTAGTTGAGATATCTAAGGAGCTTGATTGTTGTTGCATTGGCAACGGGGATTAGCTAAGAGAGGTCTCAGTGTAGAACTAGTTATCCAATTATCAGAAAATACAAAAAGAGAGAGTTAGTTCATCGAGAAGATCGGGCCACCCCATATCAAGTGAGGAAAGGCAACATAGGTAGCAAGTGAGTATACTTGCCTGAGATCCAGCAAGTAGGGGTACATCCGTAGAACTTGTCGGTGCTCACATCATCTCAACGTCCTATCCACGAAGAAGCAACGAACTAGAACAAACACCGGATGCAACAATTACTACTACGGCAAAAGATTCAGCATGATCCTATTTTATATGCATGACATGCGGGATGCAACGCAAAAGTACAATTTAGACAATTTAATCGGACCCGGAGCCCGGACAATAATTTTAGGTTCAAGTTGTTTATCTAACCATCATATTAAATGTTGATTAACATGCAAAACAGTAAGTAGGTGAGCTAAACAATATTAAATGGAATAGGGCAATATTATTTAAATACCCCAACACATTCCATATGTTGTTATTTAGTTGACATGCATAACGCAGGCTAAAATGCACAATACAAGATGCAAACATGAGCATGGATGGCATATTAATGTTCCTTGCATTTTTTTGATCGAAATAGACATTAAGTTTGCATTATTTGGAATTGTAAAACAAAAGATATAGGCATTTGAAGTTTTGGGTGTTTTCTGCAAAAACGGGGACGAGTTCGTGATAAAAACAGAGAGTGGAAGGGCTCCGGTGCAAAATGGAAAAGGCCAGGGTCCTAGGTGCGAAATTTACAGATTCAGATCTGGATCTGGGACGATTTTCACCGGGAGTAGACTCAGCTGGAGAGAATGACAGGCGGGACCCGATGCCACGCGGGCGCTGACGAGGCAATCGGGGTCACCGGCTGGTGGACCCTGGCGCTGCGCGCGGTAAAACAAGAAAAAGGGGGGCTTTGCCCCAGGCAGGATTCGAACCAGGGATCTCACGGGCGCACGAGGGCTCTAGCCACTGGGCTGTGAGCGCGGTTGTGATAGGAAATGGCCTCCGGCCCGTTTTGAGGTGAACGAGCGTGCAGATTCAGATACTGACGACCAAAGGACGAACGGAGCTTCCGCCAGCGTCGGCACAGCTCGAAGCGGGGGGGCACAGCGCAGGGGGAATAGGAGCGAAGGGACACAGAGGATGGAGACGTGCTCACCGGGGGCTGGTGTCGACGCGGAAACGGAGGAGGAGGACGGTGTCGCGCGCCTGAAGGGAAGTGGCCGGCGAGCTTGCTGTTGCCGGCCTGAAGCAGGGAGGAGCTCGTCGCCGGCGTGCTCGCTGCAGTCCGTCTCCGGCCGTGATTTCTTCGTCAAAAATGGAGGTGGAACCCTCCTGGTTCCATTTCCGCCGAGAAGAGCCCCCGTCGACGATCACAGCAACCCCACCCTCACCTCCAACTTCCGGCCATGGAGGCGCTGATTGGGTTCAGAAAAAATTCAGAAATTTCTTGGGAGGAAGGAAAACAGAGGAGGAAAGGGAGAAGAAAGGAGCCGCGGCGGGGACGGAGAGAAGGCGATGTAGACGACGACGGAATAACCTCGACGGCGCCGTGGCCCTGGTACCTCTCCGGGCCGACCGAGGGAACGAGGTTGAAGAGGGAACCACCGCGTTTCCGTTCCCGGTGTTAGCGCAACCCGACGGTGATCAAGGCGATGGCACCACGGCCTCCAACTTCCGGCCATGGAGGGCTGCCTCCGGTTCAGAAAAATTTCAGAAAAGAAAACTTGAAACAGAGGAGAAAGATGGAGGGAGAGGAAGGAGGGTGGCGGCGCAGGGAGGAGAAGGGAGGAGGCTAGGGTTAGGGTTGGTCTCGGGGAGTAGATAAGGAGGGGGAAGGGAGCAGGTGGAGAGGAGGTGCGGTGGTGGTTTCCTGCCTGCGTCACTGATGTGGACATCAGTGTACGGAGGAGGGAGAAGGAGGCTTGGGTCGTAGGTGGCTGGGCCGGCCCAGTGTGGCTGGCCTGGCTGCCTCCCCCTTTTCTTTAATTTCTTTTTATTCTTTTTTTTTGTAGAAAAGAAAGAGAAGGAAAAAGAAGGGGTTTTTGGGATCCAACATTTATGGTGATAACTTGTATGAGTTCCTTATTGAAAATGCCCAGTTGCACCAACTTTTGTTTTTTCAAAATTTTAAATATTTGTTGTTGTTTGAAATTTAAATGAATTTGCTTGAATTTTCCAAAAATGGTTTGAAGCAAAGTGCAATGCAAATGATGCATGATGCAATGTCATGCAAAAAAAAAACAAGCAATTCTATTTGAGGGAAAATCCCCGGGTGTTACAGAAAACAAATAAGATGAGAGGAGAAATAGAATAGAGATAAGGAGAAAACAAGAATCCTATTGAGATGTTTCCAAAATAGTTTAGCAGAAAATAGTTTTTGACACTCTAGAAACAACGACCGTTAGCGAGGTTATCCTAGAGGCTTTGCGGACCCGTTGCTTCGATAACCATTCGTATCGAAACAACTTTGGGAATCGGAAACCATGCTCGGATACCATTTGTGACGCCCCGAGATCGGGCACTATGCAGATTTTGGCATTTCCACCCAAATCCGCATAATAACCGATTTCAGGTTGCCACTTGTGATAACATTACAACAGTTCACGAATAATCCACAACAACAGAGGAGGTATATACAAGACGACTCAAACGAGTCAAGGATACAACTGATACAATACAAAGATCCAAATGACAGCGGAAGAAACAACATGGTGTCCGACTATGGGCAAGATACAAATTGGACTAAGAGTCCTGAAGATAACCGATGGCGTCCAATCCCTGCCCAGGCCAAGCCGGAGGGATTCCCAAGCTAACGTCGTCAGACTTCAAACCTGTTGACTGCAATGTGGAATATGCAGCCACGAAAGGGATTCGTGGGTCAGTACTATTAAGTACTGCCAGCGTAACCAATCCTCACAAGATACAAATACTTTGGGTAGAACGGAAGGAAGGGACTATTGCAAAGAAGCGGCAGCGGACTGCACTAACTAACTACAGAGACGCGCTACAACATTCGGCTAAAAGAAAGGGATAAGATAGCGCGACAAAACCAACTATAACTACTCACCAAACAATACCCATCCAGTGTTACCCCCTACTAAGGAAGCAACCCAAGGAAACTACACTGTTGATTAAGGTGACATTCATTTTTATGGTGGAGGTAATCTATATTACTAGTCAAGTTATCACCGTTAGGTGTAAGTTGTCTGAGTACTTGTTAGCCAGCACTTTCACCAAGTCATCCATAACCGCGGACAACACGGCTTCTCGAGAAGATTAACCCTGCAGGGATGCACCAATTTGGCCGTACACGTAAGAATGACCCGCCAGATGGAAATGCACTTCCACCAAGCGAGGCACTCAACACAACCCAACTCTTCTTCGCATCAAGCCCAAAGAACCACGTGCAATTGAGCGCACGACTAATCAAGACCCACGAAGAAAAGGGGACCCTCATAGCACTCTAAGAACGTGTCTCCCTAAATGCCGACTACAAAAGTTCCACCCTGGCGCCAAGGGTTCGCACCTGCATATGCATGCGGCAAATGGAAAACCCGAACTAAGTATGGCGATTTGGACGAGAATCGAATCGAATCAAAGTTGCGGGGGGCGCCCATACACGCTTCCCACATGCGGGTAGCGCGCTCATCATGGATCGGAGGACAAGACCCTTTTCCTAATTAAGTTCGACACTAGCAGGCCTCAAAACCACGTCGGGCCTCCTGCCGGTGCCTTATCATCAAATTATTATTACCCCAAGCATTAACATGTTGTTGATTGAATTGAAACCCAACTATCAAACTAGACAGGTGATACGACAAAGGACAACACGACTTGGGCGCAAACAAACCTAAGCATGCTAGTACGACACAGGCCAACAAACAACAGGGTTATAGGTGTGGAGGTAAGGCAATATCGTGGCAGCAGTGTAAACATGTGATGGGATCGGAACACAAGCATCGAAAATACTAGGCTAGCATAAAGACAACGGAAAGAATCGGTAACAAGTGAGGAAAGGCAACATAGGTAGTAAGTGAGTATACTTGCCTGAGATCCAGCAAGTAGGGGTACATCCGTAGAACTTGTCGGTGCTCACATCATCTCAACGTCCTATCCGCGAAGAAGCAACGAACTAAAACAAACACCGGATGCAACAATTACTACTACGGCAAAAGATACAGCATGATCCTATTTTATATGCATGACATGCGGGATGCAACGCAAAAGTACAACTTAGACAATTTAATCGGACCCGGAGCCCGACAATAATTTTAGGTTCAAGTTGTTTATCTAACCATCATATTAAATGTTGATTAACATGCAAAAGAGTAAGTAGGTGAGCTAAACAATATTAAATGAAATAGGGCAATATTATTTAAATACCCCAACACATTACATATGTTGTTATTTAGTTGACATGCACAACGCAGGCTAAAATGCACAATACAAGATGCAAACATGAGCATGGATGGCATATTAATGTTCCTTGCATTTTTCTGATCGAAATAGACATAAAGTTTGCATTATTTGGAATTGTAAAACAAAAGATATAGGAATTTGAAGTTTTGGGTGTTTTCTGCAAAAACTGGGACGAGTTCGTGATAAAAACAGAGAGTGGAAGGGCTCCGGTGCAAAATGTTGGGAGGAAGGAAAACAGAGGAGGAAAGGGAGAAGAAAGGAGTGGCGGCGGGGACGGAGAGAAGGCGATGTAGACGACGACGGAATAACCTCGACGGCGCCGTGGCCCTGGTACCTCTCCGGGCCGACCGAGGGAACGAGGTTGAAGAGGGAACCACCGCGTTTCCGTTCCCGGTGTTAGCGCAGCCCGACGGTGATCAAGGCGACGGCACCACGGCCTCCAACTTCCGGCCATGGAGGGCTGCCTCCGGTTCAGAAAAATTTCAGAAAAGAAAACTTGAAACAGAGGAGAAAGATGGAGGGAGAGGAAGGAGGGTGGCGGCGCAGGGAGGAGAAGGGAGGAGTGTCGTGGGATAATCACGGCAGATGTTACCTGGGGTAACTGATCCTGGGGCAAGACGACACAGGCGTTTGGGAGAGGGTTTAGCTCAGAGGAAAACATGATGCAATTCGATCTGGCAGCCGGCAATCAAAGTCGCCGAGTCTCCGATCTTTATATAATAACTCAACTCTGGGATTACACTCGATGCTTGATATCACACGATATTGCTAGGGTTCTTAGATCTCTATCTAAAACTAGACCTGGGAGTCAGTTTATAAAGCACCCGTACCCCCGGCTTATTCCCCAAGGCGCACCCTGGTTCCTACCCGGATACGGCACACAAACCCTAACTTTCCTTTACAACAACCCACAACCCGGGTCACCGGGCCTACAAACTTGGGCCTTCACAGGTTTCCTTATCCTTAGCCGGATCCTGCGCAGTGTCCTTTGGGCCGGGTTATTCCTTGGTGTATGGCCTACCGGGTTATCGTCCCCCCGTCAGTAGTCCCAAGAATAGCCTGGGCTTCATGGATCCTACTTGAAGCGCTTGCTATTCCCTGCAAAGATATCAAACATACGGGCATATAGAGGCCGGGTTAAGATGTTTTGATATTCAGCCAGGCCTCACTCCACGGTGGCCATATAATAACCCGGGTTTTTCCTCCGAACACTTTGACTCAAATTTCCAGGTCCAAATCATAATAAAAATCCCAGGATCCCATGCTCGATAATCAATCCTGATATCCCGGGGTTAACCTCCTTTTTTCTTTTATCCAGATGCCCTGCTCAATATTTGGCGCATATCTCGCAAAATCCACGTGAACAACCGCCACCCCATGATTTCCGGCTTCTGGCCATCGGGATAAGCTCACCCTTACTCTATAAATAACACTCAGAGGGTAACCCTAAATTCGTCACCACACCACAACTTCCCCTTTCTCTCCTTACTCCTCGCTTCCTCGCAGCACCGCCGCCAGGGGCTCGCGCACATCATCAAAGCGAAATTGCTTCCAGCCGCGCTCGCCCTCAAGCCGTCCCGCGCCGCCGCCAAGTTCCGCCATCACACCTTCATTCCTCTCGCCAAGAATCGTGAAGGGGCATTCGAGCCACGCCGCCCAACACCGTCGCTTCCAAACCTCAATCTCTTCAGTAAGCCTCTTATATCTGCCTAACTTATCCTTGCAATTTTTCCAATTTCAACCAGGATCGAATCTAGGTCAACCCGCGAACCACTCTTCTGATTACATCAAATTAGATCGATTCGACATCCACCAACTCTTTTAACCGCCTGCTATATAGTCGCAACTCATCCCCTACCAATATTAACCATCAAAACTCCTGTAGGATCGCTCGCAAACTTTCCCATCTAGATCCGTTCCTCCTCGATTTTCCGCTCTCTGCATTAACACCCGGAAAATCCTCTTTTTCCAGCTACTTTACTTGCAATAGATACATGGGCAACCACCCATCGACCCCAAATGCCTTTCCATACGTAAGTTACCTATAATTTCCACAGTTGCATTCAACACCCGGATACTTTTATAATTTCCGCTCCATAGCATGATACCCGGATAATTCTCAGCTTCATACTTTCTTGACACCTTACACTCGGATACTTCAACACTCCCGGGTCTTATTTCATACGCCTATTTTCTTTTGCTTTGCAGGTTGATCCCATGGCTCCCAAACGACAAGGAAAACAACCGACTCAGGCGAGAAATACCCAAACCATATCCGCCAACTGGGGACGTTCCACAACTACGAAAGCCAAGTTGGAGGAGCTAGCCGAATTAGGAACTCTCCCTTCTTAGAAGGACATTCACTGGAGGGCGCCGGGCAACGAGGCCCGACCCACACCCACAGACAGCGAGGTAATCTGCTTCGTAGAGCACGTGACCCGGGGGTTCCGTCCTCCGGGTCACCCTTTCTTTAGGGAGGTCTTAGATCACTATGGACTCCGAATGTTCGACATAGGGCCTAACTCTATGTTAAACATCACCCACTTCATCGTTCTCTCTAAGTCGTACTTGTGCATGCCGCCGAGTTTAACTCTCTTCGTTGAGTTATTCCAATGCAAGCCATGCCGTGAAAGCGGCGACGGAGCGCTCCTAACCTGTGGCGGGGTATCCATCCAGCGCCGCAGGAATTCTCTGATGCCAGCCCTCAACCTACACTCCCACGTCAAACACTGGCAACTGTCCTTCTTTTATTGCTGCGACACTTCCCCTGACAGTGAAAAGAAGCTGCCGGGTTACTCAGAGACTCCCCTCGAGCCCTCCGAGTCTTTCAGTGCCTTTGCATCAGATTCGGACAGGGAGACAATCCTTCCCTTGCTAACCAAGATAGCCATTCTCTCAGCCCAAGGCCTCCTCGGGCTCAATTTAATAAAAACATGGGTTGATTTCCGGATCCAACCCAACTCCGTTCGCACCAAACTGATGTGCGAGTACTCGGGGCACACCACAGATACGCTCCGATACTCCACCAAAAGCTTCGCAGCCGGCGATACTAACAAGACCATCAAGGGCTTCTTAACGGAGAAGCTGGAGGTGATAAAGGGCATCACCGGGTTACCCCTGTTTACTCGGGACAACCCGGCTCCAGCGGTAATACCTGATATCCATAACTTACTTCCGTATCTTGACTCGATACAGCTTCTAACCCTTAGTCTCATTCCTTTGTCTTAGGCTGATGACCCTTTCTGGAGAGTTGAACCCTTCCCCCCTTCCAGAGACCCGGAAGACGAGGACGAGCCGGCTGATGGTAGTGAAGGTATTTGCACAAGATCTGTATATTTTTACCTGTATTACTTCCCTTTCGTTTATCTTTTCTCCAACTAACACACACCCGATTCGCAGGACTGGAGGACGAAGGTGAGGCCAACGAGGATGACCCGGAGGCAACTGAATCAGACCAAGAAACAACAGTCGGAGCCAAAAGGAAAACCAGAGGAGCCGTGTCCAAGGTTCCTTTTTCCTCGTTATCCTCTGAACCTTACTCCTTTGACGCCATGCGTCGACTTAACCATCAATTATCAAATTCGTCGTGCTTGAAGGACTCCTCCCCAGCCAAACGCAGAGTAACTCGGAGCTCCCCGGGTGAAGATCCCCTTAACCCGGGCATCTCTATTTCCTCGGTTCCTCGTGGCGGCGCTCCTCCGCCTCGTCCTTCCGACTCTCCTCAACGCCACCCTTCTCCTAACCATCCACGTGCCGGGCAATTCCGGGTCCCGTTGGTAGTTCCCGTGGCGACCTCATCTGCTTCCAGCGGCGAGCTCCCGCCTGATTATACCGTGAACGCCGGGTAAGTTTACGCTACATGATTTCCTTTTATGCTTAACAAGTTTCCACTCAAGCCACCATCATCACTAATAACCGCTTTTTCTCATCTTTCTTTTAGCGCTCAAGCCGTCGTCAGTGACCCGGAAAATATAGAAGCAGATAACCATCAGGCGGAGAAACCGACTGACCATGCGGACGCCGCGACTGGCGATGATACAGCGAATAACCAGGAACAAGGCCCTCTGAACAACCCACTTCCCCGAGCTGCCGGATCTCCTTCCTCATCGGAACCAGTAGACGAGGAGATCGAAGTTCTAGATACAAGGATGAGTTCTCCCAACCCGGCCACCCAAACTGTCCGGGTCTCAACTCCAAGGGCGGGGAGAGCCCCCCCACCAAACGACCAAGCTGCCGGCTCTTCCGGTGCTCGATCCGAGGAACTGACCTTTACCCAGATGCTAGAAACCCTTCGCACTTTAAGGTCTAATGAAGAGAACATCTTGGGAGCTTTGATAGCCAAACACGAGGTAAATCCGACTAATATTGCTTATACCTTTATCCAGTCCCCAAGTTCCGAGTGAATTGATTCATAATTTACTTGGGACTTTATTATACAAGCGACTGATAACTTATCCCTCTACCCAACTGATCCTTTGTTTGCATGCGTGCAGGCTTTCGTAACTCAATCGGAGGAAAAACTGGCGGGCGCCACCAAGCTCATCGAAAAGGAGGTAGCTTTACGTGAGGCGGCCGAGGCCGAGTCTAGGAGGAATAAGTTGATAATGAGAAAATATAGGAAAAGGGCTCACCGAGCAGAAGATGACCTAACAAGCCTTTCCGTCCAAATATCGGACACATATCGTGCTTTACTTGGTACGTTTCCTCCTCCGGTTTATCTTTTTGATAGATAGCAACAGTTTCCCGACTTATGTCTCCATTTCCTCAGGCCCGGACGAAACCATGCCGGAAGAGGATGACATAGCCAAGCTGAAAACCATGAATAGCGCTATCCGGCAACTATGTGCCGGAACCAGATGGATCCTTGATGAGTTGCGGTGGCCGGGCAGAGGACATATTGATCTGAAGAGGATGCTGGACGCCTTATCCACTGTTCCCGAGTGGATTCGGCACTGGAAGCGCTCGTCTTGCCGGGTTGGAGTGACCCGGGGGCTTGCACTTGCCAAAGCTTATCTCCCCAAGCTCGAGCTAGCGAGGATTATGGGCGGCTTCCCAGAGTTCAAGCTTGACGGATCCAAGTTTTCAGTAAAGGATTTTCAGGCCGTCCAGAAGGAGGTCCGTTACCCGGCCAGCGTAATTGCTGATGAACTGGACGTGAATATACTTGTTCCAGCATATGATTCTGCCGGTAAAGTAATTAAGTCGGATCTTCCTGAGCCGTATGACATGCTGGCTCGGTGGAAGGAGGAAGCTGCTGCGATAAGGGCGGAGGCTGCCAAGAAGCAAGCTGAAGCCGGCTCTGCTCCTGCTACCTCAACACCAGTCGCTCCGCCTCCTGTAGGGGCTGGTACTGCTGACCCGGGTGCTGCTGCTACCACCAATGATGGCAAGGGTAAGGCCAAGATGAACGCTGAGTGATATATGGTTTCTAATGCCTCTTCTTAAGCGCTAGTCGGTCAACATACTTTGTGAAACAGTTATATTTTGGGTGGTGCACCTGTGCACCTTTGATATTTTTTCACCAGGATTTTTGTAATGCACGCTAAGGCCTTGATATACTCGATGCCTGTTCCGGCCTTTTTAAGTTTATCCGTTGTCAAGCTCATCTGTTCTCGATATCTGGTTTTATTTATTGTTCCTTTTGTGAAAACTCAGTTTCCGGGTTTCATGGGTATTGACAAGCGGATTTTGCTTCGAAGTCCCCAAGTCCCCAAGACTCGGATATTTGGGTTTTTGCAATTATACAAGTAAGCCACTTTTTCTCTTTTCAAGGTTTCAAGCCACCGAGCCCGGATCGCCGAGTCTAGGACACTTGATCTTGAAAAGGGAACAAACTGCCTACTGCTAATTTCACAAAGATCCCTGAGTTGTTTCACATAGGTTTTGAAGTTATGCTTAATAGTCGTTGAGTTTCCAGCTATTCAGCCTTGTACTCTGCATAACTTGTGGTTTAGATGACCCTTTTGACTATCTTGTACTGTAAGCCGGCTTTCGCGTGGATACCATGTTGTTACATCCATACGAAGACGTAGCCAGCCAATCCCCGTCGGGTTTCATGACTAACTGCCATCGTAAGCGAACAAATCATGCCACTTTAATGCGAGTCACATCGAGCTTAAGTAAGAATAGCCAAGAAATTTGGACTTCTTTGTCCGGTTATAAGATTGTAGCTGTACTCGTTTGCAAGTAATCGGCCCTTATAACTCATAGGCATCGTGGCCGGGTCTTTGAGTTTGTAACTGTGCTATTCAAGCGACCAGCCCCCAAGACCTAGATATACGCATCGCACTGAGAGTACATAACCTGATAACAACCATCTCTTTTCTTGATAACCATCTCTTTACTTGATATGAAAAATCTAGGTCAGCAAGCCGCCTCATTAAAAACCCGTCCAGTCCCCAAAGGTACCCTGGATAGGAAAAGAGTACGTCTGAAAACCTGCTGCCTATTACATCGTGCAATTCCACTTGCCAATATAGTCTTTACTAAGTATAATATGGACGTAGCTGAGCCACGTTCCATGGTCTATCTCTTTCTTGCATAGATGAAGTGGTGTGTGCGGTGTCGTTGACTGTAGCCGACTCTTCCCTTGCATCTATCAAGTAATATGATCCGTTATGCAGATTCCGGCTTATGATAAATGGTCCTTCCCATGGTGGTGATAATTTCTGTTTTCCTTCGCTTGACTGTACCAGGCGCAGAACCAAGTCTCCTTCCTCGAATACCCGGGTTTTCACGCGCCGGCTATGATACCTCCGTAGATCTTGCTGATATATGGCTGATCTTTCCAGTGCTTGTTCTCTTTGCTCTTCTAACATATCTACGGCGTCCTGCCGGGTTTTTTCGTTCTCTATTTCGACGTAAGCTGATACTCGCGGTGAATCGTGAATAATGTCACTCGGTAACACTGCTTCCGCACCGTAGACCATGAAGAAGGGTGTCATCTGAGTTGATCTGTTAGGTGTAGTGTTGATACCCCAAACCACAGAAGGAAGTTCTTCGACCCATGCACCAGCAGCCCTGACACAGGGAACTCGCAATCGTGGTTTTAATCCGCGAAGCAATTCTTGGTTTGCCCTCTCCACTTGTCCATTGGCCTGCGGATGAGCCACCGATGCAACATCGAGCCGGATTCCATTGTTGCCACAGAACTTCTCCATCTCACCAAGGGACATGTTGGTTCCATTGTCGGTAATTATGCTGTGGGGATACCCGAACCGGTAGATAATCCTTTTCAGGAACTTGACTGCTGTAGCTGCTTCGCAATTAGTAACTGGCATAACCTCAACCCACTTGGTAAACTTATCAATAGCCACCAAAAGATGTGTCTTCTTGCATGGTGACATATGAAAGGGGCCAACCATGTCCATACCCCAGACAGCAAACGTCCAAGTTAATGGGATAGTCCGCAACTCCATAGCCGGCACATGGGTTTGGCGAGCGTACCTTTGACATCCGTCACACCTTGCTACCAATCGTTTCGCATCCGCTAGGGCCGTGAGCCACAAAAACCCGTGTCGATAAGCTTTAGCCACAAGGGACCTTGTGGACGCATGATGTCCACAGTCGCCTTCATGGATTTCCTTGAGAATCTGTCTGCCTTCTTCCGGCGCTACGCAGCGCAAAAAGACTCCTGTTGCGCTTCTCTTGTACAATTCCCCATTGATGATAGAATATCCCTTTGCTCGCCTCAAAATTTGCCTTGCTAATACCTCCTGTTGTGGTAACTCGCCTCGTGACAGGTAGGCCAAAAACGGTTCTGTCCACTCGGGAATAGTACGTACAGTGGCCACGAATCCTGAATCCGGGTCTTGATTTGCCAATTCCTCCTCTGACTCGATTTTAACTGATGGTCGCCATAATTCGTCCAGGAAAACGTTAGGCGGAACCGGCTCTCTGCGCGAGCCGAGTCTGGCGAGGGCGTCGGCTGCCTCATTCTTTCTTCTGTCTATATGCTCCACCTCATACCCGGAAAAACATCCTGCAACCCTATCAACTTCCCTGCGGTATGCTGCCATAGTTGCGTCCTTTCTATCCCACGTTCCTGACACCTGCTGTACCACAAGGTCCGAATCTCCGAAGCATCGTATCCTCTTGATGTTCATCTCTTTGGCTACCTTTAAGCCATGCAATAGGGCCTCATACTCGGCCACGTTGTTGGAACAGTCGAAGTGAATTTGTAGTACGTAACTCAATTTGTCTCCTTTGGGTGATGTTAGCACCACCCCAGCTCCTGATCCCTCGTACTGCTTTGATCCATCGAAGTGCATGATCCATGACTCGGAATTTGGAACCGTTGTAGTCATGCCTGTATGTGTCCAGTCGTTAACGAAATCAATTAAAGCTTGAGATTTGATTGCTGACCTGGGTTCGTAGTTGATGTGATAATCCCCCATCTCTATCGCCCATTTGGCTATTCTTCCCGTCGCGTCCGAGTTTCTGATGATATCCGACATTGGTATTGAACTAACCACTGTTATGGGATGTTCTTGGAAATACGGCTTCAGCTTCCGGCTGGCCATAAAGACCCCGAACACCAACTTTTGCCAATGTGGATAGCGCTGCTTTGCTTCTGATAATACCTCGCTAACGTAATAAACCGGCCTCTGAACCGGGTATCCTTTCCCATCCTCTTGGCGTTCCACAACAACTACTGCGCTGACGGCTCGGGGGCCAGCTGCCACATATAGTAACATAGGCTCTTTAGGACCCGGCGCCGCTAGTACTGGTGCTTCAGATAACTGCTTCTTTAGTGCCTCAAATGCCTCGTCCGCCTCTTGATCCCATACGAACTTATCTGATTTCCGCAAGAGCCGGTACAAGGGTATTGCTTTTTCTCCGAGTCTGGATATGAATCGGCTCAAGGCTGCTACGCAGCCCATGAGCTTTTGAACATGCTTCAAATTTTCCGGTTTTTTCAGACTCTGGATGGCCTTGATTTTATCCGGGTTTGCCTCGATTCCTCTCTCGGAAACTATGAAGCCGAGCAATTTCCCAGCTGGAACTCCAAACACGCACTTTGTCGGGTTAAGCTTCATCTGGTACCTCCTCAAGTTTTTGAACGTCTCCTTTAGATCATCGATAAATGTCTCCGCCTTCCTGGTCTTGATGACCACATCATCCACATAGGCATGGACGTTACGTCCGATTTGGTCCTCGAAGCACTTTTGAATACACCGTTGGTAAGTTGCGCCAGCGTTCTTCAACCCAAACGTCATAGTTTTATAACAAAAGGCCCCAAAAGGGGTTATGAATGATGTTTTCTCCCAATCTTCCCTTTTGAGCTTAATCTGATGATACCCGGAATATGCGTCCAGGAAGCATAACAGATCGCTTCCAGCTACTGCGTCTATAATCTGATCTATCCTTGGTAGCGCGAACGGATCCTTTGGGCAATGTTTGTTGAGACTCGTAAAATCAATGCACATCCTCCACTCATTGGTCTTTTTCATCACTAGAACCGGGTTAGCCAACCAATCCGGGTGAAATACTTCCATGATAAAGCCGGCTGCCAATAGCCGAGCGATCTCTTCGCCTATAGCCTTCCTTCTTTCCTCATTCATTTTCCTCAAACCTTGCTTCACGGGCCTGGACTTGGGGTCCACATGCAAACTGTGCTCAGCCAGTTCTGTAGGGATACCCGGCATGTCGCTAGGTGTCCAGGCAAACACATCTGCATTCGAACGAATAAACTCCACGAGCGCTTCCTCCTGCTCTTTTCCCAAGTTAGACCCTATGGTAAACTGTTTAGTGGAATCCCCTTCGACAAAATCTATCTTCTTGGTGTCTTGCGCTGCCTTGAATTTTGCTCTCTCATCCTCGGTATTCGGCTTTTTCAAGGTTGTTCTATCGTCCGGATTTACTTGAGACCGGTAATATTCGAGTTCTTCCTTTCTGCATGCTTGCTCGGCCATAACCGAATCCCCTTCGTCGCACTCGGCCGCTATATCCCGGTTCCCATGTATAGTGATGGTCCGTTTAGGACCCGGGATTTTCAGCTGCAAATACACGTAGCACGGCCTAGCCATGAATTGGGCGTAAGCCGGCCTCCCAAACAGCGCGTGGTAAGGACTGCGCAATTTGACCACCTCGAACGTGAGCCACTCAACTCGATAATTATCCGTCGATTCTCCAAAAGCAACTTCCAAGGTGATCCTTCCCTCGGGGCTCGCCGAGTGACCGTGCCGATGAAGATGTTGATCCGGCCGATCGTTATGACGGATCCGGTTTCGAGGTGATCCGACTCCGGCCCCCAGCCGGAATCGTCCACCATCTTTTCTCCTTCGTGGTCGATGCAGATTTCGCCGATGACAAGATTCTCCATGCCCTTCCGAGCTTCTCCCGTGATGTAAACACCTTTGGACGCAGGCCCCACGGTGGGCGCCAACTGTCGTGGGATAATCACGGCAGATGTTACCTGGGGTAACTGATCCTGGGGCAAGACGACACAGGCGTTTGGGAGAGGGTTTAGCTCAGAGGAAAACATGATGCAATTCGATCTGGCAGCCGGCAATCAAAGTCGCCGAGTCTCCGATCTTTATATAATAACTCAACTCTGGGATTACACTCGATGCTTGATATCACACGATATTGCTAGGGTTCTTAGATCTCTATCTAAAACTAGACCTGGGAGTCGGTTTATAAAGCACCCGTACCCCCGGCTTATTCCCCAAGGCGCACCCTGGTTCCTACCCGGATACGGCACACAAACCCTAACTTTCCTTTACAACAACCCACAACCCGGGTCACCGGGCCTACAAACTTGGGCCTTCACAGGTTTCCTTATCCTTAGCCGGATCCTGCGCAGTGTCCTTTGGGCCGGGTTATTCCTTGATGTATGGCCTACCGGGTTATCGTCCCCCCGTCAAGGAGGCTAGGGTTAGGGTTGGTCTCGGGGAGTAGATAAGGAAGGGGGAAGGGAGCGGGTGGAGAGGAGGTGCGGTGGTGGTTTCCTTCCTGCGTCACTGATGTCGACATCAGTGTACGGAGGAGGGAGAAGGAGGCTTGGGTCGTAGGTGCTGGGCCGGCCCAGTGTGGCTGGCCTGGCTGCCTCCCCCTTTTCTTTAATTTCTTTTTATTCTTTTTTTTTGTAGAAAAGAAAGAGAAGGAAAAAAGAAGGGGTTTTGGGATCCAACATTTATGGTGATAACTTGTATGAGTTCCTTATTGAAAATGCCCAGTTGCACCAACTTTTGTTTTTTCAAAATTTTAAATATTTGTTGCTGTTTGAAATTTAAATGAATTTGCTTGAATTTTCCAAAAATGGTTTGAATCAAAGTGCAATGCAAATGATGCATGATGCAATGTCATGCAAAAAAAACAAGCAATTCTATTTGAGGGAAACCCCCGGGTGTTACAGTTTGTGGCACTGGCAGGACGGGCCCACGGCGCGGAACGACTCGTTCGACGCCCCCACGGGAGCCCCTAGGAGGCGGGGTTGGGTTGGGTTTGCCGAACGGGAAGGGGCGTCCAGACAGGAAGGCACAATGGGGCGCACGACTGGGCACGCTCGGGGACCGTCCGGACGGAAAGACGCTTGGGAGCGGCCTTTGGGGATGCAAGTGGAGATGCTTTGAACCAAGATGCAAGAAGCCATGTGCGGAATGACCGAACCCCTAGCTATGTGTTATTCCATATATTTGACTTTACCTTCTTAACAGCCGAGACCCTACCGTAGAACAAGTACTAGTAATCGTGCACATACAATGCACGTGTATCCTTACAAAGAAATTTCATCGTAACTCTTAGTTAGTGCGCAATATTTAAGCCCAATTAACTAAAAAGTACAATGAAGCACTTAATATAAGCAATAGTCTTGGTTACCGAGTGTATTTAAGTTAAAGAGTACGTTAGTCTTGGTTATGTAGTTGAATCATAGACCAGCGTGGAAAGAAAAAAACAATAGCATAGCATGTGTTTGCCATGTCGTTATTCGCTACATATACATATATGTTCATATTGTTTTTTATCAAATCTACGATAGCTATGACGCATATTTTTGCAGCTCCAAAGTAACAATGAAGATAACAAAAACCAAAGCAATATTTAAACACGTAGAGAAGCGGTGAGAAGCCTGTTAACAAAGAAGTTGTGTGAGAAGTTTCAAATGCCTTATAACTGCACCTAGATAGGCGCGTTAAGAAAATTTGAACTTGCACATACAAAAATATGTGTTGCAACAAAATTAAGAAAAATTAGACATCAAGCAAGGGTTTATTTTTCCATTGGGCATAAGCTTCTGCAGTTTTTACCTAGTCACGCTCCCAGACTATCGTCTTGCATCTATCCTTGATTCCCTCCATATCAAGACAATACTTTGTTGTTTTCCTTCATTTCTTCTTGACATTCACCGAGCTCTACCGCTATTTTCTTGGATCTCAAGATGTCGGCTGCTCTAACTCATCCAAATACCTCACACACTTCAGCACCGTTTTCCTGAAAAAACAATTCTAAAGTTCAAGAGAAGTGTTTCCTGTTTCCTGATAGTTCAAGAGAAGAATTGTTACTTAAAAATTTAAACCAATCAATTCTAAAGTGAGTGGACCAGGGAAGTAGCATGCTCATAGTGACCAACTAATTGCTAAAAGCAACACAAGAAAAGCAAGAAAGTTGATAGTTAAATGTTAATAAAGTTGAAATCTGATCGAGGTCAGAGTGAAGACTAATATTTGGGACAAGGCTCAGATATAAATAACACATGCCAACATATTTCATGTGAGCCATTCTTTAATGAAGCAGATATCCCACCTAGCGTAGACATATATTACATCGTGTACTCCAAATTAATATCCTTTTTTGCAGGGGAACATGACATTCCTAACAAAATTGGCATTCCCTTTAATATCCCCACATAACGCAAATAGAGATAAGACACGTATTAGTGTTTAATATAGAATGGCAAGCATCAGAATAATTGTAATTGAGTATTCTGTCTTCATCACATATCTTCCAACCTTGTTCATGTATTCTGTCTTCATCGATTTTACCATACCAGCAAGTAGTATGACAAAAAGCGCTAGAAGAGACCATGGTAAGAAAGGCAATAAAGCTACACTTATGGATGAATATCCCACGGAAAAGATCTACGGGCTTAGGTATCTTCACGCAATTAGTCTTCACTGGGTCCATCCCCTGACTTTCTCCAGCCGATTCCGTAAATTTCTTTGTAAATATTTTCCGCAGGTGTAGCATCACTCTAAGAAAGGGGAGCTTAAGGGCCTACAATCCAGGACGCTTGCAGAGGCACGAAAAAGTCAAATCCTGCCCATCCGGTAGCGCCCGATGCTAGGGGTGGTATTTTCTCTGTGATTTCGACGGGACCGACTTTTATTTATGCAGCGATGCTAGAAAAAAGCCGGATCATGTGATAACGTCAAAACAATTGGGATTGTTTCCTTAGCGCCTCTACCTTAGCCGATGCGTTGTACATGCCAACATGCCGTAAGCCTGCATTAGTTCCGCCAAAAAAAAATTAAAGACCTAAAAGCAAATCTCTACCTAATAATAAAAGCGTTAAGGCTTCCTTGGTTGGTTACTTGGTCGGTCGGTCCGCCATTAAAACTACCCCCAAAGTTGACAAAAATTACCCACCCTGCCACAAGTAATCTTTACCTATATATATATAATAATAAAATATATAATAATAAAAGCGTTAAGTCTTCCTTCGTTGGTTGCTTGGTCGGTCGGTCCGTCACGCTGCCCACGCTTTCACCGAGTCGAGAAGGAACAGGATTTCTGGTTTGAACGAGTCCTGGTTTGAGCTGATTTACGATTCCTGATCTACGTCTACTAATAAATGCGCAGGAAGCACAGACCGTCATGATCAAATTCCACGTGAACGTCTCTTAAGCACGGCTCGAGAGCATAGTCGGTCACACATCCTTCATAGGCCACGCCAGTTCTGGATACTTCTCCGCTGCCGCCTAATCGCCGATCGAGGAACATGATAAGAGAGATCCATGTCAGCGTCATTGTCGACGAGATAGCGATCAGTGCTGCCTCCATGGTCGCTCGGCTCAGCCCCGACATACACAACGCTCTCCACGTCTATGGTCACCGTTTCCATTACTCGAAGAACATGGGAGCTCAATGACCCTAGGTGGACGACTGCAGCCTAGCTGCTTTTAATTTTGCATGGTTCAGGCTCCACGGCTGACCACGAGAATCGTCATCCGTTGTTTCCAACTCCGCTTTTAATTTTGAATGGTTATCTTGCTCGATCCACAATGGAATACGCTGTCATCTCTTTGTCAGATCGAACTCCAGCGGCGGGCGCGCATCCGATCCTTTACTATTTATTTTTCCTTTGGGCCAGACTCTGCGGCTCTCCCTGATCTGTTTTTTCAGGGGCGATGGATAGATCAGCTTCGGCTGCTTTGGATCGAATCGTGCCGGGCTTGCGGAATTGACGTCTTACTCTGGTTCGAGGATTGAGGCAATGGCTACATCGATGGAATTCTGTGTTTCAGAATAAATTGCAAATAGGAGTTCGGCTACTTCCATAGACAGAGGCGTGCATGCCTCCAAGAAAACATCTCTCTGTCGATGGACCTCCAGCAGGACACTCTTCCAACTCCATCGGTTTACATGGTACGCGTCAAAGATCAATGTCCATTGGGGGACCTAGAACGAGCGAGGACGCTAAGGAGCACACCCTATGGGCAGAGAAGGATTTGGATGACATTCATACTGGCTATGGTGACTCGTGACTTGCCTTAGATAGCCGTTTGTTTCTTCTTGATGTCCAAATACTAGCTTCTCCTTTGATAGGCTCTGGTCCCAGGTTGTATTTTTTTTTTTAGGTGAGTTCTCGATGTTGCAGCTCTCATCTTCTGAATCGCCAAGATAGCACATAGAAGGTAATATTAAGAATTAACTAATAATTATAAAAGATTACAAGGTTTGTCTCTGCTGGAAGCAGGTTATAATCACACATGTCGTTCTGTGCTTTTCCACTTTCTTGCACATTATTTTCTGGAATTAGTTTGAGCAGTTGGCAGTTGCGGTTTGCTTTGCAAGAGTTGTGGTTGTCCTGAGATTTAATCATCTATTGTTAAACCGTTGTACTGCAAGTAGAGGAAGGATGGATGAGAAAAAAAATCAGAATCATCGAATGGACCAAATAATCTAGAGCATGGCCACATGTATAATTTCTCTTGAATTATTAATTGTCTATCCATGTAGAAAATGCGCATGTGGTAACACAATTTACTTCCCTCTACTGCAAATTCCTCAAAAACATGGCCTGCTCAAAAGGTATGTTGCTTTCATACTTAATTGACTAAATGTATAATATCTCTTGATTATTAGATCCAAGTTTGGTTAGGCTGTGACTGAAACAATAATTGCATCATATACCTATAAATAAAATTCATGATGTTGGTTCTTATGTATCTCTGCCTTCAGTATATTGTAAGTGCAGTTTCCAATCTTGCTTCCGCTTCCGGTATCCTTTTTGTATATATGCTTCCGATACCATTACGTACTTTCTATCTCGTAGGTCATGTTAAACTATGTAATACGTTTTGTAATAGGCTTAGTCTCTCCTCTATACCCCTGCACGTATTGTATCCGAACTCTGTAAGGCTTGGCCGCGGTATGTGTTAGGCCCTATATTTAACACGCAACCGAGGGGAGACGAACCCACTCGTTAAACCCTAAAACTTCAACATGGTATCAGAGCAGCTCTTCCTCGACATCTAGCTGCCGTGACATCCGCCGCCGCCGCCGCCGCCGCCGCCACAACAAAACCTACAATGACAAAAGCCAAAACCCCCGATCGTGAAGCGAAGCCTTTCCGATCCGAAGCCAAATCCCGACGAGTTGCTGTCCCTCGACGCTTCCGTCCTCGACAACCAAGTACGACAACCAAGCTCTGAAGCCCAACGCGTGCTGTCCTCTGACGCGCCCGTCTCGCAGATTCAAGTCCGACAAGCAAGCTCGACAATCAAGCCCTGAAGCCTGACGTGTGCTGTCCCCTGACGCGCCCGTCTTGCAGATCCCGACAACAGAAAAACCTGACGCCGACAATCTTGCATCTGATCGTGATCTGTGCTGTTCTTTGCATCTGATTGTGATCCGTGCTGCTCCCTGACAAGCAAACCAAAGCCCAGATTGCTCTCTTGTACTTCCGCTGCAATGTCGAGTGCAACCCTAGCTGCGTCCCTTGGATCACCCCCGAATCGCCACGCATCGAAAACCTACGACGAAATACTGGTTCTGCGTCTGCAAGCCCTGGTCCTGCGTCATCGCCAGGATTCCTGTCCCCCTCCGTCCAGCATGGATCTTCTGCGGCAGATGCTGGTGGGGGCAAAGCTGTGCCAGATTTTGAGGAAGCAAATTCAAGTGATGAGGAAAATGAAAATTCTGGAAATTCTTCGGATAGTTCTGTACCACCAGCACCATCTCCTCCTGGTGTGCGCACAAGATTACAGAAAGGTATTCGTCATCCTAAGAAAATTACTGATGGTACTGTAAGATGGTGTATGTTGTCTTCTACAGGTGAACCTAATACTTTGACTAAGGCTCTCAATGATTCTTGTTGGCGTAATGCTATGGAGGAGGAATATAAAGCATTGATTGATAATAGAACCTGGCATCTTGTTCCACCAAGCAATGAAAAAAATTTGATTGATTGCAAATGGGTGTATCGTATAAAGAAGAAAGCAGATGGCACAATTGACAGGTACAAGGCACGTTTGGTTGCTAAAGGATTTAAGCAACGTTATGGTATTGATTATGAGAACACTTTTAGTCCTGTGGTCAAAATTGCTACTATTAGAGTTGTCTTGTCTATCTCTATATCTCGTGGATGGAATCTCAGGCAGTTAGATGTTAAGAACGCGTTTCTTCATGGTGTTCTGGAAGAGGATGTGTACATGAAGCAACCACCAGGTTTTGAGGACACTCATCATCCACATTACATTTGCAAACTTGATAAAGCATTATATGGATTAAAACAGGCACCCCGAGCTTGGTATTCCAGGTTGAGTACCAAACTAGTTGAACTTGGTTTTACATCATCAAAGGCAGACACTTCATTATTTCTCTTCAACAGCTCAGGTATCATCATGTTTGTTCTAGTTTATGTTGATGATATCATAGTTACTGGATCATCTGATCATGTTATTGTTGCCCTTCTTCGAGATCTTAGTGAGAATTTTGCTATAAAAGATTTGGGTGAGTTACATTATTTTCTTGGTATTGAAGTCAAGAAAACACAGGATGGTTTGCTCTTGACACAAGAAAAATATGCAAATGAGATTCTTAGCAAAGCTGGCATGCAGGACTGTAAGCCAGCTCCTACACCATTATCTTCTACAGAACAGCTGTCTCTTACAAAGGGTACACTTCTTGGTCCTGATGATAGTACACAATATAGAAGTCTTGTTGGAGCATTGCAGTATCTTACTTTGACACGTCCTGATCTATCTTTTTCTGTGAATAAAGTCTGTCAATATCTTCATGCTCCAACCACAGAACATTGGACAGCAGCCAAAAGAATTCTCAGATATGTGAAAGATACAGCAAGGCTTGGGATTACTTTTGTTAAATCATCGTCCACTTTTCTGAGTGCTTTTTCAGATGCAGATTGGGCAGGCTGTCTTGATGATAGACGTTCCACAGGTGGCTTTGCTATATTTGTGGGACCCAACTTGGTCTCTTGGAGTGCTAGGAAACAAGCCACTGTATCTCGATCCAGTACAGAAGCTGAATACAAAGCTCTAGCTAATGCCACTGCTGAATTGATTTGGGTTGAAGCACTGCTTAATGAGCTTGGAGTGAAGCTACAGGAGAAACCGAGTCTTTGGTGTGATAATTTGGGTGCTACATATTTGTCTGCAAATCCAGTATTTCATGCACGCACCAAACACATTGACATTGATTTTCACTTTGTCAGAGAAAGGGTTGCTAATGACAGTCTAGCTATTCAGTTCATATCAAGTGAAGATCAAGTTGCTGATGGATTCACTAAAGCCCTTCCAGTCAAGAAACTTGATGAGTTCAAACGTAATCTCAACCTTTCACAAGGTTTAGATTAAGGGAGGGTGTTAAACTATGTAATACGTTTTGTAATAGGCTTAGTCTCTCCTCTATACCCCTGCACGTATTGTATCCGAACTCTGTAAGGCTTGGCCGCCGTATGTATTAGGCCCTATATTTAACACGCAATCGAGGGGAGACGAACCCACTCGTTAAACCCTAAAACTTCAACAGGTCATGCAATAAAAATCTCTATCTAGAATACTTTAAGCACACTATTCTTTTCTTGGAGGTCATACATAAGTGCCATGTCATGGCATCAAAATATTTATACTATTTTGTGATGCAAATATATCATATTTTGCGGGTGCTACTGTGCCTCACGTGAAGTTTATCAAGTGATATTTCTGGGAGAAAATTGTCAGGATTTGATTTACTAGATTTTATAAAATTTCTTCTCTATACATTGTATTTTCTTGAGATTAAATAAGAAGATAAATTTATTAGCTGAATGGAAATAGATTATTATAATTAATTGCTTTGAGTCAGTAAAAAAACAAGTTGGTAGACGAGTTAACTCCCCCACCCAGAGGCCCGCAAATTTATCTACATTCCTCTCCTCCACCACTCCATGACCTCGAGGAAGGCAAAGGTCTCAACAGAGCGTGGTGAGGCGGCGATGCTAGCCCAAGACTCTGTTGGCACTGGCGCACGTGTGAGTGTCTGGTGGCTCTGCTGAAGCGACGGGCAGACCAGTGGCGACGTACCATGAATTTTTTTGAAACTGCTCGATAGTGGGTTTTTTTCGATATATGAGTTTTATATTACTTAAAGAGTTTTAGCCATTACGCTTGGCCTCTCCATCGGTAGGATGCACATGGGCGACACATATCTTATGTATAAAATTAAAATAAAAGGCATAGTTGCATTTCGGGATGAGAAATTGTAAAGCACCAATGATGGTGGAGGGCCGATCCACAAATTATACTATCACTCATGTTGGGATAAAAACTCTCTGGCGTATCCTCCAGCCGTACACACCTCCGTAAATAGGTCTCGATGCTCCACACTTGCAACGGAGACCACAAACCGAGCGTAGGTGTACTACTCTTACCTCCATGACAGAGGAATTTTTATCATAAAAAACAACACGCTACAGCTATGTCACGAAGAACTTACTTTGTGGGGCTCTGCGATGTAGATTTTCTTCCCGTTGCAACGCACGGGCATGTTCACTAGTTACTAAAAAAAAAACTGATCTTTCTCCTAGGGGAGTGTTGCTTTGCATTTCATAACACTTGCATATCTGAAGCAAGCACCACGAAATGTAAGAGAAAAATGATAGATAAATCTTTCCCTTGGAAATGGTTTACGCAAGAACTGTCGGCATGAATCCATGCAAAACTAATTCACGTTCTCCACCAGATTTTTCGAATGCGCCCACTCCTTCAGAAATAGTTTCTAGCCTTTGATCCTATTAGTCACATTTGACAAGCTAATTAATTATTACACGACATGCATTAGTAAGGCAACCAAGCAATTTTTCAGGTGAAATGATCTCAAATATGCGAAGGCGGCTATCGCCGGCCGAACAGGCGGCATGGGGCGTCTGCTACCCTGAGCCGAGATGGCTAGAGCGGTTTGGGCGCTCCCCTGAGCCGCGGGCACGGCGGCCACGAGGCGGCTGTCGGCGGCGGATCCCGCATCCGAGCGTGTCAGCGGTCTGCATTCCATGCGAACGATTGGTTGGTGACCGGCTGGTATGACGCGTTGACGACGCTTCGAGAGAGGGAAGGTCGATCCTAACGGCGATTCTTCGGTCCGAGGGACGGTGCTCGGACCATGGCGAGAAGGGGTGGCACCGCGTGAGCATGCAAGGATTCGATGGTGTCTCGACTCTCCATGAAGATCCGTTGATGGCTGAGACAGTACGCGAGGAGGATGACGGAGAGAAGACGATACCTGGCCCGCTGGAGGAAAGGTCGTGCGCTTGATCTGCTGAAACGGTTAAGATGAAGATCTATTGCGCATATTGCGGGATCAGCGGCAGGTTCTCTTGCGGGAGCGGGGTGGCACATCATACATCATTGGGTGGCTGTGTAGCGTCAGATTAAGTCACATGAATGGCCCAGATGATCACTCTCGATCCTTTTATATTAGTGGTGATGAAGAACTGAAACTATGATATGACTTGTCAAGTATGAAGAATTGAAACTATGATATGACCTGTGTGGCGTTTTGTAATGATTTAAGTACGCCACTTATGTATGCATCGCCTCTACCTAGCTTAAGGTCATCTCCTTCTCTATTCTATTAGCTTAAGGTCATCTCCTTCTCTATTCTATTGTGTAAGAGCATCTCTAGTAGTCCCCTTAAACCCCCAAAACTGTAAAAGTAACCGCTTTTTTACGGGTTGGAACGAAAAAAAGGCAAAAACTAGACCCCCTAAAACCCTAAAACTGTAAAAAAAAATTACAGAGCGGACCTGGGAAACCCCTACCGGCCTGTACATTCGCAGGTTGGGAGGGCAACCCCTACCCCAACCCGGATTTTGCCCTCCCACGCGCGGGAGGGAAAAATCACCGCGCCCGCCCCGCTCCTCCCCCGCATCCGGCGCCGCCGCCGCCCCCGCCCGGCCCCGCCCCCGCCCGCCGCCGCCGCGCCCCGCCCCGCTCCGCCCTCCCCCGGCCCCGCCGCCCCCTCCCCCGGCCCCGCCCGCCCCCGCGCCGCCCCGCCCCGCCCTCCCCCGGCCCCGCCGCCGCCCCGCCGTCCTCCCCCGCATCCGGCGCCGCCGCGCCCCGCCCCGCCCCGACCTCCTCTTCCTCTGCCCCGCCCCGCCCCGCCCCGCCCCGACCTCCTCGTCCTCCGCCCCGCCCGCCCCTCCACCGGCCGCCCCCGTCCCGCCCCTCCACCGGCCGCCCCCGCCCGCCGCCGGCCGCCCCGCCGCGCCTCCGCCCGCCCCCGCCCCGCCCTCCCCCGACCCGGCCCCGCCCCACCCGCGGCCGCGCCGCCCCCGAGCCGGCCGCCCCCGAGCCCAAGGTAATTTTTTCATTTCGTTTTATTTTTTCATTTTGTTTTTTCATATTTGTTTTACGGTAGATTATTGATTTGATGGTAACTTTGTAGATGAACAACGACGATAGTGTGATGGACTCGATGTCGGAATCGTCGGATTGGTCGACATCCGACGATTCCGACATCGACGAGTTGTTGCAAGATGACGACGTCGAGATGATGAGCCTCCTCATCGACGTGCAGTCGTATGAAGACCGCGTGAAGCTGATGGATCAGACGAGAGGATCGAAGATGGGGAGAGTCACCATCTACCGCAACCGCGCTCTCGGACACCAGCATTTGATGGAAGACTACTTCGACGAGTTCCCTACATACCCTCCTCGTCTCTTCCGTAGAAGGTACCGAATGCGCCGTTCTCTCTTTGTGAAGATTGTGACGGATTGTGAGGCGGCCTCCTCATATTTCAAGCGTCGTAGATCCGCCGCCGGTATCATGGGGTTTAGTGCATACCAAAAGATATCGGCGGCAATGCGGGTACTCGCATATGGCGTACCCGCGGACTACACGGATGAGTATCTTCGCATTGGGCAAGATACAACCACCGAGTCCGTCCGTAGATTTGCTAAGTTGGTCATTGGGTTGTATGGAGAGCAGTATCTTCGAGCACCAAACGAGGAAGATACAAAAAGATTGATGGAAACCAATGAAAAAAGAGGATGGCCGGGGATGCTAGGTAGCCTAGATTGCATGCATTGGACATGGAAAAATTGCCCAAAGGCATGGCACGGCATGTATTGCGGTAAAAGCCGTGATGCTACCATTGTGCTTGAGGCCGTGGCATCGGAGGACACATGGATTTGGCATGCAGATTTTGGGTTGCCCGGAACACTCAATGATATAAATGTGCTCAATAGATCTCCTTTGTTCAAAAGATTAATAACCGGGGATGCTCCAACTTGCAACTACAAAGTCATGGACAATGAATACTCAATGGGGTACTATCTCACCGATGGCATTTATCCTGAATGGGCAACTCTTGTGAAGTCCATCAAAGAGAAAAATGGGGTGCCCTTAACCAAAAAAGAGGCTCATTTCACAAGGGCACAAGAGGCAGCCCGAAAGGATATTGAGAGAGCGTTCGGTGTCTTGCAAGCAAGGTTTGCCATAGTTCGGGGTCCGGCTCGGTTTTGGGACAAGAAAACCTTGGTTGACATCATGAAGTGTTGTGTGATTCTACACAACATGATACTAGAGGATGAGAGGGGGTTAAACTTGCCTTGTTTCTATGACAATGTTGGCACACGTGTGCAACCGGAAAGAAATCCTTCTCGTGTGCAAGCTTTTCTTCAAGCACATCGTGACATTGAAGATGCAGCCACTCATGGTCGGCTCCGTGATGATCTAGTAGAGCACCAGTGGCAGTTGGATGGACAGCGCCGTGGCGCATGATTTATCTTTGTTCTATTTGATTTGAACAATTATTGTTGTGTTGTAAGAATTTGAATGATTATTTTTTTATGTGCTAGCAAGTACTAATTGGTGTTGTAATAATAACTAGAATGATTATTGTTTTATGTGAAATGTGATGATGTTTTGTGATATGTGAAATGATGATATGTGAGGAAAAATGTTATATGCGGATGACAGGTTTAGAGGTTGGGGTTGAGGCAAAGACTAGAACCCTCAAACCCAACCCTTAAAACAGAATATTCCGTTTTAAGGGTTGGGTTTAAGGGTTCTAGTCTTTGCCCCTGTTTTTCAACCCGTAAAAGTGCACAAAAAGTGGCATTCTCAACCCTTAAAACTGCTCTAATGACTTCTAAATATCATGAGTCCGAGGTCATACACCACTTTAGTTATAGGGGGTTCGAAAATCGTGAGATCTGTCTTCCTACCTTAGTTATATACAACAGAAGAATAAAAAAGTGCTCGACTATATACAAATATAACTGGATTCTCGTACGGAACAATTAATAAAACGGTAGTAAACCTGCAATGTGTTGGTCTTGGAAAGCAATTTGGTCCGGAATGAAGAGATGACCATAGATATACATAATCTGGAAAACTCTGCCTACAGGGGTAGCAACACTGATAGGTCCCCCACCTCCCTAATGTAGAGAAACATGTGTAACAACGAACACCATTCCATCGCACTGATATCACTCCCTAATCCTTTCGGAACTGTTTTGAGTAAGCCACGGCCTTTGTATCTCGGGCAGTCTGCTTCCGCCGCCTTGATTGCCCAAGAGCTGTTGGATCAAACAACGGCCCCGACCAAGTTTGTGAAGTTCCCTTCTCGATGGGGACTACAGTACTAAAAGAAGCTTCCTGGTGCTCATATGTAGGTTCCACATGGCGACATGATCCTAGATTACCCATAGCTCCATCCTGGTGCGGGGGAGGAAACTTCTCACTTTTGCTCTTGGCATTTGCATGGGTTATCATGCGGCGCCTCTGCTGTTATTATTGAATAATAATAAATACTAAGCACCATTCACATCAAGCAATGCATCAATTACTAAAAACAAATGATGAAAATTGTCATAGCTTTTAAAGAAAGAGAATGTAATAGGAACATCTGTAATGCCAGTCATATATAACTTTGACTTACATCTAGATTTGCTGGAAGCTCTGCGTTAGCCTCTGGTGCTGGCCCGGCCCTATGAGATCGATCCCGGGTTCGAGTCCGTTTTGCCACCTCTCCTTGGGCCTTTGCAACAGCTCTTAGCCTGAATAATAACAATAAGCACCGCGATGATGATAATACGCAAGATAGAAACATACATCATGAATGGTCCAGTAAAATCAAGTAGACAAATTAATTGATAAATTATACATGGCACAAATATGCAAAATCATTCCAGGCGACCAAGCTAGTTCCCAACAGTAAACACCAACCACAGACTGGAAACAGTAGGAAAGTAGCTGCTTTGGGCAGTTTGCAACCAAACACAGAATAATGTGAGTGAGAAATGATTCCCCCTTTTTTCCAAGGTATAGGATAATATCTTTACTATTAAGGTTGCTGTGGTGGTGATGTCACACTTCACTAAAATTGCATCTAAATTGCCACAGTACTCCTACTCTTTAGCTAACTAAAATGCAGCCTAACTTCTCGCACAGCAGACATCTCTCTTATCCTTCCGTCACAAAAGGAAAGGATAAAACAATCTGTCCTATATTATCTCTACTACCTAAAAAAGCGCAGCGTTCTGTCATCCGTCAACCGAGCGTTTTGCTCGTCCTTCGTCCAACATCAAGTGGGTTTCCCTCGGTTGTTTCCTCGCTTCGTGGCTTTGTCAAAAGTCGTATCATATACGCGACCTTTAATTATCCTAAATCTCGCTCCCGCAAATTTCTCTCACTCCGGTACTACTACTATGCCGTCTCCATCTCCCATCTTGGTCGCGAGTGCTGTTTTCACTTCTAAGATGGCGCCACCACACCAGGACCGCCCTCCAAGATGGCGTCACAGCTCCAGTACCTGCGGCCGCTCACCCCATCTCGCCGTCACCACTGCCGCCTTGAGCAGCACATGCGGCCAGATATCCCCACTTGGGCACGACGCCAACCAAGACAAATCAGGCGCCACCAGCGGCGGCGCATTCGGTGCTGCTGCTGAAGACCACCATAGGGGGGAACAGCGCCGCCAGCCCGGACGCCAAGCTCACCTTCCACATGGACGACCACGAGGACGTCGACAAAGATGGTGAGATCTGCGCTCTGTCCGCCATTTGAATCACTTTGATTTCGATTTTCACTGGTCGTTGACATGTTCGCTTTCCGTCTCCCCACAGTTGGCGCAGCAGCAGCGCGGCGTCCTCTCAGACATGTAGCCGCAATGAGATCGAGGCCGATGTTCTTCCGGGATGGGCAGCCGGAGGAACCTGATGCAGGCTGCCCAGGCACTTCAGGCGCACGACCCTAAGATGCACCTGCAGGCGCCTGGATCACCAACTGCCTACAGGTAACACAACCACCGCTAACTACGACGAACATGCCTCCGGGGAGCATCGCCGCCTGCGATGAACTGCCACCTGCGAGGAACCCCTGCCGCGCTGCTGCACCTGCTCTTGATGGCTGTATGTAGTGTGCCTTAGAATTACAACACCACATTTTCTTCGCGGTGTGTGGAGGACTGCATTTTTGTTTCAGTGTAGTCTAGGCTTCTTAACTGATGTTATTTAGGCACAGATTAGCAATCTAATGAATAGTTGTTATTGTTGGCCACGTTTGGAAAAACAACCTCTGAAGCAGTGCGTCCCATATGCACTTTTCGGTTTGCTTTGATACACAATTTAACTACAGTGTAATTCAATTAAAAGAAGAAAGCATCATGCTTGCTAAGGAGCGTATGTTTAGGCGTGATACTGGTCTCTTGGTACGGCATGTGGTAGGACATGGGTCAGACTCTTCTACTTGTTCGAATTCGAAATTGAACCGGAAAAAGTGCACTGGAGGCAAGTAGACTAATTGATGATCTTGGTCTCGTGGACAAGCTGCAGTACATATGTGCCAATGATACCTTGAAATAACTACTCTTGTTAATCAATTATGTTTGCATCATGTTGTATTGTTATCTGACATAGTTGCTCCACTTTGTAACTTCATAAGTACAATGTCTATTTCAGCAAGTTATTTTTTGGAACAATTTCTCAACGTGATTTTTAGCACAAACTGAAAAAAAAAGCCTTGTCAGTGGCTCATGAGCATATACGTGAGAGATGAACCTTCATACTTGGTGTTTCAAACTATTGCCTTTTGTGCGAAAATGTTGAGGACTTGAGTGGTTGTTTAGTGCTTCCATAATATTACCTGCCTGTTATTTTGTGTAGATAAAAGGCAGATATGCCAATTTGGAAAAAGAAGTCTGTTTTTCATTGACAGATCTTGAATATCTATTAATATTGTGAGATTCAATACATTGCCAATTTGGGAATCCGGAATTAAGTTCTCAATCAGATTTCGCTATATGGCAAATTTGACAGATGAATACATGATGACTTAATTTGCAGATTTATTTTTCTCATACTGTCCCTCTGCTTGACTACTCTGAGTTGACGCATCATCATCTGTTCTTTTACATGAGAACAAATATCATAGGGTATATATACTCATTACCTCTTCTTCTGGTAGGTGCTATTTGCAAAAGCGTGTGCTGAACAGCTCAAAAGGTCCTGCTCTCCGTGTATCGCGTGCTCAGACTTACAAGAGGGAGTATGCAATAGAGACGAGGAAAGTGTAGAAAGGTCAGTGTAACAAAAAACCTCTTGTATCATCATCAAGGCTTGCACATTTTGCCAAAAATATTTGTTTGGTTGAAACTGTAAGTGGTTAGTGCTATGTAAAGATGAATGTTTCATTTTGCTGGCCTCTCATCTGAATCACCTTGGTGGTTCTGACTGAATAACGGCATCACTAATTTGGCATGTGGTAGTATTACTATTGAGCGGATATATCTTTTTTTTTCCTGCACTATACTTCTTAGGGCCCTCTTGGATTAGGGGTGGCAAATTACGGTCCATTGTTTTCCACCCGCCTTGCGCTGTATTTTTAGCGTGACCTCCATAGGTCCGTGAAAATATACGGGGGTATTGCCTAATATACAGTGATCCAAGCAGGATCTTAGAGTCTAGGTGAACCTGTTGTGCGGATTTTTCTATCTACCAAGTGAAAAAATCGGTGTGAAGGTTGTTATGACATATACTAATCAATCTATATATTTATTGTTGCCGCCGTCATAGATTTTAGTCTAATATCTTTCATGATGCTAACTTATTTCCATAACACAAAATCTTTCTTCAGCATGGACTTTCTTCGGCATAGAAGTCATGGTAGGCATAGATTTTAGTCTGATATCTTTCAAGCTGCTAACTTATTACTAATGGCTATAGAAGTCATGATAGGCATAGAGTTGAGGGTGTTTGAACTTTCTTGGGCATAGACATTTACGCAACATCTATTGTACTTTACCACCAGGACATTTATGAGTGGTAAGAATTTTTTTTGGCAACACATCAGTGCCTGCAGGGCAAGCTAGAGAGTCCGCTTCTCATGGAGTTGCTGAAAACTTGCAGCATCTGGGTTTTGTCCGTGAATTAATCTCCGGACAATTGAATTTTCTAGACTAGAAGCCCAACATTGTAATGAAGAGGTGTGTAGAACATGTGAGACCTTGAGATTATATGTACTTTGTTATCGGCATTGTTTGGGTGGGGGTTGATTTGCCAGTGTGGTGAGGGCAAACTACAATATAAGTATTTATTTTGTACTCTCACATACTCCTGTAAGATTCTGAGATGGCTTAGTTAATTTTGATTTTTTTTCTTGGCTATTCAATTCAATACTTTGAATGAAGTGTGACATAAATCTTAACTTTTAGGTTCAAGCCGATAGCACCTCTTTTGAAACAAGTAGGTTGGGTTAGTTTTGATCCTGAATTTTACGTTGAGAGGGAACAAATGTGCTGCTATTTTGTGGAGGCATCAAGGAAGAGCGGGAGTGATCGATGCGTGAGGAGGGGAAGAAATAATCAAGTGTAGAAATTTGTGCATTTTCTGAGTTCCCTTTTTTGAGTTCTCTATGCTCAAGTAAACATTTATAAGACGTCCTCAGTAGAGTGCACTTAATGTTTTTGTAGTAACAATGTTTAGAAATATATGTCAATTTTTGCATAGGGAAGGTTAAATACCAGTGAAAAAATCACATGGTGTACTCTGCCAACTCTGTCTTCTGAATAGATATACTCTTAAATTTGAAATACTAGATTTCTAAATTTCATTGATCAATTTTATTAGAGTAGCATGTCATTAATTTGGTGAGAATTTGTTGGTGGATCATTTGATGTTGGAGCGGACGATTGAGCGGGCAACTTCCTCTACTCCTAGGCCTGGGAGGGAGGTGAATGCCTTCGCAAAGTGGGGTGTGATGGCGACACATGTCTCTATTGGCACATCGCAGCGGCTTGCCATTGACATGTTGTAACTGGTTGATTTTATTCTTTTGAAATATTGTAACTGGTTGAATCTGGTGTCCACAACGTAACACATTTTTTTCCCACCCGTTGCAACGCACGGGCATATTACCTAGTGATTAGCTAAAGGTTGATGTGAACAAAAAATGTTCACCTCAAACCACTCGATAACTCCCTCTAACTAGCACAACTTCTTAATTCATGCAACCCATGAAGTGGATGAGATGAAATATCGTAGGTGATATTTATTGTAACTAACTGGCCTGTACAAGTTGTCAAGTTCACAAACATGGGTAACATGGCTCACAAAGTATCATGGCCACATGCATGTGAACACACACTTTCCTATTTCATAATGAAATTAGTCGTACGCAACAAAGGACAATTTCAGCACAAAAAGATGCTGGATAAATAAATAAAAAGGCACCGGAAATTGATCAAAATACTTGCACGCAAGTCCAATGAAAAAAGAACAGGGTAAATGAACAAGACCTTCTAGCCTCTTCATCTCTCAACTTAGCATCCATCTCCTTGCTTGGTGGATATGTTGGCAAGCTTGATGGATCACATGCATACGGCTCAGACGCAAAGAACTACAAAGCTCTCAGTATAAGAAATATGTACATAAAATAACCTTGAATTCTTATCAAATGCAAAACGAAAAAAGAAAAACATGTATGTTGCAAAGAGACCAAACTAAAGCAAAGTATACCGTACTACTTAGCTTCAGTATGTTGCAAAGAAAACATGGCATGCTTGCTTCCAATAACTATTACTTCTGCTCAGAAAGAGATGACGTCCTAGAATGCGTGCAGTCAAACTTTTTTTTTTTAATGACAGCGGGAGAGCTGCTATATTCATTGATAAGAAGAAGTAAAAGGTATTACAAGATTACTCAAAAACAAAAGGAGAGGAAGAAAGGGAAAGCAAAGGTGGCTAAAATGCTTAATTAGTTATTTGGATTTCTCAAGCAAAATACCATCACTAGATTTTACACTAAAAATACTTTAATAATATTACAAATTTATTTTTACTAACATATTCGTCTGAAAAATAATGGCCAAAGCTGTGAGCTGGCTGCTGGAGACCATGCCAAAACCTAAAACGACATGAGGGAGGACAACTACACATCAGCATAACTGTAACATAATACTATTGCTACAAATTTCTAAGAAGGTTGTTAATACTTGGGCATCTTTTTATGAGCTGAAATTGTATTACTGAACTCTATTACAACTTCATCTTGGTCATTGAACTCTCTGCGAGATCCTAGTTTTCCGAAATTAAGGCCCTTAATTATACAAGCAGGTGGGCCTACATGTGAATGACAAAGATATTGCATTTCTTAAAAAGATCTAGGAACCAAAAAGAAAACTGAGGACCTTGAGTGGCCTCGTTGGCCTAATAAAAATTATGGTTCTCAATTAGACCCTGGCTTGAAGCTATAGGGTTGTAATTATGCTCCCCTAAATCTCAAATGGTCGACTGTTGATCCTACATGTATTGGCATTCCTCAAGTAGGATTTTATAACGCGAAATTTTCAAAATAAAAATCACTATAACCAACATCAGTATACTAAAAGTGGGTCACATAGTTAAACCAGCAGTTAAGAATCTAGATCAAGTCATCACAGAAAAGACGAGGTAACATGGTTTTATACTAAGAAGATTGATAGTCATTTCAAAAAGATCCTAAAATGCTTTTGTGATAACACGCTACATTTCTTGATAATACCTCTTCCTTTTTTCTGGAATGAAACAAGCCAACATTGTGGATAACACGACCTAAGCTCTGGAGAGCAAAGGCATTGTGTGCAATGGTGATGTGGCATGGCACGGTAGAGAAAGAGGATCTGGTTTGGTGTAGGCTAACCTCCCTTTTCTTGGGTTGTCAATAAAACATTCGACAACAAGGTGTACATAAAGATTTATAGAATAGGCGGCCCTATCATGTAAAAATCTAAATTGAATCAATATGATGATTCTTACCCAAAGCAACTAACATGAAGTGAGAATCAAGAAATAAATATATACACAGGATTCCTAACACATAAAAATAGGAAAAACAAGGGATTGGGATCTTATGCACTCTTGAAATCCTATAGGATTAGAAACTAAAGGAATTAGCATCAAAGAGTGTTTGACACACCACAGGAAAAACAAAGAAATTGTGGCAAGAGGTTTGAATGGATAGAAAACTTCCCCCAACTTAGATTGCAAAGATATCCCTAAGCAAGACCTACGCGGGAAAAATTCGGAACCAAACCCTTCAAACATGCTATGAAATTCCTTTGAACCAAAGAAGCCCTTATCCATATTTGTCTGGTCATGGTAGTGCCAACCCGACACGACACTTCACTTTTGTTGTAGACTACTTTTACGATTGGAGATATGAGAGATGTCGCAAGGAAGTCAGAAGAAGAAGCTAGACCCAAGTTCCAGACTTCCAGCTAGTGGCAGTCCTGTGAGTCCAAGGGGGAGAAGTCACAGATGCTTCAGAGAGTCCAGGCGGAGCAGGTGCAGATGTAGCAAGAGATTTCAAGACCCAGGACTATGCCAAAGTAGGAAGCCAATCTAGCCTGTGGATGCACCAGGACTTCAGGAAGTAAGTCTTCATATTGGATACGACTTGATTACATCGGAGATAATTGATGTTCAAGAGTTACAGTCGTCCTTCTGCAAGTCCAGGCAGAGAAGGCACAGATGTTTCAGAGAGTCAAGGCGGAGCAGGTGCAGATGCAGATGCAGCAAGTGATTTGGACACCCAAATCTGCGCCAAAGTAGGAAGCCCATCTAGCCGGCGGATGCACCGCGACTTTGGGAAGTAAGTGTTCATACTGGATACAACTTGATTAGATCAGAACGAATTGATGTTTGTGATTTACAGGTGAACTATTAAAACATGCAGCTGCTTGTGTAAGTTCTCAATCAACAGAAAACCCTTTTGCCCAAATGAATACTCCTTCCGTTCTAAAATACTCGACTTCTATTTGTTCAAATATACATGTATGTATGCACTAAAACATGTCTACATACATCCACATTTGGACAAAAGTAAGTCATGTGTTTTGGAACAGAGGGAGTACTAGTTAGAGCTTTGTCGCCCTTGGCACACCGAGATTAGTATGAGTTATTGTGTTCCCCTATCACGATAAAAGCCTGTCATCAACCTCCTTTGCCCTCCTCTCAAGTTCCACAGAAAACAAGCTAGAACAGCTCCATAAGTGATAAGGAAAATATATGAACATACTTCACTTTGCAATGCAGCCATGGCAGTTTGACGCTCAGCCGGATCAATTGCTAGCAGAGTTTCAACCAATGGCAAAGAAGATGGAGGGAAATCTTTAAATGTCTCTCTGATGCAACGTTTATAGGGCTGCTGAGGTTTAAATATTGTAGCATGTGGCAGTTTTGACTTCTTCCAATACTCCTCCGAGGGAGAACCACAGAGCTTGAAAATCTTGTGCAACTGTTCTACCTGATTTACAAATATAGTTAGGAACCAATAGTCATCGCAAGGCAAAACATAACAAATAAACACACAGATGTTTTAGTCTAGATTCCAGATGATTACGGTCAGGATATTACATGTTTGGAACCAAACGTAATATATGCTGCTTTGTTCATCTCAAAGTCCATACTTGTGGTAGTTTGAACATTCTGACCATATGATCAAATAGATATATGGAAATAAACATGGCGCCCAATCATCTCATCAATATTAGTCTTTTTGTTTTTTGCTCTCTTGTATATTTGTAAATATTGTACAGTTTTATTCTGGTTGATGGTAATAAAAGGGGCTGTGGGGGGTTCCCCCACAGTATTAGGTTCAATAAAAGATCATCTCATCAACATTATCAAGTAGTCCCATATTTATTTAGGAAACTAGCAAGATCTCTACTTTTTCATTAATAGGAAACAGAAGTTCATTACAATATACAGAAGCTCAAAGCAGGCCACCACACCCCCCAGGAAATGCCAGGCTCAAAATTCCTTAAGAAATAGACTACACTGAGTCACAAATTCTACAATTTCCTTCGATCACCTACACCCTTGGGTGGACGTCATCTTGGATGATGTGAGCACACTCAAGGGGATGCAAGAACACGTCCTAGAACAGTCTCCAATTCCGCCCCTTCCGGATGTTCCACAGGGTGCAATACTGCAAATACTAAATAAAGATACCACCGCAGCAGGTCGTCTTAGATTCGTTAATGCGTTGAAGGACCTCATCCCACCAAATATCAATCGAGAGTGCAACAAGACCAGGGTCCTGAATATTGTTCCAGGAGTGGGCACCCTGTTTTACACTTCTTTGGTGTCAGAGCAATAGATGCAGATGTTGGACATGGTCTACGGTTTAATGTTGTGGGGTCAGCCATGGGTGGCCAAATTATTTTCCATGGAGGAGTAACCAAGCAAAGAGTCAAAAATTAGGTCCGGTGCTTGCCTTCCATATTTTGCTTGTTTGAAAGCAGCGGCTCCACCAAACTGTATATTGTATGCTGACTTGGCAGTATATTCCATTTTGCTTGTACAAGCCAGGTCGGGAATGTCTTCCTGAAGATGAACTTGATGTATCATGTACAAAAGCTGAAGCCTGAAGGTATTCCAGGAACTGAGAAATATTATAAAATTTCACCACCAATCTAATCCAGTTGTCATCCTGTAGTTCCTCGGAGACGGTTATGTTCTGGCAATGGCGAAGATGTTTGAACAGACGTCCTTCAAATTATCTTGATGAAGTACTCCCAATTCCATACTATTGATTTCTGATCATGTTGCGAAACATATTGTGGGCAGCGAAGTACTGGGTCTGGTTTATGACTAGTTCCAATGTGTTTCTTGCGATTAAATGGTATTTTGAATAAAGACGAAAAAATAGTATTGTGGCAAGTGGCTCTTCATTATTCTTTTCATGTCTTCTGCTCGTCTAGCATATCATAACATGCATTGACTGATGTCGATTGCATGGTGTTAATATTTGAATACTACTAACACATAACAGTTTCATGCAATTGGCCTGACAGAACAAAACAACTATACCCTTTCTTTTGGCAAATATGATAAGATTTCAGTAGTATATTCGAAAACTACTGCAAGCACTTCAACCGTATCTGAAAGAAGGGAATACGAACTGCTCTAAATGGGTAATATGACAGAAAGCAAAGATACCCACCAACAGGGAGATAAACAGTAAGGTGTTCAATGTCTAACCATGCAAACATGTTCACACAGTTCAGAAAAAATGGAACGGGTGAGCATCACACTTGCAGCTAATTGTGAGCGTTCTACTTGCATTACTTATGTGATTCAGTACTAAATATATTGCATTCAGGGAGGGGAGGGGAGGGGAGGAGGGGTCAGTAACAGGTAAAGTTGAAAGGCCATCTTCTTATTTTACATGCATATTTTCCAGCAGAAGTTTTCATTAGGTCATGCTTTTAAGCACCAAAGACAGTACCTTATACAATATAGAGTAATGAAGCAGGCATATACAATAAAGTCAACATATTGCTCAACGTCTTCAATGAATGACAATTGCATGGTCACGAATCACGACTTTCCATTCCAAGCATAAAAGATTTGACAAGGTAGAGCCACAATTATTCTGTGGAGGAACTAATATAAAAGTCAATATTTCCGACAACCAATCACTACAAGATTCTTTATAATGAGTATGAGTTGGATTTTTCTCTCACCAAACAAGATATTGCCTTAGGTTTGATAGTAACAGTATGACTGCCACGATCTACATCACATAACATACTATACTGTAAAAGATTAAGATATTGTTCAAGACTAACCTCGGTGCGCCCGGGCATGATGGGCTTCTCATACAAGAGCTCTGCCAGAATGCACCCGGCACTCCATAAGTCTACACCCACACCATAATCTGTCGCGCCTAATAATAACTCAGGTGGTCGGTACCACAGTGTGACCACACGGCTCGTCATCGGCCGCTTATGGCTGGGGTCAAAGAGTGCTGCCAGTCCAAAATCTGCAATCTTAAGAATCCCATTGTTATCCAACAACAAGTTTGAACCCTTGATGTCCCGATGTAATACATTATTTCTGTGGCAATGCTCAAGACCCGACAACAGCTGGTGCATATAACATTTTATCTGCAACAAGTACATTAGCATCAAAATTCATAATAATCCACCAAGTAACTTCCCCCGAAGCAAAATAGTAAGCAAGAATTATACACCTGTGGCAGAGTAAACATGACTTGAGGGCTTGCTGCAAGGCCAGCAAGGTCGTGCTCCATGTATTCAAACACCAAGTACAGGCTACATGACATCCTGGAGGTGACCAAACCCTCTAATTTGATCACATTGGGGTGGTCAAGCCTCCTGAGAATCAGGATCTCCCTGGCCATGAACTTGACGCTCTCAGGCTCCAGGTTGTCGAACCTGACCTTCTTCAGCGCCACTATGCGGCCTGAGACAGTATCCCTCGCCCGGTAGACGTTGCTGTAGGTGCCCGAACCTATCTAAGGGTTGATTGGCAGACAAAAAAGAATCAACACCACCACCAAATAATAAAGTTAGCACTCGTCGGTCCACATAAAAGCAGCACGTCGAATTTTTCGCAGCTTTCGGGAAGGGGGAGCAATTCGCCTATACCTTGTTGAGTTTCTCAAAGGTGTCAGCGCGGCGAGGTGTCCACCCCCGGAGAGCCTCCCCAGCGACGGCGACCAGCCAGGGAGGCCATCCCGCAGCTAGCTGCTCGGCGGCGACGGGCGCGCGGACGCACCCCTGCCTTGGCCCCACCCGTCGGCCGAGCCGCCGTCGCGGTCTCCCGGGGGAGTTTTCACCATCGACGGCAACGGAGGCGGCCTCCGGGAAACCTTTGGTGGGCGCGCTCTCCTTCTTCCTCGCCGTCCTCGGCGCGGTCGGGGAGGCGCGGCCGAAGACGCAGCCCATATCTGTCCACTAGTTAGTAAACTACCCAGGCTTCTAGAAGCATCTGAACTTCCGCCTCCGCTACCGGAGAAGGGCGGCGAAGAGAGGGAGTGGGGCGAGGGGAAGCGGAATCAATCAATCGATCAATAACCAGAAGGCCCGTGTGGCTGGCCGTGGTGCGAGCAGATGAACATTTAATATGTCACGTAGCGGTGGGGGCTGACTGGCGGGCCCAGAAAAGGGTCAGAGAGCGGTCAACAGCTGGCGTACTGCGATCCATACCATATTTCGCACTGCAGTGCAGCAGGGCGGATATTTTAGGTTGTCGATACGTGCAAATGATAAAGCTAATTTTTTTAATAATACGTTTTTAAAACAAAATTTCGGAAATATTACGCGAATTTAATAGTTATCAAAAGTAATATCCAGTCGGGGTTGGTGAGCCCGATTAGTACCTATTAGGGTTGGCAACCCGGATTAGTACCTATTTGGGTTGGCAATCCTGACTGGATCCTAATTAGCACGCATGATTACAGCTAACTCCAGAGGGACTAATCAGGTGCCTGATAAGTGCTAGTCGGGTTTGCCAACCCCGATAGGTGCTAATCGGGCTTGCCAACCCCTATTCTATATTATTTTAAAAAATTGTTAAATTCACGTATTATTTCTGAAATAATAAATAAGCGATGTATTGGGAGTAGCAATGGTAAACGCTACTCCCTCCGATCCTAAATAATAAATAAGTGACGAGAAAACTGAGTTGTGTCCATATAAATTTGTACAAGAAGTGCGACACTTAAATGGAATCAGAGGGAGTATTATTTTTGGCCGTGTCTAGGTAGCAATCGATGGCTCGTTAGTCCAAGCCAGCAATCTCCCAAAAAGGAAACTTTAAACTTGGACTTGTGACATGAACCCCCGCGCAGCAAACCACTTTGTGTGCTCCATCTCCAGCTCGTTAATGTTGGTCCCCACCATCAGCGGTGATTTCTACAACCGGCGATTGTCTCCAGCAGATAGAGATGGTCAGTGCACACCAAAATTGATCAAGAAATTACAAAATCGACATTTAACTTATCTGTCCCATGTTCAAAAGATAACGACCCAAAAAGACAATAAATATCTTGTGGTCTGACAAAATTATACAAATCAATAACTTCATGATCAGTTGACACAAAACTGTTAAAAAAGAGGCAAAAAAGAACATAAGCAGGTAGGACCAAATGGTTGCTATCTTCCAAGAAAATGGTTGCTGCCTATTTCAAACCGTTCAAGCACAACCCTTGCTCCTATACAAATTCATCCCATTCACAAAATGCTGCAAATAGTTAGTTGTTTATTGATTAAAAAAATAATTACGATTTTATCAAGTATTCCTTCCTTTTGTTGTAAGCTTAGCAAATCTAGCGGGATAAAACCCAAAGAGAAGTTAATGCATGGTAAACTGCACTTAGCAGCACCCAAAAAAGCGACAAGGTGATTTAAAAACTACAACTTAGATATGCATCGACCTTAGGATTGTGTAAATAACACAAAAATCACTCTAGAAACAGTAGAGACGATCCTAAACCTGCAACAGTCTCAGAACCAACACAATGGAACCAGAACAACAACTTACATGCACACACAAAACAACTAGGTAATCTGGTACTACAACTGAGTGCATGACAAACTGCAAGTTATCTGCACCCGAAACACGACTAGGTCATCTGAAACCTATAACATAGTTGTATCCACAACCCCGAAAACGTGCAAATAACACAAATCACCCTAGAAAGAGTAGGGCGATCCTAAAGTTGCAACGGTCTCAAATGCAACACAGAGCAACCAAAACAACAACTTAGCTGCACTCAGAAAACAGCAAGGTAATCTAGTACTGCAACTTGGTGCATGACAAACTACAACTTACCTGCACCCGAAAAGCGACAAAGTGATCTGAAACCTACAATTTGGTCATATTCATAGCCACATGAATGTTTAAATAACACACAAATCACCCCTAGAAGAACTTGAGGTTATCCTAAAAATGGAACCATGTCAACAACTACACAGTTGTAGCCAAACAACAACTTATGTGCGCACACAAAGTAACTAGGTTATTTGGTGACTACAACTTAGTGTTTGACAAACTACAACTAAAAGAAACTAGGTAATCTATCTGGTACTACAACTTAGTTAGATCTACAATCACAGAAATATGCAAATAACACACAAATCTCTACTATCTTAAAAAGGAATTTGGTTCCTTCAACCGTCAACCAAACCATCATGTCGTCATGATAAGGGGTTGCCTGATCTTCTCGATGAACTCACACGATAACAAGGATCTGATAAATTGTGTCTCTCCACGAACTCTCCGGCTAATTCCTGATACCAATTGCACCAGCAACCAATCCCTCAGATATTCGCAAATCCACACACTTGCACGAGGAGCCACTGACTACTAGTGGTCCTGTATCAACTGATTCCCGGTGGAATAGCAGATAACACACAAAACTTGCAATATGATCAATTCCTAATTAATGCTTCAAGAAGTCAACAGTGGAGTTATAGGGTTTAATGTATACCTAGTCTAAACCTCCTCAACTCGCAGGTTGAAAGTTTATAAGGGGGTATGTGGTGCGGACACAATGGCATTGTGCAAGGACACCAAAACCTGACTAGGACTCGACCTACTTTGAGTTGGACTCGAACCAATTGGGTACAAACGGGCCCATGGAAGGGGTGCGGGCCATAGGGTCACGCAGGACCACTCCTATTCAACATAGAACTCTGAATTAGGAGCAGAAACATTGTGTTATGCGCCCCCTATCTCATGCTCTTGGTGGAAAACACCTCCCTCTTTCTCCACTCCATGTGTAGTCTTGTTTTCCATCATGTAGCATCTGTTTTCACACTTGATATGTTTGTTTTATATCTTGTAGCTCTTGTTTTCCAGCTCCTCTTGATGTGCTCATCCATCCATGCTTGTGTTATCAACAACCCTGAGTAAACATAAGTGCATGGATTTAGGTAGTATAAAGTTCTCATGAAAACAAACATCATATTCTATTAAGAGAGAATTCACATGTTGTTCAAGTAACTTAGTTGTTGATTTACTCATTGGTCCAATTCTCAATTCATCATGCTTCTCTTGAATAACAACATCATCATCAATGGGGGAAATAATGGATGTACTACGGATGTCTTCATCATCCTCCCCCCATTGAAAAGGTGTCGACCTCGATGCATCAAGGTCCTCTCCATGGTATGGTAATAAATCAGCAACATTGAACGAATTACTCACACCAAACTCATCACTAGGAAGATCAATCAGATAGGCATTATCATTAATCTTGTGAAGCACTTTATATGGACCAGCACCTCGTGGCATCAACTTGGACTTGCGCAATGTGGGAAATTTGTCCTTACGAAAATGCACCCACACCAAATCACCTGGCCGAAATAGTACTTCCTTCCTCTTCTTGTTAACTCTCTCAGCTACATGTCTTCCTGTCTTCTCAATTGCTTGCTTTGTCTTCTCATGGATCTTCCTCACAAAATCAGCACGTTTTGAAGCCTCGATATTAACTCTCTCTTGTACAGGAAGTGGCAGCAAATCAAGTGGTGTTATTGGCTTGAAACCATACACCACCTCAAACGGGCATAACTGAGTAGTAGAATGAACAGCCCTGTTGTATGTGAATTCAACATGTGGCAAACACTCTTCCCACTCCCGTAGATTCTTCTTTATCATGGCTGGCAACAATGTGGATAATGTGCGATTCACCACCTCCGTTTCTCCATCGGTTTGGGGGTGACAAGTAGTAGAAAACATCAGCTTTGTCCCTAGCTTCCCCCATAGTGTCTTCCAGAAATAGATCATGAACTTGACATCACGATCAGAAACAATAGTCTTGGGTACTCCATGCAATCTCACCATGTCCCTGAAAAACAGATTAGCAATGTGCGACACATCGTCGCTCATGTGGCATGCAATAAAATGTGACATTTTAGAGAATCTATTCACTACCACAAATATAGAATCATGTCCTCTTTTAGTCCTAGGCAAACCTAACACAAAATCCATACTAATGTCTTCACAAGGTGTATTAGGTGCAGGAAGAGGAGTATATAATCCATGAGGTTGTAGTTTAGGCTTAGCCTTGTTGCAAGTGATGCAACATATCACAAACCTCTCCACGTCTCTTCTCATTCGTGGCCAATAGAAGTGATCAGCCAACATCAGCAATGTTTTCTCCCTCCCAAAGGTTCCCATCAATCCACCACTGTGTGATTCCTGCAACAATAAAAAACGCAAGGACGACTCGGGCACACATAATTTGTTAGCTCTAAAAAAATATCCATCATGCAAATGAAATTTATCCCATGCTTTCACATTAGTAAAAATCGCATATGCATGTTTAAAATCATTATCTTGAGCATAAAAATCTTTCACACTCTCCAAACCAGGAATTTTGACATCCAATTGAGTTAAAAGCATACTTTTCCTAGAGAGAGCATCAACAACAACATCATCTTTGCCTTTCTTGTAGTTAATTGTGTGGGAAAGATTCAATGAATTCAACCCATTTAGCATGTCTTTTATTAAGGCTAGATTGGCTCTTTAAAAATCTCAATGCTTCATGATCAGAATATATGATAAATTCTTTTGTCCACAAATAATGTTTCCAAACCTCAAGAACTCTAACAAGTGCATACAATTCTTTATCATAAACAGAATAGTTCAATTGGGCAACATGCAATTTCTCAGAAAAATAAGCAACGGGTTTGTTTTCTTGCATAAGCACTCCACCAATACCAATACCAATACCACTTGCATCACACTCAGTTTCTAATTGTTTGTTGAAATTAGGAAATATTAACAATGGGGCCGAAATCAACTTGTTCTCTATCTCATCAAAAGCAATATCTTGTTCAACCCTTCATGTAAAATCAAGACCCTTCTTAGTTAACTCATTTAATGGTGCAACAAGAGTACTAAAATCCTTGACAAATCTTCTATAGAAACCATCGAATCCATTAAAAATTCTCACTTGACTAACATTTCTAGGAATAGGCCAATTTTTAATAGCTTCAATTTTAGATTCATCTACTTCAATTCCATGTTTAGACACAACATATCCCAGAAAATGACCTTGTCTTTGCAAAAAGTACACTTAGCAAGATTACCATATAATTGATTTGCTCTTAATACATCCAAGACTTGTCTAATATGATCAACATGCTCATGTTCATTGTGGCTATATATGAGAATATCATCAAAATAAACTACCACAAATCTACCAATAAACTCTTTCAAAACATGGTTCATAAGTCTCATGAAAGTACTAGGTTCATTAGTTAAACAAAAAGGCATCACTAACCATTCATACAAACCAAATTTTAGTTTTGAAAGCAGTTTTCCATTCATCCCCCTCTTTCATCCTAATTTGATGGTAACCACTACGCAAATCAATTTTAGAGAAAACAACAGCACCACTTAATTCATCTAACATGTCCTCCAAACGAGGTATAGGATGACGATAACGAATAGTGATGTTGTTAATTGCTCTACAATCTACACACATGCGCCAAGTACCATCTGTCGAGACATCGTAGTAGAGTTCATAGACGGGGGTGCCATGAGACTACTGGTAGAGACGGGGGGGCATGATAGTATGACAACCAGGAACACCAAGTTTACCCAGGTTCGGTACGTCGCAACTAGGCGGCGTTCCTACTCCTGCAATCTCACTAAATCAGGGCTAATGTAACATCCCAAGTATGAAATATCCCTTAGAATGTTTGTTTTCATGTTTAATCAAAGTATTGCATCATGTCATCATGTTTAATTATTTGTTTGCATTTGTTTACTAGTTGTTTTGCATCTGTTTTATCTTGTTTTCATAATGAAACTCAAACAAATTCAAAAGGTTATTTCATACTTGCTCTGTTACAACTTTTGGAATAAAAACAATCTATTTGTTGTCATAATTTTCAAATTGGATCAACTAATAAAATGGTGTTTATATTTCCACTAATTCATTCCAAATTGGTTTCCAAATTCAAAGCAAATCATCAACAGTACCTCATCTGGAAATTATACAAATACCAAACCATTCCAATATTTCTAATCCAATTAATAATAGGGTTCACCCTATTAAGTTGTTGTTTCTATGTTAATTAACAAAATTTTCCAATTCAAACCAAATGTATTCAAACAGAACCAATTTGAAACTATAAAAATAATAACCAAAACATTCTTTTATTCTTTGTTTCCAATTAATTCTTTTGGGTCACCTTATTAAAAGGTTGATTTTATTAATCATTTTAAATATTCAAAAATCATCTAAATTGGCTTATTTTCCAAAACAGCACAAAAATGTAAACCTTTTTGAAATCCAAACTTGTTAACTGTTTGGAATTAACCCCATGAGCACACCCTAATTTTCTATGAATTTTTCCTAACCTAAAAAAAAACCATCCTATTCTTCCAAATCTGTTTTCTGCAAAAAAAAAAATGAAACAGAAAAATAAAAGGAGAAAACCTACAGCGCGCGCAGCACCTAAGCTCTACCCAGCCCAACTTACCCCGCGCGCGCAGCCCAGCCCGCTAAGCCTAGCGTACCGGTTTGTTTTAGAACGAACCCGTCTTCCTCCCGTACGGCGAGCATCCGAGGCCGCCACGTCGCCGTACGGCGGGCTCCGACGGCCAGGGAGCTCCCCCGCACCCTATTAATACCCCCCTAGACCCCTGGCGCCGTGCCCTAATCCCTAGGTCCCCTGTCCCTCCTCGAGCCGCCGCCATTCCTTCTCTCTGTCGCCGCTCCCCTCTCTGTTCCTTCCTCACCGGCGAGCTCGACCTGAATCCGCCACGATCGCCACCGCCGTAGCCACAGTTTCCCCTCGCTAAGCCCTGGAATCGAACGGCCACCAACCCCTCTCCCGTTTGGACACCGCCACCAAGCTCACCGTCGACTGGAGCTGCGCCGCCGTCCATGGAGCTGTCGCTGCTGACGCCGCCGTTTCGTCACCGCGCCGCGGCAACCACAACCACGGGGTGAGCGCACCGTCCCCTCCTACCCTCTCTCTGTTGCATCTACACCCGCTTCTGTGCACGTACCCTAGCATCCACGGATCCACCCACAGCGGCATCGCAACGCCACGGTGACGTCCCCGCCGGCGAGATTGTTTCTGACAGCAAAGGTTCAGTCTTGCACGCGATTGGGTTCAGTTAAGTGCAGGGTGGAACATTAACCTGTCCGCGCATCTTACTCTGTCAAAACTGACGAAGCAGCGCAATGGTTCAGTGTATCGCGAGCGCAGCGAAGGGTCCCTGGTTCGAATCCTCGCGGAAGCGATTAAAACCCAACCTTTTGCTCCTCTGGCTGACAGGCAGGGGCCACACGGCAGTGACCCTGGCTGCCACGCCATCGCGCACAGTGGCCACGCTGGCCCCGTGGCCCACCCTGCAGTGGTTGTGGCTAGCTGCTGCACGGTGTAAAAGTGCTTAACACGTTTTCTGTTTAATTTCTAAATCATTTAAATGGCAGAATTAAACCCTAAACTTTAAACTTTAATAACTTTTAATCTATAACCCCAATAAATAAAAGTTGTTTATGTTTGTTGTTGCAAATTAAAATATCTATCCAAATAATCCATTTGTTTCCTGTTTTGAAATTTCAAAATGCAATTTAAATTTGAATTCAAATAATTCCAATGCAATTTGCTAAATTCAATAACTAATTCATTATTAATCCAATAAATACAAATAAAATATGTTTTCCATACCATTTTGAATAACCTATTCAAATATAAATTTTGTTTCATTGTTTGAATAATTTAAATTGCCTAAATAATTTAATTCTTGTTTAATTCATTTAAATTTGATAAAATCATAACTTGCTTAATATAAAATATTTTTGAACATGCAAAATATGTTTTCAAACCATCAAAGTGTGAACTTTTCAAATGTGAGTTTGAATTTATGTTTTGAACAAATAAAATTCAAATAAAATTCACACTTGTTTTAAATTCAATTAAAACTTGTTTAATATTGTTTAATTCATAATAAATTCATCCTAATTCCAATTTCAATATTTGAAACATGTAATCCAACTAAAATTTGATGTTCTTTTCAAATATAAATTTTGTTAATTGTTTTGCACACTTTAAATTGATGAAAACAATAATTGTTTGTGTGACATGTTTAAGTAACCAAACTTTCCAAACTTAATAAATGATTTCCAAAACTTGTTAAATCCTTTTATCACTTGCATCTATTATTGTTATTTGTTGTTATTTTGTTGTTACCATCATGCATGCATCATGCTAACAACTTTCACATAATAATTAATTGTAAATCATTTGTTCCACTTAATTCATGGACCCTTTCCCATATGCAACTCAAAATTGCATAGGGGTCCATCTTAATTGTGTTATCATGTTAGCTAGTTTATTTTGATGCAACCATTAATTTGTCATGCATCATCATTGATTGTGCACTATGCCATGATAATGATTGTTTATATTCTGCCTTGTTTGTTTGCTTCTTCTCGAATAGACGACGACGTTGAGACAGACGATCTTTACAGCACCCCTTCTGAGGATCTAGCTCAGTACCAGGCTGCTGAGTTTGTAGGCAAGTTATCACTCACATGAACCACTGTGTTCCTTTCAACCCCGGTTACCAATACTTTCCGTTGTCTATTTCTACTAGCCTTAGTGGTAGTTGTTTCTGTTACGAACCTATCACATGAATCCTTTAACCCTGATATTGCCTCACCACCCCTCCTACAACCCTATTGATTGAGCCAGTGTCTTACTAGTATGCTTAGGTTGTTTTGCTCGAGTCTGTTACCCGTTACTTTCTGTTACTATTTATTATGTTCCGGGGGCTCGATGTTTAATCAATCAATCATGCTAATGTTATTACTTAATAATAATTTGATGATAAGGCACCGGCAGGAGGCCCTGTGTGGTTTTGAGGCCTGCTAGTGTCGACCCTAATAGGAAAAGGGTCTTGTCTACTGATCCATGATGAGCGCACTACCCGCATGTGGGAAGCGAGTATGGGCGCCCCCTCAATTTGATTCGATTCGCATCTCGTCCAAATCATCTCATTTAGTTCGTGTTTTCCATTTGCCGCATGCATGTTTTTGCGAGCCCAGCGCAGGGTGGAACTTTCGTAGTCGGCATATAGGGGGACACGGTCTTAGAGTGCTATGAGGGTCCCTTTTCTTCGGGGCTTGATTAGCCGTGCGCCCAAGGTGCTTTGGGCTTGATGCGAAGAAGAGTTGGGTTGTGTTGAGTGCCCCGCTTGGTGGGAGGCATCCCATCTGGCGGGTTATTCATACGTGTACGGCCAAATTGGTGCAACCCTGCAGGGATAATCTTCTCGAGAAGCCGTGTTTTCCGCGGTTATGGTTAACTTGGTGAAAGTACTGGCTAACAAGTACTCAGGACAACTTAAACCTAATGATTCACAATCTCACACCCCATGATTAACAACTTGACTAGTAATAGGATTATTGTCACAATAACTTGATTCATCTTTAACCCAACTGTGTGAGTTATCCTCGGATTGCTTCTTTGGATAAGGGGCGAGATCCAGGATGGGTTTGTTTGGAGTTATCTTTCAGTTGGTTACAATACTCGATCTTATCCCCTTTCTGTTAGCTGGAAGTGGTAGAATCTCTCTAGTTGGTTAGTGCAGCCAGTTGCAGCATCTTTTATACCCTTTCCCTCCGTTGAACCCAAGTCATCTGTGCCTGTGTTGACGGGCTACATTTTGGTGAACTGTGAGTCTTGCTTGCCAGTACGTCTATGTACTGACCCCTTTGGGGCTGTGGTTTCCGCAGACTACGCTTACGAGGATCCAGGTGACGGCTACTACGTGGAGTTTGACGAGGCTGCTGACGAGTAGTTAGCGGACCCGGGCAGGATCCGAGACATCGTGGATGGGCTCCGTCTTTATTTCAGTTTCCGGCTTCTTAAGCCTATTTGGATTTGTCTGTACTCAGACCCCTTTGAATGCTTCCGCTGAGATGTAATGATGTTATGTTGGGACATGTGTCCTCTGGATGATTGTATTTGCTATCTCTGCCCTAGTGAGGGCCATTTGCAACTTATTTCAATCTTTTGTGTCTTAGAGGCATGTTGTGTTATCCTTTTGTTCAAAGCCGTTGACGTACCATGTGTGTATGGTATGAAGTACGTCAATGGTAGTGTCCTGATTTCTACGGGATAGTTTACATCGACGGTGAACAGTAGCGATGGGTTGTCACACATAAGTGTTGGCCTACTCGTAAGAGGACGCGGGTGCCGGTAAGCCCCGTAATCCCATCAGAATACTGTTCAGTTCGTACGGTGAGTATCCTCTAGAAGTCCGGGTGCGAAAAATGGTATCAGAGCCTGTCTGCCTGTAGGATCCCTTTTTACTGGTCGCAGTTGAGTCTAGAAACTATTTTGTAGCTATATAGGAAAAATGAAACGTGAGAGTAGGAATTCTGCCATTTTTCTTCTTTCCCCACCCACCCACCCTTTTCTGGTAAGGAAGTGCAACGTTGTTTTCTCTTCTCACCTAAACTTTCAAGTTAGGATTTCACGTGTTTTGGGTTCTCCGTAGTACCTCAGGTTTTGGTCTCGTGTTTCCCGATGTTGCTTCAATATCCTGTTCTTTTCAACATCCTTTTTCGTCCGTTGAAATCTTGTCGTTGCTTTCCACTTCAGTTCTCTACCGGCGTCTAATCAAAACCTTCCCCGATCATCTGCAGATGGATCTCAGGTTCTACCCGCAGGTGGTTCGGATGACTCGTTGTGAGAGCACCGCCGGTTATCCGGAGATGCTGAGAGACATGGTCACCTATCTGGGTTTCCATTGGGCACCAGAGTACCAGGTCTACGAGCAGCAGCGAGAGTTTGACCAGACCTACTACCAGGCTATCGTCTACATTCTGTCAGATGATGGCATGAGCGTTGTCCACCGCTACGAGGCAGTAGGTTCCACAGTGGATATGGCCGCGCAGCAGGCAGCTTACGTGAGTCTCACCGTCCTCCGTGCTGACTACTGGGGATTTGACGATTCTATCTATCGCCACATCCCCCGTGGTTACATCACGTCAGCGGGAGCTCACTTCACCCTCTACGACACCCTGGATGTCTACGAGCATGATAACACCAGGCTGCACACCACCGCTCAGTTTGTGAGGCACAGTGACGCTGTTGCCACCACACTTTCTCAGGAGTTAGCCTCAGTCAGGGAGCAGCTCTACCTCGCTTTGACTCGTCTGGCTACGTACACCACAGACTTTGTTGGAGATGAGCGCTTTGCCCGTTTCCATCAGACAGTTGGACGTAGTTTGCCAGATGTTGGAGGTTACGAGCCGATCAGAGGTCCACTCCTCAACCTCGGAGCTGGTTACACTGGGATTCCACGCTTTGGAGAACAGGGAGACGACGCTTTCTACTTCACCACACCGAGAGTTGCTCTCAGAGCAGTCCCGATCTACGTGGATCGTCGTTATACCTACTTCCGGGGGATCCCTCCTCACCGTATCTCTCGTCGTACTACTCACCGCCGTCCTGCGTGATTGAGCATGGGAGTACCGATGTATCCATTCCTAGCTATGTTTAGTTATCCTTTGTCTTTCGAACCATGTTGATATGGGGTGGCCCGATCTTCTCGATGAACTAACTCTCTCTTTTTGTATTTTCTGATAATTGGATAACTAGTGCTACACTGAGACCTCTCTTAGCTAATCCCCGTTGCCAATGCAACAGCAATCAAGCTCCTTAGATATTCTCAACTACACACTCTTGCACAAATGATCAATGATCACAAGTGGTGCTGTATCCCTTTATTCCCGGATGGAATAACAAGATATCACGCTGCTTTGCAATTGGTAAACTTCAAGATGAATGCTTAACAAGCAATACAATCTAGAGGCTAGGGTTTTGGGGGTTTTTGGTTTAAACTTGTTCTACCTATTGCTATGCGCCCCATGGGGTATATATGAGAGGGGGGTGCGGCCACAAGGGTCCTCCTTGCGCAAGCACAACCCTAATTGGACTAGGAAACCTAACACAACTACTATAGGATACAAACCGACCCCACACACAAAGGGGTGCGGCCACAATTGGTATACAAACCAATTCTATTACAACTAGGACATGTCATGGCGCATTGGGCTTCCTTGTGGGCCCTCCTTCTTGCTTGTCCATCAATGAATGCATTTGACCTTGTGGAGGCATTCATCTCCTTGTCCAATTGATAAATAACAATTGTTTCTATTGATAACAATTGTTATGAATTGTTTCCATCATCTTGATTGATTGTTTTCAACAATGTGATATTGTTTTCCACCTCTTGAATATTTGTTTTCACCATGATCTTGTTATCTTCTATCAACTCATCACTCATGCTTGTGAGAACATAGTCCTTAGGTCCATCCTTATCATCCTCCCTTTCTTCAAGACAAGACGTCCTCGGCTTGTTATTATCTGAAAGTGGAATAAACAAGAAAAACAAAGTGTATGCACCATATATGTATATATAATGGCACTCATTAGTTGTTAGTAAAACACAATATAGTGCATATGTCATATGATCACGAATTTTGTATGAAAACAACACATAAAAGTCATATTCTTCCATCTCATAGCAATAAAAATTGCAAATATAAGTGTAGTTTGATTTATATGTATCCAACCAATAGTGTGGTGAAATAAACATATGTGTAATATCATCTCTATAATCATCTATCCAAGAGAACACATTATGTAATTGGGCCACTTTATCATAAGTAACACACATGTGATGTATCATGAAAATTTTATCCAAATTATAATCACCAATCAAGTAAAATTTGAAACTATTATCATATGTGCTAGAATTATCATAACCAAATTTATCCATAGCACATTGCATATTAATTGGTTCTTTTAGCATGTCATAGTATATAATATCACTAGAAGGTATCATAGCAAGTACTTCTTTATGTGTAATAAAAACCACATTGTGAAATTTCGAATTTATAGGTTTATATGATTGAAAATTATCACATAATTCACTACTTGTAGTTATCAAACCGAAATCCATACCCTTATCAATACTAACCTCCTCATGTGTAGTAGGTATGATCTCCTCAATATCTTGTGAATTTGAAGGTTGTGTCTCCCTTTCTTCAAAAATAACCTTCATATCACAAGCAAGAATTCTTGTATCCTTGGCATAACCTTCTAATTGATGTGATGGTTGTGTTATTGATAAGGATGGACCTAAGGACTATGTTCTCACAAGCATGAGTGATGAGTTGATAGAAGCCAACAAGATCATGGTGAAAACAAATATTCAAGAGGTGGAAAACAAGGTCACATTGTTGAAAACAATCAAGCAAGATGGTGGAAACAATTCATAACAATTGTTATTCAATAGAAACAATTGTTATTCATCAATTTGACAAGGGGATGAGTGCCTCCACAAGGTCAAATGCACTCATTGATGGACAAGCAAGAGGAGGGCGCCCACAAAGAGCATCTATGCGCCATGATGAGTCCTAATAGTAGTAGGATTGGTTTGTATACCAATTGTGGCCGCATCCCACTTGTTTGGGTCGGTTTGTATCCCTATTGTGTGTCCTAGTTGGACTCCTAGTCCTAGTAGGAGTCCTAGTCCTAGTAGGGGAGGGTGGCTTGCGCAAGGGCCCCTTGTGGCCGCACCCCTCCACCTATTTATGTGCCACCTGCGTGTGGATTAGAGGAAGAACAAGTTTAAACCAAAAACCCCCAAAACCCTAGCCTCTAGATTGTATTGCTTGTTAAGCATTCATCTTGAAGTTTACCAATTGCAAAGCAACGTGATATCTTGTTATTCCATCTGGGAATAAAGGGATACAACACCACTTGTGATCATTGATCATTTGTGCAAGAGTGTGTAGTTGAGAATATCTAAGGAGCTTGATTGTTGTTGCATTGGCAACGGGGATTAGCTAAGAGAGGTCTCAGTGTAGCACTAGTTATCCAATTATCAGAAAATACAAAAAGAGAGAGTTAGTTCATCGAGAAGATCGGGGATGATAAGGATGGACCTAAGGACTATGTTCTCACAAGCATGAGTGATGAGTTGATAGAAGCCAACAAGATCATGGTGAAAACAAATATTCAAGAGGTGGAAAACAAGGTCACATTGTTGAAAACAATCAAGCAAGATGGTGGAAACAATTCATAACAATTGTTATTCAATAGAAACAATTGTTATTCATCAATTTGACAAGGGGATGAGTGCCTCCACAAGGTCAAATGCACTCATTGATGGACAAGCAAGAGGAGGGCGCCCACAAAGAGCATCTATGCGCCATGATGAGTCCTAATAGTAGTAGGATTGGTTTGTATACCAATTGTGGCCGCATCCCACTTGTTTGGGTCGGTTTGTATCCCTATTGTGTGTCCTAGTTGGACTCCTAGTCCTAGTAGGAGTCCTAGTCCTAGTAGGGGAGGGTGGCTTGCGCAAGGGCCCCTTGTGGCCGCACCCCTCCACCTATTTATGTGCCACCTGCGTGTGGATTAGAGGAAGAACAAGTTTAAACCAAAAACCCCCCAAAACCCTAGCCTCTAGATTGTATTGCTTGTTAAGCATTCATCTTGAAGTTTACCAATTGCAAAGCAGCGTGATATCTTGTTATTCCATCTGGGAATAAAGGGATACAGCACCACTTGTGATCATTGATCATTTGTGCAAGAGTGTGTAGTTGAGAATATCTAAGGAGCTTGATTGTTGTTGCATTGGCAACGGGGATTAGCTAAGAGAGGTCTCAGTGTAGCACTAGTTATCCAATTATCAGAAAATACAAAAAGAGAGAGTTAGTTCATCGAGAAGATCGGGCCACCCCATATCATCTTGGTATCAGATTCTCCAGGTTTACTCGGTGAGCAAAGTTATCCTTAGTTTTACTGTTTTTATACCTATCCAGAAAAAGCCCCACAAAAAATTTTAGGTCTAGTTGTTGCCATAGCCTTAGATATCACCATAGTTATTTTTCTTTTGCTGTCATTGTGTTAGATTTCGTGTCACCTTTTTCTGTTTTTTTAGTTCTCTTTTATTTCGGCTAGATCTAGGGTTCCTTTTGTTCTAGTCGAAAACCTATCCAAAAACAACAAAAACAACCGCTGCCATCTTCCATATCCACCAATCCGAGCTACCCCTAGGGTTTCTACCGTGCTACCACATCCACCATAAATCCCACCGCATCCCTTCCCCTAGTAGGACTCGGATTCATCTCCATATTCGGTTCCAAACCCCCCCCCATATCCGCACCATACCTGCCATATTAATCCATCACCGAAACCCACCGCAAACAACCACCGCTGCCGTGATCGAGTCGTACTCGGAATCCCCTATCGCAGCGCTTACAAATCGCCTCGCGAGCCCGTAACGCAGCACACCACTCCGCTCATCGCGCGCTACCGCGGCACAAAAAGTGGCCGTTTCTCTGCCGCCAGCTGCTTAACGCGCGCGCTAGGATTTCCACCGTAACACCCTTACCAGCAGCCGTAACGCGCGAGTGCGCTCTGCCGCGGTACAAAATTTGGACGTTTTTCTGCCGTGAGTCTGTATCTCTGCCGCGGTACGGCTTTCCTCCGTTTTTGCACCGTATTGCTCTGTCGTGGTACCAAATCCATCTGTTTTGCTGCCGTGGGTACAAATTGCTGCCGTGAGCTATTAGACATCAAATTTCACCTAGAATCTTTTGTGTTTGTTTTTCTTTTCCTGTTTTTCATCACTAGGACTTTCCCCTCCATACTTTGTGAACCATAGACACAGCCTTTCTACAGCATCTTTATAGGAACTTGCCCACAAGTATAGCTATTTTGTGCTCTGATAGGTTGCTCATATTTCATCACCATCATTGTGTTCACTTGTGTTTGGTTAATTGTTGCTCCTAGCTTAGTGTAAGGCCATTGAAAAATTCAAAAAAAAAATAGAAAAAGCAAAAAGTATAAAAAAAAAGAGAAAAGAGAAAAGAGAAAAGAGAAAGTGCAAAGAGGCCATATTATTACTATTGTTTACTAGTTGGGCTTGCCATTGTGACACTTGGTTTTTTTTTTCATTGAGCAATCTTGTGCCTGTCAATAAGAGCCTAGCTAGTGACTTTCTAGTGCATTGCAAAATTCCTCCATATATTGCATTGCCACATTTGTCTCCATATTGTGTGAGTTTCCTTGGATCTTTTATATCTTCACAAGAACAGCAAATAGGATTATTACTTTGGTGATTGTTAGGTATCCATACCAAGCCCCACCATAAGCCCTGTTTGCATTGTGATACTTGATAGCTCGGTTATTCTCTTCTCACACCAAAGCACATTGATCATTGTTCCTTGTTGGTAAGTTGATCTTTTTCTCTCTTGGAACATCAAGTGAAACCTCTTTGCTTGGTTTTGAGTGAGTTGAGAGAGGCACCACAAACCCATTGTTTATTTTGTTACTAACAAATTAATCATGAGTTCTTCTAGTGATGTTGATGTGCAGGCAAAGAAGAAACCCGAGGATACTATCCATTGGAATGAGTATGAGGCATTGAGAGATCATTTGTCCAACAAAATTGCTAAAGATATTGAAAGAAGTGATGATCAATTGAGAGAAGATTTGAATGTCATTGATTTGAAGATAAGGGAGTCTGCATCTCAAGAGTCTGTCAATGAGATCAAGGAAGCTATAAGGACTATGCAACTACAAATGACTACAATTACAAATACATTGCAACAACTTCAACAAGCACCACAAGCCATTGCTCCAACTGATGATGGGAGAAGAAATTATAATGATGGCCGTGGACAAATAGCAAGAAGAGTGCCTTTGGAAAATAATAGAGAGAATGATGGCTTGGGAAAACCAAAATTCTCTATGCCTAATCTTTCTTGTGACTCTGAAGATGTGGAAGAGTACTTAATGTGGGAGCTCAAAATTGAAAAATTGTGGAGATTACATGAGTATCCCGAGGAGAGAAAGGTGAACCTTGCATCTTCTTCTTTTGATGGCTATGCTCTTTTGTGGTGGGATGGAATTACAAAGGATAGAGAAGAAAAAGAAGAGGAAGAGGTGAACACATGGAGAGAGATGAAGCAATTGTTAAGAGATAGATTTGTTCCCAAGAATTATATTAGAACTCTCTATGACAAATTGCAACAATTGAAGCAAGGATCAAAGACAGTTGATGCCTATTACAAGGAGATGGAGTTGATTATTCAAAGGGCTCGAATTAGAGAGGCTCCTGAACAAACAATGCAAAGATTCTTGAGTGGATTGCAATTCAAAATAAGAAGCATTGTGAGGCATGTTACTTACAACAATATGAGTGAATTACTACATCAAGCAAGGGAGGCCGAAAAGAGATTGCAAGAGGAGCTTCAAGTGAGTGCAAGGAGAAAATTTTCTTCTCAACAATCCAATTTTGCAACCCCTACACCTCCAACCCGTGGACTTCCTAGTACCAAACCCGAGCCAACTTCATCAATTTCAAAGAAGCCCATTGCTTCTACTTCGGGTTCTAGTGGTGCTACACCTCCTCCAAGGAATAGAGACATGACATGCCACACATGTGGAGGAAAAGGACACTTTAAGAAGTATTGCCCCAACAAGAAAGTTATGCTCCTTAATGCTAATGATGAGTATGAGACTGGAGATGATGTTGATCCTAATGATGAGGATGCATATGATGATAATGATGATGATGGTCCTATTGATGCCTTTGCTACAAATTATCCAACTATTGTGTGCACCAAAGCATTGACTATTGCTCCTAGCAAAGATGAGAGCCAAAGGTGCAATTTATTTCAAACCAAAGCAATTGTTGGACCTAGTATGGCTTGCAAGGTGATCATAGATGGAGGAAGTTGTAGAAATCTAGCAAGCAAAGAATTATGTGCAAAGCTAAGGTTGAAGTATATTCCACATCCCAATCCATACTATATTCAATGGATCACTGACAAAGAGAAGATGAAGGTATGTCATATGGTGAGAGTGGAATTTCAAATTGGACCATACAAGGATACAATTGAGTGTGATGTGGTTCCCATGTCGGTTTGCCATCTATTACTTGGAAGACCATGGCAATTTGATAGAAAAGTGCTACATGATGGGAGAGCAAACACCTACCACTTGAATTGGAACAATAAGGATATCATATTGAGGCCTATGTCACCCCAACAAATCATGCATGAATCAAGACAAAAGTTTGAAGTGAAAGAGAAGGGGAGTGAAAACACAAAATCCATGGAGGAAGACAAGCCTAGGCCGGGTGGAAAAAGCCTTTTAACTAATGATAATATTTTTCCTAGTGTTGTTTCTTGTGTACAGGTTGATCTTGAAGAAAGGGAGCACAAGGACATAACACAACCATTAGAGGTTTATGCCACGGATACAAGAATTCTTGCTTGTGATATGAAGGTTATTTTTGAAGAAAGGGAGACACAACCTTCAAATTCACAAGATATTGAGGAGATCATACCTACAACACATGAGGAGGTTAGTATTGATAAGGGTATGGATTTCGGTTTGATAACTACAAGTAGTGAATTATGTGATAATTTTCAACCATATAAACCTATAAATTCGAAATTTCACAATGTGGTTTTTATTACACATAAAGAAGTACTTGCTATGATACCTTCTAGTGATATTATATACTATGACATGCTAAAAGAACCAATTAATATGCAATGTGCTATGGATAAATTTGGTTATGATAATTCTATCACATATGATAATAGTTTCAAAATTTACTTGATTGGTGATTATAATGTGGATAAAATTTTTATGATACATCACATGTGTGTTACTTATGATAAAGTGGCCGAATTACATAATGTGTTCTCTTGGGTAGATGATTATAGATATGATATTACACATATGTTTAGTTCACCACCATATTGGTTGACTACATGTGCTATTAAATCAAACTACACTTATATTTGCAATTTTGATTGCTATGAGATGAAAGAATATGACTTTTATGTGTTGTTTTCTTACACAATTCGTGATCATATGATATATGCACTATATTGTGTTTTACTAACAACTAATGAGTGCCATTATATATACATATATGGTGCATACACTTTGTTTTTCTTGTTTATTCCACTTTCAGATAATAACAAGACGAGGACGTCTTGTCTTGAAGAAAGGGAGGATGATAAGGATGGACCTAAGGACTATGTTCTCACAAGCATGAGTGATGAGTTGATAGAAGCCAACAAGATCATGGTGAAAACAAATATTCAAGAGGTGGAAAACAAGGTCACATTGTTGAAAACAATCAAGCAAGATGGTGGAAACAATTCATAACAATTGTTATTCAATAGAAACAATTGTTATTCATCAATTTGACAAGGGGATGAGTGCCTCCACAAGGTCAAATGCACTCATTGATGGACAAGCAAGAGGAGGGCGCCCACAAAGAGCATCTATGCGCCATGATGAGTCCTAATAGTAGTAGGATTGGTTTGTATACCAATTGTGGCCGCATCCCACTTGTTTGGGTCGGTTTGTATCCCTATTGTGTGTCCTAGTTGGACTCCTAGTCCTAGTAGGAGTCCTAGTCCTAGTAGGGGAGGGTGGCTTGCGCAAGGGCCCCTTGTGGCCGCACCCCTCCACCTATTTATGTGCCACCTGCGTGTGGATTAGAGGAAGAACAAGTTTAAACCCAAAAACCCCAAAACCCTAGCCTCTAGATTGTATTGCTTGTTAAGCATTCATCTTGAAGTTTACCAATTGCAAAGCAGCGTGATATCTTGTTATTCCATCTGGGAATAAAGGGATACAACACCACTTGTGATCATTGATCATTTGTGCAAGAGTGTGTAGTTGAGAATATCTAAGGAGCTTGATTGTTGTTGCATTGGCAACGGGGATTAGCTAAGAGAGGTCTCAGTGTAGCACTAGTTATCCAATTATCAGAAAATACAAAAAGAGAGAGTTAGTTCATCGAGAAGATCGGGCCACCCCATATCAGTTATGTCCTTGTGCTCCCTTTCTTCAAGAGCAACCTGTACACAAGAAACAACACTAGGAAAAATATTATCATTAGTTAAAAGGCTTTTTCCACTCGGCCTAGGCTTGTCTTCCTCCATGGATTTGGTGTTTTCACTCCCCTTTTATTTCACTTCAAACTTTTGTCTTGATTCATGCATGATTTTTTGGGGTGACATAGGCCTCAATATGATATCCTCATTGTTCCAATTCAAGTGGTAGGTGTTTGCTCTCCCATCATGTAGCACTTTTCTATCAAATTGCCATGGTCTTCCAAGTAATAGATGGCAAACTGACATGGGAACCACATCACACTCAATTGTATCCTTGTATGGTCCAATTTGAAATTCCACTCTCACCATATGACATACCTTCATCTCCTCTTTGTCAGTAATCCATTGAATATAGTATGGATTGGGGTGTGGAATCTACTTCAACCTTAGCTTTGCACATAATTCTTTGCTTGCTAGATTTCTACAACTTCCTCCATCCATGATCACTTTGCAAGCCATATTGGGTCCAACAATTGCCTTGGTTTGAAATAAATTTCACCTTTGGCTCTCATCTTTGCTAGGAGGAATAGTCAATGCTTTGGTGCACACAATAGTTGGATAATTTGTAGCAAAAGCATCAATAGGACCATCATCATCATTATCATCATATGCATCCTCATCATTAGGATCAACATCATCTCCAGTCTCATACTCATCATTAGCATTAAGGAGCATAACTTTCTTGTTGGGGCAATCCTTCTTAAAGTGTCCTTTTCCTCCACATGTAGGACATGTCATGTCTCTATTCCTTGTAGGAGGTATAGCACCACTAGAACCCGAAGTAGAAGCAATGGACTTCTTTGAAATTGATGAATTTGGCTCGGGTTTGGGTGTAGAAGGTCCACGGGTAGGAGGTGTAGGAGTTGCAAAATTAGATTGTTGAGAAGAAAAACTTCTCCTTGCACTCACTTGAAGCTCCTCTTGCAATCTCGTTTCGGCCTCCCTTGCTTGATGTAGTAATTCACTCATATTGTTGTAAGGAACATGCCTCACAATGCTTCTCACTTTGAATTGCAATCCACTCAAGAACCTTTGCATTGTTTGTTCAGGAGCCTCTCTAATTCGAGGCCTTTGAATAATCAACTCCATCTCCTTGTAATAGGCATCAACTGTCTTGGTTCCTTGCTTCAATTGTTGCAATTTGTCATAAAGAGTTCTAAGATAACTCTTGGGAACAAATCTTTCTCTTAATAAGTGCTTCATCTCTCTCCATGTGTTCACCTCTTCTTCTTCTTTTTCTTCTCTATCTTTTGTAATGCCATCCCACCACAAAAGAGCATAGCCATCAAAGGAAGAAGATGCAAGGTTCACTTTCCTCTCCTCGGAATACTCATGAAGTCTCCATAATTTCTCAATTTTAAGCTCCCACATTAAGTACTCTTCCACATCTTCAGAATCACAAGCAAGCTTAGGGATGGAGAATTTTGGTTTTCCCAAGCCATCATTCTCTCTATTATTTTCCAATGGTAATCTTCTTGCTACTTGTCCACGGCCATCATTGTAATTTCCTCTCCCATCATCAATTGGAGCAATGGCTTGTGGTGCTTGTTGAATTTGTTGCAATGTATTTGTAATTGTAGTCATTTGTAGAGTCAATGTCCTTATAGCATCCTTGATCTCATTGACAGAATCTTGTGATGCACACTCCCTTATCTTCAAATCAAGGACATTCAAATCTTCTCTCAATTGATCATCACTTCTTTCAATATCTTTAGCAATTTTGTTGGACAAATGATCTCTCAATGCCTCATACTCATTCCATTGGACAGTATCCTCGGGTTTCTTCTTTGCCTGCACATCAACATCACTAGAAGAACTCATGATTAATTTGTTAGTAACAAAATAAACAATGGGTTTGTGGTGCCTCTCTCAACTCACTCAAAACCAAGCAAAGAGGTTTCACTTGATGTTCCAAGAGAGAAAAAGATCAACTTACCAACAAGGAGCAATGATCAATGTGCTTTGGTGTGAGAAGAGAATAACTGAGCTATCAAGTATCACAATGCAAACAGGGCTTATGGTGGGGCTTGGTATGGATACCTAACAATCACCAAAGTAATAATCATATTTGCTGTCTTGTGAAGATATAAAATATCCAAGAAAACTCACACAATATGGAGACAAATGTGGCAATGCAATATATGGAGGAATTTTGCAATGCACTAGAAAGTCACTAGCTAGGCTCTTATTGACAGGCACAAGATTGCTCAATGAAAAACCAAGTGTCACAATGGCAAGCTCAACTAGTAAACAATAGTAATAATATGGCCTCTTTGCACTTTCTCTTTTCTCTTTTCTCTTTTCTCTTTTTTTTTATACTTTTTGCTTTTTCTATTTTTTTTGAATTTTTCAATGGCCTTACACTAAGCTAGGAGCAACAATTAACCAAACACAAGTGAACACAATGATGGTAATGAAATAAGAGCAACCTGTCAGAGCACAAAATAGCTATACTTGTGGGCAAGTTCCTATAAAGATGCTGTAGAATGGCTGTGTCTATGGTTCACAAAGTATGGAGTGGAATGATCCTAGTGAAGAAAACAGGGAAAAACAAAGAAACACAAAAGAAACTAAGTGAAATTATGGATAAAGCAATTCACGGCAGCAAACTAGACCCACGGCAGCAAAACAGACGGTTTTTGAGCCAAGGCTGAACTCACGGCAGAGATTTCGAAGGTTTTCGTACCGCGGCAGAGATATCAGACTCACGGCAGAGAAACGAGCAAATCCTGTACCGCGGCAGAGCGCACTCGCGCGTTACACGGATTGGTAACCGTGATGCAGTGAATTTCCTAGCGCACGCGTTACAGCAGTTGGCGGCAGAGAAACTAGCACTTTTTGTGCCGCGGCAGCTCACAGCGAAACGAATCGGTAAGAGTGTTACGGGGCTCGGGTGCTGTTTTGTATCCGTGTTACGGTGGAATCCGAACTCGACTCGATCACGGCAACGGTGAGGGTTTATGGTGGGCTGCGGGGTGGGATCGAGATGGTAAATGTATAGCGGATATGTGGGGGGTTTTGTGGTACGTAGATGAATAGGAATCCGAGAGTGGCTAGGTGGAAGGCAGTGGTGGTGCGTTTGCGAGTTGGTGGGGTGAATCCGAGCTTGACTAGGAAGGGATGTATATGGAAAGTTTGGTGCGGATATGAGGTGGGTTTTGGAACCGACTATGGAGATGAAACCGAGTCCAACTAGGAGGTGTGGTGCGGTGGTAATGATGGCACGGCAAAAACCCTAATGTGGCTCGAATTGGTGGTGTATATGGAGGATGGTGGCGGCTGTTTTTGTAGTTTTTGATAGGTTTTTCGACTAGAAGAACAAGACCCTAATATAGCCGAAACAAAAGAGATCTAAAAACAGAAAAAGGTGACACGAAATCTAACACAATGACAGCAAAAGAAAAATAACTATGGTGATATCTAGGCTATGGCAATGACTAGCAATATTTTTGTGGGGCTTTTTCTGGATAGGAATAAAAACAGTAAAACTAATGATAACTTTGCTCACCGAGTAAACCTGGAGAATCTGGTACCAAGATGATATGGGGTGGCCCGATCTTCTCGATGAACTAACTCTCTCTTTTTGTATTTTCTGATAATTGGATAACTAGTGCTACACTGAGACCTCTCTTAGCTAATCCCCGTTGCCAATGCAACATCAATCAAGCTCCTTAGATATTCTCAACTACACACTCTTGCACAAATGATCAATGATCACAAGTGGTGCTGTATCCCTTTATTCCCAGATGGAATAACAAGATATTACGCTGCTTTGCAATTGGTAAACTTCAAGATGAATGCTTAACAAGCAATACAATCTAGAGGCTAGGGTTTTGGGGGTTTTTGGTTTAAACTTGTTCTACCTATTGCTATGCGCCCCATGGGGTATATATGAGAGGGGGGTGCAGGCCACAAGGGTCCTCCTTGCGCAAGCACAACCCTAATTGGACTAGGAAACCTAACACAACTACTATAGGATACAAACCGACCCCACACACAAAGGGGTGCGGCCACAATTGGTATACAAACCAATTCTATTACAACTAGGACATGTCATGGCGCATTGGGCTTCCTTGTGGGCCCTCCTTCTTGCTTGTCCATCAATGAATGCATTTGACCTTGTGGAGGCATTCATCCCCTTGTCCAATTGATAAATAACAATTGTTTCTATTGATAACAATTGTTATGAATTGTTTCCATCATCTTGATTGATTGTTTTCAACAATGTGATCTTGTTTTCCACCTCTTGAATATTTGTTTTCACCATGATCTTGTTATCTTCTATCAACTCATCACTCATGCTTGTGAGAACATAGTCCTTAGGTCCATCCTTATCACATGTATTGGTGTGTTGGATATTCTGATGTATTTGAACATGTGATGATGTACCTGTTGGTTATCTATTCATGCGTCGGAATAATCTATCTTTCGGTTACCAAGTCTATCCTTTTTCTATTGTTGTGCTAAAATGCATTTCTGTTCAGGATGCCTCCAACCAGGAACTCCCCGCCTGAGCCACCTCCGCTCACGGAGCTGTTGACTCAGATGACTCAGGTCGTGGCTCAGATGGCCCAGATCCAGGCTAACCAGCACAACAACCAGAATGCTCCACGGGTCAACATCAAGGAGTTCCTCAGCTTGGGCCCGAAAGCTTTCGTGGCAACACGTGAGCCCCTGGATGCTGATGACTGGATCCGTGACATAGCCAGGACTCTGGAGATTGCTCATGTTGCTGAGGAAGATAAGGTCAAGTATGCCACCTACCTACTGAAGGGTCAGGCAGCTTCTTGGTGGGAGAACTATCAGACCATGAGAGCTGGCTATCCTATCACCTGGGGTTGTTTCAAGGATGCCTTCCTGAAGCACCACATCCCAGATGGTCTCATGGAAAGGATGCGTGAAGCGTTCTGCTCTTTCAAACAGGGCAAGCTGGACGTTATCAGCTATCAGACCGAGTTCAATCGCCTCGCTCGATACGCTGGTGACGAAGTGTCCACTGAGGCCAAGAAGATGGCAAGGTTCCGCCGAGGTTTTAACCCGGAACTGAAGTACGCTCTCACAAATGTCAAGTGCAAGGACTTCGAGGAACTCGTGAACACCGCGCTCAATGAGGAGAATGGGCGCAAGGCGTTCGAAGATTCGCGCAAGCACTCGCGTGAGGGTGGTTCCTCCTCCAACATGACCACCCCTCCGCAGAAGCACCGCATATGGGTGCCAAATGGTGCTGTCACTCGGGCTCCAAATGCCCAAACTTCTCCAGGCTTTGCTCCCCGCCCACCCAACCCATTTCAGATGCAGGGTCATAGGGTTCCAATGGGGCAGCCAAGGCCAGGCACTCCTCGTGTCGTCACTTGCTTCAAGTGCAAGGAGACTGGACACTACGCTGATAAGTGCACTCAGAGGCAGCTACCTCCACCTCCTCGCCCCAACACCAACCAGGCAATGGTTCGTGCTCCCCCGGCTAAAGCCTTCAACTCCAACAACAGGCCTGTCGGGAGGACCGCGAGGGTGAATCATATCAAGGCCGACAAAGCTGAGGAAGCTGCTGACGTCGTTCTCGGTATATTACCCGTAAACTCTTTTCCAGCTAAAGTGTTGTTTGATACTGGAGCATCGCATTCGTTTGTGTCAAAGATCTTTGCTACAACGTACAATTTAGCTCTGGTTCCACTAAGCAATCAAATCTATGTTCACTCTCCGGGAACTAAAATGATTACATCCAAGATAAGCATGGACAATCAAATCCTAATTGGAGGTCGCATATTCCTTGCTTCACTCATGTTGCTGGGGAATTCTGACATTGATGTCATTCTGGGTATGGATTGGTTGAAGACCCACAAAGCTAAAATTGACTGTGCTCAAAAGTCAATAATTCTATCCCACCCTTTGGGCCAGATAGTCTATTCTCCATGTGGATCAAGCTCTGTTCAGCTGTTCAACCTAGATGCAAAACCCCTTCCTGCAATTGAAAATGTTCCGGTGGTTTGTGAATTCCCTGACGTCTTTCCAGAAGAGTTGCCGGGGATGCCTCCGGACAGAGCAGTTGAGTTCGTGATCGAGCTTGAGCCAGGTACTGCTCCAATCTCTAAGCATCCATACAAGATAGCTCCTCCTGAACTGAAATTGTTGAAGGAGCAAATCGATATGTACATGGAGAAAGGTTACATTCAGCCTAGTTCCTCCGCTTGGGGTTGCCCAACTCTGTTTGTTGCCAAGAAGGATCAAACAAAAAGACTCGTGGTTGACTATCGTCCTCTCAACGAGAAAACCATCAAGAACAAGTATCCAATTCCTCGTATCGATGTTCTTTTTGATCAACTTGCTGGAGCCTCAATATTCTCAAAGTTGGATTTGAGGATGGGTTACCATCAAATAAAGATCAGAAAGGAAGATATTCCAAAGACAGCTTTCACCACTCGGTACGGTCTATATGAATACACCGTCATGTCCTTTGGTCTCACCAATGCACCGGCAACGTTCTCAAGACTCATGAATTCTGTCTTCCATGAAAAACTCGACAAGTTCGTTGTGGTATATCTCGATGACATTCTGGTCTACTCAAAATCCGAGGAAGAACATGGAGAACACCTTCGTCTCACTCTCATGAAACTTCGCGAGCATCGTCTGTATGCCAAATTCTCCAAATGTGAGTTCTGGATTCCAGAAGTTGCATACCTTGGTCATATCATCTCTGCCAAAGGCATAGCCATTGACCCAGAAAAGGTTAAGGCAATTGTTGATTGGAAACCCCCTAAGACGGTGAAGCAAGTCAGAAGTTTTCTTGGCTTGGCTAGCTATTGCCGTCGTTTCGTCCAAAACTTTTCCAAGATTGCCAAACCTCTCACTGATCTCACAAAGAAGGACAAAAAGTTCGTTTGGACTCCACAATGTGATGAAAGTTTCAATCTCCTGAAGACTAAACTCACTTCCACCCCTGTTCTGGTTGGCCCAGATACTACCAAACCTTTCCAGATATTCTGCGATGCATCTCTCCAAGGTCTAGGTGCAGTTCTTATGCAAGAACGTCAAGTTGTGGCTTATGCTTCACGTCAGTTGAACCCACATGAGCAAAACTATCCCACACATGATCTTGAACTTGCAGCAGTTGTGTTTGCCCTCAAGAAATGGAGGCAATACTTGTTGGGTAACAAAACTGAAATCTTTCCCGATCATAAGAGTCTGAAATACATCTTCACTCAGCCAGATCTAAACCTCAGGCAAAGGAGATGGATTGAGAAGATTAAAGACTTTGATCTCACCATTTCTTACACTCCAGGCAAGGCTAATGTTATGGCCGATGCTCTCAGTCGCAAATCCTATTGCAATAATCTCATGATCATGGAAAGCCAACCTCCACTTCATGAAGAATTCCAGAAGCTGAACCTTGGTCTTGTCCCTGAAGGATACCTTGCCAGCTTGACAGCCAGTCCAACTCTCGAGGACAAGATTCGTTCTGAACAACTTCGTGATACTGAAATCAAGAAGGTTGTAGAGCACATCAAGGAAGGCAATGATAAATTCAAGTCCTTCTCAATTGATGACAAGGGAACTGTGTTCTTCGAAGGACGCATTGCAGTTCCTCAGATCCAAAGTCTCAAGGATATCATTCTCAAGGAGGCTCATGAAACTCCTCTCTCCATCCACCCTGGAAGTACAAAGATGTACCAGGATCTCAAGACTCTGTATTGGTGGCCTGGCATGAAACGTGAAATTGCTCAATACGTTTCTGAATGCGACATTTGTCAACGTGTTAGGGCAGTCCATCAGAAAACAGCAGGTCTACTCCAACCTCTGAAAATTCCTGAGTGGAAGTGGGACATGATTGAAATGGACTTCGTTACTGGGTTTCCAAAGTCCAAAAAGGGCAACGATGCAATCTTCGTTGTTATTGATCGTCTCACTAAGGTAGCTCACTTCTTTGCTGTCAAGGAAACTATCTCAGCTAGCCAGTTAGCAGAGCTATACACAGCAAGGATTGTTCCTCTTCATGGTGTTCCATTGGAAATAAGCTCAGACCGTGGAAGTATTTTCACTTCTCATTTCTGGAAGAGTTTTCAAGAAGCATTGGGCACTAAACTTCTGTTCAGCACAGCTTATCACCCTCAGTCTCAGGGCCAAGTCGAAAGAGTCAATCAGATTCTCGAGGATATGCTCAGAGCATGTGGTCTCTCCTTTGGCATGAAATGGGAGGATTGCCTTCCATATGCTGAATTCTCCTACAACAACAGCTACCAGGAAAGCCTAGGCATGGCACCATTTGAGGCACTGTATGGTCGCAGATGCAGGAGTCCAATCAATTGGTCTGGAGCTGGTGAACGTTCACTCTTAGGCCCTGACATTGTTAAGGAAGCCGAGGAGAAAGTTCGTATCATTCGTGACAATCTCAAGATTGCTCAGTCTCGTCAGAAGAGCTATTATGATAGCAAGCACAGGGATATGATCTATGCACCTGGTGACAAGGCATATCTCCGTGTAACTCCCCTCAGAGGCACTCATCGTTTTGGTGTGAAAGGAAAGCTGGCACCAAGATACATTGGTCCTTTCAACATTCTCTCACGGCGGGCAGAAAATGCTTATCGTCTTGAACTTCCAGAAAAACTATCCAAGGTGCACGATGTGTTCCACGTGTCCCAGCTCAAGAAGTGTTTCAAAGATCCAGATCGTGCAGTTGATCATGATTCCATTGAACTGCAAGATGATCTATCTTATGAGGAGCACCCTGTTCGTATTCTCGATGAGACCGAGCGTAAGACTCGCAACAAGAGCACCAAGTTCTTGAAAGTGCAGTGGTCGCATCATTCCGATAAAGAGGCAACGTGGGAGACCGAAGAGGATCTTCGCAAGAAGTATCCGGACCTTTTCACTTCTCAGTAAGGAATCTCGGGGCGCGATTCCTTCAAGGGGGGCGTTTTGTAACATCCCAAGTATGAAATATCCCTTAGAATGTTTGTTTTCATGTTTAATCAAAGTATTGCATCATGTCATCATGTTTAATTATTTGTTTGCATTTGTTTACTAGTTGTTTTGCATCTGTTTTATCTTGTTTTCATAATGAAACTCAAACAAATTCAAAAGGTTATTTCATACTTGCTCTGTTACAACTTTTGGAATAAAAATCACAAATAAAAACAATCTATTTGTTGTCATAATTTTCAAATTGGATCAACTAATAAAATGGTGTTTATATTTCCACTAATTCATTCCAAATTGGTTTCCAAATTCAAAGCAAATCATCAACAGTACCTCATCTGGAAATTATACAAATACCAAACCATTCCAATATTTCTAATCCAATTAATAATAGGGTTCACCCTATTAAGTTGTTGTTTCTATGTTAATTAACAAAATTTTCCAATTCAAACCAAATGTATTCAAACAGAACCAATTTGAAACTATAAGAATAATAACCAAAACATTCTTTTATTCTTTGTTTCCAATTAATTCTTTTGGGTCACCTTATTAAAAGGTTGATTTTATTAATCATTTTAAATATTCAAAAATCATCTAAATTGGCTTATTTTCCAAAACATCACAAAAATTTAAACCTTTTTGAAATCCAAACTTGTTAACTGTTTGGAATTAACCCCATGAGCACACCCTAATTTTCTATGAATTTTTCCTAACCTAAAAAAAAACCATCCTTTTCTTCCAAATCTGTTTTCTGCAAAAAAAAGAAATGAAACAGAAAAATAAAAGGAGAAAACCTACAGCGCGCGCAGCACCTAAGCTCTACCCAGCCCAACTTACCCCGCGCGCAGCCCAGCCCGCTAAGCCTAGCGTACCGGTTCGTTTTAGAACGAACCCGTCTTCCTCCCGTACGGCGAGCATCCGAGGCCGCCACGTCGCCGTACGGCGGGCTCCGACGGCCAGGGAGCTCCCCCGCACCCTATTAATACCCCCCTAGACCCCTGGCGCCGTGCCCTAATCCCTAGGTCCCCTGTCCCTCCTCGAGCCGCCGCCATTCCTTCTCTCTGTCGCCGCTCCCCTCTCTGTTCCTTCCTCACCGGCGAGCTCGACCTGAATCCGCCACGATCGCCACCGCCGTAGCCACAGTTTCCCCTCGCTAAGCCCTGGAATCGAACGGCCACCAACCCCTCTCCCGTTTGGACACCGCCGCCAAGCTCATCGTCGACTGGAGCTGCGCCGCCGTCCACGGAGCTGTCGCTGCTGACGCCGCCGTTTCGTCACCGCGCCGCGGCAACCACAACCACGGGGTGAGCGCACCGTCCCCTCCTACCCTCTCTCTGTTGCATCTACACCCGCTTCTGTGCACGCACCCTAGCATCCACAGATCCACCCACAGCGGCGTCACAACGCCACGGTGACGTCCCCGCCGGCGAGATTGTTTCTGACAGCAAAGGTTCAGTCTTGCACGCGATTGGGTTCAGTTAAGTGCAGGGTGGAACATTAACCTGTCCGCGCATCTTACTCTGTCAAAACTGATGAAGCAGCGCAATGGTTCAGTGTATCGCGAGCGCAGCGAAGGGTCCCTGGTTCGAATCTTCGCGGAAGCGATTAAAACCCAACCTTTTGCTCCTCTGGCTGACAGGCAGGGGCCACACGGCAGTGACCCTGGCTGCCACGCCATCGCACACAGTGGCCACGCTGGCCCCGTGGCCCACCCTGCAGTGGCTGTGGCTAGCTGCTGCACGGTGTAAAAGTGTTTAACACGTTTTCTGTTTAATTTCTAAATCATTTAAATGGCAGAATTAAACCCTAAACTTTAAACTTTAATAACTTTTAATCTATAACCCCAATAAATAAAAGTTGTTTATGTTTGTTGTTCCAAATTAAAATATCTATCCAAATAATCCATTTGTTTCCTGTTTTGAAATTTCAAAATGCAATTTAAATTTGAATTCAAATAATTCCAATGCAATTTGCTAAATTCAATAACTAATTCATTATTAATCAATTAAATACAAATAAAATATGTTTTCCATACCATTTTGAATAACCTATTCAAATATAAATTTTGTTTCATTGTTTGAATAATTTAAATTGCCTAAATAATTTAATTCTTGTTTAATTCATTTAAATTTGATAAAATCATAACTTGCTTAATATAAAATATTTTTGAACATGCAAAATATGTTTTCAAACCATCAAAGTGTGAACTTTTCAAATGTGAGTTTGAATTTATGTTTTGAACAAATAAAATTCAAATAAAATTCACACTTGTTTTAAGATCAATTAAAACTTGTTTAATATTGTTTAATTCATAATAAATTCATCCTAATTCCAATTTCAATATTTGAAACATGTAATCCAACTAAAATTTGATGTTCTTTTAAAATATAAATTTTGTTAATTGTTTTGCACACTTTAAATTGATGAAAACAATAATTGTTTGTGTGACATGTTTAAGTAACCAAACTTTCCAAACTTAATAAATGATTTCCAAAACTTGTTAAATCCTTTTATCACTTGCATCTATTATTGTTATTTGTTGTTATTTTGTTGTTACCATCATGCATGCATCATGCTAACAACTTTCACATAATAATTAATTGTAAATCATTTGTTCCACTTAATTCATGGACCCTTTCCCATATGCAACTCAAAATTGCATAGGGGTCCATCTTAATTGTGTTATCATGTTAGCTAGTTTATTTTGATGCAACCATTAATTTGTCATGCATCATCATTGATTGTGCACTATGCCATGATAATGATTGTTTATATTCTGCCTTGTTTGTTTGTTTCTTCTCGAATAGACGACGACGTTGAGACAGACGATCTTTACAGCACCCCTTCTGAGGATCTAGCTCAGTACCAGGCTGCTGAGTTTGCAGGCAAGTTATCACTCACATGAACCACTGTGTTCCTTTCAACCCCGGTTACCGATACTTTCCGTTGTCTATTTCTACTAGCCTTAGTGGTAGTTGTTTCTGTTACGAACCTATCACATGAATCCTTTAACCCTGATATTGCCTCACCACCCCTCCTACAACCCTATTGATTGAGCCAGTGTCTTACTAGTATGCTTAGGTTGTTTTGCTCGAGTCTGTTACCCGTTACTTTCTGTTACTATTTATTATGTTCCGGGGGCTCGATGTTTAATCAATCAATCAATCAATCAATCATGCTAATGTTATTACTTAATAATAATTTGATGATAAGGCACCGGCAGGAGGCCCTGTGTGGTTTTGAGGCCTGCTAGTGTCGACCCTAATAGGAAAAGGGTCTTGTCTACTGATCCATGATGAGCGCACTACCCGCATGTGGGAAGCGAGTATGGGCGCCCCCCTCAATTTGATTCGATTCGCATCTCGTCCAAATCATCTCATTTAGTTCGTGTTTTCCATTTGCCGCATGCATGTTTTTGCGAGCCCAGCGCAGGGTGGAACTTTCGTAGTCGGCATATAGGGGGACACGGTCTTAGAGTGCTATGAGGGTCCCTTTTCTTCGGGGCTTGATTAGCCGTGCGCCCAAGGTGCTTTGGGCTTGATGCGAAGAAGAGTTGGGTTGTGTTGAGTGCCCCGCTTTGTGGGAGGCATCCCATCTGGCGGGTTATTCATACGTGTACGGCCAAATTGGTGCAACCCTGCAGGGATAATCTTCTCGAGAAGCCGTGTTTTCCGCGGTTATGGTTAACTTGGTGAAAGTACTGGCTAACAAGTACTCAGGACAACTTAAACCTAATGATTCACAATCTCACACCCCATGATTAACAACTTGACTAGTAATAGGATTATTGTCACAATAACTTGATTCATCTTTAACCCAACTGTGTGAGTTATCCTCGGATTGCTTCTTTGGATAAGGGGCGAGATCCAGGATGGGTTTGTTTGGAGTTATCTTTCAGTTGGTTACAATACTCGATCTTATCCCCTTTCTGTTAGCTGGAAGTGGTAGAATCTCTCTAGTTGGTTAGTGCAGCCAGTTGCAGCATCTTTTATACCCTTTCCCTCCGTTGAACCCAAGTCATCTGTGCCTGTGTTGACGGGCTACATTTTGGTGAACTGTGAGTCTTGCTTGCCAGTACGTCTATGTACTGACCCCTTTGGGGCTGTGGTTTCCGCAGACTACGCTTACGAGGATCCAGGTGACGGCTACTACGTGGAGTTTGACGAGGCTGCTGACGAGTAGTTAGCGGACCCGGGCAGGATCCGAGACATCGTGGATGGGCTCCGTCTTTATTCAGTTTCGGCTTCTTAAGCCTATTTGGATTTGTCTGTACTCAGACCCCTTTGAATGCTTCTGCTGAGATGTAATGATGTTATGTTGGGACATGTGTCCTCTGGATGATTGTATTTGCTATCTCTGCCCTAGTGAGGGCCATTTGCAACTTATTTCAATCTTTTGTGTCTTAGAGGCATGTTGTGTTATCCTTTTGTTCAAAGCCGTTGACGTACCATGTGTGTATGGTATGAAGTACGTCAATGGTAGTGTCCTGATTTCTACGGGATAGTTTACATCGACGGTGAACAGTAGCGATGGGTTGTCACACATAAGTGTTGGCCTACTCGTAAGAGGACGAGGGTGCCGGTAAGCCCCGTAATCCCATCAGAATACTGTTCAGTTCGTACGGTGAGTATCCTCTAGAAGTCCGGGTGCGACAGCTAAAGCCTGAAGTATACAAAGTACAATGTGAGTAGGGTTTCGCTAACTCAACGAGGATCAACTTCTCGGTGAGTTGGCTTCTAGCTAATTGTCTGTATCTTTCTTCTCTCCCGTCCGAATTTATATAGATAGCCGGGTTAGGGCTTACATAAAGGAAACCTAGAAGACTACGGTAATTATCTAACTTGGAAAGCAGGAATCTGCCTTCTACTCCAAGCCGCACCACTTTGGACCGTGATCCGGGTTCTTCTAGAATCCGGCTTCTGCGCCTCATCTTACTGGGCCACCTAATGTACTGTGATCCATTACCAATCAGGCCACCCTGGTAATCCGGCTCTTAAGGACAATTCCGGATATTTCCCTAATCGGTATATATATCCGACAGTAGCCCCCAAGAAGGATTGAGACTTCATTCTACCACCTTTCGTCAATTCGCGTTCTGTTCCGAGAAACGTTGGCGCTTTGTCTCGATTCTTCTTTTTCCCAAATCATTCATAACACGAAACTCGGATTTTGTCAGAATCCGCCTTTTTCTTCCACGAGCCTTCGTGGAGAAGGAACTTCATGACGTCAGCGGTGAAATCGTGCTGACATCACGGACATTTGGGTTTAGTGTGAAAACCCTGAAACGTATCTCTGAAAGATTCTCGCGAGAAACGAGGAGATAGCCATTATCACCCCGTCCCCTCGTTTTCCGGTTTTTCGGGCGTGACACACGTCAAGGATCCAACGACTAAAATAGCCGTTGTAGCCCATCTCAACGCATTTCCGGCTATAAATAGCTGCCTCGAGCCCTCTGGATTACCCTTCTGCTCCCTCTTCTCCCTCAAGCCCCCTACGCCATTGCCACAGAGCTCGAGTTTGCGAGAGTGAGTAGAGAACGAGCGACATCACCTTCCCCGGAATATCCATCGAAGGATCCGGATCCACACCGCGCCGCCCGAATATGACCACCGGAGGATCACCCCGCACTACGGAGGAGAGCTTTGTCGCCCTTGACATAGACAACATAATCAACGATATCGACCCGCAGCTGGATTCCCCCGGCCGCGCCACTGCGAGCGCGCCGGAGGGAAACGTCGGCAACTTGGCCTGCGGGGGATCTTCCCCCGCGTCCGAAAGCACGTCGTCGTCATCTACCGCGCCAACTCCGGCCCTCGCCACCAAGCCCGCGGAAGAAAACCTCGCTCGCGGCGGTGAGGAGCTCGCCGCCTCGGGCGCTGCCGGAGCCGAAGAAGAAGCGGAGGAAAACTCCGGGAACTGGAGCCACTGCAACGTGGTTCCGTCCCTTCTTTCGACAATGGAGAAGGAGGGGCTCGTGCGGAAAGGTAAATGGCGGTACGAGGAGGACGACTCCGAGCCATCGCCAAAAGCCGGAGAAAGGGTTCTCCTTACCTCTCACATCAGTAGAGGTATGGGATTTCCACCTTCGCCTTTTTTCTCCAAGTCTTGAACCATTACAACATCCAACCACATAATCTTCCTCCCAGTTCCATTCTTTATCTAGTTGGGTTCCAAGCCCTCTTCGAAGGGTATCTAGGAATAGAACCTAGGTTAGATTTCTGGCAGTATTGCTTCGGGGTGAAGCGTAACCCCTCTGAGGGCGCTCTCCCCATCTGCGGGACCATCTCCTCCACCCTGCGTGGGTTTAGGGAGGATTGGTTTCCAAAGATAAAAACCTTGGAATCCGTCAAATTTTGGACGGGTTCCTTCTTTTACCACGAAGATGTCCCGTATCTCGGAAAAGATACGGGAATTCCACCTTTCGTTAATTCTGCGGCCACTCCCCAAGATAATTGGGAAGTGGACGCAGTCCAAACTTTGCCGGATGATCTGATGAGAATCAAACGGCGCATCGCAAAAATCCTCTCCTCCTCTCCTCCTCTCACTGGCATCGACACAGTTCTGTGTTGGTTTGGGAGACGCATCCATCCATTGGCTTATCTCGGAACCCGGCTAGTGTGTGACTATGCGGGCCCGGAGGATGCAATGAGGGGAACGGACAAAGCGTTCTCCAAGAGGGATTTCAAAAAGCGGGTAAATCATCTGGTCTCTACTCGCGACCAGTATGAACAAAGCCGAGAAATGTATCACGAGGGAAATCCAGCTCCAAAGGTAATATTTTTCTTCTTTGGGCAATTTCTCAGATTTCCTCTTTCTCAGATTTTTAACTTAGCCGAATTTTGTGCTTCTTTCACAGCTGGTCGATCTTCCTGATGAGGCCTTGCCACCGACGCCGAGTTGGACGCAATGCATGCCAACTTTGCAGGCGGACGGAAACGCAAGAAGCCCTCCACTACTCAAGAGGTGGTTGAACTTGACGGAGTTTCCATCGCAACTTCCAGGTCAATCATCCGGGTTTTTTCTTTTCTCTGCTTTTTGTCGTAGGAAACTTCTTTTCTTTCTCGGAGTTCTAACCTCTCGGATTTTTTCTTTCTAGCTTGGCTCCGACAAGACTGAGCCAAAAACCCGGAAGAAACTAAAGTCTGTTGCCCGGAGAGGGGCACGGCCTTCTCCTGGTGCTGCTCCCGACACTCCGGTCGCAGCTGCGGAGGAAAACTTGGCTGCCAGGGAGGAGGATCCCCTGCAGACCAGCCAGTCCATTGCGCCGGAGACGGACACGAGGGAAAGGGCGGTGGAGACGGAAGTTGGGGGTCCTTCCAATGTACCAAAGGAAGAGCCAATCCCCAACTATGACCCTCAATTCAAGGTAAAACAAGAAGAACACTTTGACGAACATGGATATATTCATCCATGGGCGACAAAGTACTTTGCCCCAGCTCCTTTAATCCGTTCTTGGCCGCAAGGCGGACTTATTGTTAGGAATAACTTCGTGTTTTCGCCTCGGCAGATTATCGAAGATGGCCTTTGCCACGTTGGAATTCTCTTTGCCGAGTATGCAAAGGAATTCAACGAGAATTTTTTGGATCTCCAACGGATGAGCAAGGTAATATCTCTAGCCCCCAAGCATTTTGCCAAATGTATACTTTTTGACTTAATGCTTTTATCATGACCTGCTTGTTTCTTGACTTAAGCGTTTTATCTCTTTTCCGTGTTTCAGCAAACTGCTGAAAACATTAACATGGAAGTTTTCAGTAAGCTTACCATCAAGAATAAGGAGGTGAAAACTCTCCTGAGCATTCTTGAGGATAAGGACTCGGAGCTTGCCTCCGTTCAGCAAAAGTTGGATGAATCAGCAGGTAATTTTTATCACTGCTTTCGTTTAGAATTTTTTCTAAGTAATTTTCCGAGTTTTTAACTCTTCATTTTACTTGCTTTTCATCTTCTTTGGCGAAAGCCAAACAAATTGCTGAAGATGCCGGCAATGCCGAGAACCTCCGCAAGGAAAACCTGGAACTTCACAAGCTCACTTTGAAGCTCTAGAAAGACCTAGAGGCCAGCCAACTGGATGTCGGCATTGCCGAGTCCAAGGCCTCCAGCTAGGCCGAGAAGGACAAGGCCACCATCAGGGACCTGGAGAATGACCTGAACCAGCGCCTGGAGGAAGGCACGGAGATGGACAGAATTCTCGGTAAGTTTTTGAACTTTTACCGGCATTTTCCTTTTCCCTTTTCTTTTTTCCTAACTTTCTTTTGTTGATTGAAACAGAAGGTAGCCCCTCGCTTAACCGGATCGAAAGAATCCGGGCTTTCGAGAAGGTCTTCACCGCGCTTAAAGCTGCGGGGATGTTACTTATCAATAAGTACATTCCCGACAAAGCAGGAGAGTTCTCGGAAGTCAGTAAGCTTCCGGAGGCGATCGAGGAGGTGGCGAACCGTAAGGAATCATGGTTACGCTCCGCGGCTCGCGGTGGTGCGCGCATGGCCCTTGGGGTCATGCTTATGCATTATACCACCGCCAAGTCTTGGCGCGTGGCATCAAGTATCCCTAGAGGATACACAGACATGCAGCGGGCCAGCATCTTCGACTCCGTCAAAGGCCATGCTACCAAGATAGCACAAATGGTGAACATCTCCACCTTCTACCCCGAGGAGGAAGTTCCGACAACTCCTGAAGATTCCAGCAGCGAGGACGAAAACTCGGACCCCGAAGACGTTGCTTGAGTCCTGGGTAGATTGCAGGCAAAAATAGAAGCATTGCTATTCTTACAATGTAATATTCATTGTAATGTTATCTATCATTTGTATAAACAAGTACTCCGCTTTTGCAGTTTAATTTATAAGTCTTTGCAAGTTTTCCGGGTTTTAATTCATTTATCTTCTAAGTTCTCTGGTTTATATGTCTTAACTGTTCTTAGTGTTTGAAATGGCTCGATAGTACATAATCTTCACGCCAAGTGACTGGGTATAACCGATCAGTCGAAACTCGGAAACATGGATAATACTAAGGCATTTTTACTTACTAATTTCAGTGACCCAACATAGAAACGATCAGATAATACTTAGAGAAAAAACAAGAAATTTTGAATTTGTATGAAACTCAAGCACGCAGGCACAATCTGTGTTTCCTTAAGCCTCCTTAGGCCGAAAATCATTCAGTTTTTTTTTGCTCCGAGCACGCAGGCACAATTCGGGTTAACATTGAGTATTTTGTAAGATCATTGGGAAATAGATAAGACGGACTTATGCTTTATACTATAATAAACATGTAAAACATAAATGCATGAATTCCAACAAGTTTATTTCATGATCTCAAAGAATTAAGTGTAGAAGGGACGTAACTGCTGGATGCTCTAGGGTCTCTTTGTCTCTCCAAGTTCGACATCTATCTTTCTCTTTCTTTTGCGATTCGGTCTTTTGGGATCATCCTCCGTATCCCGAATATCTACAAGATAGTAAGATCCATTTTTTCATATCATTGCTAATGACGAATGGTCCCTCCCAGACTAAGGCTAACTTGTTCTTCCTTTCTTGCACCAATCTTAGCACTATGTCACCTTCTTTGAAAGACCGGTGTCTGATTTTCCGACTATGGTAGCATCGTAATCCTTGCTGATAAATGACGGATCTTTAAAGCACAAGGTATCGTTCTTCTTCTAAAAGATCGACGACATCCAGTCGTGCGCTTTCGGCATCCGAGTTGTTGTAAGCCTGCACTCTTGGGCTATCATGGAGCATGTCTGTTGGAAGCATTGCTTCTGCACCATAGACCAGGAAAAACGGGGTTTGTCCTATTGATCTATTTGGCGTCGTTCGAATACTCCAAAGCACGGAAGGTAATTCCTCTACCCATGCTCCAGCTGCTCTGTGAAGAGGAGATTCGAGTCTTGGGCGTATTCCCTGCAGGATTGAGCTATTCATTCTTTCAACCTGTCCATTGGATTGTGGGTGAGCCAGAGATGGAAGATCTTGGCGTATTCCCGTTTATCGACAATATTTTGCCAACTCTCCAATTGAGAAATTTGTCATGTTATCTGTGATTATGGTGTGTGGAACGCCGTATCTCATGACTACGTCAATGATGAAATTTCAGGCAGTCATACCGTCAAGTTTTTTGATGGGTTTCGCCTCCACCCACTTGGTATACTTATCTACCGCAACAAGTAGATGTGTGAGTTCACCTCTTGCAGTTTTGAATGATCCCATCATATCTAGCCCCCAGACCGCAAATGACCATGTAATGGGGATAGTTTTGAGTGCTTGGGTGGCATATTCGTCTGCTTGGCGTAATATTGACATCCGGCACATGTATTTACTATGTGTTTGGCGTCTGTCTTGGCTGTTAGCTAGAAAAACCCTGCACGGAATGCTTTTTTGACTATGCTTTTTGATTGAGAATGATGTCCGCAATCTCCTGCGTGGATTTCTTGCAGGATTTCTCGGCCTTCTTCTGGCGAAATATATCGCTGAAAAATTCCGACAGTGCCGCGTTTATACAGGCAACCATTAATTACCGTGTATCCTTTGCATCGACGTTGTATCTGTCTTTGCAAGACCTCGTCTGCTTCATCCGGAAACTTCTGATCAACTAAGAAGTTTAAATATGGAATTGTCCAATCCGGGTTGACGAGCAAGACTTCAATTGACTCGGAAATAAGAGGATAATCAACATCTCCACCTTTGATCGATGGTTCATGCAAATGTTGGACAAACACACCTGGTGGTAGGGTTTTCACTCTTTCCGAGCCCATGCGGGCTAATGCATCCGCGTTCCAGTTTTCTTCCCTTTTGATATGAAGTACTTCAAATCCCAGGAAGCAAATGGCGAACTCGTCCACCGTTCTCCGATTTTCGGCCACGATGGGGCTTTTGGCGTCCCATGTTTGGTTTAGCTGATGTTGTACCAAGTCTGAGTCACCATAGCATAGTATGCATTTGACGCCTATTTCTTTTGCAATATGCAAGCATGAAGCAAAGCTTCGTATTCTGCCACGTTATTACCGGCTCTGAAGTGTATTTGCAATACATACTCCATAGTATCACCTTTTGGGGATTTTAGCACTACACCAGCTCCAGCGCCTTCCTTCATATTGGATCCGTCAAAATGCATGACCCACTATTCCGACTCCGGCATTGGTGTGTTTTCCATTGCTTCTGTCCAATCAGCGACGAAATCTGCCAACGTCTGGGATTTTATTGTCGTCCAGGGTTCGTACTTAATGTCGAACGCAGCTAGCTCGATGCCCCATTTTGCTACTCGGCCTGTTGCGTCCGCATTGTTAATAATATCCCCTAGTGGTGGTTTACATACCACTGTTATGGAATGTCCTTGGAAATAATGGCGGAGTTTCCTTGATGCGAAAAACACGCCATAAGACAACTTTTGATAATGTGGATACCTTTGTTTTGACTCGGAGAATACTTCGATGACGTAATACACTGGCTATTGATCCGGTATGCTTTGCTCTTCCTTCTGCCTTTCCACAACCATCACCACGCTAATAACCCTGTTTGTCGCTGTAAGATACAATAACATGGATTCTTCGTCTTTGGGCGATGCCAAAATCGGAGCTTTCATCAAGGTTTATTTTAACTGGGTTAATGCTTTGTCCGCCTCTTCTATCCACTCAAATTTTTCAGATTTCTTCAACAATTTGTATAATGGCAGAGCTTTGTCTCCTAGCCAGCTTATAAACCTGCTGACTGCGGCTGCAGAACCCGTCAATCTTTGTACATCTTTTAAGCACGTAGGCTTTGAGATGTTCAAGATTGCCTTGATCTTTTCCGGGTTTACTTCTATTCCTCTGTGAGAAACAATAAAACCCAGAAGCTTTCCTGAGGGAACCCCAACCACGCACTTTAATGGATTCAACTTCATTTTATAAATGCGCAGATTTTCGAAAGTTTCTTGTAGATCTTCAAGGAGTGTATCCTTTTCCTTGGAAACGACGACAATATCGTCCAAGTAAACATGTACGCGTTTGCCAATCTGACTATGCAAACAACGTTGCTTGCAACGCTGGTATGTTGCACCTGCGTTCTTCAAGCGAAAAGGCATGGTTATGTAATAGTATGTTCCATACAGGGTTATGAAGGAAGTTTTGATTTGATCCTCCTCCTTCATACATATTTGATGGTACCCAGAATAAGCATCCAAAAATCATAAAAGCTCAGAGCCAGCCGTGGCATCTATTATTTGATCAATTCGCGGTAACGCGAACCTATCTTTTGGACACAGTTTGTTCAAGCCAGTATAATCTATACACATCCTAAGAACAATACTATCTTTCTTCAGGACTAATACTGGGTTCGCAGACCAATCAGTATGTATAACTTCCCGGATTAAATCTGCTGCTAAAAGTCGGATAATGCCAATAGCCTTCCGTCTTCTTCCGTCAAATCGACGGAGACCTTGTTTGACGGGTTTTGATCCTGGAATCACTTTGAGTTGATGCTTAGCAAGTTCCATGGGTACACCCGGCATGTCCGCAGGACACCATGCAAGAATATCCCAGTTCTCACGGAGGAACTTGATGAGCGTGCTTTCCTATTTGTAGGTCATCCCCGGTCCCCACTACGACAAATTTTGTCGGATCTTGGGGATCTAGGATAACCCGTCTTGTATTCTCCGAAAGTTAGGTTGCATTCTCCATCAACTCTCGAGAATTTTGGTTCGCCTTTTCGCTGATGTTCCCGGATTTTTCATCAGTGTACGATTCACTGTCTTCTTTTTCAGCTTCTGGCTTTTGCTTGGAGAATTTCCTCTTGGAGCTCTTCACCTTGTTCCTGGATCCTGAAGTGCCTTTCATATGCTTATTAAGACGGCATTGCGCATTGGTATGGGTAGGTTTACCAAATTGCGAATGGTGGACACAGTTTTCTGACTTAATCTTTTCCCGCTCTTCCTTTGAGTAAGAGATAGGTTATGTGCTTCTTCCTTTCCATTTGCTACCATTATCCTTTCCAAAGGCTAAATTAACTTCTTTGGGCGTTGGCTGTGCTTCTGGAGTAGCTTTGTTCTCAGAACGAGGCGTCTTTTTGGCCTCGGCCAAAGAATCAATATTTCCACCTCTCGCTCTAATGTTGTTTTCAGCTGCTGCATGCTCATTGGCGGTAGTAAGCATAGATCTGAGATCTTTGTGCTCCTTTGAACCAACCATGAACGATACGAGGCCGGGTTTTAAGCCATTGATGAAAGCATGCATTGCTTGTACATCACTTACTCCATTGCTGTCCATCTTGAGATAAAGTCGACATACGGCTCATCTTCAAACTGGATGCAACGGTTTAGCTGGTTGATGCTCTTGGGGCGTTTGTACGTTCCCCGAAAATGCTGAGTGAATACTCTAGTCATATCATCCTAGCTATCCACGGTTCTTGACGGAAGCCCGTTGATCCAATCTCTGGCTCCATCCAGCAACATTACGGGGGGGGGGGGGGGGAGGATTTTACCGCCTCTAGATCTGTCCCTTTGTTAATCTGGACGGCTGTATAGTAGTCTGAAAGTCAGGTATACGGGTTTGTACTGCCGGTATATTTTTGGTATGTTGGACCAATTTTGGCAAAGCCAGAATGTAGAGTTATTCTCCGGAACCTGCCAGTGAAACACTTAGGTCCAAAGTATTGATAATCTCTTTCCGCCTTATCAGCGTGAACGGAATATCTGCTGGATGAATGGACATAACGGGATCTGCTCCTTTCTTTTCCATTGTTGCGTGAGTGCGCTTTTCCGGAATTATCCCAATTTCGTCCGTTGTCATTTCCTTTGGAATAAGGTGGAGTTCTACTCCTTGCCCTTTCTTTATTCCTAGGAGGAGTACGGGATCTCTCACGCCTGTGAGGAGTGTCGTATCTTCCGGCTTTTTCAGATGGGCGTCTCGGAGGCGGCATTGCTTTTCCGTCTTTCCGGTTTTGTTCCTCCCGGTTTCGGGGATTAATTCCACCTTCCGGCAGATGGGATCCTGTCCTAGACGCTGCATCCTTATGATCTAGAATTTTCTTGTCCTTTCTCGGATATCCTTTCTTCTCTTTGGAATTGCCTAAATCTCCAGGTTCGCCAGGTCCAGGTGCTCTAGCGGCGCATGTGGCAGTTTTGCATAGGGCAGAGTCATCATGCAGCTTCCCTGATCTTGCCTGCCCTCGCTGTTGCTGTTGCAATGCTTTTCCTAAGAAAGCATACACCCCTTGAAGCTTTTCGTCATTGGAGTACAGATCATCATTGAGGATGGCGAATGCGGCTTCCGCGTTTTTTGCTGCGGTTTTGTTTACACGTTCGCCCTTGGCATCAATGTCGTTTACTTGCTTTTGCCAGGAAGGGTTTTGGAACCGTTCCTTTGGCGGCAATACTTCCGGTCTTGCGATTCCGGGTAACCGTGTAGGTTTTGTGCCAGATCTATTCCTTCTTTCGTACTCCTCTATTTCATCCTGCTGCAACCTAATGTCATCCTGGGTTTTTAGGAGGTTTTCCCGAGTTCTGAATAGATGTTGATGCTGCCGCTGGAGAGCTTGTCTCCTGGCTTCCAGCACTTCAGGGGGTTCGTCACGTCCCACCGGAGTTTGAATTAAATGAAGTTCGTCCTGTTCTGACATTAATGGAGCAGGAATTTCCTTCGTTTTCTTCTCCGCTGGCTTGACTCCGCTTCCTCCTCCTACTTCCAGGTTTTGATTAGCAATATCTACCAATTTTTTCTTCCGGAGTTTATACTGGAGTTTCTTGGCAATCTTGTTTCTCTTCTTGGAAGAGGTTTTTTTTTACCAGGTTCATCTTCTGTCAGTTCCTTGACATCAGGGTAAATTAGACCGGTTTCACCATCCTCTCTTTCCTCATCTGGCGGAGGTGTTTTGGGGTCTTCCTGGCTTTCGGCATCCGTGTTTTTAGCCGGTTTTGCCATAAGCACTTCGTGGAAGCCCCCTTGCATAGATTTGACCTTTCTTTCGAAAGCGTCTTCATCTTCGTCCTCGGAATCTAAATCTTCAGATCCGGGTTCTGACTCCAATCTCGCCTCGATGGCGGCTAGCACAGAGTCGGCTTCCGAGTTCGTCATCATAGTGATGGGTGTCGGATCTTCCACTTCAACTGTGGGTTTGTTTTCATCTGCCTCTTCCACGGGATTTCCTTCTTCCGTGTTTTCAGCGACCTCGGATTGCACCATACCAATAAAGTGAGATATGATTGCAGGCATCTCCAAAGAGGCGGCAATTTCAGCGGGGTATAGGCGATTTGAGCAAAACCTGGCATCATAGTTTTCTTCAACTGGGTATAGGGCGGGTGGGATAAATCTACTTCCACCACAGAATCCCATTGCTTCTGCAGTTAATCCGATAAAGATGTTTGCAGATCCAATCGGTAAAACACAGGCACTTACCAGATGATTCCGTGCTGGCATGTACGATCCATTGTCAAGGAAGCGCCCGACGTCGTTGTCGAATTCCAAGCTTCCGACATTTATGGTACTGCCGATTCTGCCGAGTATCCCCGATCGAAACATAACGCCCGACGTAGCTGGCCCCACGGTGGGCGCCAACTGTCGAGACATCGTAGTAGAGTTCATAGACGGGGGTTCCATGAGACTACTGGTAGAGACGTGGGGACGTGGTACTATGACAACCAGGAACACCAAGTTTACCCAGGTTCGATACGTCCCAACTAGGCGGCGTTCCTACTCCTGCAATCTCACTAAATCAAGGCTGAAGACTGAAGTATACAAAGTACAATGTGAGTAGGGTTTTGCTAACTCGACGAGGATCAACTTCTCGGTGAGTTGGCTTCTAGCTAATTGTTTGTATCTTTCTTCTCTCCCGTCCGGCTTTGTATAGATAGCCGGGTTAGGGCTTACAGAAAGGAAACCTAGAAGACTACGGTAAGTATCTAAGTTGGAAAGCAGGAATCCGCCTTCTACTCCAAGCCGCACCACTTTGGGCCGTGATCCGGGTTCTTCTAGAATCCGGCTTCTGCGAGTCAGCTTACTGGGCCGCCTAATGTACTGTGATCCATTACCAATCAGGCCACCCTGGTAATCCGGCTCTTAAGGACAATGTCGGATATTCCCCTAATCGGTATATATCCGACACCATCTTTCTTAAGGACTAAAATAACAGGAACATCACATGGAGATAAGCTAATTCGAATATACCCTTTATCGAGAAGATCATGTACTTGTTTCTGAATTTCCTTGGTTTCTTGAGGATTGGTCCTGTAAGGGGCTCGGTTTGGTAATGTGGCTCCAGGGATCAAGTCAATCTGGTGCTCAATGCCACGCAATGGTGGCAGCCCTGCTGGTACCTCCTCTGGAAAAACATCATCAAACTCCTGTAACACATGAGAAACACCAAGAGGAATAGGGGTTGATGAGGACATCCCTAGTACATTTGTTATTCCTCCTATTGATGATGATGTTGTTGTTCAAGAAAAACATGATGAAGTAAGGATTGGTCCAGTGACTAGATCAAGAACAAAACTAATAGAACAACAGGTGAACTCACTTCTATTAAATTATGATGTTTGTTGTTATGATAATTTTATACTACCTAAATCCATGCATTTATGTATGATTCAGGTTATTTATAACACAAGCATTATTGGAGGAGAGGAGCATGGAGCCATGGAGCAATGCATGAGAGAACACATGGAGGATGATCATGGCATCACACAAGAAGGAGAAACCAGGAGCTATGCATGATGGAGATGGGAGCACCAAGGACATGTCTTAGGTTGTTTTCACCTATTATTATGTGTGATGCGCATTAGACTTATGGGGGCACCAAGGACATGTCCTAGGGTGTCCCATGCATAGAGAATAGAGGCTTGCATGCCTATTGGTCGCACCCCTTTGTTATGGGTCGGTTTGTACCCCTAGTCCGAGTCAAAACCCCTTATGGGTCGAGTCCTAGTCAAGTTGGGACGGTGCTTGCGCAATCCTAATTGTGGCCGCACCCCCACCTCTCATATATACCTCTTCACCTGCGTGTGAGAGGTTTAGACTACCTTTAAACATAAACCCTGAAACTCCATTGTTGACTGCTTGAAGCATTCATCAGGAATTGTTATTCTGCAAGTTTTGAGCGTTATCTGCTATTCCACTGGGAATCAGTTGATACAGGACCACTAGTAGTCAGTGGATGCTCGTGCAAGTGTGTGGATTTACGAATATCCAAGGGATTGGTTGTTGCTGCAATTGGCATCAGGAATTAGCCGGAGAGTTCGTGGAGAGACACAAGTTATCAGATTCTTGTTATCGTGTGAATTCATCGAGAAGATCGGGCAACACCTTATCATCTTGGTATCAGATTTACAGGTTAGCTCAGTGAGCTATCGTGATCTAGTAGATTAGTTTTTGTTTTCATTACCTATCCACCGAAGAAGCCACAAAAAAATATGTTTAGTTCAAGCCATAGCCTTAGATCATCACTTTTATCAAGTTTTAGTTGTTGTTTTGTGGTTGATTTGCGTGTTTCTTTTCTCCTTTTGAGTCTTTTGTTTTCGGTCTAGGTTTAGGGTTCTAGCTGTTCTTCGAGTCATCCTGTCGTGTCCACAAAATTTCACCAAAAAACTCCAATCCGATCGGAAGTTATACTCAATTTGAGTTGGAGTCGTGTTTCTGTCGTGGCGCAGTTTCTCGCCGATTCCCTGCCGTACCGAGTTCCTACCGCAGTCGGAGTCCGCCCCGTTCCCATCCTTACAAATCCACCACTATCCACCGTAACGCGCTTACCCGCAGCACCCCCCCCCCCCGCGCGCTGCCACGGCAAGCATCCGCCTCGTTTCCCTGCCGCGCGCCAAAACGCAGAGACTGTCTGTCCTCCTGGCGCGCCCACCCCACCCGCAAAAACTGCCTGCGCGTTGGCCTTTTTCCCTGTTCGCTGAGACCGCGCGCTGCCACGACAGCAAATTGGGCCGTTTTCTTTGTCGTGGGTGCAAATTCCGGCCGTGAGATTTTCTAGTAGTTATAGTTATTTTTCGGTTTAGTTTTCTTTTACACTTTCTTTCGATTTTCTTTTCTGATCATTGTGAGACTTAGCCACAACCTTTCCACAACAACATATAGGTATCTTTCCCAAAAAGAATAGATATTTATTGCTCACTTCAGGCTGCTCATTTTTACATACATTGTGTCACATTGATAATATTGTGCTCATTTTTGCTCCTAGTTAGTTTTGGCCAGTTATAAAAGTATAAAAAAAAGAGAAAAACAGAAAATAGACAAAGAGAAAAACAAAATTGGGAAAAGAGAAAGAGGCCTTGAGATACATTGCTATATTGCTATTGGAGCTGTTTTCATCACTATATATTGACACTTTCCATTGAGCAATCTTGTCCCTGTGATATCTTTGAGAATAGCTAGTGTCTTTCGAGTGCATTGCAATAATTCCATCCATATAATTGCATTGCCACTTTTGTCTCCCCTTGGGTGTGTGTTTCCTAGGTGTTATTTTCTGTCATTACAAACAACAAATAGGACTTGTTATTGGTGTTGTTAGGTATTCATACCAAGCTCCACTATATATCCTGCTTTGCCTTGTGTTAGCTAAAATCCCCGGGTATTCTTTTATTCACACCAAGTCATAGCACTATTGTTTACTTGTGGTAAGTATTCCTATTTTCTTTGGAGTCGTAAGTTAACCTCATTGCTTTGCTGTTTTGAGTGAGTTGTGAGAGAACACCACATCCCATATTTTTGTTTTCACTAACACATTAATCCATGGAGTTTGTGGCTAGTGATGTGCAGGTGGATAAAATTGATGGGAAAGCTACTGGGGCCACTTCTAAGAAGACTGTTGATGATGTGCTCACATGGGGAGATCTCTCCAAATTTAGAGACATGATCAGTTCCAGAATTGATAAAAACTTGATGAGTATGATGAAGTGGTGGCCACCCGAATTGATAAGAAGCTTGATGATTATGATGAGAGCTTGAGGAGGGATTTACAACAGATGGATATTAAAATTGAGAAAGCTGCTTCTCAAGAATCTGTTGACATTATGCAAGAATCTCTCACCAATCTGACTAGACAAATTGCTCAATTGTCTACTCGGTTAGAACAAAGAGGTAATAATGATGATGATTGGGAACCAGGCCGAGCCCATTCTCATAATTGTCATGGAGGTTTTGCTGCTAGGAGGGTACAAGCTCATGAAAATAATAGAGAAGATGATGATTTGGGCAAGCCTAAATTTTCTATTCCTCCTTTCAATTTTGATAATGATGATGTAGAAGAGTATTTGATGTGGGAGATGAAAATTGAGAAGCTCTGGAGATTGCATGATTACAATGAAGATAGAAAGATAAAATGGCTTTTTCTAGTTTCGATGGTTATGCTCTTTTGTGGTGGGATGATATTACACAATTGAGGGCAGAAAATGGAGATCCTGAGGTTGTTACTTGGGCTACTATGAAGCAACTCATGAGGAGCAGATTTGTGCCAAAGAATTATGTGAGAACATTATATGAAAAATTGCAACAATTTAAGCAAGGTACAATGTCTGTTGATTCTTATTTTAGAGAGATGGAGTTGATTATTCAGAGGGCCAAAGTGAGAGAAGAACCAGAACATACTATGCAACATTTTCTCTCAGGTTTACAATTCAAATTTAGAAGCATTGTGAGGCACCTTCAATATAATGATATGACTGAATTATTACATAATGCAAGGGAGGCAGAATCACAGCTAGCCGAGGAGGCAAGGATGAGTGCTAGAAGGGTGTTTTCACCTAGAAATTCCAGTTTTTCATCACCATCACCTCAGCCCACATAGACGTGGGGTTTCTATACCCAAGGCCAAGAGAACCCCCTCTACTTCTAAGAGGCAAGTGCAACCAGCAGCAAGTGCTAGTGGATCCACTTCTTCCAGATCACGCAATAGAGACATATCATGTCATACATGTGGTGGAAAAGGCCACTTTAAGAGAGAATGCCCAAACAAAAAGACCATGCTTGTTAATGAGGATAATGAGTACGAGACTGGAGATGATGCTGATCCTACTGAGGAGGATGATTGTGATGAGCAAGGAGGTCCACTTGATGCTTATGCCACCCATTACCCCACTATTGTTTGCTCACAAAAATGTTGCTTCTTTGAGCATTATTCCTTCTCCGGAAAATCAGAGGCGCAATCTTTTCCAAACCAAAGCAGTTGTAGGTCCTAAAATGGCTTGCAAAGTTATTATTGATGGAGGAAGTTGCAGAAATCTTGCTACTAAAGAGCTCTGTGCAAAGCTGAAATTGAAATATATTCCACACCCTCATCCTTATTATATACAGTGGCTGAGTGATAAAGGAGAGATGAAGATGAGCTACATGGTGAGAATGGAGTTCCAAATTGGGCCATATACTGATACCATTGAGTGTGATGCTGTGCCCATGTCTGTTTGTCACATGTTGCTTGGAAGACCATGGCATTTTGACAGGAATGTTACACATAATGGGAGACCTATGACACAACATCAAATTGTAAATGAGTCTCGTCAAAAAACTGAAGTGAATTTAGAGAAGGAGAGTGAGAGAGAAAAACAAGAGAGTCATCCTTCTATGAGTGAAAAAATAAGCTGAGTGGTAAAAATAAGAGTGAGGGAGTGAGCCTATTATGTATGCTAGCCACCAAAGAGGATTTGAGAGAGTTTAGTGAGGACCCTAGTATGCTTCCTATAGTGCTTATACACAAGGGAGAATTTTTGGTTTCTTCTGACATGACCCCTATTCCTCTTGGTGTTTCTCATGTGTTACAGGACTTTGATGATGTTTTTCCAGAGGAGGTACCAGCAGGGCTGCCACCACTGCGTGACATTGAGCACCAAATTGACTTGATCCCTGGAGCAACATTGCCAAACCGAGCACCTTATAGGACAAATCCCAAAGAAACCAAGGAAATTTAGAAACAAGTGTAGGAGCTACTCGATAAAGGTTATATTCGAATTAGCTTATCTCCATGTGTTGTTCCTGTTATTTTAGACCCTAAGAAAGATGGTACTTGGCGCATGTGTGTAGATTGTAGAGCAATTAACAACATCACTATTCGTTATCGTCATCCTACACCTCGTTTGGAGGACATGTTAGATGAATTAAGTGGTGCTGCTGTTTTCTCTAAAATTGATTTGCGTAGTGGTTACCATCAAATAAGAATGAAAGAGGAGGATGAATGGAAAACTGCTTTCAAAACTAAATTTGGTTTATATGAATGGTTAGTGATGCCTTTTGGTTTAACTAATGCACCTAGTACTTTTATGAGACTTATGAACCATGTTTTGAGAGAGTTTATTGGTAAATTTGTGGTAGTTTATTTTGATGATATTCTCATATATAGCCACAATGAAAATGAGCATGTTGATCACATTAGACAAGTCTTGCATGTTTTAAGAGCAAATCAATTATATGGTTATCTTCCTAAGTGTGCTTTTTGCAAAGACAAGGTCATTTTTCTGGGATATGTTCTATCTAAGAACGGAATTGAAGTTGATGAATCTAAAATTGAAGCTATTAAACATTGGCTTATTCCAACTAATGTTAGTCAAGTGAGAAGTTTTTAATGGATTGGCTGGTTTCTATAGAAGATTTGTCAAGGATTTTAGTACTCTTGCTGCACCATTAAATGATTTAACTAAGAAGGGTGTTGATTTTACATGGGGGGTTGAACAAGATATTGCTTTTGATGAGATTAAGAACAAATTGATTTTGGCCCCATTATTAATATTGCCTAATTTCAACAAACAATTCGAAATTGAGTGTGATACAAGTGGTATTGGTATTGGTGGTGTGTTTATGCAAGAAAGTAAACCTGTTGCTTATTTTTCTGAGAAATTGCATGGTGCCCAATTGAACTATTCTGTTTGTGATAAAGAATTGTATGCACTTGTTAGAGTTCTTGAGGTTTGGAAACATTATTTGTGGCCAAAAGAATTTATCATACATTCTGATCATGAAGCATTGAGATTTTTAAAGAGCCAATCTAGCCTTAATAAAAGACATGCTAAGTGGGTTGAATTCATTGAATCATTCCCATACATAATTAAATATAACAAAGGCAAAGATAATGTTGTTGCTGATGCTCTCTCTAGGAAAAGTATGCTTTTAACTCAACTGGATGTGAAAATTCCTGGTTTGGAGAGTGTAAAAGATTTGTATGCTCAAGATAATGATTTTAATAATGCATATGCAAATTGTACTAATGTGAAAGCATGAGATAAATTTCATTTTCATGATGGATATTTGTTTAGAGCTAACAAATTATGTGTGCCCGAGTCATTCTTGCGTTTGCTATTGTTGCAGGAAATTCACATTGTGGTGGATTGATGGGACACTTTGGGAGGGAGAAAACATTGCTGATGTTGGCTGATAATTTTTATTGGCCACGAATGAGAAGAGATGTGGAGAGGTTTGTGAGATGTTGCATCACTTGCAACAAGGCTAAGTCTAAACTTAAACCTCATGGATTATATACTCCTCACCCTGCATGTGGGGACCCCCAAACTAGATGTTCGAGACCGCCAATATGCATACACTCATGATCCCAGATCGACAGTCATGAGCAACATATTTAGAGAAGGTACATCTGAGTTCACATCCATTACACGAATAACATAGTCTTACACAAATGGTCTGTCGACCAAGTTGGAGACAACTGTCGCGCAGGACAGTGACAAACACACAACACAACTACTTTATTCAGCGGAAGCAAACACAACAAGTAGAACCCATGTCAACGCCTTAGCACCACAGGCTGCTGACCGGGAGACGTGCCTAGTACACGGGATCGCAAAGTACTCCTCCTCAAAGGTATCCTCCTGAGATGGCTCCTCAAAGTCTGACCAAGACAATAGCCAGGGACGAAACCATATGAGTACATTTGAATGTACTCGCAAGACACCCTAAATGAAAGCCCAACAAGTGCAAGTATGATATTATGGTGGTAGGAAGGCTGTTTATTTACGGGCTGTACTATCCATGGTGAGTAAAAGACTCATCATGGTTGCTCAAGTTTTATTTGTTTGATTGATGAAGATACTTCATAAGATAGAATGTTTCTCTTGTAGATATCGCTTATCTCCAAGGTTTTGGTAAATCATTATCATTAAAGGAAAAGTTGTTCTTTTGAAAGAACCTTTGGAAAACACCAACTCCCATACCAATGCTTCTCCGGTACCTCAAAGGTACGATCATTCCCTTTCATGTACCTCCCAGGTACGACAACATAAACAAGTTCCAGCTTTTTGAAAACAGTGACACAATGCTAGCTACATGGCCATTCAACTGTCCATATCCTAGGACGCGGCTATTTTGAACAGTTTTACTCTGTAGAGGTGTACACAATCCATAAGATCCAGTACATCCGCCGTGAACAACCACAGACTGTCTGAGACGGTATGCAAACATCGGATAACTGGTCCTAACCATCCACTATGTCAGCACTAGTAAATGACTACCTCTTCAACTGGGTTTGTTCTCCCCAGCACTGAGTGAGTCAGCTGTATCGATCCGGTTTCCCCTGACAACACGCCGCCATGGCAGGAGACCCAATTGCTGCAATCGGTAGTGAACTTAATCCCACACTATGAATGTCCCGTTTCTCCCTCCTGGCGACAATTCAGTTCGGGGGACTCTAACCCCTATAGCACTTTGAGGTAGGCACGGACTAACACCGACAAGCAATTAGCTAGACCCCGTTCCCATATTGAGGTAATGTGGCAGTACGGCTTGGTTGTCCGGCGAAGACTAGGTTATGTGTCATTTTTGAAAAACAAGTTGAAAACACTTCCTCCTTCACAAAACCATCCCTCGGACAAGGTCCCACCTTTTCTCGGGGTTTTCCAAAGACAAAGGTTTTCCAAAAACAACAAGTTAAGATGTCCACTAAGGGACTTAAGTTAATTAAATGATGGTCCAAAATTCCTAAGGGCTTGGTAACACCAAGATTATGGAGTGGCTACGACATTTCGATAAAAGCGATAACGATAGTTTTCACTTAAAAGAATAGTTCGGAAACCTCATAAGTAAGGACTTCAGAAGTAAAACATGCATGGTAAGTAAAACAACAACAAGAATTTAGAGTGGCTTGCCTTGCCCCTGGTCTTGATCACTCTTGAAATAAACAAGAGTTACAGAAAACCTCTTCAGGAGCAATAGTCTTTTCGTTATCTAACGTCGTAAAAGTAAAAAGAAAAGCACTCAATCAGCTCAAGACAAAGGGAAGCACAAGATAATACAGTACACATACAACCAGCATTCACCCAAAAAGAATCACCCAAAATAACATTACTGCCACATGATACAACACTCAAACATGCATCAAAAACATGCATAACATGGCATAGTTTTGTACAAGTCATGCACCAAGCATATGGCATGAGTCCAGTGGGTGTACCACTCTCATATAAGGCCATAAAGAGTGAAATGACTCTCTGGTCATTCACCAAAATGAGTAAACATCATGGCAATAATTTAGGAAACAACTAAACAAGCATAAGGGAGTAAAACATGCATTTCTATGGACATGCAAGCCATAATATAGTTGTAAAAGAGAAATAAGCATGCAACCAGAAGCTAAACCAGTACATAACAGAGACATATCATAACATGCAAGGCATGAAATCAATCATGGCATGAAGGTACACATGGAAAAGAAATCTAGTAACCATAGAAAATAGAAAACAAGCATAGATCTTAACATGCATGACAAACCATGATATTTTCATGAACAAGATTTAATCTAACATGGTAGCTACACAAGATAACAATCACATGGCAGTGAAAACAACTCCTATACATGCTAGTAAGATCACACAATGCATTTTCACATTTAACAAAATAATAAAACATGTGATTCACACATGGCAGAATACCCCTAAAACTTGTAATGCATGCCAAAATTATTCTACAGCTCAAAACATCACACCAAGCTAGCATATGGTAGATTTACTTCTTCAGAAGCACATCCAAAAGGATTCATCTCAAAAATCATCTTAGAAAAATTCATACAAATCATTTAGTGACTCTCTGGTCATTTACAATTTTGCATTTCATTTAAAATAGAAAACTCAAGTGCATGTGAGGCCGACTTTTCTGGTTAGGTTTCATCAAGATCTATCCATAGAAATCAACCTCACTTCCATTGGATTCCTAAATCAAAAGTTATCTCATGTTTAAACTTTCAGATAGGTTGACTTGTGGGATTTTTCAATGATGAACCAGGGATGCAAATGCAGATCTGTCACTTGCATGTGGTTTAGAAAACATGCATGTACCCTGGATAAAAAGGGGGTGGCAAGATCTGGTGTTTAAGCATTTTAGTTTGGATTAAAGTGATTAGGAAGATTCTGGAAAAACAGAAAAAGGATTTAAACTGCCAGCGCAGGCTCAGCGGGCCGCTGGCCTCTACGCGACAGAGCGTGATGCGCTGGGCCAGCCCAGCTCGTTTGCGCGCGCAAGCGAACCGGTACACGACCGCGCGATTCAGATCCAACGGCATACGTTAGATCCCGAGGGATTCAAAGAGAGCCCTCGATCTCAAAACGAACGACGCATGACCTTTCTTCCTGCTGGCGACCAGCCCACGCTGTCGGCGAGCACCAGCACACACGCACGGGCAGTAGCTCACCTTGGGCTTGATAGGAATCGATGGTCTGGGAAGAGGTGATGGAGCAGGGTCGATGGAGTCGTTCAGGAGCAGCAGCAACGTTCAGGTCAACTCGCAGCTCCCGCGCGCACCGAGGCGTACCCGGCAGCGTCGAGATCGGCGATGGTGATCCTGCATGCCAAAGTGGAAGAAAGGATGTCAGGCACGTAGGCCTTGGCAAGGGGAAGAATGTGGAAAGAAAATGGCTCGAGGAGTGAGAGACGGGAGCAGGTGCTTCTGTTCTTCTCCGCGGGCAGAACAGCGAGAGCACGCTCGCTTTGCTCTCACAGAGAGAGCAACAGCTGAAACATCAAGGTGGAGTGGATGCGGTGAGAGTGGGAAGGTGAGTGGCGAAGCAGTGGCGCTGGAGGGGCTTTATACAGAAAGATCACGGGGAGGGATTGAGCTCGGGCGCTTGCCACCGTCACAATGGCCATGCCAGCTCGCTCGCGCTCTCAGGCCACGGACAACACGTGGAGAGGTCGAGGGGCTTCGTGGCATCGCGTTCACACATGCCCTGGCTCAAAGCCGCAGAAGAAGGGATCCATGGCACGGGTTGCCCCTGTTCTCTGATGACAGGTCGGCCCGGTGGCCACCATCCTTGTCCTGGTGTTGTTCTTCTCCTCTGTTGCGTCTCAGGCCAAAACAATGGCTGGTTTCAAGCGAGGCGAGTGAGGGAAAGTGGTTTGGCACCAGAGCACTTCACAAGGATAATCACAAACACGAATTCCAACCAATTTGAATCGGGTGCAAACTGACAGAACTCGGGTGCAGTTTCAGAAAGTTCAGATAAGAAATTTTGGAAATTTTCCTAAGTCCTAAAACAGACAGAGGATAGGAAAAGTAGGGACTTGTTTGGCACATCAAACAATTTCCAATTGGAAATGGAAGTATGGATTTGAACAACACATCACCTAGTTTCAGAAACATATTTTTATTTGATTTTAGAAAATACAAAAGTGGCTGAGAACAAGGCTGAAACAAGGGTGGTTTTCTGTTTTCACTGTTTTTCTTTTTCTTGTTTTTCAACTAGGTAGAAATACACTCATGAAAACATGTTTTCCACTGGCTCAAAAATATTTCTTTGGACATGGTGAGCAAGTCCATACCATAAGCATTGATGACATCCAAAGAAATCACAAAAATGAGTTGGGGTTCAAAAGTAGAAACGATGTTCAAAAGTGAAGGTGATAGCTAAAAACAGAAAAGGAAAAATCATGTTTTCCTTAAGGGGTTTCAGAAACAAATCTTGTTTTCTTTCTTTTGTGAACCATAACCAAGTTAAACAAGATGGTAAGGATGACAAGGAATCAAAATAACAACATTCCACTCTTTATTTCTCGAAGGAAACATCAGGTTCACATAAGGAGTTACAATATCAGAAAAACAACAAGATCAACTAAAAAGTTTTTGTTGGTCCCTAAATTTATGTTTTCCTCCTTACAACCTTGTTTTCCAAGTGAGAATGTGACATACCTACCCTCCTTAAAAGAATCTCGTCCCGAGATTCGGGGGTTTAGTCATAGTGGAAGTCAGGAAACTCCTTGTTGATATAATCTTCGCGTTCTTAGGTGGCTTCTTCCTTAGAGTGATTGGTCCACTGAATTTTGAGGAATTTTATTGCACACCTCCTAGTTACACGAACATTCTTGGCAAGAACATGGAGTGGTCGATCACGGTAAGTCAAATCATGATGGATGTCAATGGTCCGGTAGTCGATGTCCTTATAAGAATGATCCTTATTTGGCACTTGGAGACATTTCCGGAGCAATGACACATGAAAGACATTATGGAATTCCGAGAGATCAGCGGGTAGCTCAAGTTGATAAGATACTTCACCGCGTCGGGCTAGGATCTTGAATGGCCCAATAACGTGGTGCAAGTTTCCCTTTGACGTGAAAGCGTTGCATCCCCCTGAGAGGTGTGACTCTAAGATACACGAAATCTCCCACACGGAAGGATACTTCGCGTCGCTTGGAGTCTGCATAACTCTTCTGACGAGATTGAGCAGCTTTTAGGCGATCACAGATAAGTTGAACTTGCTCTTCGGTGGCACACAATGTATCCACACCAAATATCTGACTGTCACCAGACTCGGACCAGTTTAAGGGTGTGCGACACTTGCGACCATACAAGGCTTGAAAAGGAGCCATTTGCAGACTAGCTTGATAGCTATTGTTGTAAGAGAACTCCGCAAATGGTATACAATCTTCCCACTTAGCACCATAAGACAACACACAAGCACGAAGCATGTCTTCCAGAATTTGGTTAACACGCTCGGTTTGTCCTCCGGTTTGTGGGTGATAAGCTATGCTGAAAGACAGTTTGGTTCCAAGAGCTTCATGCAATTTCCTCTAGAACCGAGATGTGAATTGAGTACCTCGATCAGAAACAATCTTCTCGGGTACCCCATGCAAACTCACAATCCGAGATATATAGAGATCAGCCAATTGGTCTCCACGATGAGTTGTGCGAACAGGAATAAAGTGAGCTACTTTTGTAAGCCTGTCCACAATAACCCATATGGCATCATGCCCTCGGTTTGACTTGGGAAGTCCAGTGATGAAATCCATTCCAACTTCATCCCATTTCCACTTGGGTATTTGGAGTGGTTGCAAAAGACCAGCTGGACGTTGGTGTTCTGCCTTCACACGCTGACAGATATCACACTTGGCTATGTAAGAAGCAATCTCTCGTTTCATACCATGCCACCAGAACTTCTCTTTAAGGTCTTGATATATCTTTGTTCCTCCGGGGTGGATAGAATAAGGAGTTTCATGAGCCTCGGCGAGTATAACTTGCTTTAGCTCTGACTCGGATGGAACGCAAATGCAACCTTGGTACCAGAGTATTCCTTCAGAATCGACAGAGAAACCAGGCACTAGTTCCTTCTTCGTTCGATCCTTAATACCTTCAATACTCTTCTGACCTTTCTGAGATTGTTTCACTTGATCAATCAGAGTAGGTTAGATTTCAATAGTATTCAACATCCCATGGGTGACTACTTCGATACCCAGTTGATCAAGTTCCTTCCATAACTCAGGTTGTCTGGCCTTGATGATAGCATTCAAAGAGGCGGGTTCTCGACTGAGTGCATCAGCGACAACATTCGCCTTGCCAGGATGATAGTGGATACTCAGATCATAATCTTTGATGAGTTCAATCCACCTGCGTTGCCTCATATTGAGTTCACGCTGAGAGAAGATGTACTTCAAGCTCTTGTGGTCAGTATAGATCTCACATCTATTACCCATAAGGAAGTGTCGCCATGCTTTGAGAGCATGCACAACAGCTGCGAGTTCCAGGTCATGTGTAGGGTAATTTTGTTCTTGAGGCTTCAACTGACGAGAGATATAAGAGATGACCTTCCCTTCTTGCATAAGAACACTACCGAGTCCAAGCTTTGAGGCATCACAGTACACATCAAAACTTTTTGTGACATCCGGCATAGTAAGAACATGAGCGGTCACCAACCTTCTCTTCAATTCTTGGAAACTTTCTTCACATTTGTCAGTCCACTCAAACTTCTTATCTTTCTTGAGCAATTGAGTGAGTGGTCTGGCGATACTGGAGAATCCTTGAACAAATTTGCGGTAATAACCAGCCAAACCAAGAAATGATCTCACTTCAGTTGGGTTGGTTGGGGCATTACGCTTCATGACGGACTGAATTAGAGTGGGATCAACAGAGATTCCACCTTCAGATACCACATGTCCAAGAAAACCCACTTCTCTAAGCCAGAATTGGCATTTGCTGAACTTAGCATACAGTTGATGTTTCCTAAGTGTTCCGAGTACTAATCTCGGACGTTCTTCGTGTTCGGCTTCATCTTTGGAATAGACAAGGATGTTGTCGATGAACACCACGACGAATTTATCCAGCAAATCCATGAACACCTTATTCATGAGATTCATGAAATAGGCAGGAGCATTGGTTAGACCAAAAGACATTACGGTGTATTCATACAGCCCGTCACGAGTAGTGAAAGCAGTCTTCGGAATATCCGATTCCCGCACCTTCAATTGGTGATAACTAGTGCGGAGATCTATCTTGGAGAAGACACAGGCTCCATTCATCTGGTCAAAGAGATCTTCAATCTTGGGCAAAGGGTATTTGTTCTTGATGGTAACATCATCAACTTCCGGTAGTCCACACATAGACGTGAGGTACTGTCCCTTTTGTCCGCAAAGATAACAGGCGATCCCCACGGTGATGCAGTTGGGCGAATCAATCCTTTTTGCAACATACCATCTAGTTGTTTCTTCAACTCCTCTAATTCCTCCGGGTTCATCCGGTAAGGTTTTTGAGCTATGGGTCCGGTTCCAGGAACTAACTCGATGATGAACTCGATATCCCGGTCAGGGGGCATACCAGGTAGTTCTTCTGGAAATACATCCGGATACTCACATACCACAGGAATCTGTTCAAGTGAGGGGTTGGACACACTCTTATGACAATGAGCTTTGGAGGTGGCTTTGACTGTGTTATACTTAACTTCTTCCCCAGTACCACTGGTCAAGGATATAGTTTTTGTGGGGCAGTCAATGACTCCCTTGTACTTAGTCATCCAATTCATACCAAGTACAACCTCAATGCCTTTTGCGCCTAGCACTATCAGATCAGCATGAAATGTTTTCCCATTGATAACAATAGGCACATTGTTGCAGAAGTGAGTGGCTCTAGTTGTCTCGCCTGGGATTTGCACTAGCATGACTCTAGCCATAGGGCTGACCTTTAAACCACTTTTCTTCACACAAGGTTTTGTGACAAATGAATGCGAAGCACCAGAGTCAAACAGAACAAGGACTGATACGGAGTTGACAGGAAACGTACCAATCACCATACTTGGAGTGTCCTGAGCTTCTTCTGCGGTGACGCAATTCAGATGTCCCTTAGGAACATACCCAGGCTTCTTGTGAGATTGTCCATGTGTCATCTTGGCCGCATTAGGGCGAGTAGGAGCAGAATTATTAGTGGGACACTCCCGAGAGAAATGTCCTCCTTTGCCGCATGAGAAACATGTCCCTGATGTCTTGGGTGCAGTTGGGGCAGCACGTGTGAATGTATTCCCAGAATTCCCTCCTCCAGGACAAGGCACATAAGGAGCAGCTCCAGCATTCTGAGGCCTTGGGTAGGATGGAAAACTAGGACGAGGAGCATAACTAGGTGCCCTATTGAAGGGTGGCCTCACAGGTGGGGTGCTGCGAGTCCTAAGGACACTTGGCCCTCCTTGCTGCATCATCTTCCGCTTGCAATTGTCAAAGGCTGCCTCACGCTTGTGTTCCATAAGAATAGCGACATTGGCAAGAGCCTCCAGATCTTGAAAAGGAATTACCACAAGTGTACACTGCAGTTTATCATGTAACCCATTGAGGAATCTCTCCTTCTTCTTTTCTTCAGTATCCACGTCTTGGGGAGCATACCTAGCCAGGGTAGTAAACTCATCCCAATACTTGGACACAGTCATGCCACCTTGCCTGAGCTTCATAAACTTGTCTCGCATGATCCCCATAATACCATCAGGAATATGATACTTGCGAAACTTGGCAACGAACTCCTCCCAGGTAGTGACATGATCAGCTGGTATAGAAGCACGAGTGGTTTCCCACCAAGTCCTTGCAGGTCCAGCGAGAAAGTGAGAAGCATAGAGGACTTTGTCTTTGGCCTCGACACCAGCAACTTCCAGATTGTTGGCGATAGTGCGAAGCAAATCATCAGCTTCTAGAGGTTCCACAACCCGAGAGAAGACAGGTGGGTTGGTATTCTGGAGTTCCTTGAGCTTGTAGCGGGTACCATTTCCACCATTGGCTCCAAGAGTTGCCAGATGCGCGAGAGTCGCAAGAGTTGCGGTGCGCTCGGCACGGGCAGCCTCTCGGTCTTCCGTGTACAAAGCCAGGACCTGAGCCACAGTCGGCTCGGGTGGCAGCGGTGAATCCCGCGGCATGCTGAATGAAAGAAGATATAAGATAAAAGAGGCAGATAGATGTGTTTGTCTAACATCGACAAACGAGAATCGAAGAGGATGAAAACATGGAACTTTTAGACATGCTTGGTAATGTATTCAGAGAAGCCAAAACACAAACATCTCATACATAAGACAGGCAGGTTCAAGCATACATACCATATCATACAACACATCTAGCAGGCAAGTGGTTTCCGAGGAACCACACTACAAAGCAGCGATCCAGGGTCATCGCAACTAACTAGTACTAGGTTCTTACATAGCACAGAATACTAACACGGCCTATCGCCTAGGCGTCTCCATCATCGCCATCGAACAGGATCTCCTCCGGGTCCTACTTGTCTCCGGCAAGATCGTCGTCCTACTGGTCGCTCTGCTTACTCATATCCATGCCTTCGGAAGGGACATCATCATCAGGAAGAAGATCCTCGTTCTCCTTGCGGAGCTCGGCGATCTCCTCCTCTAACTCCTCGATGGTCGAATCCCTTGCGGCAAGATCCTCTCTAGCTGTCTTCAGCCGGCCATGGAGTATGGCGTTGGCGTTCTCGAGCGACTCAGACTTCTTGAAGAGACGAGTACGGGCCAAACGGGTGGTCCGCAGCTTGTTCTCCAAGGTCCTTTCCTTGGCGGCGAGGTCGGCGTGAACAATCTTCAGATAATCCATGTTGTTCTGAGTGTAGTGCAGGTAGAACTCCATGTCCTCCATGTGGGAACACACAATGTCACGGGGACACGGACAAAGGAGTGGGAAGCCCTCATCGTCGCGCCTCCCGTGGCGCCGGAAAGGAGTATCCACAAAGCGAGTCTTGTAGAGGTGAGACATGCGTGCAACAGCCAACTCGAGCACACGAACAACCACATCCTTCCATGAGCGGTCAATCGCGTGGAAGACGTGCACAAGCTCAGATGGCGCGGTCAATGGAAAACGGAGGGTGCACTCCGCCAACCAAGACAACCCCGCAACAGAGCCGGTGATCTCCCCTCCTCTAATCTCAGGTAGTGGACGCCCAAGTATCTTGGTCATATCCACGATCTCCCTCTCGAAACGGAACAGAGTGTCCCGAGGAAGTCCCAACTGGAGAGACTCGGTGAAGACGACGTCCATCTACACAAGTTTTTCAGTTAATGACCAGTGTGCAAAATTTTAGTTTTATGGAAATGAAAACTTAATGTAATGAACCATGTAAAAGAACGAAGCAGAGGGGTTACTAGTCATAGCTTTTGACATATAGTCATATTAGAGGCTTGTATAGAAACTAAGGTAGATGTCGGAGTACGAACTAATGCCCATTCTAACTAAGGTCTCCTATGGTCAGGATGGCTCTGATACCAACTATGTGGGGACTCCCAGACTAGATGTCCGAGACCGCTAATATGCATACACTCATGATCCCAGATCGACAGTCATCAGCAACATATTTAGAGAAGGTACATCAGAGTTCACATCCATTACATGAATAACATAGTCTTACACAAATGGTCTGTCGACCAAGTCGGAGACAACTGTCGCACAGGACAGTGGCAAACACACAACACAACTACTTTATTCAGCAGAAGCAAACACAACGAGTAGAACCCATGTCAACACCTTAGCACCACAGGCTGCTGACCGGGAGACGTGCTTAGTACGCGAGATCGTCGAAGTACTCCTCCTCAAAGGTATCCTCCTAAGACGTCTCCTCAAAGTCTGACCCAGACAATAGCCAGGGACGAAACCATATGAGTACATTTGAATGTACTCACAAGACACCCTAAATGAAAGCCCAACAAGTGCAACTATGATATTATGGTGGTAGGAAGGCTGTTTATTTAAGGGCTGTAGTATCCATGGTGAGTAAAAGACTCATCATAGTTTCTAAAGTTTTATTTGTTTGATTGATGAAGATACTTCAGAAGATAGAATGTTTCTCTTGTAGATATCGCCTATCTCCAAGGTTTTGGTAAATCATTATCATTAAAGGAAAAGTTGTTCTTTTGAAAGAACCTTTGGAAAACACCAACTCCCAGACCAATGCTTCTCCGGTACCTCAAAGGTACGATCATTCCCTTTCATGTACCTCCCAGGTACGACAACATAAACAAGTTCCAGCTTTTTGAAAACAGTGACACAATGCTAGCTACATGACCATTCAACTGTCCATATCCAAGGACGCGGCTATTCTGAATAGTTTTACTCTGCAGAGGTGTACACAATCCACAAGATCTAGTACATCCGCCGTGAACAACCACGGACTGTCCGAGAAAGTTCGCAAACATCGGATAACTGGCCCTAACCATCCACTATGTCAGCGCTAGTAAATGACTACCTCTTCAACTGAGTTTGTTCTCCCCGGCATCAAGTGAGTCAGCCGTATCGATCCGGTTTCCCCTGACAACACATCGCCATGGAAGGAGACCCAATTGCTGCAACCGGTAGTGAACTTAATCCCACACTGTGAATGTCCCGTTTCTCCCTCCTGGCGACAATTCGGTTTGGGGGACTCTAACCCCTATAGCACTTTGAGGTAGGCACGGACTAACACCGACAAGCAATTAGCTAGACCCCGTTCCCATATTGAGGTAATGTGGCAGTATGGCTGGTTGTCCCGCGAAGACTAGGTTATGTGTCATTTTTGGAAAACAAGTTGAAAACACTTCCTCCTTCACAAAACCATCCCTCGGACAAGGTCCCACCTTTCCTCGGGATTTTTCAAAGACAAAGGTTTTCCAAAAACAAGAAGTTAAGATGTCTAGTAAGGGACTTAAGTTAATTAAATGATGGCTCCAAAATTCCTAAGGTCTTGGTAATACTAAGATTATGGAGTGGCTACGGCATTTCGATAAATGCAATAACGATAGTTTTCACTTAAAAGAATAGTTCGAAAACCTCATAAGTAAGGACTTCAGAAGTAAAACATGCATGGTAAGTAAAAAAACAGCAAGCATTTAGAGTGGCTTTCCTTGGCCCTGGTCTTGATCACACTCTTGAAATAAACAAGAGTTACAGAAAACCTCTTCAGGAGCAATAGTCTCTTTGTTATCTAACGTCGTAAAAGTAAAAAAGAAAAGCACTCAATCAGCACAAGAAAAAGGCAAGAACAAGCTAATACAGTACACATACAGCAAGCATTCACCCAAAAAGAATCACCCAAAATAACATTACAGCCACATGCTACAACACTCAAACATGCATAAAAACATGCATAACATGGCATAGTTTTCTACAAGTCATGCACCAAGCATATAGCATGAGTCCAGTGGGTGTACCATTCTCATATAAGGACATAAAGAGTGAAATGACTCTCTGGTAATTCACCAAAATGAGTAAACATCATGGCAATAATTTAGGAAACAACTAAACAAGCATAAGGGAGTAAAGCATGCATTTCTATGGACATGCAAGCCATAATATAGTTGTAAAAGAGAACTAAGAATGCAACCAGAAGCTAAAAAAGTACATAAGAGAGACATATCATAATATGCAAGGCATGAAATCAATCATGGCATGAAGGTACACATGGCAAACAAATCTAGTAACCATAGAAAATAGAAAACAAGCATAGATCTTAACATGCATGACAAACCATGAAATTTTCATGAACAAGATTTAATCTAACATGGTAGATCCACAAGATAACAATCACATGGCAGTGAAAACAACTCATATACATGCTAGTAAGATCACACAATGCATTTTCACATTTAACAAAATAATAAAACATGTGATTCACACATGGCAGAATACACCTAAAACTTGTAATGCATGCCAAAATTATTCTACAGCTCAAAACATCACACCAAGCTAGGATATGGTAAATTTACTTCTACAGAAGCACATCCAAAAGGATTCATCTCAAAAATCATCTTAGAAAAATTCATAAAAATCATTTAGTGGCTCTCTAGTCATTTACCATTTTGCATTTAATTTAAAATAGGAAACTCAAGTGCATGTGAGGCCAACTTATCTTGTTAGGTTTCATCAAGATCTATCCAGAGAGATCAACCTCACTTCCATTGGATTCCTTAATCAAAAGTTATCTCATGTTTAAACTTTCAGATAGGTTGACTTGTGGGATTTTTGAAAGGTGAACCAGGGATGCAAATGCAGATCTGTAACTTGCATGTGGTTTAGAAAACATGCATGTACCCTGGATAAAAAGGGGGTGGACAGATCTGGTGTTTAAGCATTTTAGTTTGGATTAAAGTGATTAGGCAGATTCTGGAAAAACAGAAAAAAGATTTAAACTGCCAGCGCGGGCTCAGCGGGCCGCTGGCCTCTACTCGACAGAGCGCGCTGCGCTGGGCCGGCCCAGCTCGTTTGTGCACGCAAGCGAACCGGTACGCGACTGCGTGATTCAGATCCAACGGCATACGTTAGATCCCGAGGGATTCAAAGGGAGCCCTCGATCTCAAAACGAATGGTGCATGGCCTTTCTTCCTGCTGACGACCAGCCCACGCCGTCGGCGAGCACCAGCACACACGCACGGGCAGTAGCTCACCTTGGGCTTGATAGGAATCGATGGTCTGGGAAGAGGTGATGGAGCGGGGTCGATGGAGTCGTTCAGGAGCAGCAGCAATGTTCAGGTCAACTCGCAGCTCCCGCGCGCACCGAGGCGTCCCTGGCAGCGTCGAGCTCGGCGACGGTGATCCTGCATGCCAAAGTGCAAGAAAGGATGTCAGGAACGTAGGCCTTGGAAAGGGGAAGAATGTGGAAAGAGAATGGCTCTAAGAGAGTGAGAGACGGGAGCAGGTGCTTCTGTTCTTCTCCCCGGGCAGAACAGCGAGAGCACACTCGCTTTGCTCTCACAGAGAGAGAAACAACTGAAACATCGAGGTGGAGTGGATGCGGTGAGAGTGGGGAGGTGAGTGGCGAAGCAGTGGGGCTGGAGGGGCTTTATACATAAAGATCACAGTGAGGGATTGAGCTCGGGCGCTTGCCACCGCGACAATGGCCATGCCAGCTCGCTCGCGATCTTAGGCCACAGACAACACGTGGAGAGGCCGAGGGGCTTCGTGGCATCGCGTTAACACACGCCCTAGCTCAAAGCCGCAGAAGAAGGGATCCATGGCACGGGTTGCCCCTGTTCTCTGATGACAGGTCGGCCCGGTGGCCACCATCCTTGTCCTGGTGTTGTTCTTCTCCTCTGTTGCGTCTCAGGCCAAAACAATGGATGGTTTGAAGCGAGGAGAGTGAGGGAAAGTGGTTTGGCACCAGAGCACTTCACAAGGATGACCAGAAACACGAATTCCAACCAATTTGAATCGGGTGCAAACTGACAGAACTCGGGTGCAGTTTCAGAAAGTTCAGATAACAAATTTTGGAAATTTTCCTAAGTCCTGAAACAGACAAAAGATAGGAAAAGTAGGGACTTGTTTGGCACAGCAAACAATTTCCAATTGGAAAAATGGAAGTATGGATTTGAACAACACATCACCTAGTTTCAGAAACATATTTTTATTTGATTTTAGAAAATACAAAAGTGGCTGAGAACAAGTCTGAAACAAGGGTGGTTTTCTGTTTTCACTGTTTTTCTTTTTCCTGTTTTTCAACTAGGCAGAAATACACTCATGAAAACATATTTTCCACTGGCTCAAAAATATTTCTTTGGACATGGTGAGCAAGTCCATACCATAAGCATGGATGCCATCCAAAGAAAACACAAAAATGAGTTGGGGTTCAAAAGTAGAAACGATGTTCAAAAGTGAAGGTGATAGCTAAAAACAGAAAAAGGAAAAATCATGTTTTCCTTAAGGGGTTTTAGAAACAAATCTTGTTTTCTTTCTTTGGTGAACCATAACCAAGTTCAACAAGATGGTAAGGATGACAAGGAATCAAAACAACAACATTCCACTCTTTATTTCTCAAAGGAAACATCAGGTTCACATAAGGAGTTACAATATCAGAAAAACAACAGGATCAACTAAAAAGTTTTTGTTGGTCCCTAAATTTATGTTTTCCTCCTTACAACCTTGTTTTCCAAGTGAGGATGTGACACTACACCTACTACACCTTGGGAAGACATTAGTATGGATTTTGTGTTAGGTTTGCCTAGGACTAAAAGAGGACATGATTCAATATTTGTGGTAGTTGATAGATTCTCTAAAATTTCACATTTTATTGCATGCCACAAGAGCGACGATGCGTCGCACATTGCTAATCTATTTTTCAGGGACATAGTGAGAATTCATGAAGTACCCAAGACTATTGTTTCTGATCGTGATGTCAAGTTCATGAGCTATTTCTGGAAGACACTATGGGGGAAGCTGGGGACAAAGCTGTTGTTTTCTACTACTTGTCACCCCAAACTAATGGACAAAACGCACATTATCCACATTGTTGCAAGCCATGATTAAAAAGAACCCGCATGAGTGGGATGAGTTCTTGCCTCACGTTGAGTTTGCATACAACATGGCTGTACATTCTACTACTCAGCTATGCCCGTTTGAGGTGGTGTATGGTTTTAAGCCCATAACACCACTTGATTTGCTGCCACTTCCTATACAAGAGAGAGTTAATATGGAGGCTTCAAAACGTGATGATTTTGTAAGGAAGATCCATGAGAAGACAAAGCAAGCAATTGCGAAGACATGAAGACATGTTGCTGAGAGAGTTAACAAGAAGAGGAAGGAAGTACTATTTCAGCCAGGTGATTTGGTGTGATTGCATTTTCATAAGGATAGATTTCCCACATTGCGCAAGTCCAAGTTGATGCCAAGAGGGGCTGGTCCATATAAAGTGCTTCACAAGATTAATGATAACGCATACAAGATTATCTTCCTAGTGATGAGTTTGGTGTGAGTAATTCTTTCAATGTTGCTGATCTATCACCATACCATGGTGAGGACCTTGATGCGTCGAGGTCGACGCCTTTTCAAGGGGGGGGGGGGTAGGATGATGAGGACATCCCTAGTACATTTGTTATTCCTCCTATTGATGATGATGTTGCTGTTCAAGAGAAACATGATGAATTAAGGATTGGTCCAACTACTAGATCAAGAACCAAACTAATAGAATAGCAGGTGAACTCACTCCTATTAAATTATGATGTTTGTTGTTATGAGAATTTTATACTACCTAAATCCCTACATTTATGTATGATTCAGGTTATTGATAACACAAGCATTATTGGAGGAGAGGAGCATGGAGCCATGGAGCACTGCATGAGAGAACACATGGAGGATGATCATGGCAGCACACACAAGAAGGAGAAACCAAGAGCTATGCATGATGGAGATGGGAGCACCAAGGACATGTCTTAGGTTGTTTTCGCTATTATTATGTGTGATGCACATTAGGCTTATGGGGGCACCAAGGACATGTCCTAGGGTGTCCCATGCATGGAGAATAGAGACTTGCATGCCTATTGGCCGCACCCCTTTGTTATGGGTCGGTTTGTATCCCTAGTCTGAGTCAAAACCCCTTATGGGTCGAGTCCTAGTCAAGTTGGGCTGGTGCTTGCGCAATCCTAATTGTGGCCGCACGCCCAACCTCTCATATATACCTCTGCACCTGCGTGTGAGAGGTTTAGACTACCTTTAAACATAAACCCTAGAACTCCATTGTTGACAGCTTGAAGCATTCATCAGGAATTGTTATTCTGCAAGTTTCGCGTGTTATCTGCTATTCCACTGGGAATCAGTTGATACAGGATCACTAGTAGTCAGTGGTTGCTCGTGCAAGCATATGGATTTACGAATATCCAAGGGATTGGTTGCTGCTGCAATTGGTATCAGGAATTAGCCGGAGAGTTCGTGGAGAGACACAAGTTATCAGATCCTTGTTATCATGTGAGTTCATCGGGAAGATCGGGCAACCCCTTATCATGGGTCATGTGAGAAGAAAACAAAATTTCTCCCTTGTGCATAAGCACTATAGGAAGCATACTAGGGTCCTCACTAAATTTCTCTCAAGTCCTCTTTGGTGGCTAGCACACATAATAGGCTCACTCCCTCACTTCTATTTTTACCACTCAGCTTGTTTTTATCACTCATAGAAGGATTACTCTCTTGTTTCTCTCTCTCTCACTCTCCTCCTCTAAATTCACTTCAGTTTTTTGACGAGACTCATTTACAATTTGTTGTGGTGTCATAGGTCTCAAAATAATGTCCTTCCCATGACAATTCAACTGGTATGTGTTAGCTCTCCCATTATGTGTAACATTCCTGTCAATCTGCCATGGTCTTCCAAGCAACATGTGACAAACAGTCATGGGCACAACATCACACTCAATAGTATCAGTATATGGCCCAATTTGGAACTCCACTCTCACCATGTAGCTCAGCTTCATGTCTCCTTTATCACTCAGCCATTGTATATAATAAGGATGAGGGTGTGGAATATACTTCAATTTCAGCTTTGCACATAGCTCTTTACTAGCTAGATTTCCGCAACTCCCTCCATCAATAATAACTTTGTAAGCCATTTTAGGACCTACAATTGCTTTGGTTCGGAAAAGATTGCACCTCTGATTTTCTGGAGAAGGAATAACACTCAAAGCAACAACATTTTGTGAGCAAACAACAGTGGGGTAATGTGTGGCATAAGCATCAAGGGGGCCTCCTTGCTCATCATAATCATCCTCCGCATTAGGATCAACATCATCTCCAGTCTCATACTCATTATCCTCATTAACAATCATGGTCTTTTTATTTGGGCATTCTCTCTTAAAGTGGCCTTTTCCTCCACATGTGTGACAATACATGTCTCTATTTCAGGCTGTAGAAGAAGTGGATCCACTAGCACTTGCTGCTGGTTGCACTTGCCTCCTAGAAGTGGAGGGGGTGCTCTCGACCTTGGGTTTAGAAACCCCACGACTAGGTGTTGGTTGTGGTGATGGTGATGAAACTCCTAGCACTCATCTTTGCCTCCTCGACTAGCTGTGATTCTGCCTCTCTTGGATGATGTAGCAATTTATTCATATCAGTATATTGGAGGTGCCTCACAATGCTTCTGATTTTAAATTATAAACCTGAGATAAAACGTTGCATAGTATGTTCTGGTTCTTCTCTCACTTTGGCCCTCTGAATAATTGATGAGGACATCCCTAGTACATTGCCACTTAAACAAGATGAAGTGAGACTTGGCCCTATGACAAGATCAAAGTCCAAGCTCATACAACAACACGTGAATGCACTCCTTATTGATTATGATGTTTGTGATTATGAGAACTTTATACTACCTAATTCTATGCATTTATGACTGATTAGGGTTAGTGATAACACAAGCATGATGGATGAAAACAACCAAGAGGAGCTGGAAAACAAGATGGAGTTGATGGAAAACAAGACTACAAGTGGTGAAAACAAATGTACCATGGTGAAAACAAACATTCAAGATGGATAAAACAAGACTACCATGGTGAAAACAAGAGTACAAGATGGTGAAAACAATCATGAAAAGTGTGGAAAACAATCACTAGTTTGTTATTCCACACTATAAGGGAGAAATAACAAGAGGGAGGCGCACCCTAGAAGCCCTATGCGCCATATACGAATCCTACTACAAGTAGGTATGGTCTGTATACCATAATGGCCGCACCCCTTAATGGTGGGTCGGTTTGTATCCTCTCTTTGAGTCCAAGTTGAACTCCTAGTCCTAGTAGGAGTCCTAGTCAAAGAGGGATAGGTGCTTGTGCAAGGGAACCCTTGTGGCCGCATCCCTCCCCCTTATATACTCCCCTCCTGTGAGTTGTGGAGGTAGATCCAGTTTAAACCAAAGAAAACCCTAGCCTCTAGTTTGTATTGTTGCTAAGAATTCAACTTGAAGGGGAAACCCTACCCTTGCAAAGTTGCGTGATATCTTGTTATTCCATTGGGAATAGGGGGATACAAGACCACTTGTGATCTTTGATTACTTGTGCAAGAGTGTGTAGTTGAGAATATCCAAAGGGCTTGATTGTTGTTGCATCTGGCAACAGGGGTCATCCAAGTGAGAGGTCTCGGTGTAGCACTAGTTATCACAAAATCCAGAAAATCCACAAAAAGAGAGAGAGCTCATTGAGAAGATCGGGCCACCCCTTATCAATAATCAACTCCATCTCTCTATAATAAGCATCAACAGATAATGTACCTTGCTTCAATTGCTGCAGTTTATAATATAGTGTTCTCACATAATTCTTTGGCACAAATATGCTCCTCATGAGTTGCTTCATATTAGCCCAAGTAACAATTTCAAGATCACCATTTTCTGCCCTCAATTGTGTAATATTATCCCACCACAAAAGAGCATAACCATCAAAACTAGAAGAAGCCAATTTAATCTTCCTATCTTCATTGCATTCATGCAATCTCCATAGCTTCTCAATTTTCAGCTCCCACATCAAATATTCTTCTACATCATCATTATCAAAAGTGAAAGGAGGAATAGAAAATTTTAGCTTGCCCAAACCATCATCTTCTCTATTGTTTCATGCAATTGGACCCTCCTATCAGCAGCAAAACCACCACGACCATGATGAGCATGGGCTCGGCCAGGCTCCCAATCATCATCATCATGCACTTGATGAGCCCTCTGTTGCAATTGAGTAGACAATTGAGCATTTTGCCTAGTCAAATTTGTGAGAGATTCTTGCATAACATCAACACATTCTTGAGAAGCGGCTTTCTCAATTTTAATATCCATCTGTTGCAAATCCCTCCTCAAGTTCTCATCATAAGCATCAAGCTTCTTATCAATCCGGGTGGCTACCGCATGACCATGTCTCGAAATTTTGAGAGATCTCCCCATGTGAGCACATCATCAACAATCTTCTTAGTAGAAGCCTCAGCAGTTTTCCCAATAAGTTTATCCACCTGCACATCATCACTAGAAACAGACTCCATGGATTAATGTGTTAGTGAAAACAAAAATATGGGATGTGGTGTTCTCTCAGAAATCACTCAAAACAACAAAGCAATGAGGTTAACTTACTGTTCCAAAGTGAATATCAATACTTACCACAAGTAAAATAGCACTACTATGACTTGGTGTGAATAAGAGAATACCTAGGGATTTTAGCTAACACAAGGCAAAACAGGATATATAGCGGGGCTTGGTATGGATACCTAACAACACCAATAACAAGTCCTATTTGTTGTTTGTGATGACAGAAAATAACACCTAGGAAACACACACCAAAGTGGAGACAAATGTGGCAATGCAATTATATAGATGGAATTATTGCAATGCACTCGAAAGACACTAGCTATGCTCAATGATATCACAGGCACAAGATTGCTCAATGGAATAGTGTCAATATAGTAATGATGAAAACAACTCCAATAACACTATATAGCAATGTATCTCAAGGCCTTTTTGCTTCTTCTCAATTCTTTTTTTCTCTTTTCTATTTTTTGTTTTTTTATATACTTTTATAACTGGCCAAAAAGAACTAGGAGTAACAATAAGCACAATATGATCAATGTGACACAAAGTATGTGAAAATGAGTAGCCAGGAGTGAGCAAGAAATAGCTATTCTTTTGGGTAAAAGGTACCTAGAAATTGCTGTAGACAGGCAGTAGCTATGGTTCACAAAGATTGGAATTGAACGCCTAAAGAAATTGTAAACGAAAACTAAAAGGAAAAAACAACTAGAGCCAATGGAAAAGTTCATGGCAAGAATTCTGTCGCACGGCAGGAAAACTGGCCATTCGTGTGCCGTGGCAGCGCATAGTGTAAAGCGTAGCGTAGCGCATAATGGGGCAGTCGAGCGCGTGCGTGTGTTGGGTGCGCGGGTGAGCAGCGCGCGGCAAGCAACAACTCACGATAGAGATCGATCGGGCACGACAGCGAAACATCGCGGAATTGTGCCGCGGCAGCGCGCGGGCTGGCTGCGGGTAAGGGCGCAACGGGGCTACGTGCTTGTTTTGTAACGCGCTCGAGTTCGACTCCGACTCGGCAGCGATTTGGTGCAAAGCTCTACCACCGCAGGATTTCGACTCCAACTTGAATTGGAAGAAAAACCATCGATCGGATTGGGGGTTTTGGGAGGATTTTTGTGGACTCGCAAGGAAGAACTCGACGAACTGAAAAACCCTAAACCTAGACCAACTAAACAAGACACAGAAGGAGAAAAGTAAAACACAAAGTCAACACAAAACAGCAACTAAGACTCGATAGTGGGGATGATCTAAGGCTATGGCAATGAACTACTCGTGTTTTTTGGGGTTTTTCGTGTATAGGTAAGAAAAACAAAACGAATCTAATGGATCAACGATAGCTCACCGAGTTAACCTGTAAATATGATACCAAGATGATTAGGGGTTGCCCGATCTTCTCGATGAACTCACACGATAACCAGGATCTGATAAATTGTGTCTCTCCACGAACTCTCCGGCTAATTCCTGATGCCAATTGCAGCAGAAACCAATCCCTTGGATATTCGCAAATCCACACACTTGCACGAGCAGCCACTGACTACTAGTGGTCCTGTATCAACTGATTCCCAGTGGAATAGCAGATAACACGCAAAACTTGCAATATGATCAATTCCTGATGAATGCTTCAAGCAGTCAACAATGGAGTTCTAGGGTTTAATGTATATGTAGCCTAAACCTCTTCAAATCGCAGGTTGAAATGTTATAAAGGGGGTATGGGGTGTGTCCACAATGGCATTGCGCAAGCACACCAAAACCTGACTAGGAATCGATCTACTTTGAGTTGGACTCGAACCAATTGGATATAAACCGACCCATGGAAGGGGTGCGGCCATAGGGTCACGCAGGACCACTCCTATTCAACATAGGACTCTCAATTAGGCACAACAACATTGTGTTATGTGCCCCTCTCTCATGCTCTTGGTGGAAAACAACTCCCTCTTAATGCACTCCATGTGTAGTCTTGTTTTCTATCATGTAGCCTCTGTTTTCACACTTGATATGTTTGTTTTCCATCTTATAGCTCTTGTTTTCCAGCTCCTCTTGATGTGCTCCTCCATCCATGCTTGTGTTATCGACAAACCTGAGTACACATAAGTGCATGGATTTAGGTAGTATAAAGTTCTTCTCTTGAATAACAACATCATCATCAATGGGGGAAATAATAGATGTACTAGGGATGTCCTCATCACGTCAAGCCTCCATCGTGTTCGTCCCGCCGTCAGATGGGCTGCTTGTTTCATCGCACTTCATCGCGTACGTCCTCCCTCCCTAAGTTGTCTCCCACACGTCCGATTGGTTCCCAGGTCTTTTCTTACGCAGACGAACAAACATGAATTAGGTTTACCCTGCCGCCGCCACCCCTGTCACCTCGCTCGCCCACACAACCTAAACCTGTCTCCTGCATGAACTCTCTTTAACTCCTCCAGCCCAGAGATCTGTCGTCCTCGGAGGGCAGTGTTGCCTGCAGGCTGCAGCAACAAATATGTCCATCGTGTGGGCTATTGTGCTTTTTGTGTTGCCGACGGCAGTTGTCCTGGCGTAGGTGGGCTTGGCGGCGACCAGGGTGTGCGCGGAGGAGAGAAGAACAACTTATTCGCGGGGTACAACGACCTGCCCACGGTGGGCGCGTCCATGCACTGGACCTAGCAACCCCACAGCGTCATCACGTCCGTGGTGTTCGTGGCCGTGCCGTCACCTGCGGATTTGTTTCTGGTGATGCACCCCTACTTCATATTCCTCAAGTGGCAGTGGTACAGGTGAACGGGATTTTGTGAATTTTAAAGTGTGTGCGTATAAAGTGAGACTGCAATTTCTGATGTGATTCCACAAGGATGGATGTACTTGGCGGTTCCGGTTCTCTTCTATGCCTACAAGAAAGCTACCAGAAGAAAAAAGTACCAATAAAATGCGCTCTCTCTTTACAGGAAGAAGCCACAAGGATGGAAGAGTGGGATGCTCCTCTTCAGAAAATGCCCAGATGGCTCGTCTTTTGAATGGTACTGTCTCATCATCCTCATTTTCCAACTCATGAAGTTTCCAAAACTTTGGCTTTAAAATTTCTTTAACTTATGTTTCAACGATCCCATATCTATCACTTCTTCACCTGGAGATGACTACTTGAGTGTTACTGGACATCACTACTAAAGAACCTATTTGGGAAGGTCAGTAGAAGTATAATAAAGTCAAGCTTAGATCATTTGTTCAAGCTTAGTAGGACCTTAAGCTATATTTTGAAGGCAGGACTTAGTTCTAATAAGGCCACACTTTCAAGACTTCAGTTCTTTTAAGGAATTGTCTGAGAATAACTATATATTACAGTAAGCTTGGTGAGTTGGCTTTATTAATTTTGGTTTCCCAACATTTTTATAGATGGGCCTTTCTGCGAAATATGACATTCTTCTGCTTACTTGGAATTGGTGCAGTTCCTTTAATTAGCATATACTAAAGGATTTCGTGCACAACCTAAGTCCAGTCAAGTAAACTTCTCCAAGTGTTACTAAAATTCTTTCCCATACATGTGCACAAATTTAGGATGAATAAAACAAGTTGGATTCAACAGGAGATGCAAAGCATGAATGCCGAGGAGTTAGGCTGCGCCTTTAGGAGCAATGGGCCAAGCCGAGCTTCAAAGTTGTCATGGATAAAGTTGCTGAAAGGGATCATGGTGTACTACTCAACCAAAATAGCTTCAGTAAAAAGCAACTTCACACTTCATCCATATGTTCGGGAGCATTGGTTCACAGACCATGGGCACCGCCAACATGGCTGTGAATGGGAAGCTCTACCTGGTGACGGGGACGAGTACCGCCGCAGGCAGACGGGGCGACATCTGCACGTAGAAAAATGTGAGCACTCTACTACCTAAAGCTTTAAGATCCGGGTGGGCTTTTATCTATACATGTTTAAGGTCTTTGTTCTTTTCTTGAATTCTTATACTTCCATGTGAGTGTCAGTAAACAATCTCACCCAAGCTCATAAATATCGTAGGAAAAAAGGCACTATGTGTAGAAGAACCTAAAAGTTTGGTCAAAATTACGAGGAGTAAAACTCTGATTTCTTCCTTCCTTGGGGACTTTAAGCATGTATCGGACTAATTGTTGATAGCTACATCTGCATGTTCAGTCATGGCATTAGCAGTAGAAGCTCTCCGAAGAAACAAGGCCCAACATGGTCGAAACTATGTTCAAACTAACTTCCCTCGCATGAGTGATTGATAAACTGTGTGAATCTTAAATGAGAAGAGATGCTTCCCAACAAGTAGTTCTTCCTTCTACATTTGTTTGATGCGAATGTTTACATCTTTAATAAATCCTTTCAATTGTTTCTTTTCATGCTAACAAATATTTTTTTTGACCATTGGTGCACCCTTTAGAAGGAGAACAAATTTGTTTAAGGATCTAATCGCTGAGAGTTACCACACACGGTTGGCGGCAAGAGTTACCATCCATTTATCCTTGGCATAACCATTAGAAGCAATAATGACATCCCAGTTGTATGTTCTCAAGCAGAAGCCACATCCAGCCGCTGCAAAGTTGTTCACCAGGGCATGAGAGACGGCATCAATAATATTGTAAGAGTGCAATATTCGAGTAGGCGACGAACACCATGGAAAGAAAGCTTTAGGAAGCATGGAGTGTGATATGGGATGGCCCAATCTTCCCAATGAGCTTCTCTCTCACTTTTTGTGAATTTTCTGGATTTTGTGATAACTAGTGCTACACTGAGACCTCTCACTTGGATGACCCCTATTGCCAGATGCAACAACAACCAAGCCCTTCGGATATTCTCAACTACACACTCTTGCACAAGTAATCAAATATCACAAGTGGTCATGTATCCCCATATTCCCAATGGAATAACAATATATCACGCAACTTTGAATTGGTAATACTTCAAGATGAATGCTTAACAACAATACAATCTCAAGGCTAGGGTTTGTTTGGTTTAAACTTGATCTCCTCCACAACTCGCAGGAGGGGAGATTATATAGGTGGTGGGTGCGGCCACAAGGGGTTCCTTGCGCAAGTCCCCACCCCTACTAGGACTAGGACTCCTACTAGGACTAGGAGTCCAACTTGGACTCAAAGAAAAGATACAAACCGACCCGCCATTAAGGGGTGCAGCCAAATATGGTATACAGACCATACCTACTCAAAGTAGGATTTCTATATGGCGCATTGATATTCAATGGGGGCGCCATCCACTTGTTTTCCATCTCTCTAAGTGTGTAATAACAAGCTAGTAATTGTTTTCCACACTTGCATGATTGTTTTCACCATCTTGCACATTTTTTTTCACCATGATAGTCTTGTTTTCACCATCTTGTAATCTTGTTTTCACCATGGTACATTTGTTTTCACCACTTGTAATCTTGTTTTCCAGCGTCTTCATCTTTTTTTCCAGCTCCTCTTGGTTGTTTTCTTCCACCATGTTTGTGTTAACAAAAAACCTGATCATACATAAATGCATAGACTTAGGCAGTATAAAATTCTCATTATCACAAACATCATAATCTATGAGGAGTGAATTCACCTGTTGTTCTAGTAGCTTGGTCCTTGATCTTGTCATAGGTCCAAGTCTCACTTCATCTTGTTTAAGTGGAAATGTATTAGGGATGTCCTCGTCATCCTCCTCCTCTTGAAAAGCCTTGATGTCCACATCAAGGTCATCTCCATGATATGGTGTCAAATAAGCAACATTGAAGGAATTACTCACTCCAAACTCATCAATTGGAAGATCTATATTGTAAGCATTGTCATTTATCTTGGGAAGCACTTTGTAGGGACCAGCACCTCGAGGCAATAACTTGGACTTTCTGATCTTAGGAAATCTATCCTTTCGAAAGTGTACCCATACCAAATCTCCTTCTTGAAAAATAACCTCCTTTCTCTTCTTATTTATTCTTTGAGCAAAATACTTCCCTTTCTTCTCTATAGCATCCATTGTCTTCTCATGTATTTTCTTCACAAAATCAGCTCTCTTTGATGCCTCCGTATTGGTTCTCTCTTGAATAGGAAGTGGTAGCAAATCAAGTGGTGTAGTGGGTTTGAATCCATAAACCACCTCAAATGGGAAAAGCTGAGTAGTTGAATGCACAACTCTATTATATGCAAATTCAACATGTGGCAAAAATCCTCCCACTCCTTCAAATTTTTCTTGATCATGGTTCTCAATAATGTTGACAATGTTCTATTAACCACCTCGGTTTGTCCATCTGTTTGGGGGTGACATGTTGTTGAAAATAGCAGCTTTGTTCCTAGTTTCTCCCATAGTGTCTTCCAAAAGTAGCTCATCAACTTCACATCTCTATCAGAAACAATAGTCCTTGGTACTCCATTTAATATTACTATCTCTCTGAAAAAGAGATTAGCAATGTGGGAAGCATCATCACTCTTGTGGCAAGCAATGAAGTGTGACATCTTAGAGAATCTGCCCACTACCACAAATATAGAGTCATGCCCCCTTTTTGTCCTTGGCAAGCCTAACACAAAATACATACTTATATCATCCCATGGTGTAGTTGGTGTAGGCAATGGAGTATACAATCCGCGGGGCTTCAATTTGGACTTGGCTTTATTGCAAGTGATGCACCTTTGAACAAATCTATAAACATCTCTCCTCATACGTGCCCAATAAAAAAATTCAGCCAACATAAGCAATGTTTTCTCACGTCCAAAGTATCCCATTAATCCACCACTATGAGATTCCTGCAATAACATCAAACACAAAGAACACTCGGGAATACACAATTTGTTAGCTCTAAACAAAAATCCATCATGTATATGATACTTATCCCAAGCCTTCACATTAGAACATTTAGCATAAGGTGTCGAAAATTCTTTATCTTCAGCATATAGTGGTTTTAATTCTTCTAAACCCGAAAATTGAACATCCAATTTAGCAAGTAGCATATTCTTCCTAGACAAAGCATCAGCAACCACATTATCTAATCCTTTCTTATGTTTAATAATGTATGGGAAAGATTCAATGAGTTCTACCCATTTAGCATGTCATTTATTAAGATTGGATTGGTTCTTTAAAAATTTCAATGCCTCATGATCCGAGTGTATAATAAATTCTTTTGGCCACAAATAATGTTTCCAAACTTCAAGAACTCTAACAAGTGCATACAATTCTTTATCATAGACAGAATAATTCAATTGAGCTCCATGTAACTTCTCAGAAAAATAAGCAATTGGTTTCTTATCTTGCATTAGCACACCTCCAATACCTATGCCACTAGCATAACATTCAATCTCAAATTGTTTATTAAAATTTGGTAGCATCAATATGGAGCCGAAATCAACTTATTTTTCAAAGTATCAAAAGCAACATCTTGAGCAATCCCCACTTGAAATTTACACCTTTCTTAGTTAAATCATTCAAAGGGGCAGCAATAGTACTAAAATCTTTCACAAATCTTCTATAAAAGCCAGCTAGTCCATTAAAACTTCTTACTTGACTCACATTCATGGGAATTGGCCAATTTTTAATTGCTTCAATTTTAGATTCATCCACTTCAATCCCATGTTTAGAAACAACATATCCCAGAAATATGACCTTATCTTTGCAAAAAGTGCACTTCTCAAAATTTCCATACAATTTATTTCCTCTTAGCACATGCAAGACTTGTCTAATATGATCAATGTGTTCATGTTCATTGTGGCTATATATGAGAATATCATCAAAGTAAACAACCACAAATTTGCCAATGAAATCTCTCAAAACATGGTTCATTAATCTCATGAAAGTACTAGGTGCATTAGTTAATCCAAAAGGCATTACTAACCACTCATATAAACCAAATTTTGTTTTAAAGGTTGTTTTCCACTCATCCCCCTCTTTCATTCTTATTTGATGATAACCACTACGCATATCAATTTTAGAGAAAATAGCAACACCACTTAATTCATCTAACATGTCTTGAAAACGTGGTATAGGATGACGATAACGAATAGTGATGTTGTTAATTGCTCTACAATCTACACACATGCGCCAAGTACCATCTTTCTTAGGAACCAAAATAACAGGAACAACACAAGGATATAGGCTTATTCGACTATAACCTTTGTCCAGAAGATCTTGTACTTGTTTCTAAATTTCCTTTGTCTCTTGGGGATTTGTTCGATAGGGAGCTCGGTTTGGTAATGATGATCCAGGAATTAAATCAATTTGATGCTGAATCCCTCTCAATGGTGGCAGCCCTGAGGGTACTTCTTCTGGAAAAACATCATCAAATTCCTGCAAAATATTAGAAACACCAATATAAAGAGGATTCATGTCATTAGAAACCAAAATTTCCCCCTTGTGCATGAGCACTATAGGTACTAAGCTAGGATCCTCTCCAAACTCTCTCAAGCCTTCTTTGGTGGCTAACATTGTCAAAAGGATCACTCCCTTACTTTTACCACTTGGCCTAGACTTTTTTTCACCCACAGAAGTTGTGTTTTCACTCTTTTGATCCCTCTCGCTCTCCCTCTCTAGATTCACTTCTGTTTTCTGTCTTGATTCATTCACAATCTGTTGTGGTGTCATAGGCCTCAAGATAATATCCTTATTATTCCAATTCAATTTGTATGTGTTTGCTCTCCCATTGTGTGTAACCTTCCTATCGAATTGCCAAGGTCTTCCAAGTAATAGGTGACAAACTAATATGGGAACCACATCACACTCAATTGTATCTTTGTATGGTCCAATCTGAAATTCCACTCTCACTACTTGGCATTCTCTGATTTCTTCCTTTTCATTTAACCATTGAATATAATATGGGTGTGGGTGTGGACTATATCTCAATCTGAGCTTTGCACATAACTCCTTGCTTGCTAAATTTCTGCAACTCCCTCCATCAATGATCAGCTTGCAAGCCATTTGAGGACCAACAATTGCCTTGGTTTGAAATAGATTGCATCTTTGGCTCTCATCACTAGGAACAATACTCAATGCTTTGGTGCAAACAATGGTCGGATAATTTGTAGCAAAGGCATTAACAAGACCATCATCATCATCATATGTATCCTCCTCATTAGGATCAACATCATCTCTACTCTCATACTCCTCATCAGCATTGATCACCATAATTTTCTTGTTAGGACAATCTCTCTTAAAGTGCCCTCTTCCTCCAAAAGTATGGCATGTCATGTCTCTATTTCTTGCTGTTGATTGAGTAGAACCACTTGCACTAGCTGCTGGTTGGGCTATTTTCTTAGCAGTGGTAATGCTTGTCTCGGGTTTAGATGGAGTACTAGCTCGAATTTGTGAGGCTTGAGGTGTAGTAGGTGTTGAAGAAGAAGATCTTTGTGGGAAAATTCTCCTTGGCGCCATAGAAACCTCCTCGGCCAATCTCTTTTCTGCCTCTCTAGCGTGATGTAATAATTCTGTCATGGTGCTATATTGAACATGCCTCACAATGCATCTAATCTTGAATTGTAACCCTGAGAGAAATCTTTGCATTGTTTGCTCATTTGCTTCCACAACTCGAGCCCTTTGTAGCACTAATTCCATCTCTTTCTAATATTGATCCACTGGATTTGTTCCTTGTTTCAAATGCTGTAATTTGTCATATAGAGTCCTCATATAGTTTGTTGGAACAAACCTATCTATCATGAGTTGTTTCATCTCAGCCCACGTAGTAATTTCTGGTTGATTTTGTGTTTGTCTCATCCTTATGATGCTACCCCACCACAAGAGGACATATCCATCAAATCCATAAGATGCTAATTTGATTTTCCTCTCATCAGTGTACTCATGCAATCTCCCTAGCTTTTCCATCTTCAATTCCCACATCAAATACTCCTCAACATCATCATTATCACATGTGAGAGTAGGGATAAAGAATTTAGGCTTCCCAAGGCCATCATCCTCTGTATGATTTTCTCCCATAGGCACTCTTCTAGAAGCCAAATTCCGACGGCCTCCATATGCATTAGCTCGTCCATCATCATTATCAACAACCAAATGAGCATTAGCTCTTTGTTGTAATTGTGTTGATAAATTTGCAACTTCCCTTTTGAGATTAGTCACAGCCTCTTGAAGAACACGCACTGATTATTTAGTAGCAGCTTCCTTTTGTGCTTCCCTCAACTCTTTCAAATCCTCTCTGATTATATCATCATATTGCTCAATTTTATTCTCAATTCTTTGCTCAATTCTATTAGCAACTCCTCCTCGAAGTGTATTGAAATCTGCCCATGTACATATGTCCTCACCAGTCTTGGTCTTGTGCATCAAACCAGCTTCCTCCTTGTTACACTGCACAGGATCAGTTTCACTAGCAAAACTCATGATTAATATGTTAGTGAAACAAAATAATCAATGGGTTGTGGTGCTCTCTCACAACTCACTCAAACCAGCAAATAAGTGTTCACTTACTGTTCCAAGGTGAATAGGATTGACTTACCAACAAGAAGCAATGAAAACTGTGTCAAGTCTGAGTAGAGAATAACCAGGATATCAAGTATCATAATGCAAACAGGGTATTTGGTGGGGCTTGGTTGGGAATCCTAACAACACCAAAATAACAACTCCAATGCACTGCCTAATGTGATGAAAAATACTAAAGGAACACACTCACACTTGGAGACAAATGTGGCTTAGCAATTATATGGAAGAGATATTGCAAGCACTAGAAAGACACTATCAAATACTCTATGAAAACAGGCGCAAGATTGCTCAATTGTCCACAGAAATATCCAATATGAAAATCTTCCACTAGTGATAGTATGTCTCGGCCGCTTTTGATTTTCTTTCTTCCTATTTTTTTCATACTTTTTCATTTTTCTGTTTATTTTTTTGATTTTTTCAATGGCCTTTGACTCAACTAGGAGCAACAATTAATGGAAAACAGAAAAGGTGGACAGATTTGATCAAATTGAGCAGCCTGTAGAGCAATTAAATAGCTAGTCTTATGGGTTTTGGTACCTAATATTTGCTGTAGAAAGGCTGTGGCTAAGGCTAAACAAAGATCAACACAAGAACCTATAGATAAACAGGAGAAACACAAAAGAAAAACTAAGAAAATTGGTGGTGAAACGAGCTCACGGCAGAACTTATGCGCACGGCAGAGAAACAACTGAAATCGTGCCGTACGACAGCGAAACGGTGCGAAAAACGCTGCCCGGCAGAGGACCTCACGGCGGCGCGCGGGTGTTGCGGTGTGTGCCGCGGGTATGTCACGGGGGTGTTGCGGGTGAGCGTGCGGTGGAGATTTTATGGTTGCGCAACAAATCCGATCGGGGCTAGGTGAGGCGCGCACATGGCAGCGGCGGCAGAGAAATCGCGCGGAAACCGACCCACGACAAGAGTCCGACAGCGGCTAGGAGTGGTGTGTGGCAGCGTTTTTGCCAGTTTTGTGCCGCGGTAACAAACTGATTGGAATCCGAGTATAGCTAGGAACCCGAGAAGTTATGTGATGGAATATTTTCGCACACAACAAGGATCAACTCGAGAACCAAATCGACTCGCCAAGGCAAGCTATAGGTCTTGATTCCCGAGAGGTAAAGCACACGACATCAACTATTTTTTGTGGAGATTTTCGATATAGAAACAGAAAATAAGAACTAGATGAACCGTAACCCTAATAGATGAAACTAAAAACATAAAATCAGGAACACAAATCAACAAGAAACAACAATTAGAGTAGCAATTTGGTGTTGATCTAGGCTCTGGCAAATTCTAAACCTAATATTTTTGTATGGCTTTTTCTGGATAGGAAATAAAAACAACTAAACTATGGATAAATTTGCTCACCGGGTAAACCTTAGAATCTGATACCAAGATGATATGGGGTGGCCCAATCTTCTCAATGAGCTTCTCTCTCTCTTTTTGTGGATTTTCTAGATTTTGTGATAACTAGTGCTAGACTGAGACCTCTCACTTGGATGACCCCTGTTGCTAGATGCAACAACAATCAAGCCCTTCGGATATTCTCAACTACACACTCTTGCACAAGTAATCAAAGATCACAAGTGGTCCTGTATCCCCCTATTCCCAATGGAATAACAAGATATCACGCAACTTTGACTTGGTAATACTTCAAGATGAATTCTTAACAGCAATACAATCTCAAGCCTAGGGTTTCTTTGGTTTAAACTTGATCTCCTCCACAACTTGCAGGAGGGGAGATTATATAGGTGGTGGGTGCGGCCACAAGGGGTTCCTTGCGCAAGTCCCCACCCCTACTAGGACTAGGACTCCTACTAGGACTAGGAGTCCAACTTGGACTCAAAGAAAAGATACAAACCGACCCACCATTAAGGGGTGCGGCCAAATATGGTATACAGACCATAGCTACTCAAAGTAGGATTTCTATATGGCACATTGATATTCAATGGGCCCCCCTCCACTTGTTTTCCATCTCTCTAAGTGTGGAATAACAAGCTAGTAATTGTTTTCCACACTTGCATGATTGTTTTCACCATCTTGCACATTTGTTTTCACCATGGTAGTCTTGTTTTCACCATCTTGTAATCCTGTTTTCACCATGGTACATTTGTTTTCACCACTTCTAATCTTGTTTTCCAGCATCTCCATGTTATTTTCCAACTCCTCTTGGTCGTTTTCTTCCACCATGTTTGTTTTATCAATAAACCCGATCATACATAAATGCATAGACTTAGGCAGTATAAAATTCTCATTATCACAAACATCATAATCTATCAGGAGTGAATTCACCTGTTGTTCTAGTATCTTGGTCCTTGATCTTGTCATAGGTCCAATTCTCACTTCATCTTGTTTAAGTGGAAATGTATTAGGGATGTCCCCATCAGAGTGGTATTCGGTGATGGTTTTGGATGCAAGTGTTTGGTGACGTCGTCGTCAAGCCCACAAACATTGAGGAAGCAGTGAAGAGCCGGAATGATGGAGGCCCGCGAAAATACTAGCCAGAGAGATTTCAATCACCAAGAGAATGAAATAATCATGTGTAAAGAGTGGTGTATTTTTCTGAGTTGTGTATGCTCAAGGAAGAACACTGCCATATGTACGATCTTTTGACGTCCGACGTATGTACGACGCACACTGTACATGTCCGATGGGCAACGCTCCTCAACTTGGTTGGACGGATGTTCGGTGTCGGTCGTGAATCATACCTTCTTTGTCATACAGGAAGAAATTTGGTTCGAGGAAACATTTACACGTGAATCGGATGCTTATAATATGTCATCCAGATGCCTATAACATGTCCTCAATAACATGCACTTAACTTTCTTAGTAACTAGACGGGGATGGCGCGGCGCACGCCGCACCATGTTGGTCCTTTTTTTATGTGTTGGAGTACTGTGTGAGTTTGGGGTTTGATATGGGGTGGCCCAATCTTCTCAATCAGCTTCTCTGTCTTTTTGTGGATTTTCTGAATATATGATAACTAGTGCTACACTGAGACCTCTCACTCAGCTGACCCCTGTTGCCAGATGCAACAACAATCAAGCTCTTTGGATATTCTCAACTACACACTCTTGCACAAGTAATCAAAGATGACAAGTGGTCCTGTATCCCCCTATTCCCAGATGGAATAACAAGATATCACGCAACTTTGCAAGGGTAAACTTCAAGTAGTATGCTTGGCAGCAATACAAACTAGAGGCTAGGGTTTTTATATTTGGTTTAAACTGGATCTAATCTATTCCACACGTAGGTGGTAGCTATATATGAGGGAGGGGATGTTTCCCACGAAATTGACTTATTCCTACTTGTTTGGACTCCTCCAACTCGGATACAAACTGACCCAACATGGGTGCAGCCAATTGGACTCTATTTGGAAACTGGCAGAAAACTATTCGTGGATTGTTTCGGTCATCACAGCTTGCACGAGTCGAATTTGTTGATGGATCCAGATCCATTGGAAAGCTCTTCATATTTCCTAATCGGATTATGCTCGTTTGCTGTATTTGGATCCCGTATGAAGAATCCATGACTATTTCAAATTCGGACTTCTGCTAGTCCGAACTGAAACATTTTTTCTTTGTTGTTGTTTTCCACGCCTCCTTCCTTTGCTCCTTCCTTCCTCTTCTCCATCCATGTTTGTGTTATTAATAAACCTAATCATACATAAATTGTGTACCTTTATCAAGGGTAATAGCAACCTTGCTTTCCTTGATGTGTGCTGTGAAGTGGAATAAATCTTTCGCTGGAATCCCACTAGCATCCTCCTTCTAAAACATATCACTGCAAGCATCAACACTAGGAAAACCCATTGATTAATTTGTTAGTGAAACAAAATAACAATAGGTTGTGGTGTTCTCTCACAACTCACTCAAAACCAGCAAAGAAGATGTATCTCACCGTTCCAAAGTGAATAGGATTTACTTACCAACAAGTATCAATGAAAAGTGTACCAAGTGTGAGAAGAGAATAACCAGGATATCAAGTGTCACAATGCAAAATAGGGTATTTGGTGGGGCTTGGTTGGGAATCCTAACAACACCAAAATAACAACTCCAATGCGCTGTCTAATGTGATGAAAAACACTAAAGGAACACACTCACTCTGGGAGACAAATGTGGCTTAGCAATTATATGGAAGAGATATTGCAAGCACTAGAAAGACACTAGCAAATACTCTATGAAAACAGGCACAAGATTGCTCAAATGTCCACAAAAATATCCAAGATGATAAGCTTCTACTAGTGATAGTATGCCTCGGCCTCTTTTTGATTTTTCTCTCTTTCTATTTTTTTTATACTTTTTTCTCCATTTTTTTTGATTTTTTCAATGGGCTTTGAATCAACTTGGAGCAATAAGTAATGGAAAACAGAAAATATGGACAAAATTGATCAAATTGAGCAGCCTGTTAGAGCAAAACAGCTAGTCTTTTGGGTTGTGGTACCTAAATTTTGCTGTAGAATGGTTATGGCTAAGGCTAAACAAAGATTAGCACAAGAACCTAGGGAGAAAATAAGGAAAATAACAAAGAAAAACTAATAAAAACAGAGAGAAAACGGACTAAAAATGTTGCCTGCAGAAGTTACGGGACAAGGATTCGCGCAACGCGTTTTGGCAGGTATGGAAAGCAGCGACGCTTTTTGGTAGGTGTGCGCGCGGGGATCGAGTCCAGGTGGAAAACGAAACCAGCGGGCGGTGCGCGTGCAACGTGTTGAGTGGCCCTCGGTGGCGTGCGCGGGTGGTTTTTGTTTTGGCGCGTAGTGCTTGGATCGGCAGCGCCCACGGAATTGGACCAAGCGAACGAAGACGACAAGATCGAGCGCGCGCGTTTCCCACACGATTGGTCGGTACGATGGGCGGAATTAGATGCAACAGTGCGCAGGTGGTTTCTGTTGCGCGAACGGAGGGCGCGCGCGACATGGAACTTGGTAGTTAGGATTCGGTGGAGGTGGATTTGGTGTAGGTTTTGGCTGGTAGCAGCACGGAAAACGAGTGGGGCGCTGTAGCTATTTTTTTGTTGGAAGTTTTTGGTAGAGATCTAAACAAAAGATGAACACAATGAACCCTAACCCTAATAGATGAAAACTAAAAGCAGAAAAACGGAAAAACAAATCAACAAGAAACAACAACTAGTAGATGCAAATTGGTGTTGATCTAGGCTCTCGCAATGAACTAAACAACTATTTTTGTATGCCTTTTTCTGGATAGGAATAAAAATAACTAAAAATAGGGATAACTATAAGGACCCCAGACCGACAGTCTGAAACCCTCCGTATGCATACATTCACGATCCCAGAAAGATCAGTCGTGAACAACATACAAAGTTGGCATACAGAAATACATCATCCATTACACGAATACAGAAAGGTATTACATAAATGATCACATGATCGAGTTTAACGCAACTGCCACATAGGGCAGGCAACTTATCAAACACAGCGGAAGACAATAAAAAAACAACGTAGATGAGCCCAAGTCACGCCTTAACCTACAGGCTGCTGACCCGGAGACGATCCTAGTTCGCAAAGCCGTCAACTCCGTACTTCTCTTCATAGATCTCCTTCGGAGGCTCCTTCTCAAAGTCTGGCAAGTAGATACCAGGGGCGAAACCATAATGAGTACATTTGAATGTACTCAGCAAGTAGGGATGAAAAGTGGGTCCCGTTTAATCCCATTTAATCCCACTAATGTTCGTCAATAGAACAAACATTTTTCCTTCCTTCCCGCAGAATGAACTAAAGGAGCTAATTAAACGGACTATGCGGTGCCATTTATTGCCCCACTTACATCCCTATCAGCAAGACATCCATCATATCACTTACCAAACATGCAAATATGCTTATATGGTGGAATAGGTAGGCTATAAATAGGGTTCACTATCAATGGTGTTCATATAAGATGACACCATAGTTGCAGTCAGGTTAATCTGTATCTTCGTTGAAGAAGATACTTCAGAAGAAAATAATATGGTTTTATTTCTCTTGTAGATATCACATGTACAAGAGGTTTTGTAAAGCTTTGTTAAAGAATATTTTCTCTTTGCAAAACTTCTTGGAATCAGTTTCCAGAATTCTTGCTCAGAGTAGAAAAGGTTTTCTTTGCAAAACATTTTGTTTTGTATAACCACTTCTGGCTTTTCATCATCGACGATACCTCCACGGTATAAGGTTTCCTTCCTTTCCGAACTTCACAAGTTCAACACTTCCTTTCAAAAACTCCTTTTAGAAAACATTGACACAATGCTAGCTACATGGGCATTCAACTGTCCATATCCGAGGACGCGGCTTGTTCGAAAAAGTTGTACTCTGCAGAGGTGTACTCATCCACCAGATCCAGTACACCTACCGTGAACAACCACGGACTGTAACAACAGTATGTAAACATCAGGTATCTGATCATAACCATTCACTATGTTCAAGCTAGTACATGTCTATCTCTTCAGTCGAGTGTCCGCATCCCCGGCACCGGGCTAATCCCCGCCAAGCCAGGACCCCAACTGATGTGTCTGGAGGGAAAATTAATCCCACACTTTATATGCCTCAACATTGGGAGTTTTGACGACATTCGGTTTGAGGGTACGACGCCCCTTATAGCAAGTGAGATAGCACACACTAATAAGAACAAACTTCAAGTTAAGCCCGTGCCCATGTTGGGTAGGGTGGCAGTACGGTAAAGGTTGTCCGGCAAAGACTAGGTTATGTGTCATTTTTTAAAACACCAATTTCTCAAAAATGACCACTTCCACATTCCTCCGGAGAATAAGGATCCGCCTTTTCTCCGGGTTTTCCCGTAAAGCCTTTGTTTTGTAAAATCACAATTTTAGGGTGTCCACTTAGGGACTAGTATTTGTGATGGTAATAAATACCATATGGTGGCTTATGGGCTTGGTATTACCAAGTTTAACTACTGGCATAATAGTAACCTATATACTAGTATAATAGTAGTAGCCACATCAAAAATAGTTTTGATAATCAAGTTTTGGTAAAACTTCAGAGGTAAACCATGCATGATAGATAATGATAAGTATTGTATCAGCAAGCATCAGGATGGCTTGCCTGGTAACTCCTTGTGTCCCTGGTTTTGGAGTGACTGGAACTTGGAACAGAGCTTCCCGACACTTCCTTCCTCTTCGTTTTCTAACGTCGTAAAAAGAATAACGGACACACATTCAGAACCAATCAAGGCAAGCAACAATACATAATAATACATACAGCAAGGAAACTAATAATAACCAATCACACAATTATTAATGGAGGCAAACAGTCAAACAAACACACTTGGCAGAAATGAGATTTAATAAGACAGCTCAAGGTTGGAGGAACATATCTGACAACCTCAATATCATGGATTCAGTGGGTGTGCCACTCTCATACCAAGATATTAATAAACCCAAAATAAACTTAGTTTCACAAGGGTGAGACTACTAAGAGTATACACAACATGCACAATAATAATCATGGCAATGGGTCTATCAACCAAACCACAAAAAGAAAAAGGTAGCTATCCTATTAAGTCTAAATTCACATCAAGAATAAATAAAACACATGATTTGCAAAAGTTACTTTTACAAATCAGTGAGCCTACACAAGTGCAACAAGGCAATAGACTCATCACAAAACACACAATTCTCATAGTGAGAACAATAGAAACAATGACTAAAAAGGAGGAATCCTATAGACATGCTTCTACTAAGGGTTTGCTATGCAAGCATGCATAACATGTAAAGTACTAAAATGCAAACAAGGAACCATGTTATCATAATGGGAAATGAAAACATGTCCTCATGCAAGGATACACAAATATCTACCAAACACAAGTTGGCAGGAAAAATAATTCAATACAAAAACTGCTAAGGAAACTAGTACTACTCAAACATGAAGAATCAATGAATGCATTTCAATCAAGTAATTGAAATACAACCAGAGGGTCCATGTCCTAAAAACAGGAGTGAAAAACATCTATACTTGCTATAACAAAAATATCCCATTTAACAAAACAATGCATCAATTTGCAGGGCAACTCCTACATACTAGTAGTAATAAAAGGGCATTACTAGAGGAATCAAACAACACTCCAAATATGGATTTTTCCTAGCAAGCCACACATGATTACAACCACTTACAAACAGAAGCATACACATTTTCATTTAGCACTTAAAATCCCAAGGCAAAAATACTAGGCACTCATTAGTTAGAGAACTATATAAAAGACACACATCTCGTGTGGGGGAAATAATGTTTCCACCAAAAATGCAATGACACAAGTGGGTGTTCCACTAGCATAACAAAGCATTAAGAGGTCACAAGGCCTCTGGTAACACTTGCTAAAAATTAACAAAATACTAAACTAGCATCTAGTGCAATAACCATACTAGTAGAAAATAATAGGGTGCTAAAATAAGCAAGGTAATGCTACTCATGCTATTATTATCACACAAGTGAAAACTTCAGGGGTCAAGTACTCATAAAAACTTCATCGAAATGCTACTGGTCCTGTGAACACAACACAAAAATATGTGGCTACACAACCACAAATGTTCATGCCAAAAATTCTACACATGAGAGAATTTTTCCAACATTTGCATAGTGATGACTAAACTACTCATGCTTCTCTACCAACTCCAATGCAAGCTAGCGAAGGTGATACCAACAAAATATAAGTATCAACATGGTACTGGATCCAATCTCACAACACCACAACCCAAGTGCTTGCACATAATTTATCACTCAAAAATCCTATGCAAGTATTAACTAGAGAATAAACATATGTTATTCTCATAAATCATAATTCTTCTCCACTCAAGTCCACACAATCTAACATGCTAAAATAGCTAAGTAAACCTTAGAAAACAAGTTCACACAACTTGTACATGCTAGAAAACAATATTGCAACACAAAAATAACTTCACACAAATTAAATACCTAAAATGCCAAAATGGCAGAAACAAGCAAATTAAAGATCTGTCCACCAAATTTTCTATGATACTCTCAAAATTAAACCCAGCTAGTTTTGGATAGACCTTAACATATACAAGACCATCTAGTTGAGTTTGCATCAAAAATCATTTTTAATGATTTTATAAAAATCACCAAAGTGCTCTCTGGTGTTTTACCAAATCGCATGCCATTTCAAAAATACTAGGAATTTGGAAGCAAATTAATTGCTCCTGTTAGGAAATTTCAAGGGCTTTCCAATGCAATAGGATACACCTCATTCTGAGTTGTGAAATTAAAATGGTGCTCATTTTGCTGTTTCTGGTACCTGTTGCCAAAACATTTGTCATGTCTAAAATATTCCTCCAAATGTAGATCTACAAATTGGAAATGGTTTAGATTTTGTTGCTTTACCACTGTGAATTTTATCTTGGTCAAATTCATTTTTTTGATTAGCTTTTAGGGCCAAAAGCAAACATACTCGTTTCTGTAAAAATTTAATTGGAAAAATGAACATGGATGGGCGAGATCTAGCAACTAGGCCGGCCAGATCTAGTTTCACCGCGGGCAGAGCTAGCCACAGTCGCTGACCAGCGGGCCAGCGGCCACGGTGGCAGCCACGCGGCAACTGCGAGGCCCACCCGCGGGTTTGACTCGCTCCCGCGCGCGGTCAAGGCCCGTTGACGCGAGCGCGACGTCATTCGCCGGCGGGAGAGCTCCGGCGAGCCAAAATACGGCGCATCCGATCATCATTCATCGATTCAAACCTACCTACGCGATGCACTCGACGCGGGGAAGCGAAAGAGGGCAGCGCCGCTTCCCGGGAGTCACCGGAGAGCGGCCGGCGACGGCGGCGCGCGGCGGCCGAGAAGGAGCACGACACGGCGAGGGATTACGAGGGCGAGGGAGGGGGAAAAGGGGACGGCGAGGGTCGTACGCTTACCCTAGACGCGCGGGAGGACTCGGTGAGGGCGGAGGAGGAGCGAGGCGACGGCGATTCGCCACCGGAGTTCGCCGGACCCGAAAACGAAGAATGGACGGCGCGAGCTCCTCGAGTCGTTCCGCCACGATTCCTTCGGCACCGAGGGCCAATACGACGAGACGTAGAGGTTGAGACCACCGGCGACCGGCGGTGAGCTCGGAGAGGGCCGAATCGACGGCGAGGTGTTTCGGCTAGGGATTTGGTTTGGGGAAAATTTGAAGGGAGAGAGAGAGAGAAAGCTCAAGGGGAGAGAGAGAGAGCAGATAGCAGACAAGAGCACATGGGGGGGTTCTTATCCACCTCGAATGCTTCCACTCGAAGGCAATGGCGTAGGGCACTGCTGCTACAGAGGATCTAGGAAGAAGAAGGGTGACTCGGATTACAATTTGGTCCCTGGCTATTTACAAAGAGATCCTTTTCCTCTCTGAAAAATGCTATTTTCACTAGGAAAACAAAGTCTAAATTTAAAATCCTTTTGTCCAAAATTCTTATTAGTTGATATGCACAAGATATGTGAAAATTGGCTCAATTGGATAAACTTGATAGTTCAAAGTTGTTCAAATTTCAATTCTGACATAAATGGACATTGAATTTATTATACTACTTAGGTGCTTCCAAAAATGATAATTGTTGGCACACATTCCTTATTTGGTGTGTTCCTTGTGTGGTAGAAAATTCAAGTCATTTTGAGTTACTTCATAGAACAAACTTGTTCAAATTTCTAAAAGGTGCTGTCTAGAAAACAGGGGTTTTTGGCAACTTAAATTATTCAAAAACTTGTGCCCTTTTGGTTTTCATCCTTATTTATGATATAGAGAATGTGGTATTTAATTCATGGCAATTTGAAAAAGTTTGTAGAACAAACTTGTTCAAAATTCCAATTGTTGCTGTGGAGAAAAATCATGTTTTCAGGACTTTAATGGATTCAAATTTTGGTCTCCTCGTGTGCGTGTTCCTTATTTGATATAAGGAAGCACTGGTATTAATTTCAGATCATTTGAAGAAAGTTTCCTATAGTAACTTGTTTGAGTTTCCTGTTTCTGGAAATATTGGAAATTCAATTTAATAAGGCACTTGGCTTTTCTTTAACAATGCTTTGCCAAAATATTTATGTGACTAGAGATAGCAAGTCAATGCTCTCCAATACTTTTGTTTTTAAGCTTGCAAGGTTGGAAAAACATTTGATAAGATTTTGGTGAAGCATCTAAGAATGCCTCTTTTTCCTGATAATCTTTTAGGGAAATTTATTTAGTGTTTCCTCTTTCTTAATTTAGGCCTTGGAATAATATTCAAAAAGTATGGGATCCATAAGATAGTTTTGGAAAACTCTTTGATCAATATTTACTTTAGAAAATATTGCCAAGGTCATTGGAACAATAAGTTGAATATTTTTAGTTTACTGCTTTGCTATCTTTTTAAGTTTGTTTAGTTGCACTTAAAAAAACACAACCAAAGTTTATTTGTCAAGCAATTAGCAAAACCACTGTGTTTTCAGGTATTCCAAAATTGGGATGTGACAGGTCTTCCCCCCCCCTAAAAAGAATCTCGTCCCCGAGATTCGCAAGCGAGGACTAAGGGAGGGCCAACAAACACAATGTTAGTGTTGGAGTGCAGGTGCTTCCCCCCTTTGACTTTTCTTGGGAGGCGGGGTACTCCCCTAATTTAGCAAATTCACTTTAGGTCCAAAACTTTTGTTTCCTAGTTTGACGAGACCTGACCAGTGTCTCCTCACCTTGGGTTTTGGACGATTTAGAAACAAACCAAATTAAGGTTAGTGCAGAACTACCTGGAAACGTATCGTCAATTATTACATGAGTTCCTAGCCATATCCCACATCTTACAAGCACATATGGGGTGGTGTAGCTTGTGGGTGCAAAGGTTAGGTTGCTAAGGTAAAATAAACAGACAGAACAAATAGCCACGGCAGTGGGTGTTACTCCCCACAAGCAACTATCACCTAAATATGTTCATGATTTTAATTGGATGTTTTAGTTTCATAAGATACTCTTAAGCACAACCATAACACAAGTATAAACTCATGCTAAGGTAAAACATTTAATCAAAATCCAATAAGCAAGCAAACCACACCACAGATGAATAGACTATTTATTCACTAGGTTATTGTTTACTAGAGGTTTTGGAATCCATCAATCATGAACAATTAGCAAACAACCAGTAGCTATAAACCAATGAATTCAATCTTAAAGATACTCTAAAACACCATCTTCACACAAGATAAAACTCCTATTACACAGGCATAAAAAAAACAGGACTGCACAAAAAACACACTAGTATGAAAAATCTACACCAGCATGCTATAAGAGATAATCATATCCTATAACCATAGAACATGCAACTAAATAATTCATGTAATGATAACAGAAGTAATAACTTCCTAAACATGCTATATCAACACATATACTCATAAAATAAAAAGAGGGTAATACTAGAGCAAAAATCACCATTTTCTAGTGGTGAAACTAGTTTCACTCTAGAGAAGCAAACAATGCTATCATGATGTTTAAACTTAAACAAGCAAGTCATGAATATAAGTGTACCTAATAACAGTACACCACTCCTACTCATGTTAGTAAGCACAAGCACCAGAGTAATTTTATGAATCAACCCTTAAGCATGCAGAAATTTCTTCTAGCAATTTCTGTTTTCTTTAACCAATTACTAGCAAACAAGCAAGGTATAACTCACACAGCCAGTAGCTATGCAATTAATGAAAAGTTATCTAAACCTTTTCAAAAATCCATACACTCAATTTAAAATTATTCACAAACAATCTACCAATCAAGAGGAATTTATTTTATTTGGGAACAATTTAATTTTAGCACACGATAGTGAAACATTTCTTAACATGATACCCCTAAGGAATATTATGCTAACAAAAGGATCACACCTAAAAATACTAGCATTTAATTAATAATAAATAAACTTCTCACTTGCATAGGTGAGAACAAACAATTATATTTTCCATGGTGGAAAATAGAAATCAATCACATAGTGAAACATGCTATCTTCACACATGTGTATGGTTGGGGATTTTCATTCTCAAGCCAAAATGCAATGGGACCAGTGGGCTACGGCCTACTAATACCAAGGAAAAATAGGTACTAAGCTTCTGGTTACTCATGAAAAACTTTGCATACAAGATAAAAATATAAGGCTATTTAATCTAGTGAAGCAATACTAGTGCATATTGATAGCAATGCTTACACATGCTTTACTATTAAGAGACACGCAAGCTAACATAGGTACAAGCCTCAAAATAACAGTACCTAAATGGTACTGGACTCAAAGAAAACATAGCACAAAATCTACTAAGAAAGTGTACACAGATCTAGCTCTCACAATACTGCCAAGTAATAAACTAGAAGGTAACAAATGCTATTTCATTTTTGTTCGAGTTTCCAATCATGCACACACTTTCTAGGGTAGATTTATTGTAAGAAAACAACATAATAACAAGTCCTAACAACTCCATATAAGTTAGGAAGCAAGATTGAATAAAACACAAATTCATTTCAATCAAGAGCACACAAAGAAACAAAAACAGGAAAACTGCTGTTTTCTAGATCTATCATAACCATTCCATCGTTCACTTAATTTCTAAACCCCGAATTTTATAGTACTTACAACGTCTACTAAGATTTGGTTTCCATAGTAGATACACCCGATATCCTATTGACTAGTAAACGAATAGGTCATCATCTTATTTTCTCGTGACTCCTCCGTTTTACCAACTAGATTAAAAGGTGTCCTAAGTCACTTAATTCCTTGGTTTAGAAAGAGTTGTCAGTAGTTCGCATGCTTTGGTTAGGTGTCAACCTAAGATTAGGCAAAGCATGTTAGTCTTGTTAGCTTTCTATTTAATCATGTTTGTCCGACAAGATACGACTAGCGTCATCGTACGTCGAATATTGAATCGTGCTCTTCGGATTGGCTTTTGAGGGGGTTGCGCATCATGGCATGTGAAGAATTCCTTTTCACCTTTCTCCAGAGGAGGGAGCTATATACCTTTTAAAAGGGGATATAAAAGGTGAAACATTTAGCCAACAGGGCAAAATGCGCCTTTTGCAAACAGACAAACATAGAGGTTTTGGTCAGTAGTGGTTGGTGCATTCACGCCTTTTCTTCTTTGAGGGTTGTCGTTGTTGGAGCTTTATCTGTTGGAGTGCAGCATTGGTAGCAACGCTATCAGCTCGTGTGGCTTGATGGTCCTCTATTATTAGGCCCAACGGTGCTTTCATGGATGGTGGGGGAGATGGTGGTGGTTCACGACGGGTGGTATTTCGAAGAGAAAACAAGTATAAGTCTAAGCAGCAAATTCTTGTTTTTGAATACTATACAAACATTTTTGCTTGCAAAAACCTAACAAGAGGAGATTCAAAAACAAGAGCGGGGCAATCACAAATCTGCAAATTTTGAACACTCCACAAACATATAGAAGCCTAGATGAACGAAATTCTACACCACACAATAGCACAAAGTCCTACGGACACACATAAGAAAGCCATAACACACAAGCAAGGCTCCATTGGAGCTACGTCGGGGGAGGCGACTCATGGGTCATCGCTAAATTACTCCAACCTAGACTAATCCAAAATCCTAGAAGTGGCTGAAGACTATATCTACTTCTGACCATCATCACTGTAGAGCTAGGCAATTATTTTGGTCTTCTCGGGACATCGGCAAGTATACAAGTTTTTGGATGGAAACAAGATAATAGAAGTAAAGTTTTGATAAAACTTTTAACGGACTATGCAACAATTTGTTTTTGAAACCCCAACTATTTTTCTGAACAGAAAACTTCAAGGACGAGAGATGTTTCAAAAACAGAGCGGAGCAGTTGCAAACAAGTAAGAAATAAACTCTTAACCGAGAGAGATATGCCTTTAGAATCTTTTGATAAGATAATAAGGAGGGAAAATATACTAAAATTCCCTTAGATAAAAATAATTTAGATAGTAAATAGGTTTTTACTCCAAAATACTTTTCTTTCCTATCTGCGTCCATGCCTAACTAAGGTCTCCTAAGGTCAGGATGGCTCTGATACCAACTCTGTAAGGACCCCAGACCGACAGTCTGAAACCCTCGTATGCATACATTCACGATCCCAGAAAGATCAGTCATGAACAACATACAAAGTTGGCATACAGAAATACATCATCCATTACACGAATACAGAAAGGTATTACATAAATGATCACATGATCGAGTTTAACGCAAGTGCCACATAGGGCAGGCAACTTATCAAACACATCGGAAGACAATAAAAACACAACGTAGATGAGCCCAAGTCACCCCTTAACCTACAGGCTGCTGACCCGGAGACGATCCTAGTTCGCAAAGCCGTCAACTCCGTACTTCTCTTCATAGATCTCCTTCGGAGGCTCCTTCTCAAAGTCTGGCAAGTAGATACCAGGGGCGAAACCATAATGAGTACATTTGAATGTACTCAGCAAGACATCCATCATATCACTTACCAAACATGCAAATATGCTTATATGGTGGAATAGGTAGGCTATAAATAGGGTTCACTATCAATGGTGTTCATATAAGATGACACCACAGTTGCAGTCATGTTAATCTGTATCTTCGTTGAAGAAGATACTTCAGAAGAAAATAATATGGTTTTATTTCTCTTGTAGATATCACATGTACAAGAGGTTTTGTAAAGCTTTGTTAAAGAATATTTTCTCTTTGCAAAACTTCTTGGAATCAGTTTCCAGAATTCTTGCTCAGAGTAGAAAAGGTTTTCTTTGCAAAACATTTTGTTTTGTATAACCACTTCTGGCTTTTCATCATCGACGATACCTCCACGGTATAAGTTTTCCTTCCTTTCCGAACTTCAGAAGTTCAACACTTCCTTTCAAAAACTCCTTTTAGAAAACATTTACACAATGCTAGCTACATGGCCATTCAACTGTCCATATCCGAGGACGCGGCTTCTTCGAAAAAGTTGTACTCTGCAGAGGTGTACTCATCCACCAGATCCAGTACACCTACCGTGAACAACCACGGACTGTAACAACAGTATGTAAACATCAGGTATCTGATCATAACCATTCACTATGTTCAAGCTAGTACATGTCTATCTCTTCAGTCGAGTGTCCGCATCCCCGGCACCGGGCTAATCCCCGCCAAGCCAGGAGCCCCAACTGATGCGTCCGGAGGGAAAATTAATCCCACACTTTATATGCCTCAACATTGGGAGTTTTGACGACATTTGGTTTGAGGGTACGACGCCCCTTATAGCAAGTGAGATAGCACACACTAATAAGAACAAACTTCAAGTTAAGCCCGTGCCCATGTTGGGTAGGGTGGAAGTACGGTAAAGGTTGTCCGGCGAAGACTAGGTTATGTTTCATTTTTGAAAACACCAATTTCTCAAAAATGACCACTTCCACATTCATCCGGAGAATAAGGATCCGCCTTTTCTCCGGGTTTTCCCGTAAAGCCTTTGTTATGTAAAATAACAATTTTAGGGTGTCCACTTAGGGACTAGTATTTGTGATGGTAATAAATACCATATGGTGGCTTATGGGCTTGGTATTACCAAGTTTAACTACTGGCATAATAGTAACCTATATACTAGTATAGTAGTAATAGCCACATCAAAAATAGTTTTGATAATCAAGTTTTGGTAAAACTTCAGAGGTAAAACATGCATGATAGATAATGATAAGTATTGTATCAGCAAGCATCAGGATGGCTTGCCTGGTAACTCCTTGTGTCCCTGGTTTTGGAGTGACTGGAACTTGGAACAGAGCTTCCCGACACTTCCTTCCTCTTCGTTTTCTAACGTCGTAAAAAGAATAACGGACACACATTCAGAACCAATCAAGGCAAGCAACAATACATAACAATACATACATCAAGGAAACTAATAATAACCAATCACACAATTATTAATGGACGCAAACAGTCAAACAAACACACTTGGCAGAAATGCCATTTAATAAGACATCTCAAGGTTGGAGGAACATATCTCACAACATCAATATCATGGATTCAGTGGGTGTGCCACTCTCATACCAAGATATTAATAAACCCAAAATAAACTTAGTTTCACAAGGGTGAGACTACTAAGAGTATACACAACATGCACAATAATAATCATGGCAATGGGTCTATCAACCAGACCACAAAAAGAAAAAGGTAGCTATCCTATTAAGTCTAAATTCACATCAAGAATAAATAAAACACATGATTTGCAAAAGTTACTTTTACAAATCAGTGAGCCTACACAAGTGCAACAAGGCAATAGACTCATCACAAAACACACAATTCTCATAGTGAGAACAATAGAAACAATGACTAAAAAGGAGGAATCCTATAGACATGCTTCTACTAAGGGTTTGCTATGCAAGCATGCATAACATGTAAAGTACTAAAATGCTAACAAGGAACCATGTTATCATAATGGGAAATGAAAACATGTCCTCATGCAAGGATACACAAATATCTACCAAACACAAGTTGGCAGGAAAAATAATTCAATACAAAAACTGCTAAGGAAACTAGTACTACTCAAACATGAAGAATCAATGAATGCATTTCAATCAAGTAATTGAAATACAACCAGAGGGTCCATGTCCTAAAAACAGGAGTGAAAAACATCTATACTTGCTATAACAAAAATATCCCATTTAACAAAACAATGCATCAATTTGCAGGGCAACTCCTACATACTAGTAGTAATAAAAAGGGCATTACTAGAGGAATCAAACAACACTCCAAAGATGGATTTTTCCTAGCAAGCCACACATGATTACAACCACTTACAAACAGAAGCATACACATTTTCATTTAGCACTTAAAATCCCAAGGCAAAAATACTAGGCACTCATTAGTTAGAGAACTATATAAAAGACACACATCTAGTGTGGGGGAAATAATGTTTCCACCAAAAATGCAATGACACCAGTGGGTGTTCCACTAGCATAACAAAGCATTAAGAGGTCACAAGGCCTCTGGTCACACTTGCTAAAAAATAACAAAATACTAAACTAGCATCTAGTGCAATAACCATACTAGTAGAAAATAATAGGGTGCTAAAATAAGCAAGGTAATGCTACTCATGCTATTATTATCACACAAGTGAAAACTTCAGGGGTAAAGTACTCATAAAAAATTCATCATAATATTACTGGTCCTATGAACACAACACAAAAATATGTGGCTACACAACCACAAATGTTCATGCCAAAAATTCTACACATGAGAGAAATTTTCCAACATTTGCATAGTGATGACTAAACTACTCATGCTTCTCTACCAACTCCAATGCAAGCTAGCGAAGGTGATACAAAAAAAATATAAGTATCAACATGGTACTGGATCCAATCTCACAACACCACAACCCAAGTGCTTGCACATAATTTATCAATCAAAAATCCTATGCAAGTATTAACTAGAGAATAAACATATGTTATTCTCATAAATCATAATTCTTCTCCACTCAAGTCCACACAATCTAAAATGCTAAAATATCTAAGTAAACCTTAGAAAACAAGTTCACACAACTTGTACATGCTAGAAAACAATATTGCAACACAAAAATAACTTCACACAAATTAAATACCTAAAATGCCAAAATGGCAGAAACAAGCAAATCAAAGATCTGTCCACCAAATTTTCTATGATGCTCTAAAAATTAAACCCAGCTAGGTTTGGATAGCCCTAAACATATACAAGACCATCCAGTTGAGTTTGCATCAAAAATCATTTTTAATGATTTTATAAAAATCACCAAAGTGCTCTCTGGTGTTTTACCAAATCGCATGCCATTTCAACAATACTAGGAGTTTGGAAGCAAGGTTAATTGCTGCTGTTAGGAAATTTCAAGGGCTTTCCAATGCAATTGGATACACCTCATTCTGAGTTGTGAAATTAAAATGGTGCTCATTTTGCTGTTTCTGGTACCTGTTGCCAAAACATTTTTCATGTCTAAAATATTCCTCCAAATGTAGATCTACAAATTGGAGATGGTTTAGATTTTTTTGCTTTACCACTGTGAATTTTATCTTGGTCAAATTCATTTTTTTGATTAGCTTTTAATTGGAAAAATGAACATGGATGGGCCAGATCTAGCAACTGGGCCGGCCAGATCTAGTTTCACCGCGGGCAGAGCTAGCCGCAGTCGCTGACCAGCGGGCCAGCGGCCACGGTGGCAGCCACGCGGCAACTGCGAGGCCCACCCGCGGGTTTGACTCGCTCCCGCGCGGGGTCAAGGCCCGCTGACGCGAGCGCGACGTCATTCGCCGACGGGAGAGCTCCGGCGAGCCAAAATACGGCACATCCGATCATCATTCGTCGATTCAAACCTACCTACGCGATGCACTCGACGCGGGGAAGCGAAAGAGGGCAGCGCCGCTTCCCGGGAGTCATCGGAGAGCGGCCGGCGACGGTGGCGCGCGGCGGCCGAGAAGGAGCACGACACGGCGAGGGATTCCGAGGGCGAGGGAGGGGGAAAAGGGGACGGCGAGGGTCGTACGCTTACCCTAGACGCGCGGGAGGACTCGGTGAGGGCGGAGGAGGAGCGAGGCGACGGCGATTCGCCGCCGGAGTTCGCCAGACCCGAAAACGAAGAATGGACGGCACGGGCTCCTCGAGTCGTTCCGCCACGATACCTTCGGCACCGAGGGCCAGTACGACGACACGGAGAGGTTGAGACCACCGGCGACCGGCGGTGAGCTCGGAGAGGGCCGAATCGACGGCGAGGTGTTTCGGCTAGGGTTTGGTTTGGGGAAAATTTGAAGAGAGAGAGAGAGAAAGCTCAAGGGGGGAGAGAGAGAGAGCAGATAGCGGACAAGAGCACATGGGGGGGGGGGGTTCTTATCCACCTCGAATGCTTCCACTCGAAGGCAATAGCGTAGGGCACTGCTGCTACAGAGGATCTAGGAAGAAGAAGGGTGACTCGGATTACAATTTGGTCCCTGGCTATTTACAAAGAGATCCTTTTCCTCTCTGAAAAATGCTGTTTTCACTAGGAAAACAAAGTCTAAATTTAAAATCCTTTTGTCCAAAATTCTTATTAGTTGATATGCACAAAATATGTGAAAATTGGCTGAATTGGATAAACTTGATAGTTCAAAGTTGTTCAAATTTCAATTCTGACATAAATGGACATTGAATTTATTAGACTACTTAGGAGTTTCCAAAAATGATAATTTTTGGCACACATTCCTTATTTGGTGTGTTCCTTGTGTGGTAGAAAATTCAAGTCATTTTGAGTTACTTCATAGCACAAACTTGTTCAAATTTCTAAAAGGTGCTGTCTAGAAAACAGGGGTTTTTGGCAACTTAAATTATTCAAAAACTTGTGCCCTTTTGGTTTTCATCCTTATTTATGATATAGAGCATGTGGTATTTAATTCATGGCAATTTGAAAAAGTTTGTAGAACAAACTTGTTCAAAATTCCAATTGTTGCTGTGGAGAAAAATCATGTTTTCAGGACTTTAATGGATTCAAATTTTGGTCTCCTCTTGTGCGTGTTCCTTATTTGATATAAGGAAGCACTGGTATTAATTTCAGATAATTTGAAGAAAGTTTCCTATAGTAACTTGTTTGAGTTTCCTGTTTCTAGAAATATTGGAAATTCAATTTAATAAGGCACTTGGCTTTTCTTTAACAATGCTTTGCCAAAATATTTATGTGACTAGAGATAGCAATTCAATGCTCTCCAATACTTTTGTTTTTAAGCTTGCAAGGCTGGAAAAACATTTGATAAGATTTTGGTGAAGCATCTAAGAATGCCTCTTTTTCCTGATAATCTTTTAGGGAAATTTATTTAGTGTTTCCTCTTTCTTAATTTAGGCCTTGGAATAATATTCAAAAAGTATGGGATTCATAAGATAGTTTTGGAAAACTCTTTGATCAATATTTACTTTAGAAAATATTGCCAAGGTCATTGGAACAACAAGTTGAATATTTTTAGTTTACTGCTTTGCTATCTTTTTAAGTTTGTTTAGTTGCACTTAAACAAACACAACCAAAGTTTGTTTGTCAAGAAATTAGCAAAACCACTGTGTTTTTAGGTATTCCAAAATTGGGATGTGACAATAACTGTGCTCACCGAGTAAACCTCAGAATCTGATACTAAGATGATATGGGGTGGCTCAATCTTCTCAATGAGCTTCTCTCTCTTTTTGTGGATTTTCTGAATATATGATAACTAGTGCTACACTGAGACCTCTCACTCAGCTGACCCTGTTGCCAGATGCAACAACAATCAAGCTCTTTGGATATTCTCAACTACACACTCTTGCACAAGTAATCAAAGATCACAAGTTGTCTTGTATCCCCCTATTCCCAGATGGAATAACAAGATATCACACAACTTTGCAAGGGTAAACTTCAAGTAGTATGCTTGACACCAATACAAACTAGAGGCTAGGGTTTTTGTATTTGGTTTAAACTGGATCTAATCTATTCGACACACAGGTGGTAGCTATATATGAGGGAGGGGATGTTTCCCACGAAATTGATCTATTCCTACTGGTTTTGACTCCTCCAACTCGGATACAAACTGACCCAACATGGGTGCAGCCAATCAAACTCTATTTGGAAACTGACAGAAAACTATTCGTGGATTGTTTCGGTCATCACCGCTTGCACGAGTCGAATTTGTTGATGGATCCGGATCCATTGGAAAGCTCTTCATATTTCCTAATCGGATTATGCTCGTTTGCTGTACTTGGATCCCGTATGAAGAATCCATGACTATTTCAAATTCGGGACTTCTGCTAGTCCGAACTGAAACATTATTTCCTTTTTGTTGTTTTCCACGCCTCCTTCCTTTGCTCCTTGCTTCCTCTTCTCCATCCATGTTTCTGTTATTAATAAACCTAATCATAAAAATTCATAGGCTTAGGTAGTATAACATTCTCATAAACACAAACATTATTTATTACTAGGAAAGAATTCACCTTATAATAAACATCAGTGAGGGTCAATATTTCCTTCCAACTTAAGCATGAATAATCTTCATGGACCTCTATTATATCCCTATCAGGGTTGCATTGTGTTGTCTCTGTTTGAGATTTTTGGTAACTAACGAATGCGTTTGGAGCTGCGTGTCTGTGTTGTAGAGTTTTGTATAGTTAAGCGTGTTTACATAGACTGATTTACGTATTTATGCCTGCCATATACAGGCTGGGAAGGCGTACATCATCTGAACGGAAGACATATAGACAAAGCTATATTAGTTGCAGGGAATTCTTTCAAAGTACATCTAGCTATTACAGTGATAGCAGAATCGTAAGCTAAGCCATTAAACAGAGGGCTGGTCTTTGCGCGTGTCTTCCTGCTGGTGTGCCGGCCATAAAGTCACGGGTGGCGGAGATCAGCTGTTCCACACGTGGCAAGAGCTGCAGTGGCCAGTTACTATCGATACACCATGAGAAGAAGCATGCGTCCACAGATAGCTGTGATACAGAGCTGGCACAACCGACTGCAAGCAGGAGGGCATGCTCCAAATCAAAAAAAAGAAAGCAAGATGTAAAGGAGGCTGGAAATTAGGTGCGCCGGCCCGTGGGCATTCAGCAGTGATTATCCAACAATATAGGCTAAAGATGCAGGAGTAGCTAACATAGCACACTGGAGTAATACTGCTAAGAAATCCACAACGACAAAGACAGCAGCTGTTTATGTCTGCAAGAATGGAGCAATGGTACTGATTAGAATGGCAAACAGAAAAGTAAGAAAAATATGGAAACGACAAACAAGCCATACCTCTAAGGCAGATCATAAGTGATCGATAATCTCTTTGTACACGATGTTCCTTGTTTCATTGGTAAGAACACCATGATCATCTTCTACTAAAAAATTCAGCCCATCACGAAAAGTGACACGTGACACGGACACATAGAGCTAGCCATGGGTAAAACCGGCTTACGCAGGAACACGCAAACCTTGGAGAGAGTCTGACCCTGGCTTTTGTTAATCGTCATAATGTAGCATAGTCGTATAGGGATTCAACACCATCGCAAACTGAAAGGCCACCTGACAGCAGGAGCAATCATGATAATCCTGGGAATACATACACACTTTTCTCAATGAGAACGGGTAATTATTTCACCCTCGAGATCTCTTTCACCAAATCTTGTTATGACCAAGCGAGTGCCATTGCACAAGCCCAGCTACTGATTAATGTTTCTAACCAGCGTGATTGGCACTCCTATCTTCAAACTAATTTTATGATTCGGAAAGTTGTTATGTGCTATGGAATGTAGGAATTTTGGTGGGTACAAAATATCTGCATCGCGACATGATCAACAAACTTGGATATAGAGTCATAACTAAAGTGGATCTTTGCACAACCTGGGACTCGGTCGAATACAACATCATTGATTTTATCTGCATGTATGTTTGTAGGAAAAACAACTACACGTTCAGCTAGGTAATCCAGACTCTTGTAGCTGATTTTTTTTGTCATACACGCTATCAATAGCTGCAGACATGTTGTTGCCAGGAGAAGGGTTGTCTATCTGCAGACACTCTGCTAGCAGGAGAAGGATGCAACAACAAATCTTGTGGAATCGCCGGCCAAGAAGGAGTTGTCTCTCCAGGTCCGCACTCCATGGGGACCTTCCCAATGCCAACATCAAGAACTCACCGGGCAAAAACAAATTTAGCTCCGCGAGCCTCAGGCGACAAATGAGGGGAATCCAATCTCGCTGAGGGGAATTCAAGACTATAACATGCTTCCAGAGAGGGGACATGATGAGACGAGCATCTATAATTTCGTTCCTTGATCAACCTTCGACCACTGGCAAAATCTGTCTGAAATCATCACTAAAGACAACAAATTTCCCACCAAAAGGAATAGATGCTTTGCTGCTGTCAGTAACCGAGAGCACATCTCTTAAAGTTCTGTCAAGAGCTTCAAAACAGCAACGATTGGACATAGGCGCCTCGTCCCATCAAATAAGATAGGTTTTCTCAAGCACACCAGCCATAGCAGAACACCTCGATATGTTGCAGAGGCTACGCTCATTGATATTTAGTGGGATTCTAAACCGGGAGTGGGCTGTGCAGCCACTTGGAAGCAACAAAGTTGAAACACCAGAAGAAGCTATAGCAAGAACAATTCGACTGTCGCACCCTGGGTTTCTAGAGGATACTCCCCGCACGAACTGGAAGTCAGGTGCTTGGATTATGGGGCATAACTGCTCCCACGTCCCAGCTCCCTGGTAGGCCTGCGCTTATGCGCGACAACACAAGCCCTGCTTCCACCGTCGAGGTAAACTATCCGCTAGGAACCTAAAGGCACTACTGTCGACGTACTTCATAATCAAACACGCACGGTACGCCAACAGTTTGGTACGAATGATAACACAGAATGTCTCTAAGACACAAAAGAATGAAATAAGTGCAACTGGCCTTCACTAAGGCAGAAAATATCGAATACAGTCATCCAGAGGACACATGTCCCAACATATCATCCATTACAACAGCGGAAGCAATCAAGGGGTCTGAGTACAGACAAATCCATGGCTTAAGAAGCCTGAGAACATAAAGAAAAGCGAAGCCCATCCACGAAGGTCTGGATCCTGCCCTGGTCCAGCTAACTACTCGTCTGCAGCGTCATCGAACTCCACAAAGTAGCCATCCTGGGAAGCATCGTAGTCGTAGTAGTACTCTGCGTAAACCACAGCCCCAACGGGGTCAGTACATCCAAGTACTGGCAAGCAAGACTCACAGTTCATCAAGGAGTTACCCGTCAACACAAGCATAGATGCTTGGGATCAACGGAAGAAAGGGGTGATATAAAAGTTGCTGCCGGCTGCTCTAACCAACTCCAGAATATAGCTACAAGTTCCGGCTAACAGAAAAGATAAGATCGAGGATTGTAACCAACTGAGGGATAACTTCAAACAAACCCATCCTGGATCTCGCCCCTTATCCAAAGAAGCAATCCGAGGATAACTCACACAGTTGTGATAAGGTGAATCAAGTTATTGTGTGAATAACCTATTACTAGTCAGGTTATTAATCATTGGGTGAAACATGATGGATCATTATGTTGAAGTTGTCCTGAGTACTTGTTAGCCAGTACTTTCACCAAGTAATCCATAACCGCGGAAAACACGGCTTCTCGAGAAGATTATCCCTGCAGGGTTGCACCAATTTGGCCGTACACTCATGAATATCCCGCCAGATGGGATGCCTCCCACCAAGCGGGGCACTCAACACAACCAACCATTCTTCGCATCAAGCCCAAAGAACCTTGGGCGCACGGCTAATCAAGCCCAGAAGAAAATGGACCATCATAGCACTCTAAGACCGTGTCCCCCTATATGCCGACTACGGAAGTTCCACCCTGCGCTGGGCTCGCAAAAACATGCATGCGGCAAATGGAAAACACGAACTAAATGAGGCGATTTGGACGAGATGCGAATCAGGTCAAGTTGAGGGGGGCGCCCATACTCGCTTCCCAAATGCGGGTAGTGCGCTCATCATGGATCAGTAGACAAGACCCTTTTCCTATTAGGGTCGACACTAGCAGGCTCCAAAACCACTCATGGGCCTCCTGCCGGTGCCTTATCATCAAATTATTATTACCATTAGCAATTAACAGGATTGATTGATTAATAACGAGCCTCGGTACAAGATAATAAGATAGTAACAGTAGTAACCGTCAACAGACTCGAGTAAAAGCAACCCTAAGCATGCTAGATAATAACAGGCACAAGCAATGGCTGTAGGTATGGAGGTGGTGGCAATATCATGGCTCAAGGTGTCATGTGATGGGTTCGGAGAACAAGCAACGATACATAGGGCTAGCAATAGTAGACAAAAGATAGTATCGACAACAAGTGTGGAAAGGAACTCAATGATTCATGTGAGTGATAACTTGCCTGGCAGCTCAGTATCGTACTGGGCTAGGTCCTGAGTAGCGGTGTCGTAAGGCTCGTCGGTACCAACGTCGTCGTCTAATCGAGAAGAAGCAAAAACAACAACGAAGGAAGACGGGCAATCAATACATGGCATAAGTGCACAAACATTGGATGATGCATGTCATGTTTAATAGATGCACCAAAATAACTTGCTTGACATGATACACAAGTTTAAATGGATTCCATATGCAAAAGGATGCATATGGAAGCCCATGCTTGGAGTTGAATTAATTGTTCTATCACTAAGCATCAGGTGTAATGACTTAGTATGATGCATGCATGATGAGGAACAATAACATAACAAGTTAGATGCAATTGGAATGATAGTTAACAATTTAGAAAGGCATTTATCAAATTTGGAATTTTGTTACTTAAACATGGCACACAAGTAGATGTTGTTATCATCAAGTTAAAGTGTGCAAAACAATTTACAATTTTTATATTTGAAAAGTTTATCAAATTTTAGTTGGATTACATGTTTCACAATTTGAAATTGGACTTTGGATTAATTAATTATGAATTAAACAATTTTAAACAATTTTTAATTGAATCAAACAAGATTTAAATATTTTAGGCAATTTAAATTGTTCAAACCAGAAAACAAAATTTATATTTGAATAGAGCATTCAAAAGGTGTGAAAAACATATTTTATTTGTATTATTTGAAAACAGTATGAATTAGTTATGAATTATTTCAATTTGTATTTGAATTATTTGAATTTGAATTTAGATTGCATTTTGAAAATTCAAAACAGAACACAAATTGCATATTTGGAAAGATTATGAAATTTAGATCAAGTTTCATATAAAGTTTGTATTTGTTGGGTTTATAAATTAAAAGATATTGAATTTAGAAGTTATTATTCAAATCTGTTATTAAAAAAAAAAAGAATTTGATTTGTGCTGAAAACATTTGTTACGCAGCAGCAGCCTACACGCTGCCACTGCGCAGCGGGCCAGGGGGCCAGCGTGGCCCTGCGCGAGCACACGTGGCCACAGCAGTCACTGACAGCGGGCCAGCAGCTGCGGAAGAAAAGAACCAAAAAAAGGTGGGCGCTTAGGCCTCGAACCCGCGCCCTGCGCGAATTCAGAAAAGAACGCAGCCACTGCGCTGCTCTGCGGTTGCTTGACAGTATAGGGGTACGTTGCAGGTTATAGTTCAGATAAAACTCTGAACTTTCTGTCGAACAAGCGATTGCTCGCCGTCAGACAGAACCTCGCCGGAGAGGAACACGCTGATCTGCTAGCGTTTGCTCGCGTGGGCGGTGCAGATGGAAGCGCAACGAAGTAAGGGATGGATGCACGCAGGGAGGAGGAGGAGGCGATGCTCACCACCGGAGGAATTTGTCGCGGAGAGGGCCGGTGACGTGGGGGTGACGGCAGCTGCTGCGGCGAGGTCGATGATGGCGCCGTCGACGTGGTGCCTCTCCGGGCTCCCTCTGGTGTCCGCGATGTAGAGGAAGGAGAGACGGTGCAGATGCTGCCACCCGTTGCCGATGAAAGGCCCTGCAACGGCGGCGCGAAGTAGAAGTTCAGAAACGCGGCGCGCGGTGGCCGGAGCAGAAGAAGAAGCGCGCGTCGATCTGAGGGTTACCTGGGCGATCCCTGGTGTCCAAGATGGAGAAGGAAGAACGGGGACTCGAGCCCGCGGTTTAGGTAGGGTAGACAGTGGTCATGGCGTCGCCGCGGTGGCCGGATTCAGAGAAAAGTTTCCGGTGAGCTCGCAGCAGAGGAGGAGAATGGCGAGGTGGAAGCAATTTGGTGGCCGCGGCGCGAGGAGAGGAAACCTAGGGCTAGGGTTAGGTACCAGGGTAGGTCTAGGGTAGATATAGGCGCGGCAGGGCTCGCATCGGCCGTCGTTGGAGAAATCTGCCGCGGTGGCATCGGTGGATGGCCGCCGTACTGCGAGGAGAAAGAGATCCGGCGATCGCACGGATCTTGAAGCAGCGCGAAGCGGTAAGTTGCGCTGCTGGGCGGGCTGGGCTGCGCGCGTTAGTGCTTAGGTGGGCTTGGGCCAGCTAGCTGCCGCGCGCGCAGCGAGTTGGCTTGCTTTTATTCTTTTTCTGTTTTTTTTTTTTTTTTGTAGTTTGCTTTTGGATAAATTAGATAGGTTTTAGTGTAGATAAAAATTTGGGAAAAATTAGGTAGGCTTCTCAAGTGAACAGAAACCATTTGGTAGTTTAGGTTTTCAAAATTTCAAATGTTTTATTGCTGTTTTGAAATTGAACCAAAATAAATGAATTTTGCCATATTAATTATTATTTAGAAAATAGGTTGTTTTCAATAGGGTTTACCCTATAGTTTAGAATGTTTGAAGAATACCAAAATGTGTTGAACATTATGGATTCAAAAGGATTAATGAATTGAGATTTGTTTTGAGTTTGGAAAATAACTTGGAAATAAAAGATTAACTTGGTTAATTGCTTTTAAGCAACAACTTAAAAGGTGAAATAAAATGGATTGCTTGGAAACAAAGAGGTTTTTAAGTTTGTACTTCTTTAGTTGAAAGGTTGTAACAGAGCAAGTATGAACCCATGTTTGAAAAAGGTTTGAATTTGAGTTGTGAAAACAGGATAAAACAGATGGAAAACAAATGCAAACAATAAGTAAACATGATGACATGATGCATTGCTTGAAATAAAACAAGGAACAAAGCATTCTAGGGTATTTTCATACTTGGGATGTTACAAAACGCCCCCCCTTGAAGGAATCGCGCCCCGAGATTCCCTACTGAGAAATGAACAGGTCCGGATACTTCTTGCGAAGATCCTCTTCGGTCTCCCACGTTGCCTCTTTATCGGAATGATGCGACCATTGGACTTTCAAGAACTTGGTGCTCTTGTTGCGAGTCTTACGCTCGGTCTCATCGAGAATACGAATAGGGTGCTCCTCATAAGATAGATCATCTTGCAGCTCAATGGAATCATGATCAACTGCACGATCTGGATCTTTGAAACACTTCTTGAGTTGTGACACGTGGAACACATCGTGCACTTTGGATAGTTTTTCTGGAAGTTCAAGACGATAAGCATTCTCTGCACGTCTTGAGAGGATGTTGAAAGGGCCAATGTATCTTGGTGCAAGCTTTCCTTTCACACCAAAACGATGGGTGCCTCTGAGGGGAGTTACACGGAGATATGCCTTATCACCAGGTGCATAGACCATATCTCTGTGCTTGCTATCATAATAGCTCTTCTGACGAGATTGAGCAATCCTGAGATTGTCACGAATGATACGAACTTTCTCCTCGGCTTCCTTAACAATGTCAGGGCCTAAAAGTGAACGTTCACCAGCTCCAGACCAATTGATTGGACTCCTGCATCTGCGACCATACAGTGCCTCAAATGGTGCCATGCCTAGGCTTGCCTGGTAGCTGTTGTTGTAGGAGAATTCAGCATATGGAAGGCAATCCTCCCATTTCATGCCAAAGGAGAGACCACATGCTCTGAGCATATCCTCGAGAATCTGATTGACTCTTTCGACTTGCCCTTGAGACTGAGGGTGATAAGCTGTGCTGAACAGAAGTTTAGTGCCCAATGCTTCTTGAAAGCTCTTCCAGAAATGAGAAGTGAAAATACTTCCACGGTCTGAGCTTATTTCCAATGGAACACCATGAAGGGGAACAACCTTTGCTGTGTAGAGCTCTGCTAACTGGCTAGCTGAGATAGTTTCCTTTACAGCATAGAAGTGAGCAACCTTAGTGAGACGATCAATAACAACGAAGATTGCATCGTTGCCCTTTTTGGACTTTGGAAACCCAGTAACGAAGTCCATTTCAATCATGTCCCACTTCCACTCAGGAATTTTCAGAGGTTGGAGTAGACCTGCTGTCTTCTGATGGACTGCCTTAACACGTTGACAAACGTCGCATTCAGAAACGTATTGAGCAATTTCACGTTTCATGCCAGGCCACCAATACAGAGTCTTGAGATCCTGGTACATCTTCGTACTTCCAGGGTGAATGGATAGAGGAGTTTCATGAGCCTCCTTGAGAATGATATCCTTGAGACTTTGAACCTGAGGGACTGCAATGCGTTTCTCGAAGAACACAGTTCCCTTGTCATCAATTGAGAAGGACTTGAACTTATCATTGCCCTCCTTGATGTGATCCACAATCTTCTTGATTTCATTATCACGAAGTTGTTCAGAACGAATCTTGTCCTCGAGAGTTGGACTGGCTGTCAAGCTAGCAAGGTATCCTTCAGGAACAAGACCAAGGTTCAGCTTCTGGAATTCTTCATGAAGTGGAGGTTGGCTTTCCATGATCATGAGATTATTGCAATAGGATTTGCGACTGAGAGCATCGGCCATAACATTAGCCTTGCCTGGAGTGTAAGAAATGGTGAGATCAAAGTCTTTAATCTTCTCAATCCATCTCCTTTGCCTGAGGTTCAGATCTGGCTGAGTGAAGATGTATTTCAGACTCTTATGATCGGAAAAGATTTCAGTTTTGTTACCCAACAAGTATTGTCTCCATTTCTTGAGGGCAAACACAACTGCTGCAAGTTCAAGATCATGTGTGGGATAGTTTTGCTCATGTGGGTTCAACTGACGTGAAGCATAAGCCACAACTTGACGTTCTTGCATAAGAACTGCTCCTAGGCCTTGGAGAGATGCATCACAGAATATCTGGAAAGGTTTGGTGGTGTCGGGGCCAACTAGAACAGGTGTGGAAGTGAGTTTAGTCTTCAGGAGGTTGAAACTCTCATCACATTGTGGAGTCCAAACGAACTTTTTGTCCTTCTTTGTGAGATCAGTGAGAGGTTTAGCAATTTTGGAAAAGTTTTGGACGAAACGACGGCAATAGCTAGCCAAGCCAAGAAAGCTTCTAACTTGCTTCACCGTCTTAGGGGGTTTCCAATCAACAATTGCCTTAACCTTTTCAGGATCAATGGCAATGCCTTTGGCAGAGATGATATGACCAAGATATGCAACTTCTGGAATCCAGAACTCACATTTGGAAAACTTGGCATACAGACGATGCTCGCGAAGTTTCATGAGAGTGAGACGAAGGTGTTCTCCATGCTCTTCCTCGGATTTGGAATAGACTAGAATGTCATCAAGATATACCACAACGAACTTGTCGAGGTATTCATGGAAGACAGAATTCATGAGTCTTGAGAACGTTGCCGGTGCATTGGTGAGACCAAAGGACATGACGGTGTATTCATATAGACCGTACCTTGTGGTGAAAGCTGTCTTAGGAATATCTTCCTTTCTGATCTTTATCTGATGGTAACCCATCCTCAAGTCCAACTTTGAGAATATTGAGGCTCCAGCAAGTTGATCAAAAAGATCATCGATACGAGGAAGTGGATACTTGTTCTTGATTGTTTTCTCGTTGAGAGGACGATAGTCAACCACGAGTCTTTTTGTTTGATCCTTCTTGGCAACAAACAGAGTTGGGCAACCCCAAGCGGAGGAACTAGGCTGAATGAAACCTTTGTCCATATACATATCGATTTGCTCCTTCAACAATTTCAGTTCAGGAGGAGCTATCTTATATGGATGCTTAGAGATTGGAGCAGTACCTGGCTCAAGCTCGATCACGAACTCAACTGCTCTGTCCGGGGGCATCCCTGGCAACTCTTCTGGAAAGACGTCAGGGAATTCACAAACCACCGGAACATTTTCAATTGCCGGAAGGGGTTTGGCATCGAGGCTGAACAGCTGAGCAGAAGTTGTTCCATATGGAGAATAGACTATCTGGCCTGAAGTGTGGGAGAGGGTTATTGACTTTTGAGCACAGTCAATTTTAGCTTTGTGGGTCTTCAACCAATCCATACCCAGAATGACATCAATGTCAGAATTTCCCAGCAACATGAGTGAAGCAAGGAATACACGACCTCCAATTAGGATCTCATTGTCCATGCTTATCTTGGAAGTCAACATTTGCGGTCCCGGAGAGTGAACAGTCATTTGATTGCTTAGCGGAACCAGAACTAGGTTGTATGCTTTTGCAAAAATCTTTGACACAAATGAATGCGATGCTCCAGTATCAAACAACACTTTAGCTGGAATAGAGTTTACGGGTAATATACCGAGAACGACGTCAGCAGCCTCTTCGGCTTTGTCGGCCTTGATATGGTTCACCCTCGCGTTCCTCCCGACAGGCCTATTGTTGGAGTTGAAGGCTTTAGCCGGAGGAGCACGAACCATAGCCTGGTTGGTGTTGGGGCGAGGTGGTAGGGGTAGCTGCTTCTGCGTGCACTTATCAGCATAATGTCCAGTATCCTTGCACTTGTAGCAAGTGACGATACGAGAAGGACCTGGCCTTGGCTGCCCCATCGGAAACCTCTGACCCTGCATCTGAGATGGGTTGGGTGGGCGGGGACCAAAGCCTGGAGAAGCTTGGGCATTTGGAGCCCGAGTGACAGCACCATTTGGCACCCAGATGCGGCGCTTCTGCGGAGGGGTGGTCATGTTGGAGGAGGAACCACCCTCACGCGAGTGCTTGCGGGACTCTTCGAACGCCTTGCGCCCATTCTCCTCATTGAGCGCGGTGTTCACAAGCTCCACGAAGTCCTTGCACTTGATGTTTGTGAGAGCGTACTTCAGTTCCGGGTTAAAACCTCGGCGGAACCTTGCCATCTTCTTGGCTTCGGTGGACACTTCGTCACCAGCGTACCGAGCGAGACGATTGAACTCGTTCTGGTAGCCGAGAACGTCCAGCTTGCCCTGTCTGAGAGAGCAGAATTCCTCACGCATCTTTTCCATGAGACCATCCGGGATGTGGTGCTTCAGGAAGGCATCTCTGAAACATCCCCAGTTGATAGGAAAGCCAGCCCTCATGGCCTGGTAGTTCTCCCACCAAGTAGCTGCCTGACCCTTCAGTAGGTAGGTGGCGTACTTGACCTTATCCTCTTCAGCAACATGAGCTATCTCCAGAGCTCTTGCCACGTCACGGATCCAGTCATCAGCATCCAGGGGCTCACGTGTTGCCACGAAAGCTTTTGGGCCCAAGCTGAGGAAGTCCTTGATGGTGACCCTTGGAGCATTCTGGTTGTGTTGCTGGTTAGCCTGGATCTGGGCCATCTGTGTCACCACTTGGGTCATCTGAGCCAACAGCTCCCCCATTGGTGGTGGCGGAGGCGGGTTGTTCCTGGTTGGAGGCATCCTGAACAGAAATTCATTTTAGCACAACAACAGAAAAAGGATAGACTTGGTAACCGAAAGATAGATTATTCCGACGCATGAATAGATAACCAACAGGTACATCATCACATGTTCAAATACATCAGAATATCCAACAGACCAATACATGGTTCGAAAACGAAAGGATAGACTAGACACAGCTAGTAATGGATACAACGGTACTCCCATGCTCATCACGCAGGACGGCGGTGAGTAGTACGACGAGAGATACGGTGAGGAGGAATCCCACGGAAGTAGGTATCACGACGATCCCTGTAGATAGGAACTGCTCTGAGAGCAACTCTCGGTGTGGTGAAGTAGCAAGCGTCGTGTCCCTGTGCTCCATAGCGGGGAATCCCTGTGTAACCAGCTCCGAGGTCGAGAAGTGGGCCTCTGATCGGCTCGTAACCTCCAGCATCTGGCAACGGAAGACCAGCTGGCTGAACGACACGTGCGAAGCGCTCGTCTCCAACAAAGTCTGTGGTGTACGTCGCCAGACGAGTGAGAGCAAGGCGGAGCTGCTCCCTGACTGAGGCTAACTCCTGAGAAAGTGCGGAAGCAACGGCATCACTGTGACTAGCGAACTGGGCAGTGACCTGGAGCCTGGAGCTATCAGTCTCGTAGGTATCCATGTCGCGGTGGATAGTGAAGTGAGCTCCCGCTGCCGTGATGTAACCACGGGGGATGTGACGAAAACTGGACTTATCAAACCCCCAGTAGTCAGCACGGAGAACGGTGACACTCACGTACGCTGCCTGCTGCACTGCCATATCCACTGTGGACCCTACTGCCTCGTACTGGTGTGCAATGCTCCTGCCATCATCCGACAGAATGTAGACGATAGCCCGGTAGCAAGTCTGGTCACACTCTCGCTGGTGCTCGTAGACCTGGTACTCTGGTGCCCAACGGAACCCCAGAAAGGTAACCATGTCTCTCAGCAACTCCGGAAAACCGGCGGTGCTCTCACAGCGAGTCATGCGAACCACCTGCGGATAGTAGTTGAGACCCATCTGCAGATTATTTGGAAGGTTTTGATTAGACTCCGGTAGATGAAAAAGGATGTGGAAAACAACAACAAGGTTGAACGGACGATAATGATGTTGAAAAGAACATGATATCGAAGCAACATCGGGAAAACGAGACCAAAAGTCCTGAGGTACTACAGAGAACCCAAAACACGTGAAATCCTAACTTGAAAGTTTAGGTGAGAACAGAAAACAACGTTTCACTTCCTTACCAGAAAAGGGTGGGTGGGTGGGGAAAGAAGAAAAATGGCAGAATTCCTACTCTCACGTTTCATTTTTCCTGTATAGCTACAAAATAGTTTCTAGACACAACTGCGACCAGTAAAAAGGGATCCTACAGGCAGACAGGCTCTGATACCATTTGTCGCACCCTGGGTTTCTAGAGGATACTCCCCGCACGAACTGGAAGTCAGGTGCTTGGATTATGGGGCATAACTGCTCCCACGTCCCAGCTCCCTGGTAGGCCTGCGCTTATGCGCGACAACACAAGCCCTGCTTCCACCGTCGAGGTAAACTATCCGCTAGGAACCTAAAGGCACTACTGTCGACGTACTTCATAATCAAACACGCACGGTACGCCAACAGTTTGGTACGAATGATAACACAGAATGTCTCTAAGACACAAAAGAATGAAATAAGTGCAACTGGCCTTCACTAAGGCAGAAAATATCGAATACAGTCATCCAGAGGACACATGTCCCAACATATCATCCATTACAACAGCGGAAGCAATCAAGGGGTCTGAGTACAGACAAATCCATGGCTTAAGAAGCCTGAGAACATAAAGAAAAGCGAAGCCCATCCACGAAGGTCTGGATCCTGCCCTGGTCCAGCTAACTACTCGTCTGCAGCGTCATCGAACTCCACAAAGTAGCCATCCTGGGAAGCATCGTAGTCGTAGTAGTACTCTGCGTAAACCACAGCCCCAACGGGGTCAGTACATCCAAGTACTGGCAAGCAAGACTCACAGTTCATCAAGGAGTTACCCGTCAACACAAGCATAGATGCTTGGGATCAACGGAAGAAAGGGGTGATATAAAAGTTGCTGCCGGCTGCTCTAACCAACTCCAGAATATAGCTACAAGTTCCGGCTAACAGAAAAGATAAGATCGAGGATTGTAACCAACTGAGGGATAACTTCAAACAAACCCATCCTGGATCTCGCCCCTTATCCAAAGAAGCAATCCGAGGATAACTCACACAGTTGTGATAAGGTGAATCAAGTTATTGTGTGAATAACCTATTACTAGTCAGGTTATTAATCATTGGGTGAAACATGATGGATCATTATGTTGAAGTTGTCCTGAGTACTTGTTAGCCAGTACTTTCACCAAGTAATCCATAACCGCGGAAAACACGGCTTCTCGAGAAGATTATCCCTGCAGGGTTGCACCAATTTGGCCGTACACTCATGAATATCCCGCCAGATGGGATGCCTCCCACCAAGCGGGGCACTCAACACAACCAACCATTCTTCGCATCAAGCCCAAAGAACCTTGGGCGCACGGCTAATCAAGCCCAGAAGAAAATGGACCATCATAGCACTCTAAGACCGTGTCCCCCTATATGCCGACTACGGAAGTTCCACCCTGCGCTGGGCTCGCAAAAACATGCATGCGGCAAATGGAAAACACGAACTAAATGAGGCGATTTGGACGAGATGCGAATCAGGTCAAGTTGAGGGGGGCGCCCATACTCGCTTCCCAAATGCGGGTAGTGCGCTCATCATGGATCAGTAGACAAGACCCTTTTCCTATTAGGGTCGACACTAGCAGGCTCCAAAACCACTCATGGGCCTCCTGCCGGTGCCTTATCATCAAATTATTATTACCATTAGCAATTAACAGGATTGATTGATTAATAACGAGCCTCGGTACAAGATAATAAGATAGTAACAGTAGTAACCGTCAACAGACTCGAGTAAAAGCAACCCTAAGCATGCTAGATAATAACAGGCACAAGCAATGGCTGTAGGTATGGAGGTGGTGGCAATATCATGGCTCAAGGTGTCATGTGATGGGTTCGGAGAACAAGCAACGATACATAGGGCTAGCAATAGTAGACAAAAGATAGTATCGACAACAAGTGTGGAAAGGAACTCAATGATTCATGTGAGTGATAACTTGCCTGGCAGCTCAGTATCGTACTGGGCTAGGTCCTGAGTAGCGGTGTCGTAAGGCTCGTCGGTACCAACGTCGTCGTCTAATCGAGAAGAAGCAAAAACAACAACGAAGGAAGACGGGCAATCAATACATGGCATAAGTGCACAAACATTGGATGATGCATGTCATGTTTAATAGATGCACCAAAATAACTTGCTTGACATGATACACAAGTTTAAATGGATTCCATATGCAAAAGGATGCATATGGAAGCCCATGCTTGGAGTTGAATTAATTGTTCTATCACTAAGCATCAGGTGTAATGACTTAGTATGATGCATGCATGATGAGGAACAATAACATAACAAGTTAGATGCAATTGGAATGATAGTTAACAATTTAGAAAGGCATTTATCAAATTTGGAATTTTGTTACTTAAACATGGCACACAAGTAGATGTTGTTATCATCAAGTTAAAGTGTGCAAAACAATTTACAATTTTTATATTTGAAAAGTTTATCAAATTTTAGTTGGATTACATGTTTCACAATTTGAAATTGGACTTTGGATTAATTAATTATGAATTAAACAATTTTAAACAATTTTTAATTGAATCAAACAAGATTTAAATATTTTAGGCAATTTAAATTGTTCAAACCAGAAAACAAAATTTATATTTGAATAGAGCATTCAAAAGGTGTGAAAAACATATTTTATTTGTATTATTTGAAAACAGTATGAATTAGTTATGAATTATTTCAATTTGTATTTGAATTATTTGAATTTGAATTTAGATTGCATTTTGAAAATTCAAAACAGAACACAAATTGCATATTTGGAAAGATTATGAAATTTAGATCAAGTTTCATATAAAGTTTGTATTTGTTGGGTTTATAAATTAAAAGATATTGAATTTAGAAGTTATTATTCAAATCTGTTATTAAAAAAAAAAGAATTTGATTTGTGCTGAAAACATTTGTTACGCAGCAGCAGCCTACACGCTGCCACTGCGCAGCGGGCCAGGGGGCCAGCGTGGCCCTGCGCGAGCACACGTGGCCACAGCAGTCACTGACAGCGGGCCAGCAGCTGCGGAAGAAAAGAACCAAAAAAAGGTGGGCGCTTAGGCCTCGAACCCGCGCCCTGCGCGAATTCAGAAAAGAACGCAGCCACTGCGCTGCTCTGCGGTTGCTTGACAGTATAGGGGTACGTTGCAGGTTATAGTTCAGATAAAACTCTGAACTTTCTGTCGAACAAGCGATTGCTCGCCGTCAGACAGAACCTCGCCGGAGAGGAACACGCTGATCTGCTAGCGTTTGCTCGCGTGGGCGGTGCAGATGGAAGCGCAACGAAGTAAGGGATGGATGCACGCAGGGAGGAGGAGGAGGCGATGCTCACCACCGGAGGAATTTGTCGCGGAGAGGGCCGGTGACGTGGGGTGATGGCAGCTGCTGCGGCGAGGTCGATGATGGCGCCGTCGACGTGGTGCCTCTCCGGGCTCCCTCTGGTGTCCGCGATGTAGAGGAAGGAGAGACGGTGCAGATGCTGCCACCCGTTGCCGATGAAAGGCCCTGCAACGGCGGCGCGAAGTAGAAGTTCAGAAACGCGGCGCGCGGTGGCCGGAGCAGAAGAAGAAGCGCGCGTCGATCTGAGGGTTACCTGGGCGATCCCTGGTGTCCAAGATGGAGAAGGAAGAACGGGGACTCGAGCCCGCGGTTTAGGTAGGGTAGACAGTGGTCATGGCGTCGCCGCGGTGGCCGGATTCAGAGAAAAGTTTCCGGTGAGCTCGCAGCAGAGGAGGAGAACGGCGAGGTGGAAGCAATTTGGTGGCCGCGGCGCGAGGAGAGGAAACCTAGGGCTAGGGTTAGGTACCAGGGTAGGTCTAGGGTAGATATAGGCGCGGCAGGGCTCGCATCGGCCGTCGTTGGAGAAATCTGCCGCGGTGGCATCGGTGGATGGCCGCCGTACTGCGAGGAGAAAGAGATCCGGCGATCGCACGGATCTTGAAGCAGCGCGAAGCGGTAAGTTGCGCTGCTGGGCGGGCTGGGCTGCGCGCGTTAGTGCTTAGGTGGGCTTGGGCCAGCTAGCTGCCGCGCGCGCAGCGAGTTGGCTTGCTTTTATTCTTTTTCTGTTTTTTTTTTTTTTTGTAGTTTGCTTTTGGATAAATTAGATAGGTTTTAGTGTAGATAAAAATTTGGGAAAAATTAGGTAGGCTTCTCAAGTGAACAGAAACCATTTGGTAGTTTAGGTTTTCAAAATTTCAAATGTTTTATTGCTGTTTTGAAATTGAACCAAAATAAATGAATTTTGCCATATTAATTATTATTTAGAAAATAGGTTGTTTTCAATAGGGTTTACCCTATAGTTTAGAATGTTTGAAGAATACCAAAATGTGTTGAACATTATGGATTCAAAAGGATTAATGAATTGAGATTTGTTTTGAGTTTGGAAAATAACTTGGAAGTAAAAGATTAACTTGGTTAATTGCTTTTAAGCAACAACTTAAAAGGTGAAATAAAATGGATTGCTTGGAAACAAAGAGGTTTTTAAGTTTGTACTTCTTTAGTTGAAAGGTTGTAACAGAGCAAGTATGAACCCATGTTTGAAAAAGGTTTGAATTTGAGTTGTGAAAACAGGATAAAACAGATGGAAAACAAATGCAAACAATAAGTAAACATGATGACATGATGCATTGCTTGAAATAAAACAAGGAACAAAGCATTCTAGGGTATTTTCATACTTGGGATGTTACATCGACCTTCAGAACCGAGGGCAGTGACAATGCACTTCTAGAGAAAAGGCTTCCCAGTGCCGCCATGGCTAGAAATAAAGTAAACATCAGGCATATTATTATTGATAGATTGCAAAATTCTGTCATAAATAGATCGCTGGTCTGTGTTGAGCTGACGAATCTGCTCTGCGGAGGTGGCAGCTAAAAGATCTCTGTAGTATTGTGTTTCCTATGCAATAAGCCTATTTTAGGACTCACTGTTGGCTGAGACAACGCGAGAACATAAACCGAAGGAAGCAAAGAGGATCCATTTTTAGCCAGTAGCACAGATAACTGTTGAAACTGCGCCTACTGAAGATAGCCTTCAGAAACAGTAAATCTACTATGACCATAAGACTGTCAAATTGAGTGCGATATGTCATCAGCCGTATTTTTCTAGTATTTATCAAAGAGTGCAGGGCCATTGATAATTTCACATAATAGAAGAACTATCATAAAAAGGTTCCTCGGCTGAAAAGAAAATGCCTAAATGATAGCCTCATCGAAAAGCTTAAACCATTCGTGATCATCAACAACCAAGCCTCATCGAAATGCTTCTTTGAACGTGTCATACATGCATCCATTATATGATCTGCGATCCTCAAAACTTGTGCCCCCTGCGACAGCGGTGAGAAGCATCCGCAGGAACAAAAGCTCACCGGTCCTAGGATGGACATTGTATATCCAACCGATCTTGGTACCAAGCTTGGGACTACGTTTCCTTTTAGTCCATAATTTTGAGGTGCTATCCCATTTCCAATGTAAAGGGAACTCTAAATATGTCAGGGTTCTAGCTTCTTCATGGACTTGATTGGCAACAAACCATTCAATCAACATCGTCTTGTACACAGCTGGGTTTCCGAGAAGCAGGTCCAACCGATCATCCTCGTGGAAAATCACTCTATTCATGTCTGGTAGATGCACTACCAATCTCTGAAAAGATGGTTCCCGACCATGGATATCAAAAACAAACATTCGCCAACAAGCTTCACATGCCGAGAGATATCTAGGGGCAACGAACATATAAAATTAGCTTGGGAATCAAACAAAAACTAAGCTCTATAAGGAACAAACATGAGAAAGGCTGCAAGAAAATAGAGAAGCAGGCAAAAAAAACATAGGCAGAAAGAGTAAATACATACCTACACTTTATGTATTCTTTAATCTCATTTCTTCCAAGCTGTAGCGAAGAATCAGTAGAAGGGGCAGGCTGCATGAACAACTGGAACCGTATTCGCGCAACATCATGACCCTTCATAACATATTTAAACAAATACTTAAGAAAACCTGTTTTATTACACCATTCCACATTTATGTGTGCCTGGAATCTCTTAAGAAGAGCCAAATTGTAAGGGGCCACCCACCGTTTATCAGGACGGAGCGTGCCCTTTTTCTGAAGAACATAAACACCCGTATCACGCCTACGGTACACAGGGAAGCCTTTTTCGTCAACCATAGTCTCATCGTTGAAAGATTCTGGAAACTGCCCAGAGAAAATATCATTCTTCATGCAAGTACATCTAGGATTTAAATCGTCGCAAGGACCATGAACCATAAATTCATCCACCAGTACATATCAACAATAGGATCAGGGATTTTAGCGCTGATCAACTCATCGGTCATAGCAGCGGAAGGATCCTATGTATTACCCTTAAGACAAATCTGTGTATGGGTGTGAAGCAGGCCCCTCTTCTGAAACTCAACGACATAGATATCTACAGAAGATCAACACACAACACACAATAAGGAAAAAAAGATGACAATAAAGAAAACAAAGGAATGCAAACAATGGTGGCAGCAAAAGAAAAACAACAGTGGAAAAAGTAAGCATAAGTTAGGCCAGCCGTAAAGTAGGTTAGAGCCGAACAATGAAGAAAAGATGGGTCTGAAAAATATGTGCTCACATGCTCGAAACGGCCCAAATAAGGCACCTTTTTTTAGAGCATCCAAGAATTTAGCAAACTTCAGCAATGTCAGGATAATCAAATAGAGTTTGGCCAGGCTCAAATAGCAAAGCATCAGCAATTTCCTGCCATTTTGGATTGCAAGTAAAAGTAACGAAAAGATCCGGAGGCCCATATTCACAACACAATTCCATACCATCCTGATAGTTCTGTATCATATAGCGTGGTCCGCCAGTAAAACTCAAATTCAACATGTACTGGACACCTAGGTTTTTGCCGGTTGAGTTACCTTCACCCATGACATTCAATATACCCTAATATGCTTCAGAACGGAGAGTGCTTTGGTTAAAGAAATGTAGGGGAATCTATTGGCCCCTACACAAGAGTATGCACTCATAATTATCTGCTGGCTAAGACGGTCGTAACATGTATAAGGATTAGGCTCATCTCTTCTATAACAGAAATAGTAGCAGTAATATTCCAGCATGGAAACCTGGCAGCACCATCAATAGATCCAATAGAAGGCCTCTTATAAGGAATACCAAGATGAAAACCCTTCTAACCATGAGGAAAAAGGAGACGGTGCTGTAAAGCCATCAGAGCCGGTCCGGAAGCTGCCCTGAAGTAGGCTCAACAACTACATCGAATCTGCTGCGATCAGGAGCAAGATCACAAACAATTAAAGAGGCAACTTCGCATCCAGTTGGCCCAGAAAACCGATCACCATGGGAACCACCTTCATCTAAAAAAATGGATAGCCAAATCCACCAAACCATAAAGCCTAAACCTCTCCCGGGAAAACCTATACGTTCAAACCAGATGATTATGGACATTCAGCATATCGATGAGCTGTTGGACAATAATGGGATCAACTTAATCAGGGCCACCACACTCCTGACCAAATGAGGCAACTTCGCATCCGGTTGGCCCAGAAAAACGATCACCATGGGAACCACCTTCACCTAAAAAAATGGATAGCCACATCCACCAAACCAGAAAGCCTAAACCTCTCCCGGGAAAACCTATAAGCATATCGATGAGCTGCTAGAGAATAACAGGATCAACTTCATCGGGGCCACCACCCTCCTGACCAAATATACTCAGTCTGTGCCTTAGCTCATGCGAAGAATCAACCCTGTACAATTGTGCAAACTATGGGTCTTGGCCATTCATGGAAAAAAAAGATCTAATACGATGAAACACAACACCACACATCTTAAATACATACGGAGGGTCACCGACATTAATGCTCTGATACAATAAAACATAATATCCAATCGAAAAGAATCAGCAACGGGCACTATATAATGAAAAAACTACACTGAAACCTACATAAAACCAAAGAGAACACTGAATAAATCGGAATTGGGCAGCACACCTGGAGCTATTCCATGGAGACAAAGGACATCGAATCTCCTCCTATGATGATTAGAAGCAGCCTCCAACCGGCTAACTGTAGGCACAGAACAAACTGAAAAAACAAACAAAAAAGTGTCGGCCTCATAGCAATAGCAGAAGAAAAGCAGGGGAAGAATGAGAAATCTACCATAGCTAACAAGAGAATAACCTGATGTAGTGGGATAGGACAAAACAGGAAGAGCAGAGACCCGTCCGGGAAAGAACCTAGGATCAATAAGCACGGACAGTAACAAAAAACCCCAAGAACCCGGTGAATCTCATGACTCCGGCGAAGACGCTCATCCGCTGTCAAAACAGGCAGCGCAGCTGGCCTAGAACCTAAAAACAAAACAAATATATATGAGCAACACAAACCATAATAAGACACTGCACATTCAGGAAGAACACCGGAGGGTGTGACAGGCGACGACAAAACGAAGAGCTAGGAGAGAGAGAGAGAGCGAAATCAGGAGCAGCGGGCAGACGAATGAGGTAACGCCCGAGACAGACGACGGCGCCCGCCGCTGCAAGGATCCATGCGAGGACGTGCAGATGCAGAACCATCCGGCACAGCAAGAGGGGAGGCGCTCGACCATATCAACAGAGAAGAGCCGTCAGATCGGGCTGAAAAGAAAGAGAGAGAGCTGCATCAAAGAAATCGAGAAGCAATCGTCGCAGGGCCGCGCAGCGAAGAGCCCGAGAAAACTTATAAGAAGACAATCGGAGCGAAAGATACATGCGAAAAAAACAAAACTCATACCCTCACGTGGTAGCAGCAGACAGACGTCGGCCTCCGAACTACAACACGCATGGCAGGCTGGCCCACCAGGAACGCCACCGTCGCACGACCAGAAAGCAAAACCGAGAACCCGTGGCCCGCCCTGTCCGGATCGAATCACCAACCCGGGAGGCAAGCGAAACAAAAAGAAAAGAAACAAATAAAGGACGGACACGCGTCAACTAACGGAACAGGGTCATGACCATCCGATTTTTCTGAGAATTTAGAGTGCACGCGGTTTAGGATAGTAGTAATATATCTTGGGTTTGGAATATACACATGCAAAAATGTATCTCAGTAAAAGATACCCTTAAATTTTAAATATTCGATTTCGTTTCAGTAAGAACCAGTCTAGCTCAAAAATAGTTTCACCGATATCCGGATTTGTATTTTGCTGTTTATTTTATCATAATTCACTGATATCCAGATTCATGTATTTTGTCAAATTATGTGACACATTGTGGCTATAATTTTTGTAAACCCCACAACCCAATTTTTACTCACCCGTTGAAAATGCACGGGCATGTCACCTAGTCACCTTTAGAAGCAGTAGAGGTGGTCCTAAACCTGCAATAGCCTCAACAACACCACAATTTGACTAAAACAACAACTTATCTGCACCCGAAACGCAATTAGCTAATATGATAACTTACTTACACCCACCAACCCATATGCCTTCAACCAAACAACGGACAACACTATGTGCTTGCATCGGTCCAGAAAAAATTAAGTTGATCTTAAACATGCACTAGTTTCTCAGCAACAACAAAGTGGAAAGGCACATGCAACTTACCTGGGCCCAAGAAGAATCGGGGCATACAACTTACCAGCAAACCCGCAACAACTTAATGACGAACAATAACTAACTTAACTTTTTCGATAAGAAACTTAACAACCCCTATGTATACAACAGCTTAATATAAAAATAAATTAGTGACATTATTAAAAGTGGGTTGAAGTAAACTTTATCATATGGACGGCTACCTACTCAAATAAAAAAGACATCCCTAGATATACAACAACTTAATAATAAATAATAACACTCGCTCCTTTTCAAAATAGCTGCCATGATTTTAGTTGACCTGAAATCACGACAATTATTTTGGAAGAGAGGACATACTTAACTAATTTCGATAAGCAACCTAAAAGCCCCTGAAAAACGTACCTAATGAATACTCCCTCATTTCCAAAATAGATGACTTCCATTTGTCCACTAAAAATGAGCTAGCGTAAGAAACCTTTTAATATAAAATTGAGTAAAGCGTCTAAATCACACCCTGTATTCTAAGACTAAAAATCGAAGATTTTGCGGTCTTAGGGACACACTGTAAGAATGGTCCACCAGCGACAAAATATGCAGGATACTTCACAAAAATAATTATATTACCATGAGCAGGAATTCACATGAGGAAAACGTTCACACACCAAATTAGCATTTGTGCTGCTTGACAGAAATTCAAAATTAATTGATTTCCACATCTGACAATCCCACTGGTGAAAAAATTGTACCACAATAAATCAACATTGGCATTGCTTAAGATTTTGGCTTTAACAGACCAGAACAAGTAGGCTTTAACAAATCAAAACAAACGTGCATTTTACCTAGATACAAATGCTTCACATATGCTGATATACTAGTTAGAAGGGTATCTAGCATCCTGCCAAAAATTGGAGGAGAAGCGTAGGAGGTTGGATCCGAGCAGAGCTGCCACCTACTCCTGCAAAACACTACATCTACTTGTTTCAACGTACTGGAAGAACCTCCTGCCAATCGCCGTCTCAGCGTGCGGACAACCGGGGTGCCGCGGGGAGCAGGGGAAGGACGCTGCTCTCCATGAATACGACCGCGTGAGGCCGTGCGTGTACAGGGAAATGAGTGGCTCCGTGAGAAGTACTAGAACTTAGTCGGAAGGCAGCATAGAGGTGATGGATCACAGGTTTGGATAGAGCTTGTCGAGTCGTCCAGCGCGTTGCTCCATGTGCAGGTTGGAGCTCCTCGCCCACGCGCCCGCGACCGCTCGGCGGCGGTGAGATCCACACCCTCGCGTGCGCGGCCGCTCGCCGTGCAGCGAGATCCACACGCTCGCGTGCACGGTCGCTCGTCGACGTTGTGATCCACACACAACTCCTCGAAGCCGGAACCCTACCACCGCGCGCACCTAACACGATTTTGCGATTTGGGAGAGGCAGCGGAGGGGAACAGACTGGATAGAGGAATAAGAGGGTGTGGCTCATGAGAAAACCGCTCCACTCCCTGGACACGTGCAACCAACGCTGCGTGGAATGAGGGTCGTTACGCGGCTTGACCAAACGCCATCTTACGGACAAGGAACGAGTGCTCGTACGCGACAACCAGCACTCGTGCACTTTTTAGCTTTTGGGATTAATTTTTACAGGTGCACATCTCCACTCAGCGCCCCTAATTGGCGTCCGTACCGCCGCCGAACGACTGGCTTGGGGCTATCCCCACTCGTAGCCCCCAAACAGAAACTTAAAAAACCTTAAATTTTAACTCAAATTTCATTCAAATATTTAGGATATATTACATGATTTAAACGAAATTTAAACTAATTTCGACATGTTCATTAGCATAACACGAGTCTAATGACCCACAAGTACAGGAGATCGCAACATTTTTCGAGGATAAATGTAACCCAATTTATCGATTCGACACAAGGATAGTCAAAGAATACCTATAAACCTTAGGAGCTGAGTTGTCAAACCAACCACACCTGAGAAACACTTAGCAAAGTATATTAGTAATAAAAAGTGAAATAAAACAGTGGATGGAGTGGTGTTGTGATGTTTGTCTTGGGTCCCCAACAAACCTAATACAATGGCAATTATATAGATGCACTGGTTCAGCAAAAAGATAGTTGATGTTGTGGAAGTTAAACAAGTGATATTTGTAATTTGTAATAAGCAGAACATCAAGAAAACAAGTAATAAAAGCATTTTAAAACAGTAGCAATAATAGTAAAATATGAACCGGGGTTCACAGATTTACTACTGGCAACTCTCCAAACAATAGAACAAGTGTTGCGTAAACAAATTACAGTTAGGCAATTGACAAATCATGGGGCATAACAATGCTATTATGATGAGATATAGTTCACAGGTTCAAACATGGTAGGCATTACGTTAAGGCATATAGACCGCTATCCAGAATGCATCTATATCTAATAGTCCAGCTCAAAAAGGTTATCCAGCAAATCTCTTTGATATTAAGTTGCAACAAGTAAGTGATTGCTTTTGTGCAACAGATAATTGCATTAAGCAAATTATGTAATGTAAGCAATGGTTCTCATCCTTCGACAAAAGCACCGTTGTTTTCTCCCTAGTGGCAACAACACATCCTCGACCCGTCACGTTTCTGTCACTCGAGCACAGATGTAAAAGTGGCATGAACCCACTATCTAGTATAAATACTCCCTCTTGAAGATGCATACAATTATGTGATCAAGATAACCATACACATTGGAGAGGATGAAAGAACACATTAAAACACTCTAAGGATATAAGTGAAGGTTCTCATATAAAGACACGAACAAAATAATCATAATTCCATGATTCATCGGATCCTAACAAACACAACACATACCATTACATCAGATGGATCTCTATCATGTGAGGCATCTCAAGAGGCTGTGGTATTGAACATAAAGGGGGAGAGAGTACCAACTAGCTACTGCTATGAACTCGTAGTCCATACGGGAACTACTCACGAAGCATCATGGAGGAAGTACGGTCGATGGATATGGCTCCGGGGGCACTTCCTCGTCCCGGTAGAGGGCCGGGACACAGAGTTTTGTCCCCTAAATTAGGATTTTCGATGGCGGCAGAGCTCGATGCGTTTTTACAAAAATCGTTGGGGTTTCATCTGTTTTTAGGTCAAGACTGAATTTATAGGCGAAAAGGCGACGTGAGGCGATGTCGGGGGCCGCTAGGGGACCCTTAGGCGCGGCCTAGGAGGGGCCAAGGCTCGTGCCCCCTAGGGGTTGTGGGGCCCACCTTGGGTTGCCCTTATGGCTCTTGGAGTTTTCTCGGGAGTTAGGCCTACTGGAATTTTTTAGAATTTTCCGAGAACTTTGATTTTTGATCTTCTTTTGCAATGCATAGAAAAATCAGGAATTGGCACTGGGCATCTTGTTAATAGGTTAGTCCAATAAATGATAGAAAATATTTCAAAAACACCTCATCATCCCTAAACTTAACTCCTGGTCGTTCTCGAGTAGGTAAGTGATAACAAAATAATTTTTAAGGTGACATGAAGCCAACACAATCTTGACCAACATTAATGTAAAAGCATTGCAAGCTAAGATCAAATTACTTTAACAAAGGCATAATAAAAATTATTTGAACTAATGTAAACTTAGCAACTATGTTTCTCATGAAAAGTAACACAAATAATTAAGAATGAGCAATAATACATTGGAAGTAATACGTTTGTTTCAATCATAATGAAAAACATAATAAAGTGGTATCCAATTTGTCCTTCGTGGAATAGCGAAACATAAATGTCAGGTCACCTTCAAAGTTCAAATGGTGACTAGATACAAATAATTTGATAGCAAGCAATACCATAATCATGAATCAATCAATAATAATTTTTGGGACCATGCACATTATACTAGAATGACAACTATGCTCTCTTAACTTGTGCATAAAGTAAGAAGATGGAGACTCAACATAAAAGTAAAAGAAAGGTCATTCGCAGAGGGAAGCAGGGATTACTCATGTGCTAGAGCTTTCTATTTAATAAAACAAACATATTGAAAATATGATTTTGAGAGAGGTGTATGTCTATGTCAATGAATGATAATGAAAAACTTATCATAACCCATGTCAAGCAAAGTGTTTATACTTTTGTGAGCGGTTTCTATTAGCATTTTTTCCTTTTTTCCTTATGATTGGCACTTTCCCCCACCTTGTATTACACAAACCATGGCTAGCCGTATTCACGGGTGCCCACCATAAATCATCAATCGATGGGGGAAGTACCTTTATATTATTTTAGTTCATATTATTTGGCACCAGCTCTCGGCAAATTTAGATGAGCACATATTTTATACTCATCGGGTGAAATAAGGGAGACGAACCTTGCTTGACATACTATATGATAAAGTTTAAACTACTTCCTCATGAGTTAAAACAGGAACACAAAATAGATTTAATAATTTTGAAGGTTTAAAGGTAGCACACAAGAAATTTACTTGGAGTGGCGGAATAACAATGGTATTACTGGTACATTCTCATAGAGATCATACCTTGTTTCTATGGTTGAACAATTTCTATGGTGATATTTGCCATAGAGATCATACCTTGTTTCTATGGTTGAGATCCTTCTAGAATGCAATGGTATTATTGGTACATTCTCATTCTTGTGCAAAAGGTATGATCTCAACCACCTCCTGACTATGTCTCATATTTCTATTGTCTATCATGTTGTTGTTTCTCTCTAGGTTGGCTTAGTACCTAGATGTGGTGCTTCCTAAAATCTAGGGTGCATATTTAGGGGGAGACTTTCTATCCTTTGGTACATGATAGTTGTGTGTCAATGCTTTATTTTTGCAAATCTTAGTGTTATCATCTCAAACCAAAAAGGAGGAGATTGAAAGAACATTTCAGTTCTCCCTAGTTTGGTTTTGTGTGTTAGACAACAACACTAGTGATCACCTAATTGTGTGTCAAGTGATATAGGTGATTAGGTATTTATTTCATGAAAGCATAGCACTCAAAAAGTAAAAGAACAACAAGTCTATGCATGTCTGTGGAAATCAGGCTGGAGACTCCGGGCTCCCAGGCCGGAGACTCCGGTGTGAAAACACCGGAGTATCCGGGCCCCTGCTCTCCGGAGACTCTATTCTCCTCCTAGAGCTTGTTTGCACTTTGGCAAATCTCATAGATGGTCCCTACGAGTATGGCTGGAGTATCCCCGGAGACTCGGACCTCTGTTTTGCAACTTGGTGAAAAACCCACAAAGACCTACTATGGAGTATGCCCGGAGTGACCCCGGCGACTCCGGCCCCCTGTTCTGCCTTTTGGAGAAAACTCGCAGATGCCCCCTCTGGAGTGTCACCAGAGTATCCCCGAAATCTTTGAAGACTCTGTCCCAGGCCAGAGACTCCAGGGTTAGTCATTGATACGTCCATAACGTATCTATAATTTTTGATTGTTTCATGCTAATATTATGCTTTTGACACTTGTTTTTATATAAAGTTTATGATTTATTTGTACTAACCTATTAATATTTGCAAGAGTGCACAATGTTCTTGTTTTACTCTTTGATGTGTAGGAATTAACAAGAAAACACAAAAGGAGACTTGTTGGAAAAGGAATCCGACTTTCCTGAAATCTTTCCACCAACAGTTTTTAGAGATCATCAGTTTTACCCCCAAAGACAACGTCAACTGAAGATCAAATTGCCTACAAAGTTGTTGGACATTTCGATACCCTTCTTTTAAACCCAAGAACAGCCCAATCGTAATTCGTATGCGACCTGTGGACCCATTTTACTGGAGGATATATATCTGATTACGCGATTACGGGAATCGGTGACGGGATTGAGTCCATCTCTTACCATATTTGATGGATTCGGCCAAGGAACGACTTTGGGGCTGAGAGGGGTCCCTAGGAAGGTTCTATAGGTTCCCAAGAGACTTTGGATCAAGGTGGAATCCATCGGAGGGACGGGGAGCATTGTCCCATCACATATAAGGAGAGGAAAACACCAATTCTTGGGCAGCCACCAAAAGCCACGAATTTTGCCTCCCCCATGGTCTAATCTCCATTGGGGAGGGCTCATCTACAGCACAAAGAAGCCATGGAGTAAGGGGGCTAAGGGGCGGCGCTCCCCCATGATGGCCGGCCGGCGCAGGAGGAGCCCCCTACGCCGCCCTGCACCTCACGTGCTGCCCCATGATGGCCGGCCGGCGCAGGAGGAGCCCCCTGCGCTGCCCTGCACCTCACGTGCTGCCCCTTCTCCATCCTCTCCGTCATGATACCTCCTTCACAAACACCTCCATCACCATCTCCTCCTTGTATTCAGTGGTTAATCCTCCCACAAACCTCTGTACCGTCCTATGTAAACATGGTGTTGGATGCTATAATATTTATCCTATGATCTATGTCATGTTCGTGTAGTTTATTTGTCTTTTGATTGCTTGGTTGAATGTCTTTGGTTCATTAGAGTTGTATGTTGATATGGTACTATCCTTTGGTGTCCATTATATTTGTACGCTCTCGGATCAACATCATAGGGTTAGTAGTATGTGCAAAGGAAGGGGCGTAGTTCTGCCGGAGTGACAGAAACCTAAGGACTCAAACCGGTTAGTTGCACGTATGTGAGTAAGAGGACCATTAACTTAAGGCTATGGTTGGGTATTTTTTTTACCTTAAAGTATCTACTAGTAGTTACGGATGTTTGCTAGAGTTCCAATCATAAGTACTTGCAGTCATTGGATAGTGAGAGCTTGTTAGCTTTGCCTCTCCCACATAGAAAACTGCATCGAAGACAATGAACCCGATATCTTCACTAATTAATCTTGGACAAAGCCACCACAATTACGACCACTTTTCCACACTCATGGTACTGTTAGTTTATGGTTACTTTATATTTTATTGCTGCAGCACTAACATTTACTTTCTTGTATTTATTATCTTGCAAAGCTATCTCTCATACCCGTATTATTGCTCTAGTTTTATTTCCTACATAATGGAAACTTTTAGTGTGTGTAGAGTTGTATCAGTGGTTGATTGAACTTGAGAGAATATTTATCCTAACTTTATCTCCGCGTTGGGTTCGACACTCTTACTTATCGAAAAGACTATACACGATACCCTATACTTGTGGGATATCAAGACCTTTTCTGGCGCCGTTGCCGGGGAGCAATAGCGTGGGGTGAATGTTCTTGTGTGCACTTGTTTGTTTTGTCTCTAAGTAATTTTTCTTTCAGTTATAAGTAGTTTTATTTTTCAGTTTTAAGTTGTTTGCTATCTTTAGTTATGGATAGGAAACACGAATTACAGAAAAAATTAGTTGTACTTGGTATCTAAAAATGTTTTCAAAAAGGAAAGTGATTGGAAAGATGAGTAATGGTTAAGTGGGGGTCGACCTTGAACACTTGTATTCATGCTTATGAAACCAAAACAATTCTTTCCATGGAAGGTTTTCAGTTAAAAACTTGTATATATTGTGTATATATTGTACATATACCTTTGTACCATAATAATAAAATGTATAGACAACTTCTAGTTTGTTTATGATGCAAGTTTGCCAGTTTGCTGCGTAGAATCAGATTTCTGGGCTCCACCGTAGAAATTTTTAAAAATCACTAGAAAGCGATATTGATCTGAAATTTCTTGAGTGCAAAGTAAGATTATTATATTTCTTTCATTAGAAGTACTTTTTCTGATTTGAGCTCCGTAGATATCTCGTTAACTGTCATCTTTACAGACTGTTCAGTTTTGGCAGATTGTCATGCTTATTTTGTATTGTGCTTATACTCAATGTTTATAATCTTTATTTGATTGATAAATGTTATAAATTGGTTAGTATACAGTAGGTAATCTTAGTTTAACATTTTCAAAGCTTGAACATGAGTGGATTTTACTTAATGAGTACTAACCCTACTAATGAGTTTTTGTCAAGTTTTATGTGAATGTAGTATTTAAGATCCAATAAAGATGGTGATACGAGATAAATAAGAAGAGAAAAAGCAAAATCTTGGGAACTCCCGAGTGCTCCTCAATTAAATATTTAATAATATTCAATCATCAAATCTTGGGGATGCCCAAGGCATCCCTCCTTTTTCCATGCCTAGCTAAAAGACGTTAAAGAAAAGCACTTCTTGGGAGATAACCCATATTTTATTCCGTTTTCGTGTTGTTTTCTTTCAGTTTATTTTGTTTTCTTTGAGTCTTGGAAGTTGTTACCTCTGTAGAAACCTATTCTTATCCCTTTTTTGTGCCAAGAATAGACTCTAATAGGGAGGAAGTAAGATTTGGGGAAGTTGCTGTCCTAAAACAGATTTTGTGCTGCCACCAAAAAATTTATTTCTCTCAGCCAGAACATCGAATTGAGCTGAAACTTTTTGTGAATATGACCCAGGTTGTTATCCAAATTTCATTACTTTTTCACTTTTTGATTTTATTAACATAATATTTTCGAAAAAATCTATCTTTACCTGTTGTTCTGTTTTGACAGATTTCTGCCAATATTTGCATTTGCCTCTTAATCTTTTTCTTTTGGTGTTCTTTTGAGGGGAAGAGCTTTAAATGAAGTTTTTACAGTAGCTAATGTTTTAATGGGTGTTAGACTTGTGTTGAAACCGAGCCAAAGTGGATTTACTATTTTGGTTACACTAACGTTGCTAATGAAGATTGTGTGAAGTTTTGTATGGAGTGAGTTTTCAAGTGTAGGGAGAGAAGAATGATACGAGAAGATGAAGAATGGACAAAAGCTCAAGCTTGGGGATGCCCATGTCACCCCAAGATATATCCAAGAAGTACAAGTGTCAAAGCTTGGGGATGCCCAAGGCATCCCCTTCTTCATCAACAAAAATACCAGGTCCTCATTCAAGACACTATTTTTATTGTTTCATATATTATGTGTTATTCTTGGAGCGTCATTTATTTTTGCTTTAGTTTTGTTTTTTTCCCCTTGATGTAGCTAGAATGTTTACATCTTATTTAGCCTCTGGTATCTTAGTTTATCAAAAATAAAGTACCAAGTTTTACCCATTTGGCTTAGTTGATACATATGTAAAAAAAATGGCTTTTCTGTTTTCAGCATCTACTACCCACTGCACGATTTTTCATATTTTACCGGAAACTCGAAAAGTCACGAAGTTTTTCAGATTATGTATCACCTAATCCTCAGCATGCACAAAAATGGCAAAAATTTCTGACATTTTTAAGTGCACCTTAAAATTACGTTTTACAGCTGTTGTTTTTCTGAACAGATTCTGACTTTTGTTGCAAGAGTGGTCTCTTTTGCGTTTTCATTTGAGTCCTTTTGGGTCTTAACTTTTATTTAGAATTTGGCCACTTAAGAAACATTTTTGTAACTCTATTTTTTTTTGATTTGTTTTAATAGCAGCACTTTGGAAATATTATCTATTGCACTAATGTCTAACCGCAGAAAAGAAGGGGAAAGTTTTTGTGTTGAAGTTTTTTCACAGAGAATGAAGGAACACCAAATAGAGAAATATTGAAGAATGGAGAAAGTCATAAGCTTGGGGATGTCTCCGCATCCATCTTCATCAACAACCCCTCGGTTTGCAAACCTTTAAACTTTGTTTATCGAGTAACATAGAAACTTGAATAAACTTGGAGCGTCTGTATCTTACTATTTATTTGTCTTAGCATCAAACACGAGTTATATTAATAAATTGATCGTCATATCTTTTATTTATCTCCTGTTTAGAGAGGTGGTTCAAAGTTTAGTAAACTTAAAAATGATGTGCAAATGATATTGTTTAGTAGTTTATGTTTTCTTATGGTTAGTTTCAGCTTGCTAATAGTGTATATTATGTCATTTTGATCTTAAGATGCATTGTCCTATTCATAGTAGGGTATGGCATTGTGGTATCCTCCTCTGTTTGTTTCATTTGAATCGACTTGGCACATGCTCACGCATGCTAAGACTGAAAACAAAAAGCCAATAAGCCTCGATGATTTATTTTGCCTCAGAGTTCTAGTATAAATTTTATGCCTCAGTTAATTTTACTTTGTCGCAAACATGATTATGGTAATTATTGCTTTCTTGATTGTCGCTTCCTAGTCTATTGCTAGCCTTCACTTGCACTGAGTATGAGCTCTACTCGTGCCTCCAAATCCCTAAAAACCAAGTTATTCCACAGAGTCCACTATAAACTCCCATGTGGTATTTAATTGCCACTTCAAAGTAAATTGCTCATGTGCTACCTTTAAAACTTTCAAAATTACTCATGTTTTGTGTTCTTGTTTTTTCTCATGAGGACGTAAATAGAGAATCTTTATCTCACTTGTTGATTGGATTTCACACCATGGACTAGTGGCTTCATCCGCTTATCCAATTGATAGAAGAGCCGGCAGTGGGGTGCCCAGCCCCAAATTAATGCAAAAAAATTCTCTTCATTATTTTTTCCCATGATTTATTAGCCAAAGCATAATTGTGTAAACAAAAGAGAAAGAGGGATGAACTTCTACCAAGATGCGTCCTTCATATGGGAGCCTCTCTTGTGAAATCTAGTTGGCTTGTGGTGTACTGTATTTTCTGTTTACCATTTGTTGACACTAGCATACACCTCTCTTAAAATATAGAGACTCCTCCATGGTATGTGATTGTTGGAAGGCACCCGAGGATTCGGTTAGCCATGATTTGTGTAAGATGGCTGGGAGGACTGTTAAACTTTTAATACCTCTGTTTAATAAAATAAAAGCTCTAGCACACGAGTGATCCCTGCTTCCCTCCACGAAGGGTCTTTCTTTTACTTTTATGTTGAGTCTCCACCATATTATTTGAGCACCTTTTTTAGAGCATAATTGTCATTCTTAGTGTGATGTGTTTGTCCCAAAGCACGGTTAATTGTGGTATAAGTTTGATGCTTGTATCTTTGATATTTTTACTTCTAGTCTTCTCTTGAACTTCAGAGGTGCCATGGCATTTATGTTTTGCTCCACAATTAAGGGCAAGCAAGATACCACTCTACCATGCTTTATTATGATCATTAAAATCTTGTTGATGTTTATAAATTTTATGTTATGAGCTCTTAGTTCGTTGATACTTTTCATTAGGTAACATGATTGCTAAGTTTTACTATCCATACATTATGCAATTGTTAAGGACCTGATCATAGCATTTACAATCAAAAATTACTTTATTATCATTTACCTACTCGAGGACGAGCACGAATTAAGCTTGGGGATGTTGATATGTCCATAACATATCTATAATTTTAGATTGTTTCATACTAATATTATGATTTTGACACTTGTTTTTATATAAAGTTTATGATTTATTTGGACTAACCTATTAATAGTTGCAAGAGTGCACAATGTTCTTGTTTTACTCTTTTATGTGTAGGAATTAACAAGAAAACACAAATGGAGACTTGTTGGAAAAGGACTCTGACTTTCCTGAAATCTGTCCACCAACAGTTTTTAGAGATCATCAGTTTTACCCCCAAAGATAACGTCAAATGAAGATCAAATTGGCTACAAAGTTGTTGGACATTTACACACCTTTCATTTAATCCCAAGAACAGCCCAATCCGAGTTCGTATGCGACACGTGGACCCATTTTACTGGAGGATATATATCTGATTACGCGATTACGGGAATTGGTGACGGGATTGAGTCCAACTCTTACCATATTTAATGGATTCAGCCCAGGCACGACTTTTGGGCTGATAGGGGTCCCTAGGAAGGTTCTAGAGGTTCCCAAGAGCCTTTGGATCAAGGGGGCATCCATCGAAGGGCCGGGGAGCATTGTCACATCACATATAAGGAGAGGAAAACCCTAATTCTTGGGCAGCCACCAAAAGCCACGAATTTTGCCTCCCCATGGTCTCATCTCCATGGGGGAGGGCTCATCTACATAACCAAGAAGCCATGGAGTAAGGGGGCTAAGGGGCAACGCTCCCCATGACGGCCGGCCGGCACAGGAGGAGCCCCCTACGCCGCTGACGGCCGCCGGCGCCGCCCTGCACCTCACGTGATGCCCCTTCTCCATCCTCTCCGCCATGATGCCGTCTTCACCAACACCTCCATCATCATCTCCTCCTTGTATTCAGTGGTTCATCCTCCGACAAACCTCTGTACCGCCCTATGTAAACATGGTGTTTGATTGCTATAATATTTATCCTATGATCTATGTCATGTTTGTGTAGTTTATTTGTCTTTTGATTGCTTGGTTGAATGTCTTTGGTTCATTAGAGTTGTATGTTGATATGGTACTGTCCTTTGGTGTTCATTAAATTTGTGCGCGCTTGTATCAACACCATAGGGTTAGTAGTATGTGCAAAGGAAGGGGCGTAGTTCTGCCGGAGTGACAGAAACCTAAGGACTCAAACCGGTTAGTTGCATGCATGGGAGTAAGAGGACCATTAACCTAAGGTATGGTTGGGTGTTTTTACCTTAATGTATCTTCTAGTAGTTACGGATGTTTGCTAGAGTTCCAATCATAAGTACTTGCAATCATTCAATAGTGAGAGCTTGTTAGCTTTGCCTCTCCCACATAGAAAACTGAATCGAAGACAATGAACCCGATATCTTCACTAATTAATCTTGGACAAAGCCACCACAATTACGACCACTTTTCCACACTCATGGTACTTTTAGTTTATGGTTACTTAGTATATTTTATTGCTGCAGCACTAACATTTACTTTCTTGTATTTATTATCTTGCAAAGCTATCTCTCATACCCGTATTATTGCTCTAGTTTTATTTCCTAGATAATGCAAACGTTTAGTGTGTGTAGAGCTGTATCAGTGGTTGAATGAACTTGAGAGAATATTTATCCTACCTTTAGCTCCTCGTTGGGTTTGACACTCTTACTTATCGAAAAGGCTACACACGACCCCCTATACTTGTGGGATATCAGTCATCCTGCAACGGCTAGAAATGGGAGAGGGGTATAAAAACCCCGCCTCCGTCTTCTCCAAAGAGCTAGCTCGTCTAGCATTGAAGTTATCCATTAATGAGCTCACCTAAAAGTTATATTTCTCCCAATCCCTATGAACGGATAGTATGTGCACCTAGGGGGGTGGGGTGAATAGGTGCTACGGCCAATTTTAGTTGTTTTTATTTAGGTTTGACACAAAGGTAAATTCTCTAGATATGCAACTATGGTGAATTTACCTATATGACAAGTGAAAGGAATATGCCCGAGAGGCAATAATAAAGTGGTTATTATCTTATTCCTTGTTTATGATAAATGCTTATTTATCATGCTAGAATTGTAAACGGAAACGTTGATACATGTGTGTCTAATAAACAAATAGTGGTTCCTAGTAAAGCCTCTCTTTTAACTAGCTCATTGATTAACAGATGATCAAGGTTTTCCTGATCATGAACATTGGATGTTGTTAATAACGGGGTCATGTCATTAGGAGAATGATGTGATGAACATAGACCCAAAGTGAATATAACAATACGATCAAGTCATTTAGTTTATATTGTTATATCTTGCATACGTAGTAACCTTATTCCTTAGACCATGGGATCATGTCATCACTAATACCGGAAGGGTGCTTTGATGTCATCAAACGTCACGATGTAACAAGGTGACTATAAAGGTGCCGTTGGGTATTCAGAAAGTATTAGTGGAAGCTCATGGATCAAGAGTGGGATTTGTCCATCCAAATGACGAAGAGATATACTCTGGTCCTGCTTGGTGTAATCACACCGACACCGCTTGCAAGCGCGTGACTAGGTCACAAGGATGTCATATCACGAAACGAGTAAAAGAGTACTTGTCGGTAATGAGATTGAACTAGGTATGGTTGATACCAATGATCCGATCTCGGACAAGTACAATATCACGAGACAAAGGGAATTGATTACGACGTTTATGGTTCACACGGTTACTAGATTCATCGTTGAATGTGTCGGAGTCATTACGGATCTCCAGGTCCCGCTGTTGACTATTGATCGCAGAGGTGTCTCGATCATGTCTACATTATTCACGAACAGTAGGGTGACACACTTTAGGTTTGATGACGCGATTGAGTGGATACGGAATATCGGAGAATTGTTTGGACAACACCGAAATTGTTTTGGGGAATATTGAAATAGTCACCGAAATTGTTTCGGGGAATATTGAAATAGTTCAAGGTGGTATATGTTAATGTTTGATTAAAAAATAATTCAAGGGGGTAAGTGTTAATGTTTGTTAATAAGATTAACAAATATTAAAATAAAGAAATGAGATTGTTTTATTAATTAAATAAAACCCTTGGAGTTTTGAGTGGGAATTGATGAGAGAATGAGTGGGTTGAGTGGAGACTCACCCACATGATGAGGGGATACGTGGATGCACCAAAGGTTTGTGGCTGCCCCCCTCCTATATAAATAGGGGTTGGACCTCCCTCTCCCCACACACTTGGTGTCATCTTCACCCCCTCCTCCCGCTGCTCTACCTAATATTCATGTGCTTGGCGAAGCCCTGAACGAAGTTTTCTCCACCACACCACGCTGTCATGCTGCTAGAGTTCAGAGGGATTCTCTACTTCCTCTGCCCCACTGGATCGAGGGAACTGAGGTCGTCATCAAGATGTACGTGTGACCGAGTGTGGAAGCGCTGTCGGGTTGCAGCGCTCTTCTTCGCGATCTTGTGATTGATGTGAGTTCGACTACATCACCAACGAGATTCGATCTCGTAACGCTTTGTGTCTTCAAGGGTATGTTCTCCTTAAGACTTTCTCTATGCATGTTGATGAGGACATCCCTAGTACATTACCACTTAAACAATATGAAGTGAGACTTGGACCTATGACAAGGTCAAGGACCAAGCTACGAGAACCACATGTCAATTTACTCCTTATTGATTATGATGTTTGTGATTATGAGAACTTTATGCTACCTAAGTCTATGCAGTTATGTATGATCAGGATTATTGATAACACAAGCATGATGCGTGAAAACAACCAAGAGAAGCTGGAAAACAACATGGAGATGCTGGAAAACAAGATTACAAGTGGTGAAAACAAGACTACCATGGTGAAAACAAACATACAAGATGGTGAAAACAAGTGTACTATGGTGAAAACAAGCATCCAAGATGGTGAAAACAATCATACAAGTGTGGAAAACAACTTCTAGCTTGTTATTCCACATTAAAAGGGAGTGAAAAGAAGAGGACGGCTCCCCATTGAAGACCAATGCGCCATATAGAAATCCTACTATGAGTAGGTATGGTTTGTATACCATAATTGGCTGCACCCCCTAAAGTGGGTCAGTTTGTATCCTCTCTTAGAGTCCAAGTCGGATTCCTAGCCCTAGTAGGAGTCCTAGTCCTAGTAGGGGTGGTGCTTGCGCAAGGGAGCCCTTGTGGTCGTACCACCACCTATATAACCTCCCCTCCAGCGAGTTGTGGAGGCAGATCCAGTTGAAACCAAATAAACCCTAGCCTCTAGATTGTATTGCTACAAGCATTCATCTAGAAGCATATTACGATTGCAAAGTTGTGTGATATCTTGTTATTCCATTGGTAATAGGGGGATACAAGACCACTTGTGATCTTTGATTACTTGTGCAAGAGTGTGTAGTTGAGAATATCCAAAGGGCTTGATTGTTGTTGCTTCTGGCAACAGGGGTCAGCCAAGTGAGAGGTCTCAGTGTAGCACTAGTTATCACAAAATCCAAAAAATCCACAAAAAGAGCGAGAAGCTCATTGAGAAGATTGGGCCACCCCATATCACATGTTGCTTACATCTTCTAGATTAGATCTTGGCCTTTTGGGTGTCTCTCGCATAAGAAGTTTTTTGTTTTCTATGCAACGAACCCTTCAGTGGTATCGGAGCCGGATCTATGCGTAGATGATTTATACAGGTAGAACACATAGGTGTATGTGGGCGTTGATGATCATGCTATTGCCTCCTTGAGTATTTTATGATCTTAGTGGCATAGTAGGATGAAGCTGCCCTAAACAAACTTTCCGTGTATTTTGTATGCGAGACCTGTCTCACTTGTGGCTGAGGGGGTGTCCATTTCTCCTACTATAGTTAAGATCTAATCTATGAAGGGTTGTTAAAAACATGTTTATCAACGTTGTGGTTCATGTTCGTAGGTATGAACGGTTCTATCCTCGAAATCCCTAAGCTACGTAAAATATGCAAAAATAAATTAGAGATGTCTAACTTGTTTTTGCAGGGCATGTGATGTGATATGGTCAATGTTACAAATTTGAGGTATGAGATGATCTCTTTTGTAAATTATTGACATACCGGTAGGAGCCATATGGTTGTCTTATTATTTATGGCCTGCGAGCTGTATATCATATCCATGTGATATGTTGTAATTTTGATGGAGAATCAAGATGGAGGTGCCAGGGACCTTAGTGCCACCCCAGTGGAATGATGGAGATCATACCATGATGCACAAGATGGAGATCAAGTTCAAGCAGGACCGTATCATATCACATTATCCATGCATGTGATGTTAATCCTTTTATGCATCTTATTTTTCTTAGATCGTGATAGTAGCATTATAAGATGATCCCTCTCACTTAATATTAAGATAATAATGTGTTCTTCCTTAGTATGAACCGTTAAGAAAGTTCGTCGTTTCGAGACACCACTTGATGATCGGGTGTGATAGACTCAACGTTCGCATACAACGGGTGCTGACGAGCCTAGCATGTACAGACATGGCCTCGGAACACACGCAATACTACGGTTCTACTTGGCGAGCCTATCATTTACATACATGGCCTTGGAACACGTAACCGAAAGGTAAAGCATGATTCATATGGATGATATGATGAACATGTCGATGTTCACCTTTGCAACTACATCATCTCACGTGATGATCGGTTTTGGTGTAGTGAATTTGGTTTGTGTAGTCACTAAAACAACTAGAGGGATGTTTTTTTTGAGTGGGAGTTTACGTAGTAATTTTGAATTAAATTGAACTTATTTTATCATGAGCAACCAATCAAAGTGAATGTTCATAAATTGTAGTATTCATTGGCATCCACAAACTACCTTATACTTAGATTGTTGATGCGGAGGGGTTAGATCCTAGTTGGCCCGATCTTCATGAATCGACGAAGAACACGAGAGGGGAACGAGGGGGAATCGTGGTAAAATCAATAGGGATATAACTCGCAAGAACCGAAGCATCCCAAATCTCCCGTCAACTAAACTCCGAGGGCCGCCTACGGGATGATCGATCCAACTGAACTCACCTTAACGGAAACCGCTTCACACCCGTGGCCGGTCCACCACGCGAATAGAAATTCAAGGGTTAGTTGAGGAAGATTGGACAACTCCTAAGTGAATCCCAAGGGGAGAGGATAGGTGGTTGGATGAATCTTGATACGATCCTAGATAAACATCATAGGATTATCCTTGATACGGTCCTAGGTACACACCATAGGAGTGGTCTCACAAGAGGGATACAAGAGAAAAGCTCAAAGTTCTAGTTTCATCTCTGACCCTAGATCTGAGATTGGGGAGCCTATTTATAGTCTAGTGCCAAGGGGTAGGTGGGAGGAGGAGATACAAGGGTCAAAGGCCCGAAAGTTGGCACGCAGGCCGCGCAGGAGCGGAGTCTCCGGTGTTTTCACAGGTGGTACCGGTGGTTCAGCCGGAGGCTCCGATGGAACTCCACCATGCGCACACAGAAGGGGTTTTCGGCGGAGGTAGCACCGGAGGCTCCTCCCCTTGGGACTTGATCTCCATCTTGTGCAGGTACCGGTGGTAGCTCCGCTGTACTCATCCCGAACGCCATTTGGCGGAGGCGGCACCGGACGCTCCGCTGCCTAGAACAGGGCAGAAGCTCTGGTGCTTCCACCGGAGGCTCTGCCACCTGGGGCTTCTTGACTTCGTCTTCTTGCGCTGGTTCTTCTCGGTCATCTTCCATGGATTCTTGGGAAACTTCTTGAGCATCGTCTTGTGTGTCCATGGTGGCATCAAACCTGAGCACACAAAGGGCATTCCCATGAGGTAGCGCACCATTCGCCAAGTCACCGAATGCATGAAGCGAGAGGAGTGAGTTCACCTTGTCATGTATGGCATTTGCTCGTGTTCTTGTCATTGGTGCACTTGGTGGAATTGGGTGGGCTGCATCATCTCCCCCCCTTGAAAAAGAGTCGACCTCGACTCGCCGTCATCTTCATCACTTGGGTATCCATGGAAGGGAGAGATGTCCTTGACATTGAAGGAGTTGTGGACGAGGTACTTGGATTGCGGTAAGTCGAGCTTGTAGGCTTTGTTGTTGATGCTCTTGATGATATTGAAAGGTCCGTCGCCTCTTGGCTTGAGCTTGGAGTTGCGCTCTTGTGGGAAACGATCCTTGCGCAAGTGTAGCCAAACGAGGTCACCTTCTTGGAACACCATTGGCTTCTTGTTCTTGTTCATGACGGAGGCTCGATGCTCGGAATTCTTCTCAAGCATAGCTCTTGTGGAGTCATGTAGCTTCTTGATGTAGTCGGTGCGCTTGTCAATGTCCATGTTGACTTGCTCGTGGAGAGGCAACGGTAGTATGTCGAGAGCGGTGTTGGGGTTGAAGCCGTAGAAGGTCTCGAAGGGTCTCTTCTCGGTAGCTTTGTGTAGTGCTCGATTGTAGGCAAACTCGGCGTGAGGGATGTATTCTTCCCAATCCTTGAGGTTGGGCTTGATCAATGCTCGAAGGAGTGAAGATAGTGTGTGGTTGACGACTTTGGTTTGTCCATCCGTTTGTGGGTGGTAGGCGGTGGAGAAAAGTAGCTTGACGCCGAGCTTGGCCATAAACGTTTTCCAAAATAGGAGGTGAACGTGACGTCGCGGTCCGACACAATGGAAGTGGGTACACCATGGAGACGCACAATTTCCCTAAAAAACAAGGTAGCAACATGTTAAGCATCATTGGTTCAGTTGCATGGAATGAAATGTGCCATCTTAGAGAAACGAACAACAACGACAAAGATATAGTTCATATTGGTTTTAGTTCGTGGGAGTCCTAACACAAAGTCCATACTAATATCACTCCAAGGTGCGTGTGGGATAGGCAATGGAAAGTAAAGACCATGAGGGTTCGAAGTAGACTTAGCTTTGAGACATGTAGGACATCGCTTGATGAGGCATTCAACTTGGTGCCTCATCTTGGGCCAATAGTAGTTGTTGGAGAGCATGGCATAGGTCTTGTCACATCCAAAGTGTCCCAGGATGCCTCCTTCATGTGATTCCTTCAATAACAACAAACGAAGAGAGGACTCGGGAATACACAATTTGTTAGCCTTAAACAAGAAACCTTTGTGGAGATAGTAGTCATCAAAACCTCGGTTAGGCAATCATTTCTCAAAAATAGGACCAAAGAAAGTATCGGAAGAGTATAAGTGTTTGATCTCATCCAAACCAATCACATTGATGTCAAGGCGTGTGAGAAGACACTCTTTTCGAGATAAGGCATCCGCTACAACATTTTCTTTACCTTTCTTGTACTTAATGACATAAGGAAAAGATTCAATGAATTCTACCCATTTAGCATGCCTTTTGTTCAAATTAGCTTGGCTTTTCAAGTATTTCAACGATTAATGATCGGAATGAATGACAAATTCTTTAGGCCAAAGGTAGTATTGCCAAACTTCTAGCACTCTAACCAAAGCAAATAGTTCCTTATCATAGATTGGGTAATTGAGTTTAGCGCCATCTAGTTTTTCACTATGATAAGCAACGGGACGTCCATTTTGCATAAGAACGCCACCAATTCCTATACCACTAGCATCACATTCAATCTCAAAAGTTTTCTCAAAATCCGGCAAGAAAAGCAAAGGAGCTTCGTTTAAGCATTTCTTAAGGGTGTCAAAAGATTTTTGTTGCGTGTTGTCCCAAACAAAAGGTACATTCTTCTTGGTAAGTTCATTCAAAGGGCAAGCGATTGTTGAAAAATCTTTGACAAAGCGGCGATAGAAACCGGCAAGGCCATGAAAGTAATCTCACCCACGGAAGTAGGGTTAGGCCAATTCCTAATTGCCTCGACTTTCTTGTTGTCGACTTCAATACCATTGGAAGAGATCACAAAACCCAAGAAAACAAGCTTGTTGGTGCAAAAATTGCATTTGGAAAGATTTGCGAAAAGTTTTGCTTTGCGAAGAGCCAGCAATACTTGTGAAAGATGATCAAGATGATCCTCCAAAGACTTTCTATAAATGAGGATGTCGTCAAAGTAAATCACAACAAATTTTCCAATAAGAGGGCGTAAGACTTCGTTCATGAGGCGCATAAAAGTTGAAGGAGCATTGGAAAGACCAAAGGGCATGACAAGCCATTCATACAAGCCAAGTTTTGTTTTGAAAGCCATTTTCCATTCATCTCCTATGTTCATACGTATTTGGTGATATCCACTTTTAAGATCAATTTTGGAAAATATAGTGGCACCACTCAATTCATCTAGCATGTCATCTAGCCTAGGAATGGGATGTCTATATCTAATGGTGATAGCATTGATAGGGCGGAAATCCATGCACATGCGTGAAGTAGCATCTTGCTTTGGAACAAGTATAACCGGCACAGCACAAGGTCTAAGAGATTCGCGGATAAAACCTTTTTCGAGTAGTTCTTGAATTTGGCGCTCAATCTCCTTAGTCTCATCGGGGTTGGTGCAGTAGGGAGCGCGGTTTGGCAGTGGCGCACCCAGAATTAGGTCAATGCGGTGCTCGATTCCTTGTAGAGAAGGAAGGCCCGGTGGGAGTTCATCGGGAAACACGTCTTCAAATTCCTGCAACAAGGGCAAGAAAGATGGAGGGAAATTTTTCATGTCGTTAGTTTCAAGTGCTTCCCCTTTGCACACGAGGACAAAGTGGAGAATGGATGGGTCATCTCGTAACTCTCGCATCTCCCTTTCTGTGGCAAGTAAGGCAAGGCCTTTGGGAACACTCGAACTTTTTCCACTCATATTTGGCTTGTGGCTCTCATTCTCTTTTAGGTGGATCATTCTCTCGCCACTCATCTCACGAGACTTGAGCGCTTCTTGTTTACGTGCAAGGGTCTTGGCGTTGTCGGCGATCACTTGGCTAGGAGACATGGGGCTAAGCACAAACGTCTTGTTATTCCACTTGAAGCTATAATGGTTGGTACGCCCATCATGAATAGCACTTTTGTCATATTTCCAAGGTCGTCCGAGAAGAAGATGACACAGGTCATAGGCACAACGTCACACTCCACCGTGTCTTCATAGGGGCCAATCTTGAATTGCACGGACACCGTATGTTGAATCTTTAAGGTGCCGGAGTCACGAAGCCATTGGACATGATATGGATGCGGGTGTAGCTTTAAGGGCAATTGTAGTTTGTCGCAAAGCTCTTTGCTAGCCAAGTTGTGGCAACTACTGAAAGTGCACTATGGTCAACTAGGGGGGGTGAATAGGTTGACTAACAATTTTCTTCTTTTCCTTTTAATTATGACTAAGCAAGATAAAGTAAGGTTCTCTAGATGTGCAACTAGGTGAGCAACCTAAGTGATACAAGATAAGATACGCAACAGAAGTAAAACTAAAGGCAACGATATAAACGAAAAGTGTAAAAAAGGAGACAAGGATATGTTTCCCGTAGTTCCTTCTCAAGAGAAGTACGTCTACATTGGAGAGGTGGGGACCCACCTAGGCGCTCCTCAATAGCACGGTTGTGCACACCTTATTCTCCTTTAGCTTCTCCGCCGAGGGACATTCTCGTTTCCACTATGAGGTCGACTTGAAGGTGTTGACCAAACCCTTACATGAGCTCGAGGTCACTCCACAAGATGGATGGAGGCTCTCAACCAATCCGAAGCTTCTTGCAACAAGGTGGAAGCTACAAGCACAAGATCTACTAAGGTTTCTACGCCTCAAGTAGGATTCTAGATCTACTAGGATGTGGTGGATGGATTTGAAATTCCTTTGGTGGAAGTGTGGATCTAGGTCTCCTCTAGCTCTCCACAAAGTATGGGAGTGTTTGGGTGGTTGGAGAGGGAGATCTAGAAGGTTGAAGCTTTCATTAATGGCTAGGAAAGAGAGTGGGGAAACCTTAGCATTTATGAGGTAAGGGAAGGGGTATTCATAGCCCCTCCCCAAGTGGCCGTTTGAGCAGCCCACGCAGCACCGGAGGCTCCGGTGGCCTTCACTTGTGCGCACCAGCGCGGCCCTTTCTCCTTTCCTGGTAACTTTGCTGGCGGAGGCTCCGGTGCCTTTGGCGGAGGCTCCGCTGGGGCCTCCGCCCTTATCCAACAGAACGCCATTTTGGCGGAGGCCCCACCGGAGGCCAGCCCTCATTGGGGTGGTGGAGCTAGCGGAAGCTCTGGTGGTTTTACCGGAGGCTCCGCCCACCAGACGTCCACCGGAGGCTCCGCCCTGGCCTCCGCTCTTCTCATCCCGAACGCCATTATAGCGGAGGTCCCACCGGAGGCGCCACCGGAGGCCAGGCCCCCAGTGGGGTGGTGGAGCCAGCGGAGGCTCCGGTGGTTTTACCGGAGGCTCCGCCCACCGGAGGCTCCGCTCTGGCCTCCTCTCTTCTCATCCCGAACGCCATTTTGGCGGACCCCCACCGGAGCCCACACCGGAGCCCAGCGTCTGAGCTGTGCTGGAAAACGACTGGGCGAAGGTTCCGGTGGTTTCACCGGAGCCTCCGCTGCATACAAAAAAGCTTTTCCATCTTTGTCATTTTCAGCTCTTTTCATTCCAAACGAAATTGTATCCCATAGAGAATGTAAACTTTATGAACCTCGGCATTTTCAGGAATAACAAGTAAACGTTAGACCAATATGTATGTTGTCATTTAATTATCAAAACGGAAGATGATCTTTCATTCTCCCCCTTTTTGGTAATTGATGACAACATCCCTATTTGCATAATTAAGTACACAACATGAACAGAGCTCCCCCTTAAGATATACTCCCTTCATGTTGAGAGAATTTAAACACAATGGATATACAAACATATGAATAATAGTGAGCACATAACACATAAGATAATAAGTTCACAAGCTCACAATGCATAATACGAGGTTCACAACACATAATAATTTAAACAACCGAAGTTTCCAAATGAAAGACCAACTCTCTCAAGCAAGAGAAAGATACAAATCGAAAAACATGCTTGAGAGAGACCCATGCAAATACCCGCTCCTAATAGATAGATATCTCACCCCCTTTGGCATCAAGATACCAAAAGAGGGAGAAACCAATGCTAACGCCCCGAAGATCACTCGGAGGAGATATCCAGGCTCGGAGGGCGGGCACGGCGGCGAGAGCTGGTGACTTCTTCTCCTTCTTCCTCGTCAGACGACTCAATGAGCTTCCCGGCGGAGTCCTTGGCCTGCCACTTGTCCCAGTTTGTGATGCTAGGTAGCACCGGGGACTCCACTGACTCGCCACCATCATGACGAAGCTGACACTCGGCCTTGGCTGCCTTGTGGTGCTTGAGCTCCTTATCATAGTGGGCTTCCCATTGACGCTGCTCAATCTTCTTGTTCAATTTGAACACCTTCTTGAGATCCCTTGCCATCCGCTTGAAAGAATTGTCAGAAGGAGGAGGGCGAGAGGGACCTGCCTCTTCTTCTTCTTCCTCATCAATGATAACACGTGGTTTGGCCTTGTTTTTGCGATGAGACGGTGTAGGATGAACAATGGGATCGGTGTGGTCCTTGATGACAAGTTTCTTCTCCATGTGAGGGATCCAATTAGAATCATCAAAAGGTTCTTCCGGGAACTTGTCCGCCCACACATGCAAGATGATCTTCATAATAAAGGGCCCAAAGCAAACATTCTTGCGGTTGGTAACCATGTGCCATAGCTCATTCCACAGATAATCTAGCACATCGAGCTTCTGAGTTGAACCGGCAAGCCGCTTCTCATGAGTGCAAAGCATAAGATTATTGAGGAAGCCTTGGATCTCATCGACATTCCCTGCCTTTGGATTGATGGTCTTGCCATAGATACGGAGCATGATATCATACGTGGGGTAGAGACCCTTGACGAACCCAACCGCAAATTTCTTGCAGTGATATAGAGGGGTGAGTTTTCCTTGGAGAGAGATTGAGTGTTGATGGCATGAATACGGAACCACCCATTGTCAAACTCCTCCCCACCGGCAAACAGTCCATGATCCGGGTATCCTCCAAGAAGAGTTCCAACTTCAGACCACTTGATAGTCAGCTGCCGTCCTTTGGTCATCCAAATAAGGTGACGCTCTGTCTCATTGGCGAGATGCACTGTGGCCAAGAACTGACAAACTAAATCTTCATCATAATCTTGTTGGACACTCATGATGGGAGCAAGTCCAAAGGAATCAACAATCTCTAGTTCCTCCCCAAAATACTTGGGATTCCTCTCCAGATGCCTAAAATTAATAGCATGTTGAGGAGCAACATTCTCCTTGGGCTTCCTCATCAAGATCTCATGATAGATTTGGCTATGAAAGACAGTGTGGAATCGAGGGTCCTTACCCGGAACTGTGGCATCAAACGGTCGCGGTCAATGACATATGGGTTCTCGCGGCGTTCTTTCACGAACACCCCCTCAGACATCTAGGAAGCGGACTTCTCCCTTCGTGGCAATGTCTTGTCGGTAGCCGGGAACCTCTTGCGCATGGGCTGAGATGGGTCCAGAGTTTCCTCAATTTCATCGACCCTAGGAGCCTTGCGACGAGCCACGCTCTTGGAACGAGTGCCCTTGCCTTTCGAGCCGGATGCATCTATGAGAGAAATAGCAAGAATAGCTGATAAGGGGTGGCCCAATCTTCTCAGTGAACTCACAGACAACTCCAGAATGATAACTAGTGCGCCACTAAGAACTCTCCCAACTGATCCCTGATGCCAATGCAAAAGATAGCAACCCCAAGGATATTCTCAACTCCACACTCTTGCACAAGTAATCCACCGACTACAAGTGGTCCTGTACGTACCGTCTTATTCCCAGTGGAACAGCAGGTAACACGTGAAGTTTGCAGATGAACTTCCAGATGAAAGGCTTACAAGCAGTTTCAATCTAGAGGTCTAGGGTTTTTGGGTTTAACGTAGTCTAACCTCTCCTATGTGCCCCAAGGGGTATATATGAGAGGGGGTGCGGCCACAAGGCTATCCCTTGCGCAAGCACCAACCCTAATAGGACTAGGACTCCTAACACTACCACAATTGGATACAAACCGACCCCATACACAAGGGGTGCGGCCAAATTGGTATACAAACCAATCCTACTACTACTAGAACTTGCCATGGCGCATTGATGCTTCCTTGTGGGCGCCCTCCTCTTGCCTTGTCCATCCATGAGTGTGAAATAACAATATGGCATTGTTTTCCACACTTAGTGCATTTGACCTTGTGGAGGCACTATCCCCTTGTCATCATAACACTTGTTATTTGTTGTTTTCAACATGTTATTGATTGTTTTCCATCTCCTCTTGTAATCCATGCTCATCCTTGTGTATCTCCTCTCCATGATATCCATTCATGCTTGTGTTATCAACAAACCTAAGAATACACAAATGCAAGGATTTAGGTAGTATAAAGCTCTCATAATTATAAACATTATATTCAAGTAGGAGTGAATTCACCTGTTGTTGTAATAGCTTGGTTCTTGATCTTGTCATTGGTCCAATCCTTACTTCATTAGTTTGTATTGGAGCATCCTCATGTGTAACAATAGGTGAAGAGCTAGGGATGTCCTCATCATCCTCCCCCTCTTGAAAAGGCATCGACCTCGATGCTAAATCATCTCCATGGCAAGGTGTCAAATCAGCCACATTAAGAGAATTACTAACACCAAACTCATCAATTGGGAGGTCAATCTTGTATGCATTATCATTGATCCTTGAAATAAATTTGTAAGGACCAGCTCCTCTAGGCATCAACTTTGATTTTCTCAATGTGGGAAATCTATCTTTTCTAAAGTGCACCCACACCATATCTCCTGGCCGAAAAATGACTTCTTTCCTCTTCTTGTTCACCCTCTCGGCCACATGCTTTCCTCTCTTTTCTATAGCCTCTTTTGTTTTCTCATGTATCCTCTTAACAAAATCAGCCCTCTTTGATGCCTCCATATTAATTCTCTCATGTAAAGGAAGTGGTAATAAATCAAGAGGAGTAATAGGCTTGAAACCATAAACCACCTCAAAAGGACATAGTTGAGTAGTTGAATGCACAACTCTATTATATGCAAATTCCACATGGGGCAAACACTCCTCCCACTCCTTCAAATTTTTCTTGATCATACCTCTTAGCAATGTGGACAATGTTCTATTAACCACCTCGGTTTGTCCATCAGTTTGGGGGTGGCAAGTAGTAGAATATAATAGCTTAGTGCCAAGCTTACCCCAAAGTGTCTTCCAAAAGTAACTCATGAACTTGACATCTCTATCTGAAACAATGGTTCTTGGCACTCCATGTAATCTCACAATTTCTCTAAAGAATAAATTTGCAATGTGAGAAGCATCATCACTCTTGTGGCAAGCAATGAAGTGAGCCATCTTTGAAAATCTGTCCACAACCACAAAGATAGAATCATGTCCTCTTTTTGTCCTTGGCAAGCCCAAAACAAAATCCATACTTATGTCCTCCCATGGTGTACTAGGTGATGGCAATGGGGTGTACAATCCGTGGGGCTTGAGCTTGGATTTGGACTTGTTGCAAGTAATGCACCTTTGCACCAATCTATACACATCTCTCCTCATATGTGCCCAATAGAAATTTTCAGCCAACATAAGCAATGTCTTCTCTCTTCCAAAGTGTCCCATCAAACCTCCACTATGAGATTCCTGTATCAAAAACAAACGCAAAGAACACTCGGGAATACATAATTTGTTAGCTCTAAACAAGTACCCATCATGTATATGAAAATTTTCCCATGCCTTAACATTAGTACATTTATTAAATGGCATAGAAAACTCATTATCTTCATCATATAAATCTCTAATACCCTCCAAACCCGAAACCTTAATTTCTAAATTTGAGAGTAACATATTTTTCCTTGACAAAGCATCAGCAACTACATTATCCAATCCCTTTTTATGTTTTATGATGTATGGAAAAGATTCAATAAACTCAACCCATTTAGCATGTCTCTTATTCAAATTATTTTGGCACTTTAAAAATTTCAATGCTTCATGATCACTATGTATAATAAATTCTTTAGGCCACAAATAATGTTTCCATACCTCTAAAACTCTCACAAGTGCATATAATTCCTTATCATAAACAGAATAATTCAATTGTGCACCATTTAATTTTTCAGAAAAATAGGCAATAGGTTTCTTTTCTTGCATGAGCACACCTCCAATACCTATGCCACTAGCATCACACTCAATCTCAAATTGTTTATCAAAATTTGGAAGCATAATTAGTGGGGCCAAAATCAACTTCTCTTTTAATGTATCAAAAGCAATATCTTGAGCAACACCCCATTCGAAATTAACACCCTTTTTAGTTAGATCATTCAAAGGGGCAGCAATTGTACTAAAATTAGGCACAAATCTTCTATAGAAACTAGCAAGCCCATTAAAACTTCTAACTTGACTCACATTAGTTGGAATTGGCCAATTTCGAATAGCTTCAATTTTTGATGTATCAACTTCAATACCATGCTTAGAAACAACATAACCAAGAAATATGACCTTATCTTTGCAAAAAGTGCACTTCTCAAGATTACCATACAATTTATTATTTCTTAGCACTTGCAAAACTTGTCTAATATGATCAATGTGTTCATGTTCATTGTGGCTATATATGAGAATATCATCAAAATAAACTACCACAAATCTACCAATAAAGTCTCTCAAAATATGGTTCATTAATCTCATGAAAGTACTAGGTGCATTAGTTAATCCAAAAGGCATTACTAACCACTCATATAAACCAAATTTTGTCTTAAAAGCAGTTTTCCATTCATCTCCCTCTTTCATTCTTATTTGATGGTATCCACTACGCAAATCAATTTTAGAGAAAAGAGTAGCACCACTTAATTCATCTAACATGTCATCTAAACGTGGTATAGGATGACGATAACGAATAGTGATGTTATTAATTGCTCTACAATCTACACACATGCGCCAAGTACCATCTTTCTTAGGAACCAAAATAACGGGGATAGCACAAGGAGAAAGACTAACTCGAATATAACCTTTATCTAGTAGTTCTTGTACTTGCCTTTGTATCTCCTTTGTTTCTTGTGGATTGGTTCTATAAGGAGCTCGGTTTGGGAGAGATGCTCCGGGAATTAAATCAATTTGATGCTCAATACCTCTCAAAGGTGGCAATCCCGAAGGTATATCTTGTGGAAAAACATCCTCAAAATCCTGCAAAACATGAGAAACACCAAGAGGAATAGGGGTCATGTCATTAGAAACCAAAATCTCTCCCTTGTGAATAAGCACAATAGGGACTAGTGAAGGATCATCCCTAAATTCCCTCAAATCCTCTTTAGTGGCTAACATGCATAATAGGTTCTCTCTCTTTTTACCACTCGAATTGGTTGTACTATCACTCCCCATGGCTTGTATTTTTGGTGTTCCCTCATCCCTCTCTCTTTCTTTTTCCACTCTCATATTAATTTTGGATTGGGACTCATTTACAATTTGTTGTGGAGTCATAGGTCTCAAAATAATAGTCTTCCCATGATGATGTAACTCATAAGTGTTTGCTCTTCCTTCATGCTTCACACTTCTATCAAATTGCCAAGGTCTTCCCAATAATAAGTGGCAAACTGACATGGGCACCACATCAAACTCAATAGTATCCTTGTAAGGTCCAATTTGAAACTCCACTCTCACCATATAAGAAACCTTCATTTGTCCCGTGCTACTCAACCATTGTATATGATAAGGAGAAGGATGTGGCAAATATTTCAAGTTGAGCTTGGCACATAGATCTTTGCTAGCCAAATTCCTACAACTCCCTCCATCAATAATGACTTTACAAGCCATATTAGGACCAATAATAGCCTTTGTTTGAAACAAATTGCACCTTTGATTTTCAGGACTAGGCACCACACTCAAAGTATTTTGTGTGCACACAATAGTTGGCATGGTAGTAGCATAAGCATCTAATGGAGAATCACTCAAATATCCATCATCATCATCAATATCATTAGGATCCACATCATCACCTGTCTCATACTCATTATTCTCATTGATCACCATCACTTTTGTATTTGGACAATCCCTCTTGAAGTGCCCCTTTCCTCCACAAGTGTGACATGAAATATCTCTAGTCCTTGAAGTAGAAGCACTTGAACCCGTGGTACTCACACTAGGTTGTGATAGTTTCTTTGCAATAGAGGTACTAGGCTCGGGTTTAGAAGAATTAGCACCTCGAAAACTTGAAGATGGTGGTGGTGGAGGAGGTGCACTAGGCATAGAAGATGATCTCATGGGAAATCTAGCTCTTGTCCTTGTAGTAATTTTTGCCTCCTCAATAATATGTGCTTCGGCCTCCCTTGCATGATGTAGCAACTCATGTATATCATTGTATTGATGATGCCTAACAATTCCCTTGATTTTATAGTTCAAACCCGAAAGGAACCTTTGCATTGTTTGCTCCAATTGCTCTCTCACACGTGCCCTTTGCATGATTAGCTCCATCTCTTGATAATAAGCATCAACACTCATAGTACCTTGCCTCAATTGTTGCAATTTATCAAATTGTTGCCTTATGTAATTTTGTGGAACAAATCTATCTCTCATGACTCTCTTCATGGTGTTCCAAGTGACAATGGGTAATTCTCCATCCTCTTGCCTCTTTCTCACAAGATTATCCCACCATCTAAGAGCATATCCATCAAACTCAGAAGATGCCAACTTGATCTTTCTATCCTCATTGTACTCATGCATTCCCCATAGATTCTCAATTTTCAACTCCCATAGCAAGTATTCTTCCACATCCATAGTATCAAAGCTGAAAGAAGGAATTGAGAATTTTGGCTTACCCAACCCATCCTCTCTCGGATTGTCTTGAACCAAATTATTGGGCACTCTCCTTGGAGCAAAATTAGGGGCTCGGCCTTGATGTACATCATGGCCCCTTTCTCCTCTAGCTCGGCCATGATTAATATTCCTTGCACCAAAAGCTTCCAAACCATTATTAGCATCACTATGGACACTAGCATTGTCATCATCCACAAGAGGCAATATTTCTTGAATCATGGTTTGAAGTCCAGCAAGGGTAGTAGTCATTGGAGCAATTGAATCATTGATTGATCTCACTTACCCTCTATTAGTCTCGGCCAATTTGTGTGTGGCCTCCATCTTGGTCTCCATAGCTTGGAGAGCCTCATATAAGGGATCACATGCATCTTGAACAAATTGCTGAGTCGATTATGGTTGTCCAATATCTCCTTTGCCAAAACATCCCTAAGAGCCTCATACTCCCTCCAATTAACTCCCTCCTTATGGTCCTTCTTTTGCTGCACAAGATCACCACTAGAAAGATCCATTAGTAGGTTAGTGTAATAGAAACAAGTATAGGTTGTGGTGCCTCTCACAACTCACTCAAAAATCTAGCAAGACAATAGGATATCTTACCACTCCAAAGTGAATAGAGATACTTACCACAAGTAGAGGCAATTAAAGTACTTTGGTGTGAAGGAGAGAATACCCAGGTTTTTAACTCTCACAATAGCAAACAAGGTTATTTAGTGGGGCTTGGTATGGATACCTAACAATCACCAAAGTAACAATCCTATTTGCTGTCTGTGTGAAGATATAAAAATACCCAAGGAAACTCACACAATAATGGAGACAAATGTGGCAAAACAAATATATGGATGAACTTTTGCAATGCACTAGAAAGTCACTAGCTAGGCTCTTAATTGACAGGCACAAGATTGCTCAATGAAAAACCAAGTGACACAATGGCAAGCTCAACTAGTAAACAATAGCAATGATATGGCCTCTTTGCACCTTTTGCTTTTCTCTTTTCTCTTTTTTTTATACTTTTTGCTTTTTCTATTTTTTTTGTATTTTTCCAATGGCCTTAAACACAACTAGGAGCAATATGAACCAATAAACAAGTGAACACAATGGTGGTGATGAAAATTGAGCAACCTGTCAGAGCACAAAATAGCTATACTTGTGGGAAAGTTCCTATTAAAATGCTGTAGAAAGGCTGTGGCTAAGGTTCACAAGACATGGATGTATTGGTCCTAGTGAGAAAACAGGAAATAACAAGGAAAAACAGAAAAAATCTAGGTGAAAACAGCTCACAAATGCTCACGGCAGAGTTTTTCAGCTCACGACAGCAAAACAGACGCGTTTCTCTGCCACGGCAGCGCGCGCACGGTCCAAACTGCTAAATGGTAAGGGCGTTACGGTGGAATTTGCAGCGCGCGGGTGTTACGCGACCACGGCAGAAAACAGGGGCGCACGACAGCGATTTGCTCAGTTTCTGTGTCGCGGCAGCGCGCGGTGGGAGCGGTGGTATGGTTTGCTGCGGGCGCGGGCGGCGTTTTGTAAGCGCGTTACACACGAATCCGAACACGACTAGGAGCGGGTGGCGGCAGCGATTTGTGGCAAAACCCTGTCGCGGCAGCGCGCGGGTGGGAATATGGTAAGCAGCGCTGCGGGCTCGGGGGGGGGGGGTGGTGGTTTGGTAACCGTGTTACGATGGGATTCCGAGAGCGGCTAGGCACGGCAGCGACGGGGTGGAAATCGAAAGCGACTAGGGATAGGGCGCGGCAGGGAATTGGAAGTTTTTGTGCCGCGGTAGGAAACCTAGGTCGGCTCGGATTGGTGGAAAATAGGGCAATGAGCAGCGGATTTTTTTTGTGGTTTTTGATATAATTCCACTAGATGAACAAAGAAACCTAGATCTAGCCGAAAGTATGAAACTAAAAAAGATAAAAAGAAACACAAAATCAAACACAAAAACAACAAAAGTAATGAAACTAAGGTGATTATCTAAAGCTATGGCAATGACTAGAACTATTTTTGTGGGGCAATTTTCTGGATAGGTAATAAAAACACTCAAATCTAAAGGGAATTTTGATAGCTCACCGAGGCAACCTGTAAATATGATACCAAGATGATAAGGGGTGGCCCAATCTTCTCAGTGAACTCACAAACAACTCCAGAATGATAACTAGTGCGCCACTAAGAACTCTCCCGGCTGATCCCTGATGCCAATGCAAAAGATAGCAACCCCAAGGATATTCTCAACTCCACACTCTTGCACAAGTAATCCACCGACTACAAGTGGTCCTGTACGTACCGTCTTATTCCCAGTGGAACAGCAGGTAACACGTAAAGTTTGTAGATGAACTTCCAGATGAAAGGCTTACAAGCAGTTTCAATCTAGAGGTCTAGGGTTTTTGGGTTTAACGTAGTCTAACCTCTCCTATGCGCCCCAAGGGGTATATATGAGAGGGGATGCGGCCACAAGGCTATCCCTTGCGCAAGCACCAACCCTAATAGGACTAGGACTCCTAGCACTACCACAATTGGATACAAACCGACCCCATACACAAGGGGTGCGGCCAAATTGGTATACAAACCAATCCTACTACTACTAGAACTTGTCATGACGCATTGATGCTTCCTTGTGGGCGCCCTCCTCTTGCCTTGTCCATCCATGAGTGTGAAATAACAATATGGCATTGTTTTCCACACTTAGTGCATTTGACCTTGTGGGAGGCACTATCCCCTTGTCATTATAACACTTGTTATTTGTTGTTTTCAACATGTTATTGATTGTTTTCCATCTCCTCTTGTAATCCATGCTCATCCCTGTGTATCTCCTCTCCATGATCTCCATTCATGCTTGTGTTATCAACAAACCTAAGAATACACAAATGCAAGGATTTAGGTCGTATAAAGCTCTCATAATTATAAACATTATATTCAAGTAGGAGTGAATTCACCTGTTGTTGTAATAGCTTGGTTCTTGATCTTGTCATTGGTCCAATCCTTACTTCATTAGTTTGTATTGGAGCATCCTCATGTGTAACAATAGGTGAAGAGCTAGGGATGTCCTCATCAATAGCATGAAGAAAAGGTAATGCTCAAGTCTTAGGAGACGAACAAATCCAAGAAACAAAGAGATGCATAGTATTAGGGTTGAATAACAAGGGTTAGGGCATATGAACAAATCCACCCTAAAAACCGTAGCGATTCAAGCCTAATACTCACTATCTAGGTTTCTAGGGTTTGTACTCATGATCTTCTACTCCAAAATCTAAATCCACGCATCTAGATGTTAAGAACATGGAGCTCCTGTGCATCCCCATTCATCAACTAGATGAGAGAGAGAGAGCACACATACCCAAACCATCCATGGTGAAGAGGAAGGAGGAAGAGGATCCCGGGGTGGTCCAAGGCAAGGAGGAGGGCTCCCGGCGGTGGAGCACCCGATTCCGGCGGCGGAGACCTTGGGGGCGGCGACGGTTGTGGGGGAGAAAAGGGAGGGCGAGTGGGGGAAAATGAGATTGGATCTTGTTGACCCCTGCTCGCCCTAGAACTTATCCCGCAAAAACGCCATGGGCGGAGCCTCCGCTCCCTGCCCAGCGGAGCCTCCGGTGGTTTCACCGGAGCCTCCGCCCTCTGTCCACACAGTACACCACTATACGGTCCGCTGGGCAATTTGCACCAGCGGATGTTCCGCTGGGATCCGGTGGACATGAGCAGCGGAGCCTCCGGTGGTTTCACCGGAGCCTCCGCCAGACCAAGTTTTCGTGCGCCAAAACCAGGAAAACGAGAGCATTAAGAATAGAATGGTGTTTTGGGCAAAGGGAGCTTAGGTTGGAAGATTGTAACTGTTGTACGAGAGACATTACTCGATGGGGTTTGCAAGATGCAAAGAGATAAAAGGCCGAACCCACACAAGTTGTCAAGGGGGGAATAAAATATTCGGGAAAGATCCAAAAACAAACATAAATAAAACAACTCCGAGAAGAGGAGGTTGGTGGCCGAAGCCACCATGTTTGAGTGTGTACTTTGGCACCGCGAAGATATATCTTGGGTCCAAGAGTACTAGTCATAATTAAGCACGATAAGCCACAAATTGACTAGATATGCAATGATGAATTGATTTTAGCATAATAAGAGGAGTGTACACTCATGGGTTGAGTGATGCTCCCCCTATGTCCATTCCTACATCCAAACCTAAGAGCACGTATAATGAAGGTACATATGCAAGGTTTCAAGTGAAGTTGGAAGAATCGATGACATTTAGTTCATTCCTCAAAGCTCAAAACCTTGGTTCATCAAGGGCCTTCATGAAGATATCGGCAAGTTGATCCTTGGTGGACACATATGAGAGATCAATATCACCTTTCTCAACATGATCCCGAATGAAATGATGACGGATCTTAATGTGCCTCGTCTTGGAGTGGAGAACGGGGTTGTAGGCGATCTTGATAGCACTCTCATTGTCACAAAGAAGAGGCACCTTGTCAAAATGAATACCATAATCCTTCAAGGTTTGCCTCATCCAAAGCTATTGGGCACAACAACTAGCCGCGGAGATATATTCGGCCTCGGCGGTGGAGAGAGCAATGCAGTTCTGCTTCTTTGAAGACCAACATACTAGGGAGCAGCCAAGGAATTGGCAACCCCCGGATGTGGACTTCCTATCCGTCTTATCTCCCGCATAATCCGCATTCGAATATCCAATGCGCTGAAAGCTTAAACCCTTGGGATACCAAAGACTGAAATTTGGGGTATGAACTAAATATTGAAAGATTCGTTTCACCGCTTCCAAATGACTTTGTCTCGGGGAGGCTTGAAACCTTGCACATTTACCTACGCTATACATGTTATCCGGTCTAGATGCACAAAGGTAGAGCAAAGAACCAATCATGGAGAGGTATACTGATGGAGGGATAATAACCCGGTAGGCCAACTCCAAGGCGTAATCCGGCCACAAAGGACTCTTTGCAGGATTCGGCTAAGGATAAAGAAACTTCCGGAAGGCCCAAGTTTGTAGGCCTAGTAACCCGGAGTGTGGGTTACAGTAAAGGAAGGTTAGGGTTTGTATGCCGTGTCCGGGTAGGATCAGGGTGAGTCTTGGAGAACAAGCCGGGGGGTACGGGTGCTTTATAAACCGACCCCTAGGTCTAGTTGAGAGATCCAAGAACCCTAGCAATATCGCTTGATATCGAGTATCTCGTGTAACCCGAGAGCGAGTTATTATATTAAGATCGGAGACTCGGCGACTTTGATTGCCGGCTACCAGATCGATTACCATCATGTTTTCCTCTGAGCTAAACCATCTCCCAAACGCCTGTGTCGTCTTGCCCCAAGATCAGTTACCCCCGGTAACATCTGCCGTGATTATCCCACGACAGTTGGCGCCCACCGTGGGGCCTGCGTCCAAAGGTGTTTACATCACGGGAGAAGCTCGGAAGAACATGGAGAATCTTGTCGTCGGCGAGATCTACATCGACCATAAAGGAGAAAAGACGGTGGATGATTAAGGCTGGGGGCCAGAATCGGATCACCTCGAATCCGGATCCTTCGTGACAATCGGCCGGATCAGCGTCTTCATTGGTATGGTATGTACTTCCGGTTCGATCCCTGACAATTTTGGATCTGATTCTATGTCAGGGGAAGCCACTTCTATCTGATCAGATGATGGAGAATCGATTGGAACGACATATCCGGCGGAAGAACCCATCGCGAAGTGGGAACAGCCGGAGGAGCCGGCATGGACCCCGCGCGACCGGGTCGAAAGAGAGGATGATACCGAGTCTATCCTGGATCTGCTGGAGAACCGGTATGAGGAGAATAACGGCGAAGAAGGACAGTATGAATTTACACCAAGTATCGTACGCCGAGTTGCGGTCTACACGGCTCCCGCGGCCAATCTCAACCAAGAGAACGCAACCGCGGCAGCAGTCGGGGCGGCTCAGGCATTGGCCCAGCAGCAGGGCGCGGTTAACGGAGACCCGGTTCTGGCCCGGGTTGATGGAGAATCGGCATCAGTGACCAGCCGTGCAGCAGACGAGGAGTTGCACGCAAATACGTTCGGATTCCTGGGAAACCGGACACCAGGGGCGGGTCCTTCGAACCCGCGTCACCCGACCTTATTCGATAATAATCTGATCCTAGACCCCACGGTTCTTGCTACGGTTATCACTCCAGAAAACGCAGCGGAACGTGTCAGGGATCTGGATGTGGCTCGTCGTGCGTTGGAACAGCAAAGAAGGCAAGTAGAGGCAGAAAGGCAAGGGATGGCCACGCGGCAACGTGAGCTGGATGCGCTGGAAACTCGGCTCCGAGAGGAAACATCTAGAGTACATCAAAGGCATCAAACTAGGTTACCAGCAACGGGCGGGGTTATTAATCCGGCTGCTTTATTTATCACACCTCAGGATCAGCCGATATCAGTGGTGAACCAGGGGACCGCACCCCAACCGGCAACAGCGGGGGCACATCCGGCAAATGAGCGGGCCGGGTTACCCCTACCACAGACTAGAGTCACAACCGGCAACGATCTACCACCAGCGCCACCATCACGATTTCGCACACCAGAAGGTCACTACAATAATCCCATGGACAATGTGTATGCGGCGACACTCGCGTTAAATCAAATCCCCGTGGGAGAGTCACCCCATGCAGAGAAGACCCGGCAAGTAATCGATCTGTTGCACACTGCGGTGGCGCAGCAAGCCAATTATCCGGATCATAGAAGTGGGATGCACGGGACGCCATACGTCAGTCAACAACAAGGGAATATCCAAACAAGTTCAGCACGGCGGAGGGAAGAGCAGCAGCAAATGCCGCCTCCTGCCCGCGTTCAGGCAGCATCAGCAGCACAGGCTGTTGTGGACAGTTCCAGGGCTCGGAGGGCCGCGGCCGGGTCTGCAGCGCATGGACTACCCGCAGCGCCGCGCCCAACCGCGCCCCCCGCTGTATCACACGTTTCTCGAGCAAGGCCGGCCTCGACCGTTCTTGCGGGACCCAAGTGTCTCTCGGACAATATCAGAGCTGAACCTTACCCGGAAAAATTCAAAGAGCCAGGAAAAGTAGTGAATTACGAGCCAACTATGGATCCAGAAACATGGCTAAGCAGTTATGAGATGGCAATGTCGATTCGCAACGCATCCGAGAATCTCCAAGCCAAGTTCATGTACTTGATGATGTCAGAAGGAGCAGCAAAGTTGTGGTTCACCAATTTGCCGGAAGGATCGATCAAGTCTTGGGAGGAATTGAAGACCGCGTTTGTCAAGCACTTTCATGGGACGTGCAGAAAATTGTTCACTATTGATGATCTAGAACGATGCGTCCAGAAGAAGGGAGAGTCGGCACGCAGTTGGGTGCGCCGGGTTATGGAGATACTTCACTCGTCCACAGATATTCAGCCCAAGAATGCACTACAAGCTATGGCAAAAACATGCAAGTATATACCTTTAGTGCAAAAGTTAACTCGCATGAAATCAAGTCGAAATGCGTCGGAGGTTACAATGGGAGAATTGATGGATGCGTGCAACAAACACGCTGCGACAGATACTACAGAGGAGGAAGTTGATGACAAGAAGGTAAAAGCAAACACAAGTAATAGCGGAAGAACCGGCAATGGATCAGCACCGGGTAATAACGGAAATAGCCAGAACAAGCGCCCGTTTGAAGGAGGCTCCGAGTTTGTCGCCAACACAGAGGCCGGGTCTTCGAGACCCAGAGCAGAAGGAAATTTCAACGGAGGTAATCAGAACGGAGGAAACTATGAAGGACCACCAAGGCCGAGTAACAACTGGGACATATTCAGAATGGCATGCCCGAAGCACAGCAGGAACGGCAGGCCAGCTAACCACTCCTTGGAGCAGTGCGCCGACTTACAAAGATGGAAAAATGAGGAAGTGAACAGAGCTATGCGAGGTGCAGGACGGGGAGGAGGACCGGGTCCAGGGGGAAACCCGGGCAACGGCCCACCCCCAGCCGGTAACCCGGCGGCTGGAAATCAAGGTAATAACCAAGGGGGGGTAGGAGGTTTCCAGGCTAACCCCAAACAATTGGGTCAATATCATGTGCATACCACAGGAGGTTCTAACAAGGACAAAAAGATAATGAAGCAAGCGGTCAACTCAGTTTCGTCGGCTGTCCCGAGATACCTGAGATGGTCAGAACAGGATGTAACATGGAGCAGAAGGGATCACCCAGAAAGAGTAGAACACCCGGGAGTCTTGGCATTAGTAGTCGCACCACAGGTCAATGGGTATGAGCTGAAAAAGGTTTTGATGGATGGTGGAAGTAGCATCAATATACTATATTGGGAAACCTTCCTACGCATGGGCCTCAAGGAGTCCCAGCTACAAAAAAGCTCAACAATTTTTCATGGGATAGTGCCGGGTCATTCAGCGTGCCCCGAGGGAAAAATCGCATTGGAGGTAGCTTTTGGGGAGTCAAAGGATAACTATCGAGTTGAGTGGCTCACCTTTGAGGTAGTCAAATTGCGCAGTCCTTATCACGCGTTATTCGGAAGGCCGGCTTATGCCAAATTCATGGCTAGGCCGTGTTACGTGTATCTACAGCTAAAAATCCCGGGTCCCAAGAAGACCATTACCATACATGGAAATCGAGACATAGCAGCTGAATGCGATGAAGGAGACGCAGCAATGGCCGAGCAAGCCTGTAGAAAAGAAGAACTCAAGCACTATCGGTCTCAAGCAGACCCGGAGGACAGAACCACATCAAAAAGGCCGAGTACTGAAGGCGAAAGAGCAAAGTCCAAGGTAGCACAAGATACTAAAATGGTAGCTTTTATCAAGGATGACTCCCCCAAACAATCCGCTATAAGAGAAGAAACAGCACGGCCGCTTACAACCAGCCACGTTATGGAAACACCTCACCCGGGTTGGCTAGTAAACCCGGTACTCATCATGAAAAAGTCAAACATGTGGAGAATGTGTATCGGTCACGTCAGCCCGGGACCGGTGCCCAAGAAGAACTAAACAATGTAACGGGCAGCAGGTTTCAGAAGCGCTCTTTTCCTACTCAGGGTACCTAAGGGGACTGGAAGGTTTTTAATGAGGCGGCCTGCTGATCCAAACTTTCTCGCATCAATAAAGAGATGGTTATCAAGTCCTATCTTGTTACAGCCTTTGCTCCGATTACAAGTAAGTAGTATCCATGTGACATCAATACATCAGTATCATCAAGAATGTTGGGTATATATAGGTCTCGGGGGCTGGTTGCGCAAGTAGCGCAGCCACAAACCCAAAGACCCGGCCTTGATGCCTATAAGTTATAAGGGCCGATTATTCGTAAACGAATACGGCTGCAATCTTATAACTGGACAAAGGAGCCAAATTTTCTTGACTTTTCTTACTTAAGCTCGATGTGACTCGCACTAAAGTGGCATGATTTGCTCGCTTACGATTACAATCAGCCATGAAGCCCAATGGGACTTGTCTGACCCTGTTTTCGTATAGATGTAACAACATGGTATCCACGCGAAAGTCGGCTTACAGTACAAGATAGTCAAAAGGGTCATCTAAACCACAAGTTATGCAGAGTACAAGGCTAATAGCTGGAAACTCAACGTTTATCAAGCATAACTTCATTATCTATATGAAACAATTCCGGGTTTCGGCTTAGCGACAACAAGTTTGTTCTCTTCAAAAAAACCACACACCACAGACTCGGAGATTCGGGCCTTGGGGACTGTGGGTTTCGAAACAGAATCAAGCTGTTTCATCGCTAAGCTCGAAAGACCCCAACGTCCGAGTCGTGGGGACTTGGGGACTTAAAGAAAAGTCCACCTGTCAAAACCCACGGTACTCGGAAATAAAGAAGGAAATAAAAAGAAAGTCGGATATCAAGAATAAGTCCAAAAATAGGCAAGTATCAAGTTCATCAAAAAGGCCTAGAAAGGCACGAGGTGTATCACAGAATTAAAGTGCATTACAAGTTGCGACACTAGTATCAAGGGTGCACAGGCGCACCGTCAAAAGAATACTTGTTTTGAGTAAAAACATCAAATGATTGAAGTATTTTTATGGCGTTTTGCTCATTCGGCTTCCTGCGTAGAGTCCACATCGTTGCCCTTACCTTCCGGGTCTTGCTCCTGGACTTGCTTTATTCCGGAATCGTCACCCGGATTCCTTGCGGCAGGACGGACTGGTGGAGGAACAGCTGGTGTAGAGGTGGCTGGCCCTGATAACTCGGCCTCTCTCTTTGCAGTTGCTTCCCTCTTCCTAGCCGAATCAGCAGCCCATTTCTCCAAAATATCAAAAGGCGGGGGTGCTTCCTCTGTAACAATTTTGCCTTCAGCGTCGTATGAACTCATAATCGTGTTCAGATCCATACTATCGGCCAAAGTAGTGGCCGAATGACGCACTGCAGACTGCACGGCCTTGAAGTCCTTGGGTGTAAACTTGGAGCCATCCGCTTTAAATTCTGGAAACCCGGATATCATCTTTGCCGGCTCAAGCTTTGGAAAGTAAGCCTTAGCCAGGGTAAAGGCCCGGGTCATACCAATCCGGCATGACGAGCGTTTCCATATTTCAATCCAGCCGGGCACAGTGGAGCAGGCTTTGATGAGATTTTCTTCACCCGGGTATACTTCAGTAGGCCACTTCACGGCGTCCAATATAAATTTCGTGCCGGCAAAGAACGTCCGGAGCACAGTCTTTAAAGTTTTAGCCTTTGCAAGGGCATCCTCCTCTGGGGCTGCAAGGTTGGAACCTGCAGTTGAAGCAAAGGAAGGACGTATCAGTGATCCCGAGTATCATACAATAAAGTAAAGGCACGAAGATAGTCGGCAGCAAAAACTTACTAAGCAAGATCTGATAGGTATCGGTGACCTGGTCCGATAGTTTCTTCAGTGCGGTTTGAGCAGTATTGCACTTCTTCTGGTATTTAGAAACATCCTTCTTCAAGTTTTCCACGTCATCCTCGAGGGCTTCTCTCCGCTTTACCTCGGCAAGAAGAAGTTGTTCGGTCTTGAGCAAAATTTCATCAGACCGGGTAATCTGCGCCTGTAAGTAGCAAGGAGCACAAGTATCAGTCGGATATTATGGCAAGCTGAGTATTGCGTAAAGTACCAAGCACAATTTAAGCAAGTCATGCTCGGAACTTGGGGACTAGGCATGCACTACGAGATATCAAGTATTATTACCTGGTGCTCTGCGGCCATGCGCTCCAGAATATTGCTCTCTGAAGTCTTCATAGTGAGGAGAGTGTCCATCAGTTGATCAAAAGTGCCATTACCCGTATCAGAGGACCCGGGGCCTTGGAAATTCCGAGAAGGAGTCTTCTTCTTAGTGGGAGGCGGCACCCGGGTCATTCGAATGTCGGCATCCGATGCTCTTTCTCCTGCACCCAAGGTTGCAGCTCTTTTCTTCTTGCTTATGTGGGAGGCGATCGGATACTCGGCTTCTTGTGTGCCCGGGTTTATTGGTGACGCTTGTTCTTTGCCGCTAGACTCGGCTGTTGTTTTATCAGCTAGGTTTCCCTTACCCGGGTTATCGGTTGCCATATCCTCTTGGTCACTGATAACGACAGTGGCCCTATGGATAGTGAGAGTGAGCAATCAGTGTGCAATCAGGAAAGGGTGATGAAGATGCGATAGAACGTCAAAAAAGGAACTTTACCCGGGATTCACCGCAAAGTCTGAAGGAAATTCGTTGCCAGACCCGGGCGAATCTGAAAAATATCAAGTGAGATTTCGTAAGAGAATGGTTCGGAAAGATTGTTTCCTCTGACAAAGGATAAGGTAAGTACCGGTGCGCCGAGCCGGAGACGACGGAGTACCCGGGTTAAGAGCGTCATCACCCGGGTGATTCCGAGTCGCTCTGCGCTTGGTCATAGGCGACTCCTTCAAATACGGCCAGTGGAGTAATGCCAAGTTAGCTCATGTATATCACCAAAGGGAATACGAATCGAATACAAGGAGGCGATATGATACCTTGAAGACGACCCCTCGGGGTTTTCTCTTAGATCTGACTTTAATTGTCGGCTCCACTTCGTCTTCATCACTGGCGGATTCCACTTTGCCGTCAGTTTCTTCTTCCTCGTCATCCTCCTCTTGTTCTGGATATCATCAAAGATAGTTAGAAAATGAAGGAGTTGCGACGAACTTAAAGTAACCAAATAAAATCCGGAGAGCACCTTCGTCCGAGTTAGCGGCCTCTTCTTGCTCCTCTGGACTCTCGGAGCTAGGAGAAGTGTTGATCTTCCAAAAATCATCATCAGCCTGAAATAAAAGTATCAGTACAAAGGTTATCAACTGTATCAAGTGGAAAAAGCAAGGGTAAAGACGTCAAAATTGGATCTTCACCTTGGGGGCTGGGTTCTCGAGTGTGAAGGGCTCTAATCCGGCTATGTTCCGGATTACCTCAAGTTTTTCTGTCAGAAAACCCTTGATAGTTTTATGGGTGTCACCAGTCGCGAAGCTGTTGTCAGAGTACCGGAGCGGGTCTGTGGTTTGCCCCGAATACTCGCACAATAACTTTGTGCGGATGGAATTGGGTTGAATCCGGAAATCGACCCAAGTTTTCACCAGGTTGAGCCCGATGAGACCTTGGGCCGTGAGAGTGGTGATTTTGGCTAGCAGAGGTTGAATTGCCTCCCTGTCCGAGTCAGGGGCAAAGGCACTAAATTTCTCAGAGATGTCAAGAAGGCCCTCTGAGTAACCCGGCAGTTTCTTTTGGCCGGGTGGGGAAGTGTCTTGGCAGTAAAAGTACGAGAGCTGCCAGTGCTTGACGTGGGAGTTGAGGGTAAGGGGTGGCATCAGAGAATTCTTGCGGCGCTGGATAGAAACCCCGCCGCAAGCGAGAAGTGCTCCGTCACCGCTTTCGCGGCACGGTTTGCACTGGAAAAGCTCAACGAAAAGAGCCAGACTTGGCGGAGTGCACAAGTATGACTCGGAAAGGACGATAAAGTGGGAGATATTTAACACAGAATTAGGACCTATGTCAAATACACGAAGGCCATAGTGGCTCAGGACGTCGCGGAAGAAGGGGTGACCCGGAGGACGAAAGCCCCGAGTCACGTGCTCTACAAAGCATATTACCTCATCCTTTGCCGGTGTAGGCCGGGTCTCCTTACCTGGCACCCTCCACTGGATATCCTCTTGAGGGGGAAGAATTCCTAGCTCGACCAGTTCTTCTAACTTGGCCTTGGTGACCGTAGATCGTGCCCAGTTGGCGGATATGGAGTTGGTGGTCTTGGCCTTGGTCGGTGTTTTTCCCTGCTTCTTGGGAGCCATGTGGTTGACCTGCAAAGCACGAGGTAGAAGGATACAAGGAATAAGACACGGAAACTGTGAGCAGGCCGAGTATCGGTAGATGATATCGAGACATGGAAATTGCATACTATCCGGGTGTCACTCTGCAGAGTGAGGTTCGAATTATCCGGGTATCGAGCATCGTAATAAAAGTTATGGGGGTCTATGCATTGAAAGAGCTTTTGAGGATGATGGATGGTTGCACAGGCACTTATTGCGAATAAAAAGAACCGGAAAGGGGAGGATTTTCCAGGTAACAGAGATAAGGGCGGAAACTCTGAGTGGCCCGAGCCGAGATTGGAGATTCCGTTTTTAGATTTGCGGTAAAATTAACAAATGTGGGCGGTAGGAAAACGCAATAAAGTCCATATCCCACGTATTGGGTGAGCTAGAATGAATACAAGCGATCTAATTCGGCATGACCGGGAAAGTGACCGGCGGGTTGACCTAGATCTAAGTTGAAGAAAATCAAGAAATTGCGGAGGCTAATTAACGGGTATGGGAATCTTACTGGAGGAGATTGAAGTGAAGCTCGACGGAGGCAAATCGCGCAAGATTGATTCCCCTTTGCGATTCCCGACGGGCCGGTTGGGGGCTTGGCGGCGGATCTTGGCGGCGGTGCAGAGTGAGCTGTGGTGGAGCGCAGTCGCCGGCCAATAGGCTCCGGAGATGCACGTGGGATTTCCGTGGTGGCGCTCTGTGAGATTGAGCACGGAGAAAGAAAGGAAGAGGAATGGGGGGGAAGTGAGCCGTTGGGGTTAGGGTTACCCCTACGGGCATATTTATAACGGTTCATGTGGATAAGTTTGGTTCCGCGAGCGGGAACCGGGGATTGCGGAGTAACGACTATTTGTTTGAATTTTACGAAATATGCTTTAAGTGTTGAACGTGATATCTGGGCAGAAATAAGAAGGAGATATTCTTCATAATATCAAGGTCAATTATCGAGAAAAGTGCGGAATCTTGGCACTTTTATCAGGGTTTAGACCCGGAAAGCTAAGCCGGGTATTTGGAGAAGAGCCGGGTTATCATATGGCCATCGTGGAGTTGGGCCTAGCTACTTATCAAAGCATCTTAACCCGGCCTCCATATATTTGTGAGATTGGTATTTTTGCAGGGAATAGCCAGCACTTCAAGGAAGAATCCGTGAATCCCAAGCTATTCTGGGGACTACTGATGGAGGGATAATAACCCGGTAGGCCAACTCCAAGGCGTAATCCGGCCACAAAGGACTATGTGCAGGATTCGGCTAAGGATAAAGAAACTTCCGGAAGGCCCAAGTTTGTAGGCCTAGTAACCCGGAGTGTGGGTTACGGTAAAGGAAGTTTAGGGTTTGTATGCCGTGTCCGGGTAGGATCAGGGTGAGTCTTGGAGAACAAGCCGGGGGGTACGGGTGCTTTATAAACCGACCCCTAGGTCTAGTTGAGAGATCCAAGAACCCTAGCAATGTCGCTTGATATCGAGTATCTCGTGTAACCCGAGAGCGGAGTTATTATATTAAGATCGGAGACTCGACGACTTTGATTGCCGGCTACCAGATCGATTACCATCATGTTTTCCTCTGAGCTAAACCCTCTCCCAAACACCTGTGTCGTCTTGCCCCAAGATCAGTTACCCCCGGTAACATCTGCCGTGATTATCCCACGACATATACCTTTTGATCTACCTCTTTACCATTGGGGTCGGGTTTCAAGTCAGTGGTTGTGGACATGGGAGTCTTCATAGGCTTGGCATCATGCATATTGAATCTCTTCAGAATGTCTTGAGTGTATTTGGCTTGTTTGATGAAGGTTACTTCATGATATTGATTCACTTCAAAGCCAAGGAAAAACTCCAACTCTCCCATCATAGACATCTCAAACCTATCGGTCATAAGCTTGCAAAACTCCTCATTGAACAAGGTGTCAATAGACCCAAAAATGATGTCATCCACATAGAGTTGGCATATGAACAAGTCACCTCCAACCGTCTTGGTAAAGAGGGTGGGATCGATTAAACCAACATTAAACCCACGATCCACTAGAAACTCTTTAAGGTGCTCGTACCACACATGTGGAGCTTGTTTAAGTCCATAGAGCGCCTTATCGAGTTTATAGACATGATCGGGGTGGTTGGGATCCTCGAAACCCAGAGGTTGCTTGACATATACTAACTCATTAATGGGACCGTTTAGGAAGGCACTCTTAACATCCATTTGTTGTAACTTGAAATTATGATGAGATGCATAAGCAAGTAACATGCGAATGGACTCAAGACGAGCTACAGGGGAAAAGGTTTCACCGAAGTCAATACCTTCGACTTGAGAAAAACCTTGAGCCATCTTGCCTTGTTGCGTATGACAATACCATCTTTATCTTGTTTGTTTTTGAACACCCATTTGGTGCCAACGACATTTTTGCAGTCCTTGGGTCTTGGCACTAATTTCCACATCTTGTTGCGCTCGAAGTTATTGAGTTCATCATGCATGGCTTCAAGCCAATCTTGATCTTCTAGTGCTTCATAGACCTTCCTGGGTTCAATGAAAGAGACAAAAGCATGAGCCTTGCTAAAATACGCCAATTGCCTCCTAGTGACCACCCTTCCACGAACTTGCCCAAGAATCTTGTTCTCCGTGTGACCCGCTCGTTCAAGAGTCTCTATCCTTCTCTTTGCTCTACGTGCTAGCATCTCCTCCAAACATTCCTTGGATATATGTTGGGAGTCACCTTCTTCATCGGAGACATGTCCATCTTCGTTTCGTCCTTGATCAGTGATGGGTGAAGGATCACCACTAGGTTGAGCTCTCCCAATAATGATTGAACCTTGATCATGATTAAGACGAGTAGCTTGGCCTTGATCATTAGATTGGCCTTGATTGCTTGTTTGACATTGATCATTAGCTTGAGGGCTTGGTGCATCTTGTTGACTAGCTTGATCATCAATGGGTGTAGTCAATGGCCCCACTTTAGTGGGGCATAGTCCTTCTCCCTCCGTCATCCGGTAACCCTCAATGGGGATTATTTCACCAATCCCCATTCTTCTTATGACGATGGGAGGAATTGCATCTCCTACAACACCATGATCTATACACCCCCCTTGGGAGCCGTTATCCTCATCAAACACCACGTCTATAGCTTCTTCAACTTGTTCGGTGGACTTGTTGTAGACTCTATAGGCATGAGCGTTTGTGTCATAGCCAACAAAGATACTCTTATAAGATTTGGTCTCAAATTTTGACAACCGTTTACCTTTCTTGCGAATGAAGCACTTGCAACCGAAGACCTTGAAATAAGATACATCTGGTTTCTTGCCCATGAGAATCTCATAGGGAGTCTTGTCCAAGATCTTGTGAAGATATAACCGGTTGGTAGCATGACATGTGGTGGAGAAGGCTTCGGCCCAAAAGTTATAGGGAGAAGAGAACTCCGCAATCATGGTCCTAGCCGCATCCATCAAGGCCCATTTCTTTCTCTCTGCAACACCATTTTGTTGAGGGGTATAAGGAGTGGAATATTGATGAGCAATGCGTTCTTCACTAAGAAAACCCTCAACGGTGTAGTTCTTGAACTCCGAGCCATTATCACTCCGAATGGCCAATATGGAAGCATTGTGTTGGCGCTCCACTAGAGTGATGAACTCGATGACTCTCTTTTGAGTTTCACTTTTCCTCTTGAAGAAATACACCCAACAATATCTTGAATAATCATCCACAATCACTAAGAAATACTTCTTTCCTCCGAGACTATCATAAGATAGTGGACCAAAGAGATCTAAGTGAATGAGCTCGAGAATTCTTGTGGTGGAGATAGTGGTCTTGGTTGGGTGAAGTTCTCCGTGTTTCTTCCCAAAGGCACAAGAGCTAAACACACAATCTTTAGCAAACTTAGCATTGGTTAGTCCTAGAACATGATTGCCACTTTGAAGGTCATGCAACATTCTCATATTGGTGTGGGCTAACCGGCGATGCCAAAGCCAACCCACATCAACTTTAGCCATTAGGCATGTCGCGGCACACGTGTCTCCTTTAGAGAAGTCCACTACATACATGCCGTTCTCGACAAACCTAACAAAGGCTACTTTAAGAGTTGTTTCCCAAGTGACAATCACGTTATCTTTATTAAAGAAAGAGGTAAAGCCACAATTCGCAAGTTGAAGAACGGACATCAAGTTATAGCCAAGGGACTCAACAAGGAGAACATTCTCAATTGATAAATCATTTGAGATAGCCACCTTGCCTCGTCCCAATACCTTAAGCTCGGATTTGTCACCAATAGTAACACAATTGAGGTGAGGTAATGGAGGTTCAATATTGCTCATTTCGTCATCGCTTCCGATCATATGTTGGGATGCACCACTATCCACTGTCCATCTACCCGCACCGGAAGCACTTCCCTACAAGAGATCAATTTCTTGATTTAGGTACCCATTCTTCAATGGGTCCTCTTTTGTTAGTAACAAGGGTCTTAGGAACCCAAATAGTCCAATGATAATCATCACCATAAGAATTACCAACGTATTTAGCATAAACATGTCCATCTCTAGATTTCATAAGAACATAAGATGGGTTATATTTTCCGGCGAAATCATTGTGAGTGATGCTCCCCCTAGAGGAATCACCACCCACAATGGCGTTGGTATCCTTATACTTGGTCACCTATCCCTCTTTCACAAAGACAACATTTTGAGAGGAAGAAGTGACACTCTTGGATTTCTTCTTTGACTTGGCAACAAAGCGAAGCCTTTCTTTCCCTTTCTTGGCTCATTGAGAGTTTATGGCATCATTGAGAACTTTCTCTCTTCCTACAATGTTAGTCGTAGTACAAGAGGTAGGCATGATAACAATGCTATTAGATGAAGATGTAACTTGCTTATTAGATTGTTGAGCTAGAAGCTTATTTCTAGACTTGGTGAGTTTGTCATGAATTTCTTTAAGAGACATGAACTCCTTTTCTATTTTTTTATGATTCTTAATAAGTTTCTCATGAGCTATTCCTAGTTTCAACTCTTCTTCCTCAAATATCTTAAGTAAAGCAAGAGATTTTTCATTATCTTTCCTAAGTTTGGAAACACTAATAGCATAAGTCTCCTCTAGACTAGATAGTCTCTCTTCAAGAGAGGCCCTCATGGATCTTTCTTTTTTCAAGAGCATTTACAAGCTCATCGTCATGGTTCTCGTGGCTACCACCATGGCTCTCCAAAGTCATGATGATTTCCTCCTTCTCATCTATGAGAGAGTTAGCATCATCAAGTTGCCTCAAAAGGGCCTTTACTTTTTCTCTAGTTTCACCTTCAAGACTACATAGCCAATAGCCTAGATTCTTGGCCTCCTCATCATCAACAATGTTTTCAACACAATCCAATAATGAGGGAGAACTAGTGGCAATAGACTTGGAGGTGGAAGATATTACCACGATGGTATTTGCCATGAGACATGTAGGTCGGATTGATGCCTTCTCATTGGGGGATTCAAATAGAGAGACCGATGAAGTCGTAGCTATGGCGACGTGGGCAACACCTACGACTTCATCTTCTCCTTCATCTTCGGAGTAGTATGTTTCCAATGTGGGGCCTTCTTGAACATATAGAGCCCTTGGGACTCTCCTAGCAAGATTCTTATTTTGTGGAGCTTTGTTCTTGTCCTTGCGAACAAGCTTCCCTTCATTTTCTTCTCTTGGCTCAAATGGACATTCCTTGACGAAATGGTTTGCACTTCCACAATTGAAGCATGTCCTTGGCCACTCCCCCTTCTTCCTAAAGATCTTGTTTCTTGAAGGTCTAGGAGCACCGGCCTTGTGAGCCTCCCATATCTTCCAATAACCATGCATGGCAAGAGCGATACACTTATGAGAACCTTTGTATGTGTCTTCATAGTCCTCATCATCCTCATCCTCCTCATCCACTTCTTCTATCATAGCAATCGCCTTAGACTTCAAGGAAAGGTTTGGAGACTTTCCAACTCCTCTTGAGCGAGCGAGAGCATCATCCGCGCTCTTGTGAGATAGGGATATGGCTATGAACTCACTCACAACACCAATGGAGTTGAGTGAATTGTAGTCGGATCTTGTTCGAATGCTAGTGGAGAGGTTCTTCTCAAACGGAGTTATGGCCTTGACAAACTTCCTCTTGATCCACTCATCGGAGATTTCCTCTTTTACAAAGTCCCTTAATTGATTCCCAAGGGTGACAACTCTTCTATATAGCTCCTCGGGACTTTTGTCTTCAAGCATAACAAGTTCTCGGACTTGTCAAGAGCGAGATCATACTTGGATGATTGGATGCTAGCATTGCCTTGGAACAAGGTGTCAAGTTTATCCCAAGCCTCCTTGGCGGTCTTGATACCGCGGATGTGTTCAAGATGTTCTCTCGCGAGAGCCTTTTGGATAGTGACAAGAGCGGTCTTGTTGAGTTGGAATTCCACATCTTCTCTTGGAGTCAAGTTGCTTGGATCATGAGGGTGGAATACATGGAGTATGATTCTCCACAAAGCGGTGCAAGATCCTGAAATATGAGACTCCATATCGAACTTCCAAGATGAAAATTCATTAGTGTTAAGAATGGGAGGAACTCCAACATTAACCATGTGTGGCATTGTGGCAATGGGATGTATATAATAATAATTGGGAGGTGGTGGAACTTTAGAGTGATACCCCAAACCGTTAGCCGATTGAGACTTGGAGCCTTCGGAGATCCCACCGCTCTTAGCCTTTTTATCGGCTTTTACTTTGGCTTTCGCCTTGGCTAAAGCAATGTTATTCCATTTCGGCAATGTCCAGAATGGACTCTTCATCCGAGCTAACCTCATCGGCGGTGAGAGGTGGTTCCTCAAGCTCCTTGGTTTTCCCCATCATGGCCTCCAACATTTTCTTTATGCTAGAACCCTCCAAACCAACACTAGAGCTAACCTTGTACAATTCGGTTTGGAGAGTTCCAACCTTTTCTTGTAGGTTAGTTAATAGTGTCGGTCATTTTGGCAATTTCTGAATTAGAACCGTCGGACGCATTTTGATTGACCATTATGCTCTTAGGCGGTTAAGCTCTTAGCAAGGGCCGAGGCTCTGATACCAATTGAAAGTGCACTATGGTCAACTAGAGGGGGGGTGAATAGGTTGACTACCAATTTTTCTTATTTTCCTTTTGATTATATCTAAGCAAGATAAAGTAAGGTTCTCTAGATGTGCAACTAGGTGAGCAACCTAAGTGATACAAGATAAGATACGCAACGGAAGTAAAACGAAAGGCAACAAGATAAACCACAAGTGTAAACAAGGAGACAAGGATATGTTTCGCGTAGTTCCTTCTCAAGAGAAGTACGTCTATGTTGGAGAGGTGGGGAGCCACCTAGGCGCTCCTCAATAGCACGGTTGTGCACACCTTATTCTCCTTGAGCTTCTCCGGTGAGGGAGATTCTCGTTTCCACTATGAGGTCGACTTGAAAGCGTTGACCAAACCCTTACATGAGCTCGAAGTCACTCCACAAGATGGATGGAGGCTCTCAAGCAATCCGAAGCTTCTTGCAACAAGGTGGAAGCTACAAGAACAAGATCTACTAAGGTTTATAGGCCTCAAGTAGGATTCTAGATCTACTAGGATGTGGTGGATGGATTTGAAATTCCTTTGGTGGAAGTGTGGATCTAGGTCTCCTCTAGCTCTCCACAAAGTATAGGAGTGTTTGGGTCGTTGGAGAGGGAGATCTAGAAGGTTGAAGATTTCATTAATGGCTAGGAGAGAGAGTGGGGAAAAGCTTAGCATTTATGAGGTAAGGGAAGGGGTATTTATAGCCCCTCCCAAAGTGGCCGTTTGAGCAGCCCACGCAGCACCGGAGGCTCCGGTGGCCTTCACTTGTGCGCACCAGTGCGTCCCTTTTCTCCTTTCCTGGTAACTTTGCTGGCGGAGGCTCCGCCCATCGGAGGCGCACCGGAGGCTCCGCTGGGGCCTCCGCCCTTATCCAACAGAACGCCATTTTGGCGGAGGCCCCATCGGAGGCCAGCCCCCAGTGGGGCGGTGGAGCCAGCGGAGGCTCCGGTGGTTTGACCGGAGGCTCCGCCTTGGCCTCCGCTCTTCTCATCCCGAATGCCATTATAGCGGGGGTCCCATAGGAGGCCAGCCCCCCCCAGTGGGGTGGTGGAGGCAGCGGAGGCTCCGGTAGTTTTACCGGAGGCTCCGCCCACCGGATGTCCACCGGAGGCTCCGCCCTGGCCTCCGCTATTCTCATCCCGAACGCCATTTTGGCGGAGCCCCACCGAAGCCCACACCGGAGCCCAGCGTCTGAGCTGTGCTGGAAAACGACTGGGGCGGAGGGTCCGGTGGTTTCACCAGAGCCCCCGCTGCATACAAAAAAGCTTTTCTAGCTTTGTCATTTTGAGCTCTTTTCATTCCAAACGAAATTGTATCCCATAGAGAATGTAAACTTTATGAACCTGGGCATTTTCATGAATAACAAGTAAACGTTAGACCAATAGGTATGTTCTCATTTAATTATCAAAACGGAAGATGATCTTTCAACTACCTCCATCGATGATAACCTTGATTGATTTGCCATTGATACCGGCTCTAGTTTGAAAGAGATTGCAACATTGATCATGCTCATCTTGAGGTGAAGTAGTAAGGACTCTTGTCACCACTAGTGATGGATTCTTGTCCTCATCGCAATAGACACTTTCTTCATCTTCATTTGGCACATCCAAGGAATCAAGAGAAACTTGATGCATAACATAGTATTCTCATTCACTCATGGAGTCATGTTCACCATCTTTGTTGAAAATCATGATCATCTTGTTGGAACACTCAAAGGATTTGTGTCCACTACCACCACACTTGAAGCAAGTGATAGTACTCGACTTGACTTGAGGAGTATGCGAAAAGGTGGTGGGAGGCACTTGTTTCTTGAACGGTTGTGAAGACTTGTTTGTAGCGTTGGAAGCTCTAGAGGTGCTCTTGTTGTTGGTTTGAGTAGTCACTTGTGTCATTGGGGACGAAGAGGAAGGTGTTGAGTTGAAGAAAGAGTTTTGCTTGTTGTACTTGAGGTCTTCCGCAATTTGGCGCTCGGCCTTGAGAGCTTGATGGACAAGTGCAACTGTGGTATCATATGGTTGATACTCGACAATCTTCCTTATAGGATAGTTGAGGCCATTGAGGAAGCGGGCCATTTTTTGTTCTTGAGATTCCATCACATGAGCTCGTATCAAAGAGGTTTCCATTTCCTTGTAGTACTCATCTACGGACTTCAAACCTTGACGAGGTTCTTGAAGTTTCTTGAAGAGGTCACGCTTGTAATGTGGAGGAACAAAACGAGCATGCATGAATTGCTCCATCTCATTTGTAACACCTGGGGTGTTACCCTAATAGGAAGTGTTTGTTTTCTTTTTGCTTGCATCATATGCATCACATGAGCATTGCATTCTGTTTTTTTTTCAAAACAACTCAAAATTCAAACACAATTAAAACTTTCCCACATGTTCAAACTTCCCCATTTCAAAATTGCAAACTAAACCACTCATTTGTTTTCAATAGTTTGAAGTTGTTTTAATCCAATTGCCTGTTAATAAAATTTTTCCTTTTTGTTAAAACCCTAATGGCAAATTCAAAAATCCAAATCAAATCAATCTTATTTATCATATTTCAATATGGGTTTAAATATTAAAATTTGGCAAACAAATTAAATTTAATAATGTTTGCATAATTGCTTGCACCTATTAAATAAAATTTGTTTATTTCCAAATCAAACCTTATTTGAAATTCAACTAACCACTTGGAAAGCAAACTAATATTACCAATCTTGAAATCAATAACTAAACTTGTTTTTAATTATTGTTTTGCAAATTAATAAACTTAATTATCAATTAAACACCCTCACACCCTATTTGAAAATTTCACTAAACAACTTTAAATCAATTAGAGTTTCAATCTTGTGAAAAATATGTCAACATTGCTTTAAGTTCCTGTTTTGAAAATTATCACAAATATTTATAAAAGAAAAACCCCAAATCCTTTCTCTCTCTCCCTCTTAGATCTCTTGCAAAAAAAATGGAAAAGGAAAGAAAGCCAAAGGAGAGGAGCAGCCCATTACTTCCTCTCAGCCCATCTGCTTTTCTCCCCCAAGCCCATCCCTTCTAGCCTACTACCTTTTCTCTGTTGTCGTCTACCTCATTGCTGTCGTCACCTGTACGATCCCACCTCCACCCTCTGATCATCTCTCCCTCTCCTGGATGCCATGCCGTACCATGGCTCCCCTCTCCATAAGTATCCACCTCCCCACCCCTCTGCTGCAAACCCTAGTTCCTTCCCCATCGCCGCCGTCCTCTCTATCTCCCTCCTCTCTGCTAGTTCCTCTCTCTCTGAACATAACTGAAACCACCGTGAGCCCACCTCTGCGTCACGTCGCCCCCACCGCCATGTGCACATCGAGGAGCTCCTCTCCCCGGGAATGGAACCGCGGCGTCTTCCTGAACCTCCCCATCCCCTCGATGTTAGCTGGGAGCGGCCGTGGAGCCCGCGCCGTCGCCGGAGAGGAGCCGCGCTGCTACTGCCCGTCGGCAGTCTTCCTCGACAAACCCCCCTAGGTGACCGCCTCCCGTCTCCTCTCCCCCTTCCTAGATGTCCGCCTCCGCACGACGCCCTAGGCTCACACCGCACGCACCGCGAGCACTGTTCCCCGCCGTGCTCCTCCTTGTTCTGCCGCCGGCGAGCGCTACTAGGTTCGTCAGGTTCAGACTGAACCTGTTCGGGTTCAGTAAACGCCACCGAAACCTGTCAAAAACCCACGGACCTGTCTCTGAACAAAACGATTCGGTAGCGCAGCTGGTAGCGAGTCCGTTCCACCCGCTGGGCACCCCGGGTTCGATTCCCAGCCCGGGGATTAACCCCATCTTTTTTCCACTGCCAAGCGCGCATCCTGGGCCCCACCCGTCATACACACTATTGCCACGCACGCACACAGTGCTCTGGGCCCCCCTGGCAGTGCCTCGGGTAAGCTGATGTGCGGTAACAAAATGCTTAACACTTTTCTGTTTTAATTCCAACTACTTTTAAATTGCAGAATTAAACCCTAAAACTAAAACTTGAATAACTTTTAATCTATAATTCCAATTAATAAAAGTTATATATGTTTGTTGTTCCAAATTTAATCATCTTTCCAAATATTCCAATTGTGTACTGTTTTGAAATTCCCAAATGCATTTAAAATTCAAATTTGAATAATTCAAATGCAAATTGCTAAATTCAATAACTAATTCATTATTAATCCAATAAATACAAATAAAATATGTTTTCAATACCATTTTGAATAACCTTTTCAAATATAAATTTTGTTTCATGGTTTGAATAATTTAAATTGCCTAAATAATTTAATCCTTGTTTAATTCATTTAAATTTGATAAAATCATAACTTGCTCAATATAAAATATTTTTGAACATGCAAAATATGTTTTCAAACCATCAAAGTCTAAACTTTTCAAATGTGAATTTGAATTTATGTTTTGAACAAATAAAAATTCAATTAATTCAAACTTGTTTTAAATTCATTTAAAACTTGTTTAATTCATAATTAAATCATTGTAATTCCTTTTTCAATAATTGAAACATGTAATCCACCTAAAATTTTGTGTTCTAATCAAATATAATCTTTGTTATCTGTTTTGAACAATTAATATGGGTGAAAACAACAAATGCTTGTGTGACACCTTTAAGGAACTAAAATTTCCTAACTTAATGAATGAATTTCCAAACTTGGTAAACCTTATTTCCAGTTGGTTCTATTGTTGTTATTTTGTTGTTTTCCTCAGCCATGCATCATACTAAACCACTTTCACCTGATGATTAGTTGGAAAACAATTGTTTCAACCATAATTCATGGGCTTTTCATATGCAACTCAAATTGCATATGGGTCCATTTAAATCTGTTTATCTTGTCAACTAGTTTACCTTGATGCATCTTTAAACTTGTCATGCATCCATATCTTGATCATGCTGGATCTTTTGCCGTAGTAGTAATTGTTGCATCCGGTGTTTGTTCGAGGTTCATTGCTTCTTCCCGGATAGGACGTTGAGATGATGTGAGCAACGACAAGTTCTGCTACCTTGTGGGATCTCAGGCAAGTATACTCACTTGCTGCCATATGGCTGCCTTTCATCACTTGTTACCGATTCTTTCCGTTGTTCTTATTCTAGCCTGTTGATACGATGCTTGTGTCTCGATCCTATCGTATGTTTACCTTGCTGCCATGATATAGCCTTTCCTTCCACTTCCTATTAACTGTTGATTGTTTACCTCGTTGGCCTTCGTGTCGTAGCTGCATGCTTAGGGTTGCTTTTGCTCGAGTCTGTTGTCCGTTACTTCTTTTACTATTATTATCGTTCTGGGGGCTCGATGTTAATCAATCAATCCTGTTAATGCTAATGGTAATAATAATTTGATGATAAGGCACCGGCAGGAGGCCCTTTGTGGTTTTGAGGCCTGCTAGTGTCGACCCTAATAGGAAAAGGGTCTTGTCTACTGATCCATGATGAGCGCACTACCCGCATGTGGGAAGCGAGTATGGGCGCCCCCCTCAATTTGATTCGATTCGCATCTCGTCCAAATCGCCTCATTTAGTTCGGGTTTTCCATTTGCTGCATGCATGATCTTGCGAGCCCTTGGATCCCGGGTGGAACTTTCGTAGTCGGCATATAGGGGGACACGTTCTTAGAGTGCTATGAGGGTCCATTTTCTTCTGGGCTCGATTAGCCGTGCGCCCAAGGTGCTTTGGGCTTGATGCGAAGAAGAGTTGAGTTGTGTTGAGTACCTCGCTTGGTGGGTTGATCCCCCGTCTGGCGGGTTATTCTTACGTGTACGGCCAAATTGGTGCAACCCTGCAGGGATAATCTTCTCGAGAAGTCGTGTTTTCCGCGGTTATGGATTACTTGGTGCAAGTACTGGCTAACAAGTACTCAGGACAACTTAAACCTAATGATTAACACTCTTACACCCAATGATTAACAACTTTACTAGTAATAGGCTTATTGACACAATAATCTGAACCATCATTAATCCACTGTGTGAGTTATCCTCGGATTGCTTCTTCGGATAAGGGGCGAGATCCAGGATGGGTTTGTTTGAAGTTATCTTTCAGTTAGTTACAATACTCGATCTTATCTTCTTTCTGTTAGCCGGAAGTTGTAGTATCTCTGTGTAGTTGGTTAGTGCAGCCCGCTGTCGCTTATTTGCAATAACCCCTTCCTTTCCGTTGATCCCAAAGTATTTGTATCTTGTGATGACTGGCTACGCCGGTATCTTGTGAGTATGGTTTATCCACTTGCCAGTACTTAACCGTACTGACCCACGAATCTCTTTTGTGGCTGCATATTCAATATTGCAGTCAACAGGTTTGAAGTCTGACGACGTTAGCTTGGGAATCCCTCCGGCTTGGCCTGGGCAGGGATTGGACGCTCTCGGTTATCTTCAGGACTCTTAGTCCAATTTGGATCTTGTCCGTAGCCGGACGCTATGTTGTTTCTTCCGCTGTTATTTGGATCTTTGTATTGTATCAGTTGTATCCCTGGCTCGTCTGAGTCATCTTGTATCTATCTGTTTCTGTTGTAATTGTGGAATATTCGTGAACTATTGTAATGTTATCACAAGTGGCAACCTGGAATCGGTTATTATGTGGATTTTGGCGGGAATGCTGAAATCTGCATAGTGCCCGATCTCGGGGCGTCACATCATTCCAAGTGGCAATAGGAGCAATACGGTTGCAGACTCTTTTGGTTTGGCGACTGTCCCACCATAAGAGTGCATAGCCTTCGAATTCCAATGATGCTAGAGGAACCATGTTATTGTCGGTGAAGTTGTGAATACCGAAGATCTTGTCTACCTTGAGAGCCCAAGCAAGATATTCTTCAGGATCATTCTCACCATTGAACTTGGGAACATTGAGACGAAGTGCACTCATGTTGTTGTCTTCTTGTTGACGATGGGGTCGCTCATGGGGGTCTTCATCATAGACGGGCGGTGAATCATCATATGGGTCATCCTCATTGTCTTGGTGGTGGCGATCATGATGGGGAGGATGACGTCGGTGGTCATTAGGAGGCGGTTGTTGGCGGTGACGTAGTCTTGCTTCATGGCATTCACTATCATCATTGTCATTTTGTTGATGTCGAGGACGTTCTTGTTGAGGGTGAGGGCATTGCGGAAGCACTTGTTCATCTCGAGGGTGTTGAGGAATTCCTTGGTCTTGGCAAGGTTGTTGAGGACGATCATGTTCTTGGAGGTCATTGTTGTTGGGACGCATATTACGCCTTGGTGGCCTTCGATGTTGACGAGCACCTTCCACGAAGTCATTGTGGCCATAGTCTTGAGCGTGGACTTGTGGAGGTGGATGATGATGTTGTCCAATTTCCGGGCGTTGCGGTTGTTGAAGAGGGTCACCACGGCCTTGGCGATGTCGAGGTGGTGGTGATGGAGAGCTATCTTTGTACCAATGTCGTCGCGTAGCTTGTTGTGGATGAGGTTGTTGTGGTTGTTGAGGAGGTGGTTGTTGTTGTTGGGGTTGTCCCCATCCTCCATGTTGGTGTTGAGATCATGGCGATCATGGAGGTCATGGCGACGAGCTTGGTGAAGATCTTGATTGTGGTGGCTTGAGCGACGAGACCTTGAGGACGATGATGAATGACGGCGGTTGGCAAGATTATCCAAGTTGATGTTGATGCGCGTCATTTGATCATTCAATCGAGCCTCTCGCTCTAGGAGTCGATGCTCGTAGTGTTGCAGTCCGTCCTTCACGAGTTCACGGAGTTGGAAATGGTCATTGTGGGTGACGAAGTTGGTGTAAGCATTGTCGTTGTAGAATGGGTTTCCTTCATCCTCCAAGCATGGACTTGTGAATACTCCTTCCCTAGCCATCTCAAAAACACACAAGGGTGATATTGAAGAAATGGACGTCTCACTTACCCAACGTTACCTTTTTCGGTCGTATTGAGGCTAGTGGACGAGCCTAGGTGTAGGGCGGTATGTCAAGAGCGAATCCAAAAAGATCGAAAGAAACCGCAAATGACAACACACACGCTTTATGTGGAAGGCAAATGGGTTAGGAAAGTGGCGAGGAAAATCGACAAAGACGAAGAAAAGTTTGTTGTCAAACATGGAGAAGAACCAAAGAAAAAGTTAGCACAAAGACCAAACCTAGTGGAGAAATATGGGTGGAACACACACACACAAGGGATAAATGGGGTTAGTGCGGACAATGGACGAGCGAATACGAGATGTACCTAACGAAGACTAAGCTCAATGCCACATCAACATAAGGAGGACGCTAGCTCAAACCGCAAACTTTAAAAGGCAACAAGATTCGCACCGTGGCAACCGGTCACTCTTTTCTCTTTTCTGACATGAAGCTACACGTTCGTACAAATGATAGAAATTGGCATCGATCTTTTGCTTCTTTTGCTCTTTCTGGTCTCTTTTTTTATTTTCTCTTTTTGATGATGATTCCAAAATGCCAATGCCTACTCGTAGCTAGTATCTCGCAAGCGCCAATCTCGTACTCTCGGTACCATTAATGCGATGACAAGCGGTGTAAAAGAACTAGTCTGAATAGGTAAGGTACACAATGGATGTGTTAGTTCAAGCAGAAGCAACTTATACCTCTCTTGTTGATGATCACGAACTTGCGGCTGATTGGTGTCGATGTCGTGTTGTTCCGTTGATGTAGTTGCGTAGTCGATGTTGATGGCGATGCATAGGAACTTGTTTCACTCAAATCGGAGTAACGGCGACATAGAAAAAAAAGTTATAAAATCTGTCCAAGAATCGAAGAGCAGCATTTTTGTGAGATTTTTGCTCAATTTCGAAATTCCTCTCAAATCAAGATTTTTTTTGGACAAATTCTAGAAAAGTGGTTGAATATAAAGGTGGGGAATGGTCTTAGGTAACAAATCCACAGATCAAATCCACGAAAAACTCAACAAATCCACAGATTGGTCGAAATCCCTTTTTGGCTATTTTTGGTGAAATTTTTGAATTTATGGTGGATAGAAGAAAAATTGGTGGAAAAGGAGGGGATTGGGGGTCGGATTCGTGTCAATCTAGCTCTGGATACCAGATGATGCGGAGGGGTTAGCTCCTACTTTGCCCGATCTTCACGAATCGACAAAGAACACGAAGAACGCACGGAGAACACGAAGAACATGAGAGGGAAACGAGGGGGAAATCGTGGTAAAATCGATAGGGATATAACTCGCAAGAACCAAAGAATCCTAAATCTCCCGTCAACTAAACCCCAAGGGCCGCCTACGGGACGATCGATCCAACTGAACTCACCTTAACGGAAACCACTTCACACCCGTGGCCGGTCCACAACGCCAATAGAACCTCGAGGGTTAGTTGAGGAATATTGGACAACTCCTAACTGAATCCAAAGGGGAGAGGATAGGTAGTTGGATGAATCTTGATACGATCCTAGATAAACATCATAGGAGTAATCTTGATACGTTCCTAGGTATACACCATAGGAGAAGCCTCACAAGAGGGATACAAGAGCAAAGCTCAAAGTTCTAATTTCATCTCTGACCCTAGATCTAAGATTGGGGAGCCTATTTATAATCTAGTTCCAAGGGGTAGGTGGGAGGAGGAGATACAAGGGTCAAAGGCCCAAAAGTTGGCATGCAGGTCGCGAGGAGCGGAGGCTCCGGTGGTTCAGCCGGAGGCTTCGGTGGAGCTCTGTCGTGCGCACCTAGAAGGGGTTTTCAGCGGAGGTAGCGCCGGAGGCTCCGCCCCCTGGGACTGAACACCGGAGGCTCCGGTGCAGGTACAGGTGGTAGCTCCGTTGTATTCATCCCTAACGCCATTTGGGCGGAGGGGGCACCGGACGCTCCGCTGCCTGGGACAGGGCAAAAGCTCCGGTGCTTACACCGGAGGCTCCGCCACCTGTTGCTTCTTGCCTTCGTCTTCTTGCACTAGTTCTTCTCGGTCATCTTCCATGGCTTCTTGGGCAACTTCTTGAGCATCGTCTTGTGGGTCCATGGTGGCATCAAACCTGAGCACACAAAGGGCATTTCCATGAGGTAGCGCACCATTCTCCAAGTCACCGAAAGCATGAAGCGAGAGGAGTGAGTTCACCTTATCATGTATGGCCTTAGCTCGTGATCTTGTCATTGGTGCACTTGGTGGAATTGGGTGGGCTGCATCAATTGTTAATTGAGATATAACTGTTATGATCTGGTAAAACCATTTAAGATTGGTACCGTATTATTGAAATTTAAAATTGAGTCATATTGTAGATTTTCAGTACAATCTACCTAGCTCCATATGATTAATGATTGATTGATCTAGACATCAAATAATTCCTACTTAGAATCCAGTGTCATGCTTGCTTCCATAATACTTTATCTTCAAAAGAATGTTTTGTTGATCAAGGCAATTTAGGAACTGAAAAGAATTGTTTTCAGAAATAATCAAGTGAAAGATGTATTGATATCTAGAAAGTTGTTTGTGGCAACTTGACTAAGTATAATTTATCATGATAATGTGCTTATGTGATTTGAATGTATGCAATGATTGAAGACGCTAGGCGTTTGAATCTTCCAGGAAGTTGGGTGCTAATATTATTCTCTAAATTCCTTCCTTCGAGCTATAGTAGCTTCATCACAAAATTGTTATTATGGGATGGATTAAAAGTATGGGTAAAATCGTTTACCTTGCCTGGAAGTTGCTAAGAGTGCAATCCGGAAGAATGCTATTAATATGGTGATATTAATAGAACAATCAAACTCAAAGTATGACTAAATGGGTGATAGTATATGACTGACACGCCAAGGAAAATGTTCTAGTACGACTAGCATTGTTTTATGGTGAATGATTCTTCTGTAAAGAAAAGGGAATATTGAAAATAGAATTACAAAAAGGTATATGGCAGAAAAGAAGATAACTGGAAAAGTCCAACTCAGGAGTATATGCTTAATATACAAGTTATAGATGTATTACTAGTTAGTAACGTGTTTTTGGGTATTTTGATACCAGATTGGTTGGTATGAGTTGTCATACAAAGCAACATAATGCAAGAAATACAAGGTCCTAAAAGGAACTAGTAGTAGATGTAAGATCGATCATGACAAGAACAGAAATAAAGTGTTATTATGTTCATCGTCGTATCGAACCAAACATTCAAGATTTATTTTATGAACTTAATAAGTTGTTATTTTGTTCCGGTCTTTTGTGAGAACAAATAAGATTGTTCAAACTATGACCATATTCCATAATTGATGGATCTGTTAATATAAATCGTGTTGGTAAAGTAAACATCTATAAGACTAAATGCTAAACGTTGCAAGACGTAAAATAATTTCACTTAAATTGTGACACCACGATTTTTAGTTCATATCAGAAAGGAAAGCATGAAGGAACTCCATCTTAATGGACTTACAGAGTCATTTTGTTTTGAATAAATTGACGCTTGTGAGACCTCTTCCAAAACATGACTAAAATTTCGTTCATAGGCGAAAGTAGAATGGAAAACTAATTTAGTGGAGATTATACATATTGATGTATATAGTCCATTATGTGTAGTCATGTGTGGTGCCTTCATAAAATTCCATCGATGAATTGAGTAGATATATGAGTATATCTATTTAAAGAGAAAGGAGTTTGACATTTTTGAATTGGTTTAAATTATTGTTAGTATGAAGTAAAAATCATCATAACAAGATAATCAAGTATTTATGATTGGATCATAAAGGATAAAGTTTGAGTTACAAGTTTAGCAAAACATCTGAGGAGTTGCAGAATTGTTCTACAATTTATACTTCTCGAATAACCCCACATTATTTTGGAGTGTTCGAGAGACATAATCAAACCTTGTTGTACATGGTAAGATAAATAAAAATGCCACTATAATTTTGTAGGTTATACATTAGAGACAACCGCTTTTACACTGAAAAGAGCGCCATCATGATCCGTTGAAATTGACACCATATAAGTTATGGATTGGGTAGTGACCCGAATTGTCTTTTTCTAAAATTTTGGGATGCGTAGCATGTTTAAAATGTTTACAACCAAAATAGGATACATATATGTTTATAAGGTTATCCCAATGAATCCATTGGGTATTTCTTATATCTCCAAACCAAAGACAAATGTTGTTTGTCAGAAATGGTTGATTTCTCGGGAAAGTAGTTCTTGCGAAAGAAGTGAGTGGGAGGACAATACAAACTCATCAAGATTAGAGAATCTTCGTTATCATGTCAAGAGTAGCGCAACACTGGAAGTTGTTCTAGGATTTCCTATTTTGACTAAGTAGAAGACGCTACAAGTGTTGTAGATACTTCAAATGAGTTTGCGAACTGAAGCACATAAGTCCTAAAAATTTCTACTTAGACCAACTTGTGGTTTGAGAGTGAAGTGTTGTTTTGACAACAAATGACCTGAAACTTATAAAGGAAGCAAATGATGGGACCTGACTTCGTAAAATTGGCTATGAGTCATTATATCCATGATAATATCCCTGTATAAATATCAAGTATGTGACTTGGTAGTCCTTTCGATAGACATGATGCCTAACGATAGAAAACGGGTCTCTATAACAACAAAGACATGGATATTTACATCCTTTGAAAGTTGTGCTTGTTGAAGAAATGTTTTCGACAAAGTTCAAAGAGTTAACTACTACAAGATTTGATCTTCCGTAGTGATACTTTAGTCTTTGCGGATAGTTCTAGCAAAAGTTACATATTATGATATTGCAGTTGAATAACAAAACCAACTCTCCTTTCTAGGAAGTTTGACCTAGGATGTGTACTTGACACATTCTGAGAGTTTTTTAAAATTCAAAAGGTTGCCGGAAAAGTATGCAAGCTTAAATGGTTAAAGTGAGCATAACGAAGTTGGAATCTTTACTTTAATGAAGTTGTTAAAACAGTTTGATTCCATCATGAACGGTAAAGACGCTTGTAGCGTTACAAGAAATTAAGTGGGAGCGCTAAGACATATTTCTAATGCTTTATGTAGATGACATACGATTGATTGGAAAATATGTATTTTAAATTAACACGTTAAGATTTTCATATTGATGAAAGGCTTAGGAGATATTAGGCATCGATATCTATAAGAGATGGATTGAAGCGCCTGATATGGTTGAGCCAAATTAAATAGATGAAGTATTTAAGTAAGTCAATATCGAAATGACAAGAAGGGGTTCTTGCCACATGGAAAATAATTGAGCAATATTCAAGTGTTTTGACACATGATGAGCAAAATTGAAATTGAGATTTCAAAGTGATGTGTCCCATGCAATGTACACAACCAGATGAGTCCTATAATATAGAATGTTACAGCAGGATAATTCATATGATGATTATACAACAGTGGGAGAGATCATTATGCCATTTTTACAAATGCTAAGGATATGTTTTCCTATGTAGTTATGATAAAATATTCGTTGTAATATGTTACACTAATAGTTTTGTCATCTATTCAAGTAATTTTATCTCAATTAAAATATGTGATGAAGGGTAGGACAATAGGCTGGAAGAAAGTTCCATGCTGGATTTGAATGAGTTTAAAAATTAAAGTATCGTGACAGGTACTACAACAAAGGCTAAGTATATTGTTGTGTCGACAACAAATAATATGAGTATTTTGTGTCAAGGAGTTCTTTATTGAACTTGGTGTATTTCCAAGAATACTGACACTATGAAGCTACATTTTCGCAATGTTAGTAACATTAGTTCAAGCTGAGGAATTAAGGTCTCACTGGCTGACCAAATATATACAAAGCCATCTCATTAGATAATGTGTGATGCGTATAGATGCAAAGACATGAAAATACAATAGGACCTGAACATGTTAGATCTTTTGATGAAGTTAACCACATGCAAAGCATGGTAATAACACTGGAATGCCATATGTGTAAAGTGCTTACAGACTAGATTATTGACTCTAGTGCAAGTGGGAGACTGAAGGGAAGATGCCCGAGAGGCAATAATAAAGTGGTTATTATCTTATTCCTTGTTTATGATAAATGTTTATTTCTCATGCTAGAATTGTATTAACCGGAAACGTTGATACATGTGTGTCTAATAAACAAACAATGGTTCCTAGTAAAGCCTCGCTTTTAACTAGCTCATTGATTAACAGATGATCAAGGTTTCCTGATCATGAACATTGGATGTTGTTAATAACAGGGTCATGTCATTAGGAGAATGATGTGATGAACATATACCCAAAGTGAACATAACAATACGATCAAGTCATTTAGTTTATATTGTTATATCTTGCATACGTAGTAACCTTATTCTTTAGACCATGAGATCATGTCAATCACTAATACTGGAAGGGTGCTTTGATGTTAACAAACGTCACGCCGTAACAGTGATGAGGAAATCCCTAGTGCTTCTACACTTTCTCCCATTGTAGATGTTGTTTTTCAAGAGAAACATGATGAAGTGAGAATTGGACCAATGAAAATATAAAGAACTAAGCTACTAGAACAGCAGGTGAATTCTCTCTTATTAGAATATGATGTTTGTTTTCATGAAAACTTTATACTACCTAAATCCATGCACTTATGTATACTCAGTTTTGTTGATAACACAAGCATGGATGGAGATGGACATCAAGAGAAGCTAGAAAACAAGTGCTACAAGGTGGAAAACAAACATGACAAGCTGGAAAACAAATGCCACTTGGTGGAAAACAAGGAAGAACAAGAGGGAGATGTTTTCCACAAGTCTACAAATGAAGTGCACAAGAGAGGAGGCGCCCAACACAATGTTGCTGCGCCTAAGAGAGAGTCCTACCATGATTAGGAGTGGGCCTACGTGTCCCTATAGCCACACTCTAGTATGGGTCGGTTTGTATTAATTGGTTTGTGTCTAAACTATTAATTCGAGTCCAATTAGGTTTGTGCTAGGTGTGCTTGCGCAATACCCATTGTGGCTGCACCCGTACCCCTCATATAAACCCCATAGCTGCGAGTTAGATCATCAGATTATGATAAAACATAAACCCTAGAATTCCTAGATTCTATTGCTCATAAGCATTCATCTTGAATTGTTACTACCTTGCAAATCCGAGTGTATTCTGCTGTTCCATTGGGAATAAGGAGAAACAGGACCACTTGTAGTCGGTGGCTACCTGTGCAAGAGTGTGGAGTCTCGAATATCCAAGGGGTTGAGTGTTTTCGCAATTGGTGGCAGGGTTTTTCTGGAGAGTTCGTGGTAATACACTTGTTATCATCATCAAGTTATCATAGATTCATCGAGAATATCGGGCATCCCCTTATCAAACAGGGTGACTATAAAGGTCGAAAAGTATTAGTTGAGGCTCATGGATCAAGAGTGGGATTTGTCCATCCAAATGACGGAGATATATACTCTGGGCCCTCTCGGTGATATCACATCGACACTGCTTGCAAGCACGTGACTAGGTCACAAGGATGTCATATCACGAAACGAGTAAAAGAGTACTTGTTGGTAACAAGATTGAGCTAGGTATGGTTGATACCAATGATCGTATGTCGGACAAGCAAAATATCGCGAGACAAAAGGAATTGATTACGGTGTTTATGGTTCACACAATCACTAGATTCATCGTTGAATGTGTAGGAGTCATTACAGATCTCCAGGTGCCGTTGTTTCCTATTGATCGGAGAGGTGTCTCGATCATGTCTACATTATTCACGAACCGTAGGGCGACACACTTAAGGTTTGATGGCGCGATTGAGTGATACGGAATATCAGAGAAAAGTTTGGACAACACCGAAATTGTTTTGAGGAATATTGAAATAGCCACCAGAATTGTTTTGGGGAATATTGAAATAGTTCAAGGTGGTATATGTTAATGTTTGATTAACAAATAGTTCAAGGGGGTAAGTCTTAATGTTTATTAATAAATGTTAATATAAAGAAATGAAATTGTTTTATTTATTAAAGAAAACCCTTGGAATTTTGAGTGGGAATTGATGAGAGAATGAGTGGGTTGAGTGGAGACTCCACCCACATGATGAGGGGAGAGGTGGATCCACCAAAATTTCGTGGCTGCCTCCCCTCCAATATAAAGAGGGGTTGGCCTCCCTCTCCCACACACTTGGTGTCATCTTCACCTCCCTTTTCCCGCTGTTCCACCTCATGTTCATGTGCTTGGCGAAGCCCTGAACGAAGTTTTCTCCACCACACCACGCCGTCGTGCTGCTGGAGTTCCGAGGGATCATGTATTTCCGTTGCTCTGCTAGATCGAGGGAACGGAGGTCGTTATCAAGCTGTACGTGTGACAGATTGCGGAAGCGCTGCCGGATTGCAGCGCTCTTCTTCGCGATCTTGAGATCAATGTGAGTTCGACTAGATCACCAACCAGATTCGATCTCGTAACGCTTTGTGTCTTCGAGGGTATGTTCTCCTTAAGACTTTCTCTATGCCCGTTGCTTACATCTCCTAGATTAGATCTTGGCCCTTTGGGTGTCTCTCGCGTAGGAATTTTTTTGTTTTCTATGCAACGAACCCTTCAACAAGAACAACAATAAACAAGATACAAACACAAAGTAAAGGAGATGGAACGAGGTAACTGATAACGGAAGCACGCGGAGACAAGGATGTAATCTCGAGTTCCTCCTTTTAAGGGGAGTACGTCTCGTCGGAGAGGTGCGAGTTTTGACACAAAGGCCTACTCAGCGTCACAAAGGCCTCACCCTATTCTCCGACGAACCTCGCCATAAAGGCCTAGTTCACCTTCCACTATTGATTCCCTTTGAGGCGGAAATCAGGGTCCTTTACAATGAGCTTGAGGCACACACCCATAACTGAATTGGGGGCTCCCAAGAATCACCAACAATCCTTGCTTCAATCAACAAGTAATCGTCAACGAAGTGTAGGTTTTGCACAATGAAATAGTAGAATCGAATCCCTTGTGAATGAGGGGGAAATGAAGAACGAATTGGTGAAGATGTAGATCCGGGCCTTCTCCTTCAATACTCCAAAGATCAACATGTTTGGGTGGAGGGGTTGAGAGAAATCTTGCTTCAGGTGAGCTCTAAAAATGGATCTTGAGGGCTTGGACGAACTAGAGCTCTTGGGGAAGAAGGAGGGTTATAAATACCCTCTCTCTAAATGTGGCTATTGAAGTGGAGGAAACAGCCGGAATTTCTGGTTCAAACTTGAACCGGATATTCCGGGTGTGTTTGACCAAACCGGAAATTCCGGTAGAAAATAGCCGTTAGGGTCTAGTGCCAAAAAGCTTCTAGGAATTATCCAAATTTCGATTCCATCTTCACAAACCAGATAATCCGGTTCCTTGGAAGTTTTCGGAAATTTCCGGCTGACTTCTGTCGCGAAAACGCTTGCTCCTTAGCCGTTTTATCCATGCTCTGGAGGTAACCGGATAATCCGGTTTGCCAGAAATATCCGGTTCGAAATTTCCGGTTACCTCCAGTGCCCGAGAGATAACTTTCCTTAGTCATTTTCGTTGTGCTTCTCCAAAAATGGATAATCCGTTTACCCAGAAATTTCCGGTTGGAAATTTCCGATTACCTTCTGAAACTTGCAACAGCTAATCTATCTTCACTCAAATTGGTGTTCGATGCAAAGGATGAAATTAACGACCTGCACCACTCAACACGGGATCAAATATATCACTCGTATTGTTAACTAACACTTAAAACACTAGGGATCAAGAAATTCTCTTTCAATCTCCCCTTTTTTGGTATTTGATGACAATACTAGGATTTGCAAATATAATTATACCACGATCATGTTTGTAAAGGAATCGGAGATTGCTCCCTGATACGTCATAAACATATCCTTAATTTATGATGTTCCATGTTGTTTTATGTTGTTTCCCACATGTTTGCTATACACTTTATGTCATTTTTATCGATTTTCCAGACTACCCTATTGACAAGATGCCATAGAGCCAGTTCCGTGTTTTCTGCTGTTTTTAGTTTCAGAAAAGTTGTTCTGGAAATATTCTCGAAATTGGAAAATTCGAATTCTTAGAATTCCCGAAGGTTCCACGGAGTCCCGAAGACACCCGGAGGGGGCCCTCAGGAGGCCCACAACATAGGGCGCCGCACCCCCTCGCCGCGCCATGGGGTGGTGTGCCCCCCCGGCCTCCACCACCTTTGCCCTTTCGACTATTTAATCCCCCCGAGGCGTAAACCCTAAATATATCCCACTTCGTCCCGAAAAACACCCGAGGCCACCATCATCGTCATCATGAGACCAGGAGGGTTCTGGAGCTCTCCCCGGAGCCCTGCCGGGAGGGAAGTTCATCACCGGAGGGGTCTACACCATGATGCCCTCCTCCGAAGTGATGTGTGAGTAGTTCATCCCTGGACTACGGGTCCATAGTAGTAGCTAGATGGTTATTATTTCCACTTTGTGCCTCATGTTTAGATCTTGTGAGCTGCCTAACATGATCAAGATCATCTTTATGTAATGCTACATGTTGTGTTTGCTGGGATCTGATGAATGTTGAATGCTATGTCTTCTGATTATCAATCTATCATGTTATCTTCATGCATATGTTATTTATGATCTTGCATGATCTCCGTTATTAGTAGATGCTCTGGCCAAGCAAATGCTAGTAACTCCAAGAGGGAGTATTTCTGCTCGATAGTGGGTTCATGCCTCCTTTGGATCTGTGCTCGAGTGACAGAAACGCGACGCATGGAGGATGTGCTGTTGCCATTAGCAATGCTTTGTCTAAGGATGATGTTATTGTTTATATTACACACTTTGCTTACTGCGATTATCTGTTGCTTGCAACTTAATACCCAACGGTAGTTCGAATGATATTCAGAGAGTGGATTATTAGTCATGAATGCAGTTGGATGACGGCTATGTATTTTGTTGTAATGCCCGCATGAATCACATAGTAATCTTTATCTCTTGCATATGCACTACGGTGCAACCTTCATTTCTGTCAATTGCCCAGCTGTGCTCACCACACATGTTATTTATCTTACACGGAGAGACACCAATAGTGAACTGTGGACCCCGGTCCTTTTTCCTCATACTGATAATACAACCACTGCTTCCACTGTTTTCATACTGTTACTACTGCTTTCATAATGTTTTCCTACTGTTTTCCACACCATACGTTTAACCTTTTTGTGTTCAGCAAAACCGGTGAGATTGACAACCTCACTGCTTCGTTGGGGTAAAGTGATTTGATTGTGTTGTGTAGGTTCCACGTTGCTTCTGAACCGGTAGTGCGCCCTGCCATCTCAACTGCTTCAACCTTCTGAACTTACTCCTTCCTCCTACTGGTCGATTCAACCTTGGTTTCTTTCCAAGGGAAAACTTGCTGCTGCACTCTTCATACCTTCCTCTTGGGGTCTCCCAACGAACGTGTATTCACACGCATCACTCGCCCTAGAACTGTGCCTAAAAATTTGTTTGCCTTTGATATCCAACTACACACTTAAGAGAGGAACAATTTTCAATGAGATAACAACACGATACAAAAGCGAGACAATGATGTGCGTATAATAGATGTGAAGATAATAAACAATGCACAATAATGTCATCCTCAACAATAGAACCAATAATGATCCTAGGTGAGGAGGACATCCATAGCTCTTCACCATTTGATACACATGATGATGTTGTTGGTCAAGATAATAATAATGGAGTGAGACTTGGACCAATGACAAGATGAAGAACCAAGTTATTAGAACAACAAGTGAACTCATTCTTAATAGAATATGAGGTTTGTGCTTATGAGAGTTTTATACAATCTAAGTCTATGCATTTATGTATGACTTATTTTTAATAAGGACCTGCGTGTCTAATTGGCTGAACCCAAGTTGGGTCAGTTTGTATCCCTAGTTGAGTCCAAATCGAGTCCATTGAACCATAATAGGGTCCAAACCGAATAGGAAATGTGGGAGGTGCACCATACCCATTTGGGCCGCACCCCGCCATCATATATACTCCCAACCTGCGAGTTGTGGGTTAGACTACGTTAAAAATAAACCCTAGCTTTCATAAATTGAACTTGCTTGTAAGCATTCATCTTGAAGTATTGATACTTTGCAAATTCTGCGTGTTATGTGTTGTTCCATTGGGAATAAGAAGGTAAAGTGTCACTTTGTAGTGAGTGACTACTTTGTGCAAGAGTGTGTAGTTTAGAATATCTAAAGGTTTTGATTTTTATTGCATTGGCATTAGGGATTAGCCAAGGAGAGTTTTCAGTGTAGCACTAGTTATCATATCCACCAAAATTTGAGTTGATCATATAGAAGATCGGGCCACCCCATATCATCTTGGTATAAGATTTACAGGTTCACTCGGTGAGCAAATATTTATCCCCTAGTTTTAGTTGTTTTTTATTCCTATCCAGAAAAAGCCACACACAAATATTTAGGTTAGATTTGCTAGAGCTTAGATCAAAACCGAATTGCACCTTCTAGTTGTCGTTTTATGTTGATTCATGTTCCTATTTTCCTTTTTAATGTTTGTTAAATTAGGGTTATGATTCATCTAGTTAATATTCTAGTTCATCTATATTGAAAAATTCCACAAAAATACTTGTTATCCGTGTGTGTTAGCTCGGGAAACAGCCCTAATAGCCTTTGCTAAGTTGTTTCCTACTCGAGTTTTTGTTTCCAATCCGAGTGCTACAAGTCTTGATACGGCATTGAGTTGATCTACTATTTTCCTGCCGAATTTGGTTGTTATTCAAGTTGGTTTTTGGAGCAATCCAATCCTATTCTTATCCCCACCGTGACAAAGATTTGCATTTTTTTCTTCCACATTCTAATCCTACTCGGAGTCCTAGTCTAATTTCTCTCGGGCACCATTTCCACGCGTTTTCCTGCCGCCCTCTTTTCCTTCTCCTACTCAGAGTACAGCTCTCTCGCGGTACCGACTTAACCAATTTCACTGCCGCGCCCACAACCACCACGCACGCACACGCGCCAAGCTTCTGCCATTGCACCGTTTTGGCAAATTTTCTCCCGCGCCTAAGTGTTGCCGCTGCGGCACTGTTTTGTTGTTTTCGCTGCCGCCACGACACATAATTGAGCCGTTTTCTGTCGTGAGGTAATCTAGTTGTTTTCTTTAGTTTTCCTTTTTTCTCCCTATTTTTCTCTAGGTTTATTTGTGCGATCTTTGTGAGCCTTAGCTACATCCATTCAACAACAAAAATATCTTCTGTCATATAGTTGTTTTTCATTAATATTTCTCCTAGTTGATACATTCTCCATAGAAAAAGTATAAAAATAGAAAAGAGAAAAGGTATAAAAAAGAGAAATTAAGAGAAAACAGAAAAATAACAAAGAGGCCGAATTACTATTGTTTTCACTAGTGGAGTTTGAGACATATACTTGGTGAATTTTGGACACGACATTACACAATCTTGTGCCTGTTTTTCAATTGAGTTTTTTGTAGTGTCTTTCTTGTTCTTGCAACAAATTACACCATATAGTTGCTAGCCACATTTGTCTCCAAGTGTGTGTGTGTTTCCTAGTGAAATTTTATATCATAGTAGACAACAAATAGGAGTAGTTATTTTGGTGTTGTTAGGTATCCCAACCAAGCCCCACCATATACCATGGTTTAGTCTTGTGATCGTTGAGATCCCTGGTTATTCTCTTCTCACATTTGGTACATTTAGTCATTGCTACTTGGTTGGTAAGTATTTATATTCACTTTGGAACGGTAAGATACACCTTTATTTGCTATTTTGAGTGAGTTTTGGGAGACCACCACCACATATATTTGTTTTATTTCACTAACATATTAATCATGGAGACTTGTAGTGATTTTGATGTGCAACAAAAGAAGAATCCTAAGGATGTGGTGAAGTGGAATGAGTATGAGGCATTGAGAGAAGTCTTGAAGAAGAGAATGGATAAGCCAGCTGAAGATTTGAGAGAAGATATCCAGCGTATGGATCTGAAATTTGATGAGGCTGCTACCCAAGAATCTGTTACTGTTTTCTTAAGAATCCACGGCAAATTTGACAAGATAATCCCAATGGTCATGATGATGTTGATCTTTATGGTGTCCGAGGTAATGCTTTTCATGGCCGTGGGGGTCATGCACTTTCTAGAAGAGTTGAAGCCCGAGAAAACAATAGGGAAGATGATGGTTTGGGAAAACCAAAATTTCCTATTCCTCCTTTCACTTTTGATCATTATGACGTGGAGTAATATTTGATGTGGGAATTGAAAATTGAGAAGCTTTGGATATTGCATGAGTATACCGAGGACAGGAAAATAAAACTTGCATCTTCTAGATTTGATGGATACGCTCTTCTATGGCGGGATAATATTACACAAAAGAGGGCAGAAGATGGTGATCCAGAAATTGTCACATGGAGAACAATGAAGCAAGTTATGAGGGACTGATTTGTACCAAAAAATTATATTAGAACCCTCTATGATAAATTGCAACAATTGAAGCAAGGTTCCTAGTCAGTAGATGCTTATTATATCGAGATGGAGCTGACTATCCAAAGAGCTCGAGTTAGAGAGGAGCCAGAACATACTATGCAGTGTTTTCTCTCAGGTTTACAATTCAAAATTAAGAGCATTGTGAGGCATCTACAATATAATGATATGAATGAGCCCTTACATCATGCAAGAGAGGCTGAATGTCAATTGACCAAGGAGTCTAAGATGGCTGCTAGGATTAGATTTTCCTCAAGATCACCATCTATGACATCACCACCAACTCAAAACTCTCAATTTCGTGGTACCACTTCCTCCAAACCCGAGACTAGTGTTGTTCCCTCTAAGAAAACATCACAACCATCAGCAAGCTCTAGTGGTTCTACTATGTCTATAGCAAGAAATAGAGATATGAGTTATCATACATGTGGAGGAAAAGGACATTTCAAGAGAGATTGTCCTAACAAGAAATTCATGCTTATTAATGAGGATAATGAGTATGAAACAGCTGATGATGTTGATCCGAATGAGGAGGATTATTGTGATGACGATGATGGTCCAATTGATGCATATGCTACATATTACCCCTCTATTGTTTGCACACAAAAAGCTTTGAGTGTTATCATTGCAAAAAAAAAAGCTTTGAGTGTTATTCCAAGTCCATAAAATCAGAGATGCAATTTATTCCAAACTAAAGCAATTGTAGGTCCTCAAATGTCTTGCAAAGTAATTATTGATGGAGGGAGTTGCAGAAATTTAGCAATCAAAGATTTATGTGCAAAGCTGAAATTGAGATATATTCCACACCCTCATCCTTATTATATTCAGTGGTTGACTGACAAAGGAGAGATGAAGGTGAGCATATGGTGAGAGTTGAGTTTCAGATTGGACCATACAAGCACACCATTGAGTGTGATGTGGTTCCTATGTCTGTTTGCCACATATTATTGGGAAGACCATGGCAGTTTGACAGGAGTGCTGTACATAATGGGAGAGAAAATACTTATTAGTTGAATCGACATGGGAAGGACATAATTTTGAGGGATATACAACAAATTGTAAATGAATCTCATCATAAAACAGAAGTTAATCTTGAGATGGAGAGTGAGAGAGATGAGATGAGAGAAAACAAAAATTTTGTGGATGATAATAGCAAAACAAAACCGAGTGGTAAAAATAAAAGTGAGGAAGTGAGCCTACTATGCATGTTAGCCACCAAAGAGGACTTGAGAGAGTTTAGTGAGGATCTTAGTTTAGTTCCTATAGTGCTCATGCACAAGGGAGAAATTTTGGTTTCTAATGACCTAACCCATCTCACTATTGGTGTTTCTAATGTGTTACAGGAGTTTGATGATGTGTGTCCAGAGGAGGTACCAACAGGGCTCCCACCATTGCGTGGTATTGAGCATCAAATTGACTTGATACCTGGAGCTTCATTGCCAAACCTAGACCCTAACAGGACCAATACCCAAGAGACAAAAGAAATTCAGAAACAAGTACAAGAGCTTCTTTATAAAGGGTATATTCGAATCAGCTTAAGCCCTTGTGTTGTTCCTGTTATTTTAGTTCCTATGAAAGATGGTACTTGGCGCATGTGTGTAGATTATAGAGAAATTAACAACATCACTATTCGTTATCGTCATCTTGTACCACATTTGGAAGACATGTTAGATGAATTAAGTGGTGTTGTTGTTTTCTCTAAAATTGATTTATGTAGTGGTTATCATGAAAACAAAATTTGGTTTATATGAATGGTTAGTGAGGCCTTTTGGTTTAACTAATGCACCTAGTACTTTCATGAGACTAATGAACCATGTGTGGAGAGATTTTATTGGAAAGTTTGTGGTAGTTTATTTTGATGATATTCTCATTTATAGCCACAATGAATCTGAACATATTAATCATATTAGACAAGTCTTGCATGTGCTAAGAGCAAACAAATTATTTGGTAATCTTGAGAAGTGCACTTTTTGCAAAGATAAGTTCATATTTCTGGGATATGTTGTTTCTAAACATGGGATAGAGGTAGATGATGCAAAAATTGAAGCTATTAGAAATCGGCCTACCCCCATGAATGTGAGTCAAGTGCGTAGTTTTAATGGTCTTGCTGGTTTATATAGAAGATTTGTGAAAGATTTTAGTACCATTGTTGCACCTTTGAATGATTTAACTAAGAAATAAGTAGATTTAGAGTGGGGTGTTGCACAAGACATTGCATTTGGTGAGATGAAAAAACATTTGATTTCTGCATCTTTCTTGATGCTTCCTAGTTTCAATAAATAACTCGAAATAGAATGTGATGCTAGTGGTGTTGGCATTGGAGATGTCTTAATGCAAGAAAACAAATCAATTGCTTATTTTTCTAAGAAATTGCATGGTGCACAATTTAATTATTCAGTTTATGATAAAGAATTGCATGCGCTTGTTAGAGTTCTTGAGGTTTCAAAAATTATTCGTGGCCAAAAGAATTTATCATACATTCTGATCACGAGGCATTGAATTTTGTAAAGAGCCAATATAATCTTAATAAGAGACATGCTAAATGGGTTTAATTCATTGAGTCTTTCCCATGCATTATTAAACATAAGAAATAATTGGACAATGTGGTTGCTGATGCTCTATCTAGGAAAAATATGCTATTAAAAATTAGATGTGCAAGTTCCTGGTTTAGAGAGTTCACGTGCATTATATGCTAATGATACTGAGTTTCCTATGTCTTTTGCTAAGTGTACTAATGTAAAAGCATGGGATAAAAATCAATATTCACAATGGATTTCTGTTTAGAGCTAACAAATTAAATTATGTGTTCCCGAGTCGTCCTTGCGTTTGTTATTGTTGCAGGAATCACATAGTGGTGGTTTGATGGGACACTTTGGATGTGAGAAAACATTGCTTATGTTAGCCGATCACTTCTATTGGGCGCACATGAGGCGAGATGTGGATAGGTTTGTGCGGCGCTGCATCACTTGCAACGAGGCAAAATCAAAATTGAAGACTCATGATTTGTATACACCTCTTCCTGCACCTACTACACCATGGGAGGATGTTAGTATGGATTTTGTGCTAGGATTTCCGAGGACTAAGGGTCTGTTTGTTTGGGCTTCTACTTCTGCTTTAGGGTGGAAAAGCAGCAACCCAAACAAACAACCAATATTTGAGAAGTGCTAGCAACAAGCGGTAGCGAAAAATGTACGTAGAGAGCGCTGCGGAGCGAAAGCAGCCTAGCACCTGCTTCCCGAGCGTCCGAGCTGCTTCCCGAGCTGGATGGGACCAAATTGCCCTCGCTACTTTAGGTTCATTACAGAAATCCTGCCACCGTATATAATTCAACCTTCCCTGTGAAAATTGCCCCAGCAGAAATTCCCGACCTATTTCGCCGGCACTTCCGTTTGCCGCCGCTGGCGCCGCCGTTATTCCCCGCGCCGCCTTTGCTCCCTACTGCCCCGGCCGTTGCCATTCTTCCCCGCCCCGCCCTCGACTCTGTTCCACGCCGGCCAATCGACGGGCCGCCCTCGACGCCGTTCTTCCTCGCCCCGCCTCTCTCGTCCTCAGCCAGAGGTAGGAGAAGGCCAAGCTCCACCGTCCCGCCATCCTCTTTTGTCCGCAGGAGCTCGTCTGCCACCCTGCCTCATCTGCCGCTGTCTCCATGACTGCTCCTTCCCCGTCCCGTGAACCAGCGGTGTTTCTCCTCATATCCCCTGCCTCGAGCTGCTACTACATCCTATCGTGGAGCTCGTTCCACAAGATCCTAGTTTCTCTCCAAATGGATGCTTGTACCGTAGATCTATTCTGTATTGATGATTTTTTTTTCTTTCAGACGATTGCTAGTACCGTAGATCTGTATGATGTATAGATATTATGATGTATCCATGCAAAAAAGAAAAAAGATCTGTATGATGTACTACAGACTTTTATGCTGTATCGATCAAATTTCTATTTTTTATTTACTTTCAAATGAATGCGTGTACCGTTGATTTCTCTGTTTTTTTATCCAACCTCTTTTTGTAGAAAAGAAAATTCTAGTAAATATGTATATTTGGTTAGCTGACACGAAAGATATCCATGTACATATTTATCAAAATGCATGTGTGTCGCTCCACACGGGCGACGGGAGGGAACCCTAGTCGCCCTCGTCCTCAGGGGCCAAGGTGACGGATTGGGCGTCGTATTATTTGAAGGGTGCGACAACACGGCCGCTCGAGAGGTGGTGTGGACACTTCGTCCAATGTGGTCGTGAGTTGTGACTTGAGGGAGGGTGTGCTCGTTATACCCTACGGCCCGAGATCTGATTTGTTGACCTCGACCTCTCACGTCCGATCTGATAGTCTTGTCGACATACATATATACAATAGCTCAAAAGATAATGAATATATGTGATAGATTTATATTTCATATAATCTCTATTTAAAAGCCAAAAGCTAAAAGTTAAAAGACAAAAGCCAAAAGACTAACAAATAACTCATAAATATTTTGGTAATAAATGATGTTTTCAATTAATATAGTAAAGAAAAAGATCAATTGAGATAATTTAGCCTTAAGAATAGCAACTATGTTAAAAAAATGTTAGAATTAGCTAATTCGTTTGGAACCAACACTTGTACAACTTCTTCAGTATTCAGGTGCATTTCAGACATTTCATACTTCAAACCAGCAGCAACGGTCATCAACAGCAGTCCTGCCAAACATCGAATCTCAGAATCCGGCAGATGCTTCCCACAACTGATTTCTAACAGCTCACCAGCTACAACTACTTCTTAACAGTAGCAGCCCAAACAAACAGGGCCTAAGAGAGGACATGATTCTATATTTTTGGTTGTGGATAGATTATGTAAGATGTCACATTTTATTGCATGCCATAAGAGCAATGATGCGTCACATATTGCTAATCTGTTTTTCAGGGACATAGTGAGATTACATGGAGTACCCAACACTATTGTTTCTGATCGTGATGTGAAGTTCATGAGCTTTTTTGTAAGACACTATGGGGAAGGTGGGAACAAAGTTGTTGTTTAGTACTACTTGTCACCCCCAAACTGATGGACATACGGAGGTGGTAAATCACACATTATCAATATTGTTACGAGCCATGATCAAGAAAAATCAGCAGGAGCTGGTGGAGTGCCTGCCACATGTGGAGTTTGCATATAATAGGGTTGTACACTCAACTACTCACTTATGCCCGTATGAGGTGGTTTATGGTTTCAGACCCATTACTCCACTTGATTTGCTGCAGCTTCCTATACATGAGAGAGTTAATATGGAGGCTTCGAAGCGTGCTGATTTTGTGAGGAAAATTCATGAGAAGACCAAGATTGCAATTGAGAAGAAGGGACAACATGTGCCTGAACGTGTTAACAAGAAAAGAAAGGAAGTCATATTTCGGACTGGTGATTTGGTTTGGGTGCACTTTCGTAAGGATAAGTTCCCGCAATTACGCAAGTCTAAATTGATGCCATGTGGTGTTGGTCCTTACAAAGTACTTGGCCGAATTAACAACTATGCATACAAGATTGATCTTCCCACATATGAGTTTGGTGTTAGTACAATGTTGCTGATTTGACACCATATTATGGAGATGAACTTGATGCATCAAGGACGACACCTTTTCAGGGGGGGTGGGGAGGAGGATGAGGACATCCATAGCTCTTCACCATTTGATACATATGACGATGTTGCTGTTCAACATAATAATAATGGAGTGAGACTTGGACCGATTACAAGATCAAGAACCAAGTTATTAGAGCAACAGGTGAACTCACTCTTATATAATATGATGTTTGTGCTTTTGAAAATTTTATAATACCTAAGTCTATGTATTTCTGTATGATTAGGTTTATTGATAACATAAACATGGATGGAGGGGAACATAAGGAGCTGGAAAACATGATGGGGCACCTAGAAAACAACAAGTCTAAGGTGAAAAAAAGGAGAGAAGCATGGGTAGATACTCGAGCGCATAGGAGGTTGAAGTGGGAGCACTTACGACATGTCCTTGCATGTGCCACTTATTTTTAATAAGGACCTGTGTGTCCAATTGGCTGAACCCGAGTTGGGTTAGTTTGTATCCCTAGTTGAGTCCAAATCGAGTCCATGGAACCATAATAGAGTCCAAACCGAATAGGAAAGGCGGGAGGTGTGCCTTACCCCTTTAGGCCGCACCCCGCCCTCATATATACTGCCAACCTATGAGTTGAGGGGTTAGACAATGTTAAAAATAAACCCTAGATTTCATAGATTGAACTTGCTTGTAAGCATTCATCTTGATGTATTGATACTTTGCAATTTTGCGTGTTACCTGTTGTTCCATTGGGAATAAGAAGATACAGGACCACTTCGTAGTCATTGGCTACTTTGTGCAAGAGTGTGTAGTTGGGAATATCCAAAGGGATTGATTTGCTGTTGCATTGGCATCGGGGATTAGCCCTCCTCGTGTTTTCACTCTCTCCTAGTGTGGAATAACAAGCTAGAAGTTGTTTTCCACACTTGTATGATTGTTTTTACCATCTTATATGTTTGTTTTCACCATGGTACTCTTGTTTTAACCACTTGTAGTCTTGTTTTCCAGCATCTCCATATTGTTTCCAGCTCCTCTTGGTTGTTTTCACCCATCATGCTTGTGTTATCAATAACCCTGGTCATACATAAATGCATAGACTTAGGCAATATAAAATTCTCATAATCACAAACATCATAATCAATAAGGAGTGAATTCACCTGTTGTTGTATGAGCTTGGACTTTGATCTTGTTATAGGTCCAAGTCTCACTTCATCTTGTTTAAGTGGCAATGTACTAGGGATGTCCTCATCATTCTCCCCCTCTTGAAAAGGCGTCGACCTCGACGCATCAAGGCCCTCTCCATGATATGGTGTCAAATCAGCAACATTGAAGGAATTACTCACACCGAACTCATAACCTGGAAGATCTATCTTGTAAGCGTTGTCATTGATCTTGGCAATCACTTTGTAGGGACCAGCACCTCGAGGCAATAATTTAGATTTTCTTAGCTTAGGAAATCTGTCCTTTCGAAAGTGTACCATACTAAATCTCCTTCTTGAAATAGAACCTCCTTTATCTTCTTGTTTATTCTTTCATCCACATACTTCCCTTTCTTCTCTATAGCATCCTTTATCTTCTCATGTATCTTCTTCACAAAATCAGCTCTCTTTGATGCCTCCATGTTTATTCTTTCTTGTATGGGAAGTGGTAGCAAATCAATTGGTGTAATAGGCTTGAAACCATAGACCACTTCAAACGGGCAATGCTGAGTAGTAGAGTGCACAGCCCTGTTATATGCGAATTCCACATGTGGCAAACACTCCTCCCACTCCAGCAGAATTTTCTTGATCATGGTTCGCAACAATGTTGATAATGTGCGATTAACCACCTCCGTTTGTCCATCAGTTTGGGGGTGACATGTTGTTTAAAACAGCAACTTTGTTCCTAGTTTCCCCCATAGTGTCTTCCAAAAGTAGCTCATAAACTTCACGTCACGATCAGAAACAATAGTCCTTGGTACTCCATGTAATCTCACTACATCCCTAAAAAACAGATTAGCAATATGTGACGCATCGTCGCTTTTGTGGCAAGCAATAAATTGTGACATTTTAGAGAATCTATCCACTACCACAAATATAGAATCATGCCCTCTTTTACTCCTCGGTAAACCTAGCACAAAATCCATAGTAATATGTTCCCATGGTGTAGTTGGTGCAGGTAGAGGAGTATACAAACCGTGGGGCTTCAATTTCGACTTAGCCTTATTGCAAGTGAAGCAACCTTGCACAAACCTATAAACATCACGTCTCATATGTGCCCAATAAATTTTTTTAGCCAACCGAATCAATGTTTTCTCACGTCCAAAGTATCCCATTAATCCACCACTATGAGATTCCTGCAATAACATCAAATACAAAGAACACTCGAGAATACATAGTTTGTTAGCTCTAAACAAAAATGCGTCATGTATATGATACTTATCCCAAGACATCACATTAGAACATTTAGCATATGGTGTAGAAAATTCTTTATCTTCAGCATATAGTGGTTTTAAGTTTTCCAAACCCGAAACTTGAACATCTAATTTGGTGAGTAACATGTTTTTCCTAGACAAGCATCAGCAACCACATTATCTAATTGATAAGGGGATGCCCGATCATCTCAATGAACTTTTTGATAACTTGATAACCAATGTGATACCTCGCTCTCTCCTTTGGCTGAACCCTGTTACCAATTGCAACATCACTCAAACCCCTTCGGATATTCGAGATTCCACACTCTTGCACAAGTAGCCACCGACTACAAGTGGTCATGTTTCTCCTTATTCCCAAAGGAACAACAGAATACACTCAGATTTGCAAAGGTAGTCTGATTCAAGATGAATGCTTCAAGCAATACAATCTAGATTCTAGGGTTTATGTTTTATCGTGGTCTAACCTTCTCCACACGCAGGTGGGAGGTATTTAAGAGAGAGGGGGTGCGGTCAAAGGCCAACTCGCACCACCCCTGGACCTGACTTGGGTTTGGACTCAAACATGACTTGTACTCGAACCAAAGAGATACAAACCGACCCAACATTAGGGGGTTCGGCCTAGATGGTATACAAGCCATGCCTATTAATAATAGGACTTCTATATGGCGCATTTAACTTCTATGGAGGCGCCCTCCCCTTGTTTTCACCATGGCACTTTTTTTATTCCTCCTAATAACAATTGTTATTCGTTGTTATTCCCTGTTTTTCAGCTGCTCTTGATGCCATCTTCCATCCATGTTTCTGTTATCAATAAACCTATCACACAAAATACATATGATTAGGTAGTGTAACATTCTTATAAACACAAACAACACTATCCATCAAGAAGGAATTCACCTTATCATGAACAACAGTGAGGCTCAATATTTCCTTCCAACTCAAGCATGAAAATTCCTCATGGACACGTATTATATCCATATCATCCTCCCTTTCTTCAAGACAAGACGTCCTCGGCTTGTGGTAACCTGAACGAGGAAGAAACAAAAAGAACAACGTGTATGCACAATACATATATCTTAATGGGGTGCATTAGTGTTGTGGACATGATAGACATTTTCATATGACAGGATGCAACAAAATTTGCATGTATGTATCACAAAATTGTCACAAGAAAACAAATAGCATCTCATCCCATAGCAATCACAATTGCAAATATAAATGAAGCTCAGAAAATTATGATCATAAGGAGAACTATGTATGTATAAATTCTTATTGTTTATTATCAACCCAAGTGTTCTCACAGAAGATCTATAATCAAAATTGGTTATAGCAGTATATTCAATTGTCTTATCATGCATATTGTAACCATCATGTAAATTGCAACTCATTTTTCAAATATAAGTGAAGTATAAATCATTAGCATATGTACTTATCAAATGTTGTTGAAAATCAAACATATGTGTAGAAGCATGCTTAGTTGTGGCAAATTGTAAACAATTCAACCAAGGTAACACAATGTTTAATTCAGCAATTGTATCACAAGTAATACATATGTGATCCACCATAAAAATTTCAGTCATGTTATAGTCACCAACAAAATTAAAAGGGAAACAAGTAGCATAGGTGCTAGAATTTATATATGAAATTTCAGCAATCCTATTCATAGCACATTGCGCATTAATTGGTTTATGTAACATAATGGAATACAAAATATTAATAGGTGGTATTTTAACAAGGACTTCTTTATGTGAAATCAAAACCACATGCTCAAAATTCAAAATATCCAAACTATCACATGGTGGTGAACTATATGTGGTTATCAACTCAGAAGAATTAACTAACACATTAGTAGACTCACAAAAAGTTGTACTTGTAAGTGGCAACTCCAAATCAGCACCAATAGCAATAACATCCTCCTCAGATATAATAGGTACTGATTCATCTTTCTCAAGTGGTGATGCAAGTTGTACTAGTGATGGCTCCCTTTCTTCAAGAGTAACCTGCATATCACAAGAAAAAAAACTAGGCACAATGGCATGCTCCTCCAATGGATGTGGTGGCGGTGCAGGTTGTACTAGAGGCTCCCTTTCTTCAAAAGCAACATGCACATCACAAGAAACAACACTAGGAGTAGACATGATTATGTTAGTGGAAACAATCTCACATGTGATGAGGACATCCCTAGTACATTGCCACTTAAACAATATGAAGTGAGACTTGGACCTATGACAAGGTCAAGGACCAAGCTACTAGAACAACAGGTGAATTCACTCCTTATAGATTATGATGTTTGTAATGATGAGAATTTTATACTACCTAAATATATGCATTTATGTATGATCAGGTTTATTGATAACACAAACATGGTGGAAGAAAACAACCAAGAGGAGCTGGAAAACAACATGGAGATGCTGGAAAACAAGATTACAAGTGGTGAAAACAAATGTACCATGGTAAAAAACATACAAGATGGTGAAAACAAATGTACAAGATGGTGAAAATAATCATGCAAGTGTGGAAAACAATTACTAGTTTGTTATTCCACACTTAGGAAGAAGGAAAACAAGAGGAGGGCACCCCATTGAATATCAATGCGCCATATAGAAATCCTACTCATAGTAGGTATGGTTTGTATACCATAATTGGCCACCCCCCCTAAAGTGGGTCGGTTTGTATCCTTTCTAGAGTCCAAGTAGGAGTCCTAGTCCAAGGGGGATAGTTGTTTGCGCAAGGAAACCCTTGTGGCCGCACCCCTCCCCCTTATATACTCCCTTCTTGCGAGTTGAGGAGGTAGATCCAGTTTAAACCAATTAAAAACCCTAGCCTCTAGTTTGTATTGCTGCCAAGCATACTACTTGAAGTTTACCATTACAAAGTTGCGTGATATCTTGTTATTCCATTCGGAATAGGAGGATACAAGACCACTTGTGATCTTTGATTACTTGTGCAAGAGTGTGTAGTTGAGAATATCCAAAGGGCTTGATTGTTGTTGCATCTGGCAAAAGGGGTCAGTCGAGTGAGAGGTCTCAGTGTAGCACTAGTTATCACAAAATCCAGAAAATACACAAAAAGAGACAGAAGCTCATTGAGAAGATTGGGCCACCCCTTATCAACATGTCTCATTAACTTGTACTCCCACTTTTTCTTCAATATTCAAACTCTCATCCTTTATGTGTACATGCTCACTTATTTTAATTATTGGAATTGTAGGCGCACATAGGTTTTGCTTCATAACAATTTGCAATGTTTTATGTGATGCATGTATTATCCAATTTTTTCTATTGTTCCAAAAGAATTGTACATTAGGATATTTGCTAACAAAATCAACCTTAAATTTATGGCACCATTTTTGTCCCAACTGCAATTGTTCAGCAACCTCAGAACTAATAAAATCATACCGTGTACCCTTATCAAGGGTAATAGCAAGATTGCTACCTTTGACGTCTGCGGTGAAGTGAAACAAATCTGGCGCAGGGATCCCACTAGCATTCTCCTCCAAAAATGAATCACTGCAAACAGAACGCACACAATATGGTTTTTCCTTTGCAGAAACAACCATTGTTAGTGCAAATAATATATGGGAGTATGCATATGGTGGCACTCTCACAACTCACTTGAAAACGAGCAAAGAGGTGATCCTTACCGTTCCTGCTAAGGGGTTGCCCGATCTTCTCGATGAACTCACACGATAACAAGGATCTGATAACTTGTCTCTCTCCACGAACTCTTCGGCTAATTCCTGATGTCAATTGCAGCAGCAACCAATCCCTTAGATATTCGTAAATCCACACACTTGCACGAGCAGCCACTGACTACTAGTGGTCCTGTATCAACTGATTCCCAGTGGAATAGTAGATAACACGCAAACCTTGCAGAATAACAATTCCTGATGAATGCTTCAAGCAGTCAACAATGGAGTTCTAGGGTTTATGTTTAAAGGTAGTCTAAACCTCTCACACGCAGGTGAAGAGGTATATATGAGAGGTGGGGGTGCGGCCACAATTAGGATTGTGCAAGCACTAGCCCAACTTGACTAGGACTCAACCCATAAGGGTTTTTGACTCGGACTAGGGATACAAACTGACCCATAACAAAGGGGTGCGGCCAACAGGCATGCAAGCCTCTATTCTCCACGCATGGGACACCCTAGGACATTTCCTTGGTGCCCCCATAAGCCTAATGCACATCACACATAATAATAGGTTAAAACAACCTAAGACATGTCCTTGGTGCTCCCATCTCCATCATGCATAGCTCCTGGTTTCTCCTTCTTGTGTGTGCTGCCATGATCATCCTCCATGTGTTCTCTCATGCATTGGTCCATGGCTCCATGCTCCTCTCCTCCAATAATGCTCGTGTTATCAATAACGTGAATCATACATAAATGCAGGGATTTAGTTAGTATGAAATTCTCGTAACAACAAACATCATAATTTAATAGGAGTGAGTTCACCTACTGTTCTATTAGTTTGGTTCTTGATCTAGTCATTGGACCAATCCTTACTTAATCATGTTTATCTTGAACAGCAACATCATCATCAATAGGAGGAATAAAAAATGTACTAGGGATGTCCTCATCATCCTCCCCCCTTGAAAAGGCATCGACCTCGACGCATCAAGGTCCTCTCCATGGTATGGTTATAGATCAGCAACATTGAAAGAATTACTCACACCAAACTCATCACTAGGAAGATCAATCTTGTATGCATTATCATTAATCTTGTGAAGCACTTTATATGGACCAGCCTGTAAGGACCCCAGACCGGCAGTCTGAAACCCTACGTATGCATACATTCACGATCCCAGAAAGATCAGTCGTGAACAACATACACAGTTGGCATACAGAAATACATCATCCATTACACGGATACATAAAGGTATTACAAAAAGATCACATGATCAAGACTAAAACATCTGCCACGCAGGGCAGGCAACTTAACAAACACAGCGGAAGACAAATAAAAAACATAACGTAGCTGAGCCCATGTCACGCCTTAACCTACAGGCTGCTGACCGGGAGACGAGCCTAATTCGCACAGTCGTCAACTCCGTACTTCTCTTCATAGATCTCCTTCGGAGACTCCTTCTCCAAATCTGATAAGTAGATACCAGGGGCGAAACCATAATGAGTACATTTGAATGTACTCAGCAAGACATCCATCATGTCACTTACCAACATGCAAATATGCTTATATGGTGGAATAGGTAGGCTATAAATATGGTTCACTATCAATGGTGTTCATATATGATGACACCACAGTTGCAGTCAGGTTTATCTGTATCCTCGTTGAAGAAGATACTTCAGAAGAAAAATAATATATAGTTTTATTTCTCTTGTAGATATCACATGTACAAGAGTTTTTGTAAAACTTTGTTAAAGAATATTTTCTCTTTGCAAAACTTCTTGGAATCAGTTTCCAGAATTCTTGCTTAGAGTAGAAAAGGTTTTGTTTGCAAAACATTTTGTTTTGTATAACATCATCTGGCTTTTCATCATCGACGATACCTCCACGGTATAAGTTTTCCTTTCCTTTCCGAACTTCACAAGTTCAACATTTCCTTTCCACAAGTTCCTTTTCAAAAACTTCCTTTTTGAAAACATTGACACAATGCTAGCTACATGGCCATTCAACCGTCCATATCCGAGGACGCGGCTATCTCGAAATAGTTTTACTCTGCAGAGGTGTACACATTTCCACCAGATCCAGAATCCGCCATGAAACACCCATGGACTGTTCCCAACCTATGAGAACATCAGATAACTGATCTTGACTATCCACTATGTACAAGCTAGAACATGACTATCTCTTCAATTGGGTTTCCCCCTCCCCGGCAAGCCGTGTCCCACACCGCCCAGACAGGAGACCCAACTGCTGCATCCGGAGGGAAAATTAATCCCACACTTTAGATGTCCCGTCTGCTCACTCCTAGCGACACTTCGGTTCGGAGGATCCAATCCTCTATAGCACTTTGAGATAGCTCACATACTAACCACAACAAGTTTTTAATCAAGCCCCTACCCATATTGGGGTAAAGTGGCAGTACGGTAAAGGTTGTCCAGCGAAGACTAGGTTATGTGTCATTTTTGAAAACACCACTTTCTCAAAAATGACCACTTCCACATTCCTCCGGAGAACAAGGATCCGCCTTTTCTCCGGGTTTTTCCGTAAAGCCTTTGTTTTGTAGAATCACAATTTTAGGGTGTCCACTTAGGGACTAGTATATTTGATGGTAATAAATACCATATGGTGGCTTATGGGCTTGGTATTCCCAAGTTTAACTATTGGCATGATAGTAACCTATATAATAGTATAGTAGTAAATTCCACATCAAAAATAGTTTTGATAATCAAGTTTTTGTAAAACTTCAAAGGTAAAACATGCATGATATATAATGATAAGTATTGTATCAGCAAGCAATCAAGATGCTTGCCTGGTATCTCTTGTGTCCCTGGTTCTGGAGTGACTGGATCTTGAAACAGAGCTTCACGACACTCCCTTCCTCTTCGTTTTCTAACGTCGTAAAAGGAATAAAGGACACACATTCAGAACCAATCAAGGCAAGCAACAATGCATAACCATACATACAGCAAGGAAATCTAATAATAACCAATCACACAATTATTAATGGAGGCAAACAATCAAACAAAACTATTTGGCAGAAATGCCATTTAATAAGACAGCTCAAGGTTGGAGGAACATATCTCACAACCTTAATATCATGGATTCAGTGGGTGTGCCACTCTCATACCAAGATATTAATAAGCCCAAAATACACTTAGTTTCACAAGGGTGAGACTACTGAAAGTATATAAAACATGCACAAAAATAATTATGGCAATGGGTCTATCAACCACACAACAAAAAGAATAAGGTAGCTAAGCTACTAAGTCTAAATTCTCATCAAGAATAAAGGAGACACATGATTTGAAAAAGTTACTTTTACAAATCAGTGAGCCTACACAAGTGCAACAAGTCAATACATTCATCACAAAACACACAACTTCTCATAGTGAGAATAATAGAAACACTGACTAAAAGGAGGAATCCTATAGTCATGTTTCTAATAAAAGTTTGCTATGCAAGCATGCATAATATGTAAAGTACTAACATGCAAATAAGGAACCATGTTATCATTATGGTAAATGAAAACATGTCTTTATGCAAGGATACATAAACATCTACCAAACACAAGTTGGCAGGAAAAACAATTCAACACAAAAATAACTGCTAAGGAAACTAGTACTACTCACACATGAAGAATCAATGGATGCATTTCAATAAAGTAATTGAAATACAACCAGAGGGTCCATGTCACAAAAACAGTAGGGAAAAATATCTATACTTGCTATAACAAAAATATCCCATTTAGCAAAACAATGCATCAATTTGCAGGGCAACTCCTACATACTAGTAATAATAAAAAGGGCATTACTAGAGGAATCAAACAACACTCCAAGAATGTATTTTTCCTAGCAAGCCACACATGATTACAACCACTTACAAACAGAAGCATACCCATTTTTGTTTAGCACAAAGAAATTCCAAAGCAAAAATACTAAGCACTCATTAGTTATAGAACTATATGAAAGAAATACATCTAGTTTGGGGAAATAATGTTTCCACCAAAAATGCAATGAAACCAGTGGGTGTTCCACTAGCATATCAAAGCATTAAGAGGTCACAAAGCCTCTGGTCACACTTGACAACAATTAGCAAAAACCTAAACTAGCACCTAGTGCAATAACAATACTAGCAGAAAATAATAGGGTGTTTAAATAAGCAAGGCAATGATACTCATGCTATTGTTTTCACACAAGTGAAAACTCTAGGGATCAAGTACTCATAAAAACATAATCAAAATGCTACTGGCCCTATGAATACAACACAAAATTATGTGGCTACACAACCACAAATTATTATGCTAAAAATTCTACACATGAGAGAATTTTTCCATAACATTTTCATAGTAATGATTAAGCTACTCATGCTTTTATACCAACTCAAATGCAAGCTAGCAGAGGTGATACTAACAAAATATAAGTACCAACATGGCACTGAATATAATATCTCAACACAACAATTCAATCACTTGCACACAATTTAATCAATCAAAATTCCTATGCAAATATTTACTAGAGAATAAACATATGCTACTAGCAAAAATCATATTTCTTTTCCACTCAAGTCCACACAATCTAACATGCTAAAATAGCTAAGTAACACTTAGAAAACAAGTTCACACAACTTGTACATGCTAGAAAACAATATTGCAACACAAAAATATAATCACACAAATTAATTACTTAAAATGCCAAAATGGCAGAAATAAGCAAATCAAAGATCTGTCCACCAAAATTTATAGGATGTTCTAAAAATTAAACCCTTATATGTTTGGATAGCCCTAAACATATACAAGACCATCCAGTTGAGTTTGCATCAAAATTAATTTTATAAAAATCACCAAAGTGCTCTCTGGTGTTTTACCAAATTGCATGCCATTTCAAAAATACACAGAATTTGGAAGCAAGGTTAACTTCTTAAGTTAGGAAATTTCAAGGGCTTTCCAATGCAATTGGCCTCACTTCATTCTGAGTTGTGAAATTAAAATGGTGCTCATTTTGGTGTTTCTGGTACCTGTTGCCAAATCATTTTTCATTTCCAAAAAATACATCCAAAAGTAGATCTACAAGTTGGAGGTGTTTCATATTTTGTTGCTTTACATCTGTGAATTTTGGTTTGGTCAAATCCATCTTTTAGATAGCATTTTAGAGCCAAAAGCAAACATGCAACAATCTGTGAAAATATAAATGGAAAAAGAAACATCACAGGGCCCAGATCTGTTCTCACCGCGGGCGGATCCAGCCTCTGACGCTGACCCGCGGGCCAGCGTACACGGTGGCAGCCACGCAGGCAAGGCATGGCCCCACGGTCCAGTTTGACTAGCAACCGCGCGGGTCAAGGGATGACGCGAGCATGACCTCGCGGTGACCTCACCCGCCGGCGGCAACAACTCCGGCGAGCTCGCAACTGGCGATATCGGAAACCATTTCGCGATTAAACCATACCCTCACGTTGCTCTCAACGCGGGCTACCTACCGGTGGTGGTTTCGTTTCCGGGGAAACGCCGGAAGGCAGTCGGCGACGGCGGCCCGCGGCGGCCGGACGGTGAGCGCGGCGCTGCGACGAAATACGAAGAGAGGGAGAGGGGAAAGTGTACCGGGAGACTCGCCTTCTTACCCTAGATGCGACGGAAGCATCGGTGCGGTCGGAGGAGGGGCGAGGGAGCGGCAATGTCTCGCCGGAGCTTGCCGGCCCAGAGGACGAAAACGGATGGCGCGGGATCTACGGGTCATCTCGGCTCGATTCCTTCGGCCTGGAGGACTACCACGACGAGGCGGAGCGAATGGGAACCACGGCTGCCGCCGGTGAGCTCCCATTTGGCCGAATCGACGGCGAGCGTTTCGGCTAGGGTTTCCGATTTGGGGATTTTGCACAGAGAGAGGAGCTCGAGTTCTAGGGGAGAGAGAGGGGGCAAGTGGGAGACACAGCACATGGGGGGGCCTCTTTATCCTCGAGGAAACCTTCTACTCGAAGGCAATGGCTAGGGGTGCTGTTCTCTACAGCAAGCTAGAGGTAGGAGATGACTTGGATAACATCTAGGTCCCTGGAAAATTACAAGTGGGTCCCTGGCCTCTCTGAAAAATGTGATCTTCACCAAGCAAACAAAGTCAACATTTAATTTCCTTTTGCCCAAAATTCTAATTAGTTGATATGTACAACATATATGAAAATTGGCTCCATTGAATAAACTTGATAATTCAAAGTTGTTCAAATTTGAATTCTTACACAAATGGACATTGAATTTATTAACCTACTTAGGAGCTTCCAAAAATGATAATTTTTGGCACACATTCCTTATTTGATGTTTTCCTTATGTGGTAGAAAATTCAAGTCATTTAGAGTTACTTCATAGAACAAACTTGTTCAAATTTCAAAAAGGTGCTGTCAAGAAAACAGGGGTTTTGGCAACTTAAATTATTCAAAAACTTATGCCCTTTTGGTTTTCATCCTTATTTATGCTGTAGAGCATGTGGTATTTATTTCATGGCATGTGGAAAAAGTTTGTAGAACAAACTTGTTCAAAATCCCAAATGTTGCTGTGGAGAAAAACCATGTTTTCAGGACTTTAATGGATTCAATTTTTGGTCTCCTCTTGTGTGTGTTCCTTATTTGATATAAGTAAGCAATGGTATGAATTTCAAATCATTTTAAGAAAGTTCCCAATAGTAACTTGTTTTAGTTTTCTGTTTCTAGAAATATTGGAATTTCTATTTAATAAGACACTTGGCTTTTCTTTAACAATGCTTTGCCAAAATATTTATGTGACTAGAGATAGCAAGTCAATGCTCTCCAATACTTTTGTCTTTAAGCTTGCAAGGTTGGAAAAACATTTGATAAGATTTTGGTGAAGCATTTAAGAATGCCTCTTTTCCTGATAATCTTTTAGGGAAATTTAATTAAGTGTTTCCTCTTTCTTAATTTAGGTCTTGGAATAATATTCAACAAGTATTGGATTCATAAGATGTTTTGGAAAACTCTTTGATCAATATTTACTTTAGAAAATATTGCCAAGGGCATTGGAACAATATGTTGAATATTTTGTTTTCAATTTCTTAGCCATGTAAGTTTATATAATTAGTTTGTTTAGTTGCACTCAAACAAATACAATCAAAGTTTAATTGTCACAATCAAAGTTTAATTGTCAAGCAATTAGCAAAACAACTGTGTTAACAGGTATTCCAAAATTGGGATGTGACAGGTCTTCCCCCCTTAAAAAGAATCTCGTCCCCGAGATTCACAAGCGAGGACTAAGGGAGGGCCAACAAACACAATGTTAGCGTTGGAGTGCAGGTGCTTCCCCCCTTTGACTTTTCTTGGGAGGTGGGGCACATCCCTAAATTAGCAAATTCACTTTAAATAGTACACCCGTACTGTTTTAGGTCCAAAACTTTTGTTTCCTAGTTTGAACAAAAATTAAGGTTAGTGCAGAACTACCTGGAAATATACCGTCAATTTTTTTACATGAGTAACTAGCTATATCCCACATCTTACATAACACATATGGAGTGGTGTACCACTCTCATAATAAGGTATATAATATGCTAAAAATATAGCTTGTGGGTGCAAGGGTTAGGTTGCTAAGGTAAAATAAACAGACATAATAATACCCATGGCAGTGGTTATTACTCACCACAAGCAACTATCACTTAATGTGTTCATGATTTTGGTTGGATGTTTTAGTTTTATAAGATACTCTTAAGCACAATCATAACACAAGTATAAACTCATGCTAAGGTAAAACATTTAAACAACATCCAATGAGCAAGCAAACAACACCACAGATGAATAGACTATTTATTCATTAGGTTATTGTTTATTAGAGGTTTTGGAATCCATCAATCATGAACAATTAGCAAACAACCAGTAGCTAAAAACCAATGAACTCATTCATAAAGATACTCTAAAACACCATCTTTACACAAGATAAAAACTCCTATTACACAGGCATAAAAAAAAATTAGGACTGCCCAAATAACACACTAGTATGAAAAATCTACACCAGCATGCTATAAGAGATGATCATATCCTATAACCATAGGGCATGCAACTAAATAATTCATGGCATGATAACAGAAGTAATAACTTCCTAAACATGCTATATCAACACATATACTCATAAAATAAACAGAGGGTAATACTAGAGCAAAAATCACCATTTTCTAGTGGTGAAACTAGTTTCACTCTAGAGAAGCAAACAATGCTATAATGATGTTTAAACTTGAAAAAGCAAGACAATGAATATAAATGTACCTAATAACAGTACACCAAACTTACTCATGTTAGTAAGCACAAACATCAAAACAATCCCATGATACAACTATTAAACATGCAGAAATTTCTTCTAGCAATTTATGTTATCTTTTACCAATTACTAGCAAACAAGGAAGGTATAATTCACACAACCAGTAGCTATGTAATTAATGAAAAGTTATCTAAACCTTTTCAAAAATCCATACACTCAATTTAAAATCATTCACAAACAATCTACCAATCAAGAGGAATTTATTTTATTTGCGAACAATTTAATTTCAGCACACGATAGTGAAACATTTCTTAACATGATACCCCTAAGGAATATTATGCTAACAAAAGGATCACACCTAAACATATTAGTATTTACTAATAAGAAATAAACTTCTCATTTGCATAAGTGAAAAGAAACAATTATATTTTTCCATGGTGGAAAAATAGAAATCAATCACATAGTGAAACATGCTATTTTCACACATGTGTATGGTTGGGGATTTTCATCCTCAAGCCAAAATGCAATGGGACCAGTGGGCTATGGCCTACTAATACCAAGGCAAAAATAGGTACTAAACCTCTTGTTACTCATGAAAAACTTTGCATACCAGATAAAAAATATAAGGCTATTTCATCTAGTGAAACAATACTAGTGCCTATTGATAGCAATTCTTACACATGCTTTACTATTAAGAGACATGCAAGATAACATAGGTACAAGCATCAAAATAACAGTACCTAAATGGTACTGGACTCAAAGAAACATAGCACAAAATCCACTAAGAAAATATACACAGATTTAGCTCTCACAATACTTCCAATTAATAAACTAGAAGGTAACAAATGCTATTTCATTTTTATTTGAGTTTCCAATCATGCACACACTTTCTAGGGTAGATTTATTGTAATAAAACAACATAATAACAAGTCCTAACAAGTCCATATAAGTTAGGGGGGGCAAGATTGAATAAAAAACAAATTTATTTCAATCCAGAGCACACAAAGAAATAAAAACAGGAAAACTGATGTTTTCTAGATCTATCATAACCATTCCATCGTTCACTTAATTTCTAAACTCCGAATCTCATAGTACCTACCACGTCTACTAAGATTTGGTTTCCAAATTAGATACACATGATATCCTATTGACTAGTAAACGAATAGGTCATCATTTTATTTTCTCGTGACTACTCCTTTTTACCAACTAGATTAAAAAGTGTTAAGTCACTTAATTCCTTGGTTTAGAAAGAGTTGTCAGTGGTTTGCATGCTTTGGTTAGGTGTCAACCTAAGATTAGACAAAGCATGTTAGTCTTGTTAGCTTTCTATTTAATAATGTTTGTCCGACAAGATACGACTAGCGTCATCGTACGTCGAATATTGGATTGTGCTCTTTTGATTGGCTTTTGAGGGGGTTGCGCCTCATGGCATGTGAAGACTTCTTTTGCACCTTTCTCCAGAGGAGGGAGGTATATAACTTCTAAAAGGGGGTCTCTCTAGTTTGGTCTTTTAAAAGGGAACATATAAAAGGTGCGACATTTAGCCAACAGGGTAAAAAGAGTCTTTTACTAACAGACAAACATAGAGGTTTTGGTCAGTAGTGGTTGGTGCATTCAGGCCTTTTCTTCTTTGAGGGTTGTCGTTGTTGGAGCTTTATCTGTTGGAGTGCATCACTGGAATGCTATCAGCTCGTGTGGCTCGATGGTCCTCTATTTAGGCCCAATGGTGCTTTCATTAATTGTGGGGGAGATGGTGGTGGTTCACGACGGGTCGCATTATGAAGCAAAAACAAGTATAAGTCTAAGCAACAAATTCTTGTTTTTGAATACTATACAAACATTTTTGCTTGCAAAAAACTAACACGAGGCGATTCAAAAACAAGAGCGGGGCAAGCTCAAATTTGCAAAATTTGAGCACCCCACAAACATATAGAAGCCTAGATGAACCAAATTCTACACCACACAATAGCACAAAGTCCTACGGACACACATAAGCAAGCCAAAACACACAAACAAGGCTCCATTGGAGCTACGTAGGGGGAGGCAACTCATGGGTAATCGCTAAATTACTCCAAACTAGACTGATCCAAAAGTCCTAGAAGTGGCTGAAGAACTATATCTACTTCTGACCCTCACCACTGTAGAGCTAGGCAATTATTTTGGTCTTCTCGGGACATCGGCAAGTATATAAGTTTTTGGATAAAAACAAAATAATAGAAGTAAAGTTTTGATAAAACTTTTAACTGAGAGAGGTAATAATATGCAACAATCTGTTTTTGAAACCCCAACTATTTTCTGGACAGAAAACTTCAAAAATGAGAGATGTTTCAAAAACAGAGCGGAGCAGTTGCAAACAAGTAAGAAATAAACTCTTAACCGAGAGAGATACCAACTCGGTAAGGCCCGCCCTTCGAACCACTGTTCAAGGACGCCCTTGATAAGCATTTAGAATCTTTTGAAAAGATCAGAAGGAGGGAAAATATACTAAAATTCCCTTAGATAAAAATAATGTAGATTGTAAATAGGTTTTTACTCAAAAATACTTTTCTTTCCTATCTGACGTCCATGCTAACTAAGGTCTCCTAAGGTCAGGATGGCTCTGATACCAACTCTGTAAGGACCCCAGACCGGCAGTCTGAAACCCTACGTATGCATACATTCACGATCCCAGAAATATCAGTCGTGAACAACATACACAGTTGGCATACAGAAATACATCATCCATTACACGGATACATAAAGGTATTACAAAAAGATCACATGATCAAGACTAAAACATCTGCCACGCAGGGCAGGCAACTTAACAAACACAGCGGAAGACAAATAAAAAACATAACGTAGCTGAGCCCATGTCACGCCTTAACCTACAGGCTGCTGACCGGGAGACGAGCCTAATTCGCACAGTCGTCAACTCCGTACTTCTCTTCATAGATCTCCTTCGGAGACTCCTTCTCCAAATCTGATAAGTAGATACCAGGGGCGAAACCATAATGAGTACATTTGAATGTACTCAGCAAGACATCCATCATGTCACTTACCAACATGCAAATATGCTTATATGGTGGAATAGGTAGGCTATAAATATGGTTCACTATCAATGGTGTTCATATATGATGACACCACAGTTGCAGTCAGGTTTATCTGTATCCTCGTTGAAGAAGATACTTCAGAAGAAAAATAATATATAGTTTTATTTCTCTTGTAGATATCACATGTACAAGAGTTTTTGTAAAACTTTGTTAAAGAATATTTTCTCTTTGCAAAACTTCTTGGAATCAGTTTCCAGAATTCTTGCTTAGAGTAGAAAAGGTTTTGTTTGCAAAACATTTTGTTTTGTATAACATCATCTGGCTTTTCATCATCGACGATACCTCCACGGTATAAGTTTTCCTTTCCTTTCCGAACTTCACAAGTTCAACATTTCCTTTCCACAAGTTCCTTTTCAAAAACTTCCTTTTTGAAAACATTGACACAATGCTAGCTACATGGCCATTCAACCGTCCATATCCGAGGACGCGGCTATCTCGAAATAGTTTTACTCTGCAGAGGTGTACACATTTCCACCAGATCCAGAATCCGCCATGAAACACCCATGGACTGTTCCCAACCTATGAGAACATCAGATAACTGATCTTGACTATCCACTATGTACAAGCTAGAACATGACTATCTCTTCAATTGGGTTTCCCCCTCCCCGGCAAGCCGTGTCCCACACCGCCCAGACAGGAGACCCAACTGCTGCATCCGGAGGGAAAATTAATCCCACACTTTAGATGTCCCGTCTGCTCACTCCTAGCGACACTTCGGTTCGGAGGATCCAATCCTCTATAGCACTTTGAGATAGCTCACATACTAACCATAACAAGTTTTTAATCAAGCCCCTACCCATATTGGGGTAAAGTGGCAGTACGGTAAAGGTTGTCCAGCGAAGACTAGGTTATGTGTCATTTTTGAAAACACCACTTTCTCAAAAATGACCACTTCCACATTCCTCTGGAGAACAAGGATCCGCCTTTTCTCCGGGTTTTTCCGTAAAGCCTTTGTTTTGTAGAATCACAATTTTAGGGTGTCCACTTAGGGACTAGTATATTTGATGGTAATAAATACCATATGGTGGCTTATGGGCTTGGTATTCCCAAGTTTAACTATTGGCATGATAGTAACCTATATAATAGTATAGTAGTAAATTCCACATCAAAAATAGTTTTGATAATCAAGTTTTTGTAAAACTTCAAAGGTAAAACATGCATGATATATAATGATAAGTATTGTATCAGCAAGCAATCAAGATGCTTGCCTGGTATCTCTTGTGTCCCTGGTTCTGGAGTGACTGGATCTTGAAACAGAGCTTCACGACACTCCCTTCCTCTTCGTTTTCTAACGTCGTAAAAGGAATAAAGGACACACATTCAGAACCAATCAAGGCAAGCAACAATGCATAACCATACATACAGCAAGGAAATCTAATAATAACCAATCACACAATTATTAATGGAGGCAAACAATCAAACAAAACTATTTGGCAGAAATGCCATTTAATAAGACAGCTCAAGGTTGGAGGAACATATCTCACAACCTTAATATCATGGATTCAGTGGGTGTGCCACTCTCATACCAAGATATTAATAAGCCCAAAATACACTTAGTTTCACAAGGGTGAGACTACTGAAAGTATATAAAACATGCACAAAAATAATTATGGCAATGGGTCTATCAACCACACAACAAAAAGAATAAGGTAGCTAAGCTACTAAGTCTAAATTCTCATCAAGAATAAAGGAGACACATGATTTGAAAAAGTTACTTTTACAAATCAGTGAGCCTACACAAGTGCAACAAGTCAATACATTCATCACAAAACACACAACTTCTCATAGTGAGAATAATAGAAACACTGACTAAAAGGAGGAATCCTATAGTCATGTTTCTAATAAAAGTTTGCTATGCAAGCATGCATAATATGTAAAGTACTAACATGCAAATAAGGAACCATGTTATCATTATGGTAAATGAAAACATGTCTTTATGCAAGGATACATAAACATCTACCAAACACAAGTTGGCAGGAAAAACAATTCAACACAAAAATAACTGCTAAGGAAACTAGTACTACTCACACATGAAGAATCAATGGATGCATTTCAATAAAGTAATTGAAATACAACCAGAGGGTCCATGTCACAAAAACAGTAGGGAAAAATATCTATACTTGCTATAACAAAAATATCCCATTTAGCAAAACAATGCATCAATTTGCAGGGCAACTCCTACATACTAGTAATAATAAAAAGGGCATTACTAGAGGAATCAAACAACACTCCAAGAATGTATTTTTCCTAGCAAGCCACACATGATTACAACCACTTAAAAACAGAAGCATACCCATTTTTGTTTAGCACAAAGAAATTCCAAAGCAAAAATACTAAGCACTCATTAGTTATAGAACTATATGAAAGAAATACATCTAGTTTGGGGAAATAATGTTTCCACCAAAAATGCAATGAAACCAGTGGGTGTTCCACTAGCATATCAAAGCATTAAGAGGTCACAAAGCCTCTGGTCACACTTGACAACAATTAGCAAAAACCTAAACTAGCACCTAGTGCAATAACAATACTAGCAGAAAATAATAGGGTGTTTAAATAAGCAAGGCAATGATACTCATGCTATTGTTTTCACACAAGTGAAAACTCTAGGGATCAAGTACTCATAAAAACATAATCAAAATGCTACTGGCCCTATGAATACAACACAAAATTATGTGGCTACACAACCACAAATTATTATGCTAAAAATTCTACACATGAGAGAATTTTTCCATAACATTTTCATAGTAATGATTAAGCTACTCATGCTTTTATACCAACTCAAATGCAAGCTAGCAGAGGTGATACTAACAAAATATAAGTACCAACATGGCACTGAATATAATATCTCAACACAACAATTCAATCACTTGCACACAATTTAATCAATCAAAATTCCTATGCAAATATTTACTAGAGAATAAACATATGCTACTAGCAAAAATCATATTTCTTTTCCACTCAAGTCCACACAATCTAACATGCTAAAATAGCTAAGTAACACTTAGAAAACAAGTTCACACAACTTGTACATGCTAGAAAACAATATTGCAACACAAAAATATAATCACACAAATTAATTACTTAAAATGCCAAAATGGCAGAAATAAGCAAATCAAAGATCTGTCCACCAAAATTTATAGGATGTTCTAAAAATTAAACCCTTATATGTTTGGATAGCCCTAAACATATACAAGACCATCCAGTTGAGTTTGCATCAAAATTCATTTTTAATAATTTTATAAAAATCACCAAAGTGCTCTCTGGTGTTTTACCAAATTGCATGCCATTTCAAAAATACACAGAATTTGGAAGCAAGGTTAACTTCTTAAGTTAGGAAATTTCAAGGGCTTTCCAATGCAATTGGCCTCACTTCATTCTGAGTTGTGAAATTAAAATGGTCCTCATTTTGGTGTTTCTGGTACCTGTTGCCAAATCATTTTTCATTTCCAAAAAATACATCCAAAAGTAGATCTACAAGTTGGAGGTGGTTCATATTTTGTTGCTTTACATCTGTGAATTTTGGTTTGGTCAAATCCATCTTTTAGATAGCATTTTAGAGCCAAAAGCAAACATGCAACAATCTGTGAAAATATAAATGGAAAAAGAAACATCACAGGGCCCAGATCTGAAATGGGCTGGCCAGATCTGTTCTCACCGCGGGCGGATCCAGCCTCTGACGCTGACCCGCGGGCCAGCGTACACGGTGGCAGCCACGCAGGCAAGGCATGGCCCCACGGTCCAGTTTGACTAGCAACCGCGCGGGTCAAGGGATGACGCGAGCATGACCTCGCGGTGACCTCACCCGCTGGCGGCAACAACTCCGGCGAGCTCGCAACTGGCGATATCGGAAACCATTTCGCGATTAAACCATACCCTCACGTTGCTCTCAACGCGGGCTACCTACCGGTGGTGGTTTCGTTTCCGGGGAAACGCCGGAAGGCAGTCGGCGACGGCGGCCCGCGGCGGCCGGACGGTGAGCGCGGCGCTGCGACGAAATACGAAGAGAGGGAGAGGGGAAAGTGTACCGGGAGACTCGCCTTCTTACCCTAGATGCGACGGAAGCATCGGTGCGGTCGGAGGAGGGGCGAGGGAGCGGCAATGTCTCGCCGGAGCTCGCCGGCCCAGAGGACGAAAACGGATGGCGCGGGATCTACGGGTCATCTCGGCTCGATTCCTTCGGCCTGGAGGACTACCACGACGAGGCGGAGCGAATGGGAACCACGGCTGCCGCCGGTGAGCTCACATTTGGCCGAATCGACGGCGAGCGTTTCGGCTAGGGTTTCCGATTTGGGGATTTTGCACAGAGAGAGGAGCTCGAGTTCTAGGGGAGAGAGAGGGGGCAAGTGGGAGACACAGCACATGGGGGGGCCTCTTTATCCTCGAGGAAACCTTCTACTCGAAGGCAATGGCTAGGGGTGCTGTTCTCTACAGCAAGCTAGAGGTAGGAGATGACTTGGATAACATCTAGGTCCCTGGAAAATTACAAGTGGGTCCCTGGCCTCTCTGAAAAATGTGATCTTCACCAAGCAAACAAAGTCAACATTTAATTTCAAATCATTTTAAGTTTAAGAAGCAATGGTATGAATTTCAAATCATTTTAAGAAAGTTCCCAATAGTAACTTGTTTTAGTTTTCTGTTTCTAGAAATATTGGAATTTCTATTTAATAAGACACTTGGCTTTTCTTTAACAATGCTTTGCCAAAATATTTATGTGACTAGAGATAGCAAGTCAATGCTCTCCAATACTTTTGTCTTTAAGCTTGCAAGGTTGGAAAAACATTTGATAAGATTTTGGTGAAGCATTTAAGAATGCCTCTTTTTCTGATAATCTTTTAGGGAAATTTAATTAAGTGTTTCCTCTTTCTTAATTTAGGTCTTGGAATAATATTCAACAAGTATTGGATTCATAAGATGTTTTGGAAAACTCTTTGATCAATATTTACTTTAGAAAATATTGCCAAGGGCATTGGAACAATATGTTGAATATTTTGTTTTCAATTTCTTAGCCATGTAAGTTTATATAATTAGTTTGTTTAGTTGCACTCAAACAAATACAATCAAAGTTTAATTGTCACAATCAAAGTTTAATTGTCAAGCAATTAGCAAAACAACTGTGTTAACATGTATTCCAAAATTGGGATGTGACACAGCCCCTCTTGGCATCAACTTGGACTTGTGCAATGTGGGAAATCTATCCTTACGAAAATGCACCCACACCAAATCACCTTGCTGAAATAGTACTTCCTTCCTCTTCTTGTTAACTCTCTCGGCAACATGTCTTCCTGTCTTCTCAATTGCTTGCTTTGTCTTCTCATGGATCTTCCTTACAAAATCATCATGTTTTGAAGCCTCCATATTAACTCTCTCTTGTACAGGAAGTGGCAGCAAAACAAGTGATGTTATGGGCTTAAAACCATACACCACCTCAAATGGGCATAGCTGAGTAGTAGAATGTACAACCCTGTTGTATGCAAACTCAACGTGAGGCAAGCACTCCTCCCACTCCTGCAGGTTCTTTTTAATCATGGATCGCAACAATGTGGATAATGTGCGATTCACCACCTCCGTTTGTCCATCAGTTTGGGGGTGACAAGTAGTAGAACACGTCAGCTTTATCCCCAGCTTTCCCCATAGTGTCTTCCAGAAATAGCTCATGAACTTGACATCACGATCAGAAACAATAGTCTTGGGTACTCCATGAATTCTCACTATGTCCCTGAAAAACAAATTAGCAATGTGCGACGCATTGTCGCTCTTGTGGCATGCAATAAAATGTGACATTTTAGAGAATCTATCAACTGCCGCAAATATTAAATCATGTCCTCTTTTAGTCCTAGGCAAACCTAACACAATATCCATACTAATGTCTTCCCAAGGTGTAGTAGGTGCAGGAAGAGGAGTATATAATCCATGAGGTTTAAGTTTAGACTTAGCCTTGTTGCAAGTGATGCAACGTCTCACAAACCTCTCCACGTCTCTTCTCATTCGTGGCCAATAAAAATGATCAGCCAACATCAGCAATGTTTTGTCCCTCCCAAAGTGTCCCATCAATCCACCACAATGTGATTCCTGCAACAATAGAAAACGCAAGGACGACTCGGGCACACATAATTTTTTAGCTCTAAACAAATATCCATCATGCAAATGAAATTTATCCCATGCTTTCACATTAGTACAATTCGCATATGCATTTCTAAAATCATTATCTTGAGCATACAAATCTTTTACACTCTCCAAACCAGGAATTTTCACATCCAATTGAGTTAAAAGCATACTTTTCCTAGAGAGAGCATCAACAACAACATTATCTTTGCCTTTCTTATATTTAATTATGTATGGGAATGATTCAATAAATTCAACCCACTTAGCATGTCTTTTATTAAGGCTAGATTGGCTCTTTAAAAATCTCAATGCTTCATGATCAAAATGTATGACAAATTCTTTTGGCCACAAATAATGTTTCCAAACCTCAATAACTCTACCAAGTACATACAATTCTTTATCATAAACAGAATAGTTCAATTGGGCACCATGCAATTTCTCAGAAAAAATAAGCAACAGGTTTATTTTCTCGAATAAGCACACCACCAATACCAATACCACTTGCATCACACTCAATTTCGAATTGTTTGTTGAAATTAGGAAATATTAATAATGGGGCCGAAATCAATTTGTTCTTAATCTCATCAAAATCAATATCTTGTTCAACGCCCCATGTAAAATCAAAACCCTTCTTAGTTAAATCATTTAATGGTGCAGCAAGAGTACTAAAATCCTTGACAAATCTTCTATAGAAACCAGCCAATCCATTAAAACTTATCACTTTACTAACATTAGTTGGAATAGGCCAATTTTTAATAGCTTTAATTTTAGATTCATCAACTTCAATTCCATTCTTAGCTACAACATATCCCAGAAAAATGACCTTGTCTTTGCAAAAAGCACACTTAGCAAGATTACCATATAATTGATTTGCTCTTAAAACATGCAAGACTTGTCTAATGTGATCAACATGCTCATTTTATTGTGGATATATACGAGAATATCATCAAAATAAACTACCACAAATTTACCAATAAACTCTCTCAAAGCATGGTTCATAAGTCTCATAAAAGTACTAGGTGCATTAGTTAAACCAAAAGGCATCACTAACCATTCATATAAACCAAATTTAATTTTGAAAGCAGTTTTCCATTCATCCCCCTCTTTCATCCTTATTTGATGGTAACCACTACGCAAATCAATTTTAGAGAAAATAGCAGCACCACTTTATTCATCTAACATGTCCTCCAAAAGAGGTATAGGATGACGATAACGAATAGTGATGTTGTTAATTGCTCTACAATCTACACACATGCGCCAAGTACCATCTTTCTTAGGGACTAAAATAACAGGAACAACACATGGAGATAAGCTAATTCGAATATAACCTTTATCGAGTAGCTCCTGCACTTGTTTCTGAATTTCATTGGTTTCTTGGGGATTTGTCATGTAAGGTGCTCGGTTTGGCAATCTTGCTCCAGGGATCAAGTCAATTTGGTGCTCAATGCCACGCAATGGTGGCAGCCCTGCTGGTACCGCCTCTGGAAAAACATCATCAAAGTCCTGTAACACATGAGAAACACCAAGAGGAATAGGGTCATGTCAGAAGAAACCAAAATTTCTCCCTTGTGCATAAGCACTATAGGAAGCATACTAGGGTCCTCACTAAACTCTCTCAAATCCTCTTTGGTGGCTATCATACATAATAGGATCACTCCCACAATCTTATTTTTACCACTCAGCTTAATTTTTCACTCATAGAAGGATGACTCTCTTGTTTTTCTCTCTCACTCTCCTTCTCTAAATTTACTTCAGTTTTTTTTGACGAGACTCGTTTACAATTTGTTGTAGTGTCATAGGTCTCAACATAATATCCTTCCCATGCCAATTCAACTGGTATGTGTTAGCTCTCCCATTATGTGTAACATTCCTGTCAAACTGCCATGGTCTTCCAAGCAACATGTGACAAACAGACATGGGCACAACATCACACTCAATGGTATCAGTATATGGCCCAATTTGGAACTCCACTCTCACCATGTAGCTCACCTTCATCTCTCCTTTATCACTCAGCCACTGTATATAATAAGGATGAGGGTGTGGAATATATTTCAATTTAAGCTTTGCACAGAGCTCTTTACTAGCCAGATTTCTGCACTTACTCCATCAATAATAACTTTGCAAGCCATTTTAGGACCTACAATTGCTTTGGTTTGGAAAAGATTGCACCTCTGATTTTCTGGAGAAGGAATAACACTCAAAGCAGCAGCATTTTCTGAGTAAACAATAGTGGGGTAATGGGTGGCCTAAGCATCAAGTGGACCTCCTTGCTCATCACAATCATACTCCTCAGTAGGATCAACATCATCTCCAGTCTCATACTCATTATCCTCATTAACAAGCATGGTCTTTTTGTTTGGGCATTCTCTCTTAAAGTGGCCTTTTCCATCACATGTATGACATGACATGTCTCTATTGCATGATGTGGAAGAAGTCGATCCACTAGCACTTGCTGCTGGTTGAACTTGCCTCTTAGAAGTAGAGGGGGTGCTCTTGGCCTTGGGTATAGAAACCCCACGGCTAGGTGTGGGCTGAGGCGATGGTGATGAAAAACTGGAATTTCTAGGTGAAAACACCCTTCTAGCACTCATCCTTGCCTCCTCGGCTAGCTGTGATTCTGCCTCCCTTGCATGATGTAATAATTCAGTCATATCATTATATTGAAGGTGCCTCATAATGCTTCCAAATTTGAATTGTAAACCTGAGAGAAAACATTGCATAGTATGTTCTGGTTCTTCTCTCACTTTGGCCCTCTGAATAATCAACTCCATCTCTCTAAAATAAGCATCAACAGGCATTGTACCTTGCTTGGCACAAATCTGCTCCTCATGAGTTGCTTCATAGTAGCCCAAGTAACAACCTCAGGATCACCATTTTCTGCCCTCAATTGTGTAATATTATCCCACCACAAAAGAGCACAACCATCGAAACTAGAAGAAGCCAATTTGATATTTCTATCTTCATTTTAAACATGCAATCTCCAGAGCTTCTCAATTTTCAGCTCCCACATCAAATACTCTTCTACATCATCATTATCAAAATTGAAAGGAGGAATAGAAAATTTAGGCTTGCCCAAACCATCATCTTCTCTATTATTTTCATGAGCTTGTACCCTCCTAGCAGCAAAACCTCCACGGCCATTATGAGCATGGGCTCGGCCTGGTTCCCAATCATCATCATTATTACCTCTTTGTTCTAACTGAGTAGACAATTGAGCAATTTGTCTAGTCAGATTGGTGAGAGATTCTTGCATAATATCAACAGATTCTTGAGAAGTAACTTTCTCAATTTTAATATCCATCTGTTGTAAATCCCTCCTCGAGCTCTCATCATAAGCATCAAGCTTCTTATCAATTCGGGTGGCCACCACTTCATCATAATCATCAAGTTTTTTATCAATTCTGGAACTGATCATGTCTCTAAATTTGGAGAGATCTCCCCATGTGAGCACATCATCAACAGTCTTCTTAGAAGTGGCCTCAGTAGCCTTCCCATCAATTTTATCCACCTGCACATCACCAGCCACAGACTCCATGGATTAATGTGTTAGTGAAAACAAAAATATGGGATGTGGTGTTCTCTCACAGCTCACTCAAAATAGCAAAGCAATGAGGTTAACTTACGACTCCGAAGTGAATAGCAATACTTACCACAAGAAACAGTAGTGCTATGACTTGGTGTGAATAAAAGAATACCCAGGGATATTAGCTAACACAAGGCAAAGCAGGATATATAGTGGGGCTTGGTATGAATACCTAACAACACCAATAACAAGTCCTATTTGTTGTTTGTGATGACAGAAATAACACCTAGGAAACACACACCCAAGGGGAGACAAAAGTGGCAATGCAATTATATGGATGGAATTATTGCAATGCACTCGAAATACACTAGCTATGCTCAAAGATATCACAGGCACACGATTGCTCGATAGAAAGTGTCAATATAGTAGTGATGAAAACAACTCCAATAGGAATATAGCAATGTATCTCAAGGCCTCTTTCTCTTTTCCCAATTTTGTTTTTCTCTTTTTCTATTTTCTGTTTTTCTCTTTTTTTATACTTTTATAACTGGCCAAAACTAACTAGGAGCAGAAATGAGCACAATATTATCAATGTGACACAATGTATGTAAAAATGAGCAGCCTGGAGTGAGCAATAAATAGCTATTATTTTTGGGAAAGATACCTATATGATACTGTGGAAAGGCTGTGGCTAAGTCTCACAATGATCGGAAAAGAAAACCTAAAGAAAGTGTAAAAGAAAACTAAACCGAAAAATAACTATAGCTACTAGAAAATCTCACGGCAGGAATTTGCACCCACGACAGAGAAAACGGCCCAATTTGCTGTCGCGGCAGCGCGCGGTCTCTGCGAACAGGGAAAAAGGCTAGCGCGCAGGCAGTTTTTGCGGGTGGGGTGGGCGCGCGCAGGAGGACAGGCAGTCTCTGCGTTTTGGCGCGCGGCAGTGCGCGGCAGGGAAACGAGGCGGATGCATGCCGCGGCAGAGCACGAGGGTTGATGCGGGTAAGCGCATTTCGGTGGATCGCGGTGGATTTGTAAGGCTTGGAACGGGGCGGACTCTGACTGCGGTAGGAACTCGGTACGGCAGGGAATCGGCGAGAAACTGTGTCGCGGCAGAAACACGACTCCAACTCAAATTGAGTATAACTTCCGATCGGATTGGAGTTTTGTGTGAAATTTTGTGGACACGACAGGGATGACTCAAAGAACAGCTAGAACCCTAAACCTATACCGAAAAAAAAGACTCAAAAGGAGAAAAGAAATACGAAAATCAACCACAAAACAACAACTAAAACTTGATAAAACTGATGATCTAAGGCTATGGCTTGGACTAAACCTATTTTTTTGTGGCTTTTTCGGTGGATAGGTAATGAAAATAAAAACTAATCTACTAGATCACGATAGGTCAACGAGTTAACCTGTAAATCTGATACCAAGATGATAAGGGGATGCCTGATCTTCTCGATGAACTCACACGATAACAAGGATCTGATAACTTGTGTGTCTCCACGAACTCTCCGGCTAATTCCTGATGCCAATTGCAGCATCAACCTATCCCTTGGATATTCGTCAATCCACACACTTTCACGAGCAGCCACTGAATACTAGTGGTCCTGTATCAACTGATTCCCATTGGAATAGCAGATAACACGCAAAACATGCAGAATAACAATTACTGATGAATGCTTCAAGCAATCAACAATGGAGTTCTAGGGTTTATGTTTAAAGGTAGTCTAAACCTCTCACACGCAGGTGAAGAGGTATATATGAGAGGTGCGGGGTGCGGCCACAATTAGGATTGCGCAAGCACCAGCCCTCCTTGACTAGGACTCAACCCATAAGGGGTTTTGACTCGGACTAGGGATACAAACCGACCCATAACAAAGGGGTGCGGCCAATAAGCATGCAAGCCTCTATTATACACGCATGGGACACCCTAGGACATGTCCTTTGTTCCCCCATAATCCTAATGCGCATCACACATAATAATATGTGAAAACAACCTAAGACATGTCTTTGGTGCTCCCATCTCCATCATGCATAGCTCCTGGTTTCTCCTTCTTGTGTGTGCTGCCATGATCATCCTCCATGTGTTCTCTAATGCATTTTTCCATGGCTCCATGCGCCTCTCCTCCAATAATACTTGTGTTATCAATAACCTGAATCATACATAAATGCATGGATTTAGGTAGTATACAATTCTCATAACAACAAACATCATAATTTAATAGGAGTGAGTTCACCTGCTGTTCTATTAGTTTGGTTCTTGATCTAGTCATTGGACCAATCCTTAATTCATCATGTTTCTCTTGAACAACAACATGATTATCAACTAGGAGGAATAACAAATGTACTAGGGATGTCCACATCAGTTCCAAAGTGAATTGAATAACTTACCAACAAGTAGTAGCAACTACTGTGACTTGGTGTGGAGAATAGAATGCCCAGGGATTGTAGCTCTCACAAAGGCAAAACAGGTTATTTAGTGGGGATTGGTATGGATACCTATCAACACCAATAACAAGTCCTATTTCCTGCTTGTGATGATATGAAAAGCACAGGAAACACACACGTGGAGAATAATGTGGCAACCAACTGTCTGTATGGAATTGTTTCAATGCACTCGAAAGACACTAGCTACAGCTCTTATAAACAGGCACAGGATTTCTCAAAGAACTAGTGCAAAACAACATGTAAACAGCTCCAAACTTGTGGCAATTGATCAACAATTTTCAGGCCTCTTTTTCTCTCTTATTTTTCTGTTTTTTCTCTCTGATTTTTCCACTCTTTTGGGCCAAAATGTCCAATCTGTACGGACTGTATGAACTCTAATTAAGCAACCTGATGATTGAGCAGCCTGTGAGCACAAAATATTCCAGAAAAACAGCACGATGAAACAGATGATTGAGTAGCCTATGAGCACAAAATCGAGCTAGTCTTATATGGGTATGCTCCTAATTTGATATGTAGATATGCCGTGGCTATTGTTCTCAAAGATATGGCGTGTAAACTACGAAATTGGAAATGAAAACGGATCAGAAAACCTACTAGAAACCCACGGCAGAAAGTTGCCTGGTTTTCTACCGCGACGGCAGAGAAACATAGCGGTTTTGCGCTCACGGCAGGCTGCCGCGGCCGAAATCGAGCCAAAATGCTGCCGTATGGCAGCGGGTGGTCGCAGGTGAAGCGCGCGGCAGGGCAGACACTGTCTGAGGGTGGGCGCGCGTGCGCGGATGCGGTAGGGGCGGAACCACGGCAGCGTTTTCACACTTTTTGAGCCGCGGCAGAACCACTCCGAGTTCGACTAGGGCTCAGTTTAGAGGGATGATCCACGCGATTTTGTGGATGAATCCGAGTAGAACAAGAACACGAGCAACACTAGGAAAACAACAAGATATATGGCGTTGGTGTACCGTGGCATAAACAACTCACAACAACTCAAATTTGGCAAGAACCCAACTCGGATTGGAACAAGTAGATGGAATCGGTGGACTCTTTTTGGTATTTTTTGGTAGAACACTAGATGAACTCGATGAACACAATAAGAACCCTAACCCTAGACCGGACTAAAAAGACACAAAAGGAGAAAAGCAACACAAAATCAAACACAAACAACAACTAAAACTCGATAGTGGTGATGATATAAGGCGATGTCAATGAACTACTCCTGTTTTTTTGTGGCTTTTTCGTGGATAGGTAAGAAAAACAAAACGAATCTAAGGGGATAAATTGCTCACCGAGTCAACCTAGAAATATGATACCATATGATAAGGGGATGCCCGATCTTCTCAGTGAACTTTCTGATAACTTGATAACCAATGTGATACCTCGCTCTCTCCTTTGGCTGAACCCTGTTACCAATTACAACAACACTCAAACCCCTTCGGATATTAGAGACTCCACACTCTTGCACAAGTAACCACCGACTACAAGTGGTCCTGTTTCTCCTTATTCCCAAAGGAACAACAGAATACACTCAGATTTGCAAAGGTAGTATGATTCAAGATGAATGCTTCAAGCAATACAATCTAGATTCTAGGGTTTATGTTTTATCGTAGTCTAACCTTCTCCACACGCAGGTGGGAGGTATTTAAGAGAGATGGGGTGCGTCCAAAGGCCAACTCGCATCACCCCTGGACCTGACTTGGGTTTGGACTCAAACATGACTTGTACTCGAACCAAAGAGATACGAACCAACCCAACATTAGGGGGTTCATCCTAGATGATATACAAGCCAGGCCTATTAATAATAGGAATTCTATATGGCACATTTAACTTCTATGGAGGCACCCTCCCCTTGTTTTCACCATGGCACTTTTGTTATTCCTCCAAATAACAATTGTTATTGGTTGTTATTCCCTGTTTTCCAGCTCCTCTTTATGCCATGTTCCATCCATGTTTGTGTTATCAATAAACCTATCACACATAATACATATGATTAGGTAGTATAACATTCTTATAAACACAAACAACACAATCCATCAAGAAGGAATTCACCTTATCATGAACAACAGTGAGGCTCAATATTTCCTTCCAACTCAAGCATGAAAATTCCTCATGGACCCCTATTATATCCATATCACTAATCCTTTCTTGTGTTTAATAATGTATGGGAAAGATTCAATGAATTCTATCCATTTAGCATGTCTCTTATTAGGATTGGACTGGCTCTTTAAAAAAATTAATGCCTTAGTATCAGAATGTATAATAAACTCCTTTGGCCATAAACAATGTTTCCAAACTTTAAGAACTCTAACAAGTGCATACAATTCTTTATCATAGACAGAATAATTCAATTGAGCTCCATGTAACTTCTCAGAAAAATAAGCAATTGGTTTCTTATCTTGGATTAGCACACCTCCAATACCTATGCCACTAGCATCACATTCAATTTCAAACTGTCTATTAAAATTTGGTAGCATCAATAATGGGGCCGAAATCAACTTATTCTTCAAAGTATCAAAAGAAATATCTTGACCAACCCCCCACTCGAAATTTACACCTTTCTTTGTTAAATCATTCAAAGGCGCAGCAATAGTACTAAAATCTTTCACAAATCTCCTATAAAATCCAGCTAGTCCATTAAAATTTCTTACTTGACTCACATTCATGGAAATTGGCCAATTTTTAATTGCTTCACTTTTAGATTCATCTACTTCAGTCCCATGTTTAGAAACAACATATCCAAGAAATATGACCTTATCTTTGCAAAAAGTGCACTTCTCTAAATTTCCATACAATTTATTTTCTCTTAGCACATGCAAGACTTGTCTAATATGATCAATGTGTTCATGTTCATTGTGGCTATATATGAGAATATCATCAAAGTAAACAACCACAAATTTTGCTAATAAAATCTCTCAAAACATGGTTCATTAATCTCATGAAAGTATTAGGTGCATTAGTTAATCCAAAAGGCATTACTAACCACTCATCTAAACCAAATTTTGTTTTAAAGGTTGTTCTCCCCTCATCCCCCTCTTTCATCCTAATTTGGTGATAACCACTACGCAAATCAATTTTAGAGAAAAGAACAGCATGACTTAATTCATCTAACATGTCTTCCAAACGTGGTATAGGATGACGATAATGAATAGTGATGCTGTTAATTGCTCTACAATCTACACACATGAGCCAAGTACCATCTTTCTTAGTAACCAAAATAACAGAACATCACAAGGAGATAGGCTTATTCAAATATAACCTTTATCAAGAAGATCTTGTACTTGTTTTTGAATTTCCTTTGTCTCTTGGGGATTTGTCCTATAGGGATCTCGGTTTGGTAATGATGATCCAGGAATGAAATCAATTTGGTGCTCAATCCCTCTCAATGGTGGCAGCCCTGAGGGTACTTCTTCTGGAAAAACATCATCAAAATCCTACAAAACATTAGAAACACCAATAGAAAGAGGAGTCATGTCATTAGAAACTAAATTTCCCCCCTTATGCATGAGCACTATAGGTATTAAGCTAAGATCCTCTCCAAACTCTATCAAATCTTCTTTGGTGTTTAACATTGTCAAAAGGCCCACTCCCTTACTTTTACCACTCGGCCTAGGCTTGTTTTCACCCACAGAAATTGTGTTTTCACTCTTTTCATCCCTCTCACTCTCCTTCTCTAGATTCACTTCAGTTTTCTGTCTAGACTCATTCACAATATGTTGTGGTGTCATAGGCCTCAAGATAATATCCTTATTATTCCGATTCAATTGGTATGTGTTTTCTCTCCCATTGTTTGTAACCTTCTTGTCGAATTGCCATGGTCTTCCTAGTAATAGGTGACAAACTGACATGGGAACCACATCACACTCAATTGTATCTTTGTATGGTCCAATCTGAAATTCCACTCTAACAATTTGGCATACCATGATTTCTTCTTTGTCACTCAATCATTGAGTATAATATGGGTGTGGGTGTGGAATATATCTCAATCTGAGCTTTGCACATAAATCCTTGCTTGCTAAATTTCTACAACTCCCTCCATCAATGATCACCTTGCAAGCCATTTGGTTTGAAATAGATTGCATCTTTGGCTCTCATCACTAGGAACAACACTCAAAGCTTGTGTGCAAACAATGGTTGGATAATTTGTAGCATACGCATCAACATGACCATCATCATCATATGTATCCTCCTCATTAGGATCAACATCATCTCCAGTCTCATACTCATCATCAGCATTGATAATCATTATTTTCTTGTGAGGACAATCTCTCTTAAAGTGCCCTTGGCATGTCATGTCCCTATTTCGTGGGGTAGGTGTAGCACCACTAGGACCCGAAAAGCTGGTGATGTTGTTTTCCTTGCATTTGTCTCGGGTTTAGCACTTGTACTCCCATGGGTTGCAGCAATTGGAGGTGTAGGTGGTGTGAACACAGATTTTTGAGATCAGAAACTCCTCCTAGCACTCACTTGTACCTCCTCATTCAGCCTCTTCTCAGCTTCTCTTGATTGATGCAACAATTCACTCATATTGTTATATTGCACATGCCTCACAATGCTCCTTATTTTGAATTGTAATCCAGACAAGAATCTTTGCATTGTTTGTTCTGGCTTCTCTCTAACCCGAGCCCTTTGTAGGATCAATTCCATCTCCTTGTAATAAGCATCCATAGATTTTGTACCTTGCTTCAATTGTTGTAGCTTGTCATAGAAAGTTCTAATATAATTCCTTAGCACAAATCTTTCACTTAGCAATTGCTTCATCTCTCTCCATGTGTTAACTTCTGGTTGTTCTTGTTCTTCCCTCAAACTTGTAATGCGATCCCACCACAAGAGAGCATAGCCATCAAAATCAGAAGATGCAAGCGTCACTTTTCTTTCCTCAGGATATTCATGTAATCTCCATAGCTTCTCAATTTTCAGCTTCCACGTCATATATTCTTCCACATCTTCATCATCACATGTGGAACTCGGGATAGAGAATTTTGGTTTTCCCAAGCCATCATTCTCTCTATTGTTTTCCACAGGAATTCTCCTTACATATCCTCCATGGCCTCCAAGTATATTACCTCTCCCATCATCCAAATCAACGTTTGCTGGAGGTCTTTGTTGTTGTTGTTCAACCAATGTTGCTAAATTGTCTATTTGTCTTGTCAAAATTTCTTACATAGCATCAAGAGATTCTTGTGTAGCCGCAGCTTCAATTTTGAGGTCCATGTTCGTCAACTCCTCTCTCAACGAATCATCACTTCTATCAACCTCAACAGTAATTCTTTTGTAAATTGTATCTCTCAAAGCTTCATACTCATTCCACTTGACCACCTCATCAGGTTTCTTTGTTGCCTACACATCAACATCACTAGAAGAACTCATGATTACTATTTTAGTAACAAAATAATCAATGGGTTGTGGTGCTCTCTCACAACTCACTCAAAACAAGCAAAGAAGTGCTTCACTTACTGTTCCAAAGTGAATAGGATTGAATTACCAACAAGGATCAATGTAAAGTGTGCTAAATGTGAGAAGAGAATAACCAGGCTATCAAGTATCACAATGCAAACATGGTATTTGGTGGGGCTTGGTTGGGAATCCTAACAACACCAAAATAACAACTCCAATGCACTGTCTAATGTGATGAAAACACTAAAGGAACGCACTCACTCTGGGAGACAAATGTGGCTGAGCAATTATATGGAAGAGTTATTGAAAGGACTAGAAAGACACTAGCAAATACTCTATGAAAACAGGCACAAGATTGCTCAAATGTCCACAAGAATATTCAAGATATGATGTATCAAGCTCCACTAGTATTTGGATTTTGGGACCTAAAATTTGCTGTAGAATGGCTGTGTCTAGGGCTTATCAAAGATCATAATAGAATCCTAGAGATAAAACAGGGTATAACAAAAGAAAAACAAATGAAAACAGAAGAAAAACGGGCTCACGGCAGAACTTTTGGTCACGACAGAGAAACAGCGAGAAATGTTGTCACGGCAGAGCGCGTGGGTGCTGCGGGTGTGTGTTGCGGCGGCGCGCGATGTGGTATTTGAGTGCGCGCGGGCGAGTCCGGCAGTGGCTAGGAGCACGCGGGTGATGGCAGCGACGACAGCGCTTTTGCACGTTTCCGTGTCGCGGCAGCGATCGGAGTCCGACTGCGGGTAGGAGCGCACGGTAGCGACGTGTTACAAAACGCGGGTTTGGTAAGACGCTGTAAGGGGAATCCGAGCAGCTGTAGGACAGCGCGTGGCAGGGTTTTAGCCCAAAACACGTGCACGGCAGAGATCACGGCAGCAACTCGGCCAAATCCGATTGGAACAAGCAGCTCGATTGCAACTAGGGCAGCAAGCTAGGCGATCCACGGGAGAGTTTTAGGGCCCAAGAACCGTGGTAGAATCAAACCTAAACTTGAGGAAAACAAAGAGCAACTGGCAACACTTATTTTTGGTGAGATCTAAACAAAAGATGAACTCGAGGAACCCTGACCCTAATAAATAAAAACTAAAAACAGAAAAATTGGAACACAAATCAACAAGAAAAAGCAACTATAGTGTTGATCTAGGCTCAGGTACAATATAAACCTAATATTTTTGTATGGCTTTTTCTGGATAGGAATAAAAACAACTAAAACTAGGGATAACTTTGCTCACCGAGTAAACCTGAGAATCTGATAACAAGATGATATGGGGTGGCCCAATATTCTCAATGAGCTTCTCTCTCTTTTTGTGTATTTTCTGGATTTTGTGATAACTAGTGCTACACTGAGACCTCTCACTTGGATGACCCCTGTTGCCAATGGAACAACAATCAAGCCCTTTGGATATTCTCAACTACACACTCTTGCACAAGTAATCAGAGATCACAAGTGGTCCTATATCCCCCTATTCCCAATGAATAACAAGATATCACGCAACTTTGCAATGGTATACTTCAAGATGAATGCTTAGCTGCAATACAATCTAGAGGCTAGGGTTTTCTTTGGTTTCAACTGGTTCTCCTCTTCCACACGCAGGAGGTATCTATTTAAGGGGGAGGGGTGCGGCCACAAGGCCCTTGCGTAAGCACCAACCACCCTTGGACTAGGACTCCTACCTGGACTCGAAGAAAGGATACAAACCGACCCACATTAAGGAGTTCGGCCAAATATGGTATACAAACCATACCTCTTATTGTTTTCACTCTCTCCTCGTGTGGAATAACAAGCTAGAAGTTGTTTTCCACACTTGTATGATTGTTTTCACCATCTTGTATGTTTTTTCACCATGGTACTCTTGTTTTCACCACTTGTAGTCTTGTTTTCCAGCATCTCCATGTTGTTTTTCAGCTCCTCTTGGTTTTTTTCACCCATAATGCTTGTGTTATCAATAACCCTGATCATACATAAATGCATAGACTTAGGCAGTATAAAGTTCTCATAATCACAAACATCATAATCAATAAGGAGTGAATTCACCCGTTGTTGTATGAGCTTGGAATTTGATCTTGTTATAGGTCCAAGTCTCACTTCATCTTGTTTAAGTGGCAATGTACTACGGATGTCCTCATCACCAGACATGGAAATGTCTCTGCGGCAGGCTTGGTACCGCTCCTTGTGAATGTCCACCTTCATGCACAAGATGTTGCGTTGAAACCAGGAGAGCTTTGTGACCTGAGGCACAAAATAAGAATCCATAAGAGGATCACGAGGGGCAGCAGTGGAACTAGTGTGGGCATCTCTGATGATACCAATGTCAGAAGCAGAAGTAGGAGCCACTAGATGTTTCTCCCTGGTGATGTACAACTTCTTGAAATGGTGGTCCTCCATAGCTAGCGTACACAAATCCTAAGTCTTCAAAGTATCCTTAATGTCCATAACCATGGTATTGTAGAGATCATTGAGTATGAAGTCCATGACATCCACATGATACGCCTTCTCAGTATCGGGGTCCTCAATGCATTGATTAGCGAGAATCAACAAGCTGCAAAGAGGGCTAGTGAGGGCATTATAGTTACCTTCACTCGGTGCAATGCAAGACTCGAAGATGCGCATGATGGCTGACGTTGGTAAACCCCAACAGAAAGGTTGTGAAGAGTGCAGCGGCAAATTTTCCCTAAGAAAATAAACCAAGGTTGAATCGACCATTAGGAGGACAAGCCATCTCTAAAGGTTGATGCAGCTGAGATGGCAGAGCGCACTACCGGTTCAGCAGCAACGTGGAGCCTACACAACACAATCAAATCACTTTGCCCCAGCAAAGAAGTGAGGTTGTCAATCTCACCGGTTTTGCTGAACACAAAGAGGTTAAACGTATGGTGTGGAAAACAATATGAGAACAAGATGAAAGCAGTAGCAGCAGTGTGAAAACAGTGGAAGTAGTGTGAAAGCAGTGGAAGTAGTGCGTGTATTATCAGTATGAGAAAATGGACAGGGTCCATAGTTCACTAGAGGTGTCTCTCCATAAAAGATAAGTAACATGTGTGATGAACAAATTACAGCTGTGCAATTGACAGAAATGAAGGTTGTACCGTAGTGCATATGCAAGACATAAAGATTACTATGCGATTCATGCGGGCATTACAACAAGATACATAGACCGTCATCCAACTGCATCTATGACTAATAATCCACCCTCCGAATATCATCCGAACAAAAGTTGGGTATTAAGTTGAAAGCAACAGATAATCACAGTAAGAAAAATGTGTAATGTAAACAATGTAAACTAAGTAAACACCATTTTTTCCCTAATGGCAACATCACATCCTCCATCCGTCACGTTTCCATCACTCGAGCATAGATGCAAAGGAGGCATGAACCCACTATCGAGCATAAATACTCCCTCTTGGAGAAACTAGCATCTACTTGGCCAGAGAATCTACTAATAACAGAGAGCATGCAAGATCATAAATAACATATTCATGAAGATAACATGATAGATTGAAAATCGGAAGACATAGCATGCAACATTCATCGGATCCCAGCAAACACAAGATGTAGCATTACATAAAGATGATCTCGATCATGTAGGGAAGCTCACGAGATCTAAACATCAGGTACAATGTGGAGAAGACAACCATCTAGCTACTGATATGGACCCGTAGTACAGGGATGAACTACTCACACACCACTTCGGAGGAGGGCATGGTGGTGTAGACCCCTTCGGTGATGAATTCCCCTCCCAGCAGGGTGCCGGGGAGAGCTCCAGAACCCTTCCGATCTCGGGATGACGATGACGGGACCCTGATACGTCCATTTTGCATCACTATTTTATATTGTTATTTTCTGTTATTCATCGATATATTTCATGTTATGATGCATCACTTATGTTATTTTATCTTATTTTGCATGTTTCATAATTTTTGGAGAATAAACACCGGGACCAAAAATATGATGGAAAAAGCAACGCCGAGATACCCTATTTTGGAAGATCAGGAGAAGAGGGGGGATAACGGAGGAGTCTTAGAAGTTTCGAGGACGAAGTCATCCAGAACGGCACCCGGAGGAGGGCCACCTGGGGCCCACACCACCAGGCGGCGCCCCCTCTGTCCGCGCCTGGGGGTGGTGTGGCCCCCCTAGCCCACTCATGGGCGCCCCCTTTCGCGTACGTGACCCCTAGGGAACCCTAAGCCCCAATACATAATCGAAAAATTATTCCGCCACCGCCTCGGGGCAAAAAACACAAGATAGAGAAAAGCTCTCCAGCAGGGAGAAATCTGCCGGGGAAATTCCTCCCTAGAGAGGGGAATCATCACCATCGTCACCGTCATCGCTCCGGGCATCAACAAGATCGTCATCGTCATCACCACCATCACCATCACCCTCATCATCCTCCTTCATCCCGCTCTAAAAATTAGGGGTCTCTATCACTGTTTTAAATTAGATCTCTCTCCCGGGGTGGATTACTTGTTAGCAGTTGATGCTTGTGAGATTTATCGATGTTAGCAATTTATGACCAGATTGTTATTATTCATTATATCACCTCTGATTATGATCCATATGATGTCTCGTGAGTAGTTCGTTTAGTTCTTGAGGACATGGGGAGAAGTCATGATGGTAGTAGTGAAGTTATGTTGAAGTAATATCTTGTGGTTCAGTATTTAAGTTGTGGTGCTATTCTTCTAGTGGTGTCATGTGAATGTCGACTACATGATACTTAACCTTTCCTAGGAGGATGCATTGTGTATTTGGCTACTAATTGTGGGGTTACCGGAGTGACAGAAACCTAAACACCCGTTAGGAAACCAATGCACGAGGGAGTCTAGGATCCCTGAGTTTTAAGGCTACGGTTAGATTTATCTTAATTACTTTCTTGTATTTGCAAATGCTTACGAGGGGAATAATCACAAGTATGTATTAGTCCTAGTTGGGCGTTGCATTAGTATAGGTTCACCCACACAACACTTCACGAACCAATAAATATTAATCAAACATAATGAAGCGAAAGCACTTGACGAAATTCCCATGTGTCCTTGAGAACGTTTGGTAATCATAAGTAGAACAACCGGCTTGTCCTTTTCTCTCAAAAGGATTGGGCCACTCGCTGCAATATTATTTACTGCACTTTATTTACTCGCACTTTATTTATCTGCTATATCAAAAACCTCCAAAAACATGTTTGCTAGCGTTTACAGTGAACTCTCTATCCAATCTGCTTGTCAACACCTTCTGCCCCTCGTTGGGTTCGACACTCTTATTTATCAAAAGTACTACGATACACCCCCTATACTTTTGGGTCATCAAGACTATTTTCTGGCGCCGTTGCCGGGGAGTGAAGCGCTATTGGTAAGTGGAGTTGGTAAGAGAAACTTTTACCGTGAGTGATATTTTTATTTCTGTTTACTATTTTATTTCATTATGGAGAATACTTTTGGTTCTCTATTTAGGGGTACTTCTACTGTTACTGCTAGGGTAGTAGGTGACCCGTTATCTGCTGAATTACATCCTTCTAAAATACCTATGAAAATTGTTGGACGTGTTATGGATAACTGCAATTACGGAGATGGAACTGTCCATCCCGGTGATCATTTGCTCTTTATACATAAATTTTGCGAGTTATTCAGGTGTGCAGGTATTACAATGGATCAAGTTAAAAGGAAATTATTTTCTTTATCGCTAAACGGAAGAGCCATTGAATGGTTCAAATTACTGAAGAATGGTGAATCCATTGGATGGGAGGAAATTGTTCCTCTCTTTTATTTTAAATTTTATCCTCCTAGTGAGATTCATAAAGACCGAAATCAAATATATAATTTCTCGCCTCATGATAGAGAGAGTATTTCCCAAGCGTGAGGGAGAATGAAGTTATTAATGCTCAAATGCCCCGTTCGTGAACTCCCGAGTAATATTGTTATCAATAATTTTTATGCAAGGCTTTCTCTTCATGATAAGGATTTATTGGATGCTTCTTGTTATGGATCATTCACACGTATGAAGGAAGAAGCTAAATGGGATCTTCTTGACCATATTCAAGTAAACACTGAAGGATGGGAGAATCACAAAGGTAGAAAGCCAGGTATAAATTATGATTATGCATTAAATCTTTTATGGGAACTGATGATTTCTATAATGTTAGTGCTGTTTGTGGTCTTGATTCTCAAATCTTTGCAAACTTTCTTAAAGATTTTGCCGCCTATCTTGGTATTCCTAAAAAGGAATTTAGCAAGTACCATGCACCTTATAAACATATTATTCCTGCTAGTAATGTAGAAGTGCATGATGTTAATCCTTCTATTCCTGAGCCATATATTGAAAAATGCCTTTCCCTGCTAAGGTGAACGAACACTCTATTGTAGCTAGTGTGGTTAATAAGAGTAATAAGAAATCTATTGAACCTGATGAAGAAATAACTGTTGAACCTGCTGTAGCAATAGTAAAAGATCTTGTTTGCGGAAATGTATAGGATGGACACATTGTCTTATGTGAGGATGCTTATAATATTGTTTCCCATCCTCATAGACCTAAGAAAACTAGTGTTCATGTGATTTCTGTTAAGATTGGTGATCATTGCTGTCACACCCCAATTTTTGGAATCTTGTACTGTGCTTAAGAAGACTAAAATTAGGGCCAACAATTTTTTTTCTAACAACATGGTTGTTTGCACTAACATGTGTTTATGATCTTAATCATATTTGCAACACAAGTTTTGTTTCTTGATAAAAAAACCAATACCAAATTTTTCCTAAAAACAATTCTATTATTTTCCTGGTGTTTTCCTATTATTACATGAGTGGATTTTTATTCCAAGACTTGGATCATTCTTGTTTGCATCTTAAAATAAACTTTTACCTTTGTTGGATCCAAGAAAACAAAGTTTCAAAATGATTTATGAAAGTTTTCTTTTAAGATTTCTGTAGAAAACAATCCCTGAAAATATAGCCAAGTACATGTTTTCTACCTTTGTTTTCACTAGGCTATAAACTGTTATTTTATGTTTTCTTGACTTTTATTTTATCCTTGGTATATGTACTACAAATACATAAGCTGGGTTTTATTTTTTGATTAATAAAAATTATCCTTTGCTTGTTGTCTTTGTGGTATAAAATTAAGACAGAAAAAGACATTTTTGGAAAACAGAGAAAAACACAAAGTATACCTTTTTCCACATTGTTTTCATGGCCTTAAACTATTTCAAATTTGTTTTCAAAAAATGTTTCTGAAATTTTATAACATGGTTAACAAGTTCACACTTTGAAAACAAATTTTGGAAAACATTTGACCCTTGAAAACAAACTCAACTTTTTGATCATTTAATTTATTTTCAACACTTAGAAAATTTTCCAAGTCTTAGAATGAATTTTCTGAATTTTTGAACAGTGTGAGATATACTTTTGGACAATTGCTTTCTTGGTGTTTCTTTGCAAATTTTGAAGTTCAACCTTGTCAAATATGTTTACCACAGTACTAAATCGAGCCAGGATGAGTTGCTTAGCTTCTAGAAGCCTTGTAGATGAAGGAAACTAGAGAGACAAGGTGGTGAAGTGGAATGGTATGGGCAGCCCATACCTTGACCCAATTGACTTGCCCTAGCCCTCCCCTTGCCTCCAACAGCCAAGGCTTGACTTTCCCTTTCGTGGTCATGGCCTTGGACAACCAGAGCAAGTTGTGGAGTGACCAAAAACCCCATGGCTAGCTCATGCCATTGCTTGGCATGCACCCGAGAGCCCAATCTTGCCCTTGCGCCCCTCGGGTACAAGTCACACTAGCCCCTCCCCTTGCGCCCCCGCTCTCCTCACACTCATACCACTTCCCCAGCTCGAGATCTAGCCGAGCCAGAGCAACTGTGGACGCCCCGAGCCCGTGTACTGGACGCCGGTGACCACCACGGCCTCGAGGTGGTTCTGCACGACCCGTGCCCTCCCAACCCCCTCATATGCCCTGGGTCAAACCCCCACCTCTCCCTGACCTTCCCTGACATGCTCCCGTGGCCATTCGTTTGCAGGACGCTCGCCGCCGTGACCGTCGCCGCCGTGGCCGCTCTGCGTCTGTGCCGTCGACTGGAGCCACACCAGCCGCCAAGCCCGCACCCCTGCCCTGCCCGGACACCCTACAATGTCCCCCGAGCCCGCGCCAGCCAGCCACGAGCCCCACGGTGAGCTCCACGGCCACGCCGTTTTTCTCTCCGCCGTCGGGATGAGAGAGAGAGGGTGAGAGGAAGACGAACGCCACGGTCCGTAGATCGCGAGATCTACGGCCACGCTTGAACGGCCACGATTCCCGCGCCCGCCCACGCGTGCAGCGTAGCTGGGCCGCCTCGCCGCCAAGCTGGGCCGCGCCCACTGGAAGCCAGCCCACGCTCCCCGATTGTTTTCTTTTAAGTTTTTAACAGAAACCTGCATGTTTACTTTGGATCTGTGAAAAATACCAAACGTGCAAAATAAAATCTACCAAAAATCATGAACCTAACATTATGTTTTCCTAATCACGTAAAAATTGTGGATCTAAGTTTTGAACCATATTTTTCTCACAATCACTGTTTTTCCATAGAGTGCATGTGAACTTCATTTGAACACAACTTTTTGAATCTGTAACTAAAATGGTCAAACCAAATTATTTTGGATAGCTAGTGAGTAGATCTACCACTAGGACTTTGCCTCACATCAAGGTGAGCTACCAAATGGAAATGCCATCCATTTTGGTAAACTTCTAGTAGGCTCTTCTGTGATTTTTAGCGTGAGTTCAAAAATGATTTTTGGAGTAAATCCAACTAGATGAGTTTGATATTGACTAGATATATCTAATCCTAGCTTGGATTAAGTTTTGGAGCCCTAGATTATTTTTGGTTAGCAAAACTAGATACAACAGCTTTTATGTTTTTGTTTGTATGTGTGTTTTGTTTGAAATGAAATGTGTGATTGTTTAAATCTTGTTTCCTAGCATGTATAGGGCTGTTATCACTTGTTATTAAGTTGTTTTCCTTGCAGTACATCTACCTTAGAAAGTGTGTGCATTTTTGGAAAGTTAAATAAAAATAGGAATATCAATTGTTATCTTCTAGTTTTATTATTTGGAATATTTGTGTGAGTTAAATCTTCGTGTGCTTGATTGACTAAGTTTAGGGTATGATAGAAATGGATCCAGTACCATTTTGGTACTGTTATTTTGAAGTTATTGCCTCTGTTAGCTTGCATGTTATTTTATAGCAAAGCATGTGTAAGTTTTGATATTTGTTTCACTAGTATTGTTTTCACTAGAATGGATACCTTGTATTATCTATTTTTGTGTGTGAAAATAACATGTTTTGTTATATGATTGATTGTTATTTTCCACCATGGAAAATAGGTTGTTTATTTCACATATGAAAGTGAAATGTTTATTTCTTATTTGGAAATACCATTATGTTGGGTGTGATTCATTTGTTAGCATAATATTCCTTAGGGGTATCATGTTAAGAAATGCTTCACTATTGTTTTCTTAAATTAAATTGTTTACTAATAGAATATATTACTTGTGATTGATAGATTGTTTGTGAATGATTTCTAAGTGAGTGTTTGGATTAGTTAACTTTTCATTGTGTGCATAGCAAATGGTTGTGTGTTTTATACTTGTTTTGCTTGCTAGCTATTTGTTTAGAAAAACATGTATTACTAGAATTGGTTTATGCCTTCTTAATGGTTGTTTCATAGAATTATTTTGATGTTTGTGCTTACTAGCATGTGTAAGGTTTGTGTACTGTTAGTAGGTATATTTATAATCATGACTTTCTTGTTTAGATTTAAGCATCCTTGTAGCATTGTTTGCTTCTCTAGTGTTGAACTAGTGTCACCACTAGAAATTGTGGTTTTGCTCTAGTATTGTTATCTTTTATTTTATGAGTGTATGATTTATTCTAGCATATTTAGGAAGTTATTAATTCTGTTATTATGCCATGACTTCCTTAGTTTCATGTTGCTGTAGTTGTAGAATACAATTGTTTCTTATAGCATGCTTGTGTAGAATTTTCCATACTAGTATGCTAAATGCAGTCATGTTTTTATGTAATTTGTTAGGAGGATTATCTTGTGTGATGATTGTGTTTTATATTATTTTTAGGACTTGTTATCATTGATTTTAGCTACTGGTTGTTTGATAAATTTTCATGATTGATGGATTCCATTACTTCAAGTAGTCATAAGCATAGTCTATAACTAGCATAATCATATGTGGTGTGTCTACCTGCTGTTTGGAAATTGCCTGAGTGATTATCTTAGCATGAGTGGTGTACTTGTGTTATTTGTTGTGCTAGTGTTGTGGTTGTGCTTAGGTAGTATCTTGTTATCTAGGCCTTATTTTTATTAGTGATCTTGTTTGGTGATGATTTGCTTGTGTGTTGTTAATACCCACTGCCATGGGTATTGCTTTGATTGATTGTATTATTAAGTAACCTCACCTTTTGTGCACACAAGCTATATCTTTAGCTTCTTGAATATCTTATTATGAGAGTGGTACACCCACTCCATATATGGTATGTAAGATGTGGGATATGGTTTCTCAACCATATGCTTGTTTGACGATAGTTTTGTACCTTGAGAGTTATGTGAGATAGTTTTCTCGATAACGTTTGTGAGATGGCGCTAGTATAAGTTTGCTTGCTGTATGTGTTGGTTAGTTTAGTTGTTGGGCCTTTAGTTTTGAGTGTGTGTATTTTATTCTTTTACGACGCTAGAAAACAAAGAAGAAGAAGAAGAAGTTGTGGAGCTGTGCGTCAAGTTCAAGTTACTTCAAGGCTAGGGACACTAAGAGTTTTAAGGCAAGCCATCCTGATGCTTGCTGTTATAATACACTTATCATTATCTATCATGCATGTTTTACTTCTGAAAAGTTTTACAAAACCTTGATTTCCAAAAACTATTTTGAGTGAATACTACTACTACTATTATATATATACTATTACTATGCCAGTAGTTGATACTTGGTGTTGGCAAGCCCATAGCCAACATATGGTATTTATTACCATCAAAAGTATTAGTCCCTAAGTGGACAACCCAAAATTTATGTTTTTGCAAAACAAAGGCTTTTATGGAAAACCCGTAGAAAAGGCTGAGCCTTATTCACCAGAGGAATGTTGGAGTGGTCATTTTTGGAAAAATGGTGTTTTACAAAAAATGACACATAACCTAGTCTTCGCCGGACAACCTTTACCGTACTGCCACTTTACCCCAACATGGGCATGGGGCTTAACTTGAAGTTTGTTCTTGTTAGTGTGTGTTCTATCTCAATTTGCTATAAGGGTCATCGAGACCTCGAACCAATTGTCGCTAGGTGGAAGATACAGGACATACCCAGTGAGGGATTAAGTTCTCCTCCGGGTGCGAAAGTTGAGTCTCCTGTGTAGGCAGTATGGGACCTGGTGCCGGGGAGATTATACTCAACTGAAGAGATAGACACATTCTAGCTTGAACATAGTGGATGGTTAGGATCAGTTATCTGATGTTTACATACTGTTGTTACAGTCCGTGGTTGTTCACGGCGGATGTACTGGATCTGGTGGATGTGTACACCTCTGCAGAGTACAACTATTTCGAAGTAGCCGCGTCCTCGGATATGGACAGTTGAATGGCCATGTAGCTAGCATTGTGTCAATGTTTTCAAAAAGGAGTTGGACTGGTCAAGTATCGAAACGAGGAAATCTCGTACCGTGGAGGTACCAATGATGAAAAGCCAGAAGTTGTTTTACAAAAAGTTTTGCAAAGAGAAAACCTTATTTTACAAATTGAGTTTTACAAAACCTCTTTTACATATGATATCTACAAGAGAAAGAAAACTATATTATTTTCTTTTGAAGTATCTTCTTCAACGAATATACAGAGATTTTAAAAATCAACTATGATATATCTTTCATATATCATTGATAGTGAACCCTATGTATAGCCTACCTATTCCACTATATAAGCATACTTGCATTTAGTAAGTTACATGATGGATGTCTTGCTGAGTACATTCAAATGCACTCATATTGGTTTCATCTCTGGTATCAACTTGCCTGATATTGAGAAGGAGTATCGCAAGGAGATCTACGAGAAGGAGTACGGAGCTGATGGCTTTGTGAACTAGGATCGTCTCCCGGTCAGCAGCCTGTAGGTTAAGGCGTGACTTGGGCTCTACCATGTTTTGTGTGTGTTAGTCTTCCGCTGTGTGTGTTGTGTGTTTGCCCTGCGTGACAGTTGTGTTAGACTCGATCATGTGACCATGTCTCGTGTAAGTGTTTATGCAACCGTGTAATGGATATTGTATCTGTGTACCAACTGGATATGTTGTTCACGACTGGTGTGATCTGGGATCGTGAATGTATGCATATCGGGGGTGTCCTTGAACAGTGGTTCTGGGGCGGACCTTACAGAGTTGGTATCAGAGCTATCCTGACCTTAGGAGACCTTAGAGCATGGACGTTAGATAGTACTCTGACAATTAAAGTTAATAAAACCAGGTCACTCAGATGAATATTTTCCAAAAGGATCTATATTCCATCCCCTATGTGTTTTGAAAACTCTACCTACACTAAGTTATAATAGAGCATCTTAAAATTTTGCACACTGTTACCCAACTTAAACTATACCTAAACATTTGGTATAGATGACAGTTGTCTTCCCCGAATCCTTTCGGTTAGGTACGCATGCACCTCGCTACCGCCGCTTTGAGGAGGATTTGATCAAGATGGATCGTCTTATCGGTCACCCATTACCCGAGTTGAAGGGAGCTCAGACTCACCATAACGGACGAGGATTGTCCTGGTTGGTGTTCTGTACTGTTCATGAAAGACTTTGTGTTTGCTCGTCACTTCCAGCCCTTGGAGGAACAGCTACGCGCTTCCTCGAGCACTTAGGATTGCCGCAGGATAATAGGAGTTATGTTGCTTCTACCCAGACGCTTGTTTGTTTGTGTTGTGTGAACTCTGCTAACAAGCTTATGTGTGCTAGATGTGATGTAAGCCTTATGCTTTTGCTTTGTGAAACCTAGGTTTGTATTACGCTTGTTGAGACTTTATCTCATGTTTGTGCTAGTCTTTGTTTGCGGTTGTGATTGTTTCTTAAATGCTTGCTTGATTGTTGCGATACCTACCGTTCTCATCTCCGTTATGAGCCGGTATGTGTCACGAGTTTTCAAACCAAAACCACCTTTTTAGTTGCTCTCGCCTTATACCGTTCTTTGTCTTCAGCATGCCAGCGATCTACCTCCACCCTCGGAGGCGACAGTTGCTCAACTGTTTGCTCTGTTAAAGGAAGAACATGAAGCCGCTCGTGCTGAACACATAGCCACCCATGCTGCTCTGGAACAGTTGACTCAGCTTGTCACCACCAACGCTGAGAATACTGCTATCCTTATGAGAGAGTACTAGTGCCTACTTGCTGGAGAGAGCCGCAAACGGAAGATAGTGATGCCAGGAGAACCTAGTTCAGGTGTGACTCGCAGTACCTTACCTGTGATGCCACAATCTTCAAGGAAGCGTGTAAAAGTCAAGCCTAGAACCATGGGTTGCTTTACCTGTGGAAAAGAAGGACATTTTGCTCGCGAGTGTCCCAAGAAGAACCATGTTCTAGTTCATCCTGATGAACCCCAAGAAAACCAAGGTCCATCCCAGAAGAAACGCAAGAATCTGACGAGTGGACCTGATGGAGGGATGATAACCCGGTAGGCCAACGCCAAGGAGTAACTCGGCCCAAAGGACGTTGTGCAAGACCCGGCTTAAGATAAAGGAGTTTCTAGAAGGCCCAGGAACGTAGGCCTCGTAACCCGGATTGTGGGTTCCGATAAGGAAGTTTAGGGTTTCTAAGCAGTGTCCGGGTAGGATTCAGAGTGCGCCTTGGAGAGTAGGTCAAGGGGTCCGGATATTATATAAGCCGGCCCCTAGGGTTAGACGGAGGAGATCCAAGAGTTTGAGCAATATCGCTAGGTATCGAGTATCCAGTGTAATACGAGAGTTGAGTTAATATATCTAGATCGGAGACTCGGCGACTTGATTGCCGGCTACCAGATCGCATATCATCATGTTTTCCCTTGAGCTAAACCCTCTCCCAAACACCAGAGTCGATTTGCCCCAAGACAAGTTACCCCCGGTAACGTCTGCCGTGATTATCCCACGACAGTCGGCGCCCACCGTGGGGCCTACATCCAAGGGTGTTTACATCACGGGAGAAGCTCGGAAGAACATGGAGAACCTTGTCATCGGCGAGATCTACACCGACCGCCAAGGAGAGAAGATGGTGGACGATTCCGGCTGGGGGCCAGAGTCGGATCTGCTCGAATCCGGATCTTTCGTGACAATCGGCCAGATCAACGTCTTCATCGGCATGGTACGTACGTCCGGTTCAATCCCTGACGATTTCGGATTTGATTCTGTTTCAGGGGAAGCTACCCACGTTCAATCAGATGGAGAAGAATCGGTCGAGACGGTAGATCCGACAGAAGAGCCCCCCACAAAGAGGGAACAACCGGAGGAGCCGGCATGGACCCCGCGTGGCCGGGTCATGAGAGAAGATGATACCGAGTCCATCCTGCATCTGCTGGAGAACCGGTACGAGGAAAATAGCAGCGAAGAGGAAGAGTACGAATCTGCGCCAAGCATTAGGCGCCAGGTTGCGGTTTACACGGCCCCGGCGATCAATCTTAATCAGGGGAACGTGACCGCGGCCACAGTCGGAACTGCACCAGCAGTGGCCCAACAGCAAGGTTCGGTTGACGGAAACCCGGTTCTCACCCGAGTTGACGGAGAATCGGCATCGGTTACCAGCCACGCGGCGGACAACGAGTTGCAGGAAAACATGTTCGGATATCTGGCAAACCGGACGCCAGGGGCGGGTCCTTCAAACCCGCAACACCCGGCCCTATTCAACAACAACTTGATTCTGGATCCAACCGTTTTAGCTACAGTTATTACTCCGGAAAACGCGGCGGAACGTGTCAGAGATCTGGACGTAGCCCGTCGTGCATTGGAGCAACAGAGAAGGCAAGTAGAAGCAGAAAGGCAGGGGATGGCCACCCGCCAACGTGAGCTGGATGCATTGGAAACCCGGCTCCGAGAAGAGACAACCAGGGTGCGTCAAAGGCATCAAACCATGTTACCAGCAACGGGTGGAGCTATAAACCCGACCAACCTATTTATCACACCTCAGGATCAACCGATTCCGGTAGCAAACCAAGGAACCGCACAGCAACCTGCAACTGGAGGAGCACAGCCGGCAAACATACAAACCGGGTTACCCACATTGCAGGCCGGAGTCACTGTCGGCAATACATTACCACCACCACCACCACCATCGCGATTTCGCACACCAGCAGGTCATTACAACAACCCCATCGATAATGTGTACGCAGCAACGCTCGCATTGAATCAAATCCCCGTGAGAGAGTCACCCCACGCAGAGGAGACCCGGCGGGCGATAGATCTATTGCGCACTGCGGTAGCGCAGCAAGTTAATTACCCGGATCACAAAAGTGGAATGCATGGGACACCATATATCAGCCAGCAACGAGGCAATACCGGCAATATCCAGACAAGTTCAGCGCGGCGGAGGGAAGAGCAGCAGCAAATGCCGCCTCCTCCCCGCGTTCAGGCAGTACCAGCAGCATCAGCACCACAAGCTATCGTGGACAGTTCCAGAGCCAGGAGGGCCGCGGCCGGGTCTGCGGTGCATGGGCCACCAGCCGTACCGCGTCCAGCTGCACCTCCCGCAGGATCACATGTTTCCCGGGTGAGACCAGTTCCGACTAATCTCGCTGGGCCTAAGTGTCTGTCGGATAACATCAGAGCTGAGCCTTACCCGGATAAGTTCAAGGAACCAGGTAAAGTTGTGAACTATGAGCCTACTATGGATCCAGAAACATGGTTGAGCAGTTATGAGATGGCTATGTCGATTCGCAATGCATCGGAAAATCTTCAAGCCAAGTTCATGTACTTGATGATGTCAGAAGGAGCAGCAGAGTTATGGTTCAATAATTTACCGGAAGGATCTATCAAATCATGGGAGGAGTTGAAAACTGCGTTTATCAAGCACTTTCATGGGACGTGCAGAAAGCTATTTACTATTGATGACTTAGAGCGATGTGTACAAAAGAAAGGAGAATCGGCGCGCAGCTGGGTGCGCCGGGTTATGGAGATACTTCACTCATCTACGGATATTCAGCCCAAAGATGCGTTACAAGCTATGGCGAAGACGTGCAAGTACATACCTTTAGTGCAAAAGTTAACACGCATGAAATCTAGTCGAAATGCTTCAGAGGTTACGATGGGAGAGCTAATGGATGCATGCAATAAACACGCTGCAACGGATACTACAGAAGAGGATGTCGATGACAAGAAACCAAAAGCAAATGCAAATAATAGTGGAAGAACCGGCAATGAATCAACGCCGGGTAACAATGGAGGTAACAATGGGAACAACTAGAACAAGCGCCCGTTTGAGGGAGGCTCCGAGTTTGTCGCAAGCACAGAAGCCGGGTCTTCGAGACCTAGGGCAGAAGGAAATTTCAATACTGGAAACCACAAGGGAGGAAATTATCAAGGGCCACCGAGGCCGGGTAACAATTGGGATATCTTCAGAATGGCGTGTCCAAAGCACAGCAGGAACGGTAGGCCGGCTAACCACTCATTAGAGCAGTGCGCGGACCTACAGAGATGGAAGAATGAGGAGATAAACAAGGCCATGCGAGGTGCAGGTCGGGGAGGAGGGCCGGGTCCGGGTGGAAACCCGGGCAACGGCCCACCCCCAGCCGGTAACCCGGCAGGCGGAAATCCAGGTAACAACCAAGGGGGAGCTGGAGGTTTCCAAGCTAACCCCAAGCAATTGGGACAATATCACGTGCATACCACGGGAATTTCTAACAAGGATAAAAGGATACTGAAACAAGCAGTAAACTCAGTTTCTTCGGCTGTTCCGAGATACCTGAGATGGTCAGAGCAGGACGTAACATGGAGCAGAAGAGATCACCCGGAAAGGATAGAACACCCGGGAGTCTTAGCATTGGTGGTGGCACCACAGGTTAATGGTTATGAGCTGAAAAAGGTCCTAATGGACGGTGGAAGTAGCATCAATATCTTACATTGGGAAACCTTTCTACGCATGGGTCTCAAGGAGTCTCAGCTGCAGAAGAGTTCAACGGTTTTTCACGGGATTGTGCCGGGTCACTCAGCGTGCCCCGAGGGAAAGATCACATTGGAGGTAGCTTTTGGAGAATCAAAGGATAATTATCGAGTCGAGTGGCTTACTTTCGAGGTGGTTAAGTTGCGCAGTCCTTATCACGCGCTATTTGGAAGGCCGGCGTATGCCAAGTTCATGGCCAGGCCGTGTTATGTGTATCTACAACTAAAAATCCCGGGCCCCAAGCAGACCATCACCATACACGGGAGCCGGGATATAGCGGCTGAGTGCGATGAAGGAGACGCAGCCATGGCGGAGCAAGCTTGCAGAAAAGAGGAACTCAAGTATTACCAGTCTCAAGTAGACCCGGATGACAGAACAGCGTTAAAAAGACCAAATACTGAAGATGAGAGAGCAAAATTCAAGGCAGCACATGACACCAAGATGGTAGCTTTTGTCGAGGGTGATCCCTCTAAGCAATTTGCTATAGGATCTAACTTGGACAGCGAGCAGGAGAAAGCACTTGTGGAGTTCATTCGTTCAAATCAGGATGTGTTCGCCTGGACGCCTAGCGATATGCCGGGTATCCCCACAGAGTTGGCAGAGCACAGTTTGCACGTCGATCCCAAGTCTAGACCTGTGAAGCAGGGCTTGAGAAAGATGAATGAGGAAAGAAGGAAAGCTATAGGGGAAGAAATCGCTCGGCTGCTGACAGTCGGCTTTATCATGGAAGTGTTTCACCCGGACTGGTTAGCGAATCCGGTTCTCGTGATGAAAAAGACCAATGAGTGGAGGATGTGCATTGATTACACGAGTCTCAACAAGCATTGCCCAAAGGATCCGTTTGCACTACCAAGGATAGATCAGATTATAGACGCAGCAGCTGGAAGCGACCTATTATGTTTCCTGGATGCATATTCCGGGTATCATCAAATCAAGCTCAAGAAGGAGGATTGGGAGAAAACATCATTCATAACCCCTTTTGGGGCCTTTTGTTACAAGACAATGACATTTGGACTCAAGAACGCTGGCGCAACCTATCAACGGTGTATTCAGAAGTGCTTCGAGGACCAAATTGGACGCAACGTACATGCTTATGTAGACGATGTGGTGATCAAGACCAGAAAGGCGGAGACATTCATCGATGATCTAAAGGAAACATTGAAGAACTTGAGAAGGTATCAGATGAAACTTAACCCGACAAAGTGTGTTTTTGGAGTTCCAGCCGGGAAATTACTCGGCTTTATCGTTTCTGAGAGAGGAATTGAAGCAAACCCGGACAAAATCAAAGCTATCCAGAGTCTGAAAAAGCCGGAAAATTTGAAACATGTTCAGAAGCTCACAGGGTGCGTAGCAGCGCTCAGCCGGTTTATATCCAGACTCGGGGAAAAGGCGATACCCTTGTACCGGCTCTTGAAAAAATCTGATAAATTCCTATGGGATCAAGAGGCGGACGAGGCATTCGAGGCACTAAAAAAACAGCTATCTGAGGCACCAGTCCTAGCAGCTCCGGGTCCTAAAGAGCCTATGTTATTATACGTTGCAGCAGGGCCCCGGGCGGTTAGCGCAGTGGTTGTTGTCGAGCGGAAAGAAGATGGAAAAGAACACCTGGTCCAGAGGCCGGTTTACTACGTCAGTGAGGTATTATCAGAGGCAAAACAGCGCTATCCACATTGGCCAAAGCTGGTTTTCGGGGTCTTCATGGCCAGCCGGAAATTGAAGCCATATTTTCAGGAACACCCCATAACAGTGGTTAGTTCTATACCTATGTCGGATATCATCAGAAACTCGGATGCAACAGGTAGAATAGCCAAGTGGGCGATCGAGATGGGGGATTATCACATCAACTATGAGCCAAGGTCAGCAATCAAATCCCAAGCCCTAGTCGATTTTATTAACGATTGGACGCACACAGGCATGCCCACCATGGCTCCAAACTCCGAGTCTTGGATCATGCACTTCGATGGCTCCAAGCAATACGAGGGGTCAGGAGCTGGAGTGGTACTAACATCACCCAAAGGAGACAAGTTGAGCTACGTGCTGCAGATTCACTTTGATTGTTCCAACAACGTGGCCGAGTATGAGGCCTTATTGCACGGCTTAAAGGTAGCCAAGGAGATGAATATTAAGAGGATACGATGCTTCGGAGATTCGGACCTTGTGGTACAGCAGGTCTCGGGAATTTGGGATAGAAAAGATGCAACTATGGCAGCATACCGCAGAGAGGTTGATAGAGTTGCCGGGTGTTTCTCCGGGTACGAGGTGGAGCACATAGACAGAAGAAAAAACGAGGCAGCAGATGCACTCGCCAGACTCGGCTCGCGCAGAGAGCCGGTTCCACCTACTGTTTTCCTGGATGAACTATGGCGACCATCAGTTAAAACCGAGTCTGAGGAAGAACTGGCAAATCAAGACCCGGATTTGGAGCTCGTGGCCACAGTACGTGTTGTTCCCGAGTGGACAGAGCCGTTCTTGGCCTACCTATCACGGGGCGAGTTACCACAGCAGGAAGTATTAGCAAGACAAATTCTGAGGCGAGCAAAAGGATATTCTATCATCAACGGAGAGTTATACAAGAGAAGTGCAGCAGGAGTCTTTTTGCGCTGTGTAGCACCAGAAGAAGACCGACAGATCCTCAAGGAAATCCATGAAGGTGATTGTGGGCATCATGCATCCACAAGATCCCTGGTGGCCAAAGCTTATCGACATGGTTTTTTCTGGCTCACGGCCCTAGCAGACGCGGAGCGCTTGGTGGCAAGGTGTGACGGATGTCAAAGATACGCTCGCCAAACCCATGTGCCGGCTATGGAACTACGGACTATCCCGTTAAATTGGCCGTTTGGTGTCTGGGGTATGGACATGGTTGGCCCCTTTCACATGTCACCTTGCAAAAAGACACATCTCTTGGTGGCCATTGACAAGTTTACCAAGTGGGTTGAGGTTATGCCAGTCACCAACTGTGAAGCAATTACGGCAGTCAAGTTCCTGAAAAGGATTATCTATCGGTTAGGGTATCCCCATAGCATAATTACCGACAATGGAACCAATATGTCCCTTGGCGAGATGGAGAAATTTTGTGGAAACAATGGAATCCGGCTTGACATAGCTTTAGTGGCCCATCCACAGGCTAATGGACAAGTGGAGAGGGCAAATCAAGAGTTGCTTCGTGGATTAAAGCCACGATTGCGAGTTCCGTGTATCAGAGCTGCTGGTGCATGGGTCGAAGAATTACCTGCAGTGGTTTGGGGGTATCAACACAACACCTAACAGATCCACTCAGATGACACCGTTTTTTATGGTTTATGGTGCAGAGGCGGTGTTGCCGAGTGATATCATCCATGACTCGCCTCGAGTGTCGGCTTACGTCGAGGTAGAGAACGAGAAGACCCGGCAGGACGCCGTGGATATGCTAGAAGAAGAAAGGGAACAAGCACTGGAAAGATCAGCCATATATCAGCAGGATCTGCGGAGATATCATAGCCGGCGCGTGAAAACCCGGGTCTTCCAGGAAGGAGACCTGGTTCTGCGCCTGGTACAGTCAAAGGAAGGAAAACATAAGTTATCACCGCCATGGGAAGGACCGTTTATCATAAGCCGGAATCTGCACAATGGATCGTATTACTTGATAGATGCAAGGGAAGAGTCGGCTACGGTTAACGACACCGCTCATACCACTTCATCTATGCAAGAGAAAGAAAAACCATGGAACGTAGCTCAGCTGCGTCCCTACTATACCTAGTATAGACCAGACTCACAAGTGGAATTACACGATGTAACAGGCAGCAGGTTTCAGACGCACTCTTTTCCCATCCAGGGTACCTAAGGGGACTGGAGGGTTTTTAATGAGGCGGCTTGCTGACCTAACTTTCTCATATCAATAAAGAGATGGTTACGCAAGTTTTATTCTTCTGTTATGTTTTTATTTTTCTTCCAGATAAGTATTATTTATTGTTTTCTTAGTGCGTTAGTTTCTTTAGTATGTTGCATATATTTAGGTCTTGGGGGCTGATTGCTTGAATAGAACAGTTACAAACTCAAAGACCCGGCCATGATGCCTATGAGTTATAAGGGCCGATTACTCGCAAACGAGTACGGCTGCAATCTTATAACCGGACAAAGGAGCCAAATTTTTTGACTTTTCTTACTTAAGCTCGATGTGACTCGCACTAAAGTGGCATGATTTGCTCGCTTACGATTACAATCAGCCATGATGCCCAATGGGACTTGCCTGACCCTGTTTTCGTACAGATGTAACAACATGGTATCCACGCGAAAGCCGGCTTACAGTACAAGAGAGTCAAAAGGGTCATCAAAACCACAAGTTATGCAGACTACAGGGTTAATAACCGGAAACTCAAAGTCTATCAAGCATAACTTCAACACCTGTGTGAAACGGCTCTAGGTTTTGGGCTTAGCAGAAACAATTTGTTTTCTTTGAGAAACCTCACACCCCAGACTCGGAATTTCGGGCCTTGGGGACTGGGGATTTTGATTAAAGAGGCAAGTTATCTAGCTATTAAGCACCAAAAACCCACAAATCCGAGTCTTGGGGACTTGGGGACTTGGAGAAAAGTTCACCCGTCAAAACCCACGAGACCCGGAAACCGAGTCTCGCAAAAGGAACCATAAAGAAATTCGGAGTATCAAGAGTAAATAAGCTCAAAGGCAGATAGATATCAAATTCATCCAAAGGCCGGAAGAGCCAAGAAAGCTATTAAATCTTCATAATGTATTTACATGATGCGATGATAGTATCAAAAGTGCACATCTGCACTATCAAAAGAATATCTGTCTTTACAAGGGCATCGAGCGAACAAGGTATTAGGATGGCATCAGGTAATAATTCACTCGGCCTCCTGAGTCGGGTCCACATCCTTACCCTTGCCCTCCGGGTCTTGTTCTTGGGTTTGCTTAGAAGAGTTCCCAGCATCATCATCCGGTTTTTTAGCATCAGGACGAACAGGTGGACGGACAGCTGGTGTAGAGGAAGTTAGTGCTGATTGCAATTCGTCTTCCCTCTTTGCAGCTGCCTCCCTCCTCCTGGCCGAGTCAGCATTCCACTTTTCTAAAATGTCGAAGGGCACGGGCGTATCTTCCTTCACAGCCTTGTCCTTGGCATCGTATGGAGACATAAACCTACTCAAGTCCATACTATCGGCAAGAGCAGTTGCCGAGTGACGAACCTCGGATTGTACGGCTTTGAAATCCTTGGGGGAAAATCTCGAGCCATCTGCCTTGAATTCTGGAAATCCGGCCACCACCGCTGCCGGCTCAAGCTTAGGAAAATAAGCTTTCGCCAGCATAAGTCCCCGGGTCATCCCAACCCGGCATGCTGAGCGTTTCCAGAGCTCAATCCATGCAGGGACAGTAGAACATGCATGGATTAGGGTCTCTATACCCGAATAGAGTTCAGTCGGCCACTGAATGGCGTCTAGTATCCACTTGGTGCCGGCACAGAACCTCCGGAGGACATTCTTCAATCTCTTTACCTTTTCGATATCATCTTCTTCTGAAGGCGCAAGGTTGGAAGCTGCAATATGAACAACAAAGGTTACATCAAAGTATTCCGGGTATCATGTATCAAGAAAACAAGAAACCAAGGCACGAACCAGTAAGTAGCGAAATCTCACCAACGAGGACACGATAAGTGTCGGCCACTTGGGCTGATAGCTTCTTCAGCGCAGCTTGAGCAGTGGTGTATTTCTCTTTGTATTTTGTGACATCTTCCTCCAAGGCTGCCACCTCGGACTCAAGTGCTTCTCTTAGCCTTACCTCGGTGTCCAGGAGCTGCTTGGTCTTGGCCAAAGTCTCCTCGGACCGAGACGCTTGTGCCTAAAAGAATGGAAGGTTGAAACATTAGTCGGATATCGCAATCAGCCGAGTATTGCAAGAAGTACCGAGTGTAACTTTGACAAGTTAGACCCGGAACTTGGGGACTAGGTGGACACTATGAGATATCAACTAACGTACCTGATGCTCCGCGGCCATACGCTCTAACATGCTGCTCTCTGAGGCCTTCATGGCGAGGAGGGCGCTCATCATTTGGTCGAAGGAAAGGTTGCCCGAGTTGGAAGACTCGGGGTCTTGATAACTCGCAGTGGAGGTTTTCTCCTTTGCAGGGGAAGGTACCCCAGTCGCCCGGATGTCGGGGCTTGGTACGCCTCCTCCTGTGCCCAAGACGGCGGCTTCTTACTCCTCGCGTGCATGTGAGGCTATCGGGTACTCGGCTTCCTGATCAGCCGGGCATGTCGGTGACACTTGTTGTTCTTCGTCGCCAGTTGCAGCCGCCATATCATCAATCGGGTTCTCCTTACCCGGGTCATCGGTCTCCATATTTTCTTGGTCACTGATTGTGACCGTGGCTCTGTGGACAGTATAAAAAAGCGGTTAGCATGTAGACTGGAGAAAATTATGGCAAGGTGATGGAACATGAGGAGAAGAACCTTACCCGGGATTCACCGCGAAATCCGAGGGAAACGCGCTGCTGGACCCGGATGAAGCTGATAAATATCAAGAGAATAAGGCATGGAACTGCCCTATTAAAAGATGATTCGAAAAGAAAAAGAATTCGATATTTGGGAAAGGATTGAAAGATACCAGCGCATCGAGGAGGGGACGATGGAATACCCGGATTAAGTCCGGATTCACCCGGAAAGTTCCGGGTCATTCTGCGCTTGGTCTCGGGCGGATGCTTCAAGTACGGCCAGTTAGACAACTCTCGGTTTAACTCGCACATGTTAGCATAGGAGTACGGTTTAGAAGCAAGGGAACGGTATGGCACCTTAAAGACGACCCCTCAGGGTTTCCTCTTTGCTCCGACCTTGACTGTCAGCTCAGCTTCATCTTCATCGCTTGCTGTTTCCACCTTGCCTTCCGGTTCTTCTTCTTCTTCTTAGTCCTTGTCCTCTGGCTCTGGAAGTTGCCAAGGTATATTGTCGGAAAAACAGAGAATAAACAGCAATGAGCTTGCATAGTCTAAGTGAGACTCGGACTGTACCTTCCTCCGAGTTAACTGCGTCCTCTTCCTCCTCTGGACTCTCGGAGTTAGGGGGCGTTTCGATGTTCCAAAAGGCGTCATCAGCCTAAGTCAAAGGCACCAGGGTAAGGATCAGTAGTTGTATCGAGAGAAAGGTGTGAAGGTAAAAGTATGAGAACCGGATTTTACCTCAGGAGCTGGTTTCTCGCGAGTAAATGGTTCCAACCCGGCTATGTTCCGGATTACCTCCAATTTCTCCGTCAAGAAGCTCTTGATGGTCTTGTTGGTGTCACTGGCCGGGTAGTTCTTGGAAGAGTATCGGAGGGAATCCGTAGAGTGCCCCGAATACTCGCACATCAGTTTTGGACGGATGGAATTGGGTTGTATGCGAAAGTTCACCCAAGTTTTGACTAGGTTGAGCCCAAGGAGACCTTTTGCGGAAAGGGCGGCTATTTTATAGAGGAGTGGTTGGATGGCCTCCCTGTCCGAGTCAGGGGCAAAGGCGTTGAAAGATTCAGAGATATCTAGAAGGCCCTCCGAGTAACCCGGCAGTTTCCTTTCGCCGGGTGGGGAGGTGTCTCGGCAGTAAAAGAAGGAAAGTTGCCAATGCTTCACGTGAGAATTCAGGTTAAGAGTCGGCATTGGGGAATTCTTACGGCGCTGGATGGAAACCCCGCCGCAAGCAAGAAGTGCCCCGTCACCGCTTTCGCGGCACGGTTTGCACTGGAAGAGTTCAATGAAGAGAGCCAAATTCGGCGGAATGCACAAATATGACTCGGAAAGGACGATAAAATGGGTTATGTTCAACATAGAGTTAGGCCCTATGTCGAGCACCCGGAGGCCATAGTGGCTCAAGACCTCGCGGAAAAAAGGGTGACCCGGAGGGCGAAACCCCCGGGTCACATGTTCAATAAAACAGATTACCTCACCGGCAGCAGGTGTAGGCCGGGTCTCATCACCCGGCGCTCTCCAATGGATATCTTCCTGAGGGGGGAGGACCCCTAACTCGGCCAGCTCTTCCAGCTTGGCCTTGGTGACTGTTGATCGCGCCCAGTTGGCGGATATTGATTGGGTCGTCCTTGTCTTGGCTTGCTGCTTCCCTTGCTTCTTGGGAGCCATGGGTTCAGTCTACAAAGCACAAGACAAAAAGGTGCAAGACATAAGACTTGGAAGTCATGGGTTATCCGGATATATGCAAGCAGTATCAAAAGAAGGCATGAGGACTATGAATTATCCGGGTATCACTGGACGGGGAGAAAATTACAGGTTATCCGGGTATCGAGTAGCAATATAGAAACTATGGGGGACTTACGTATTGGTGATCGTTCGCGGAAGAAGGTTGATTGCCCATGTATCTACTGCAAGTAAATAAACCGGAAGAAACGGAATTTCCGGGTATCAAGGGCAGTTGCGGAAAATTTAGGCGGCCCGAGCCTAGATTGGAAATTTCATTTTCAAATTCGTGGTGAAATTAGTGACTACAAGCAATAGGAGAATGAAGTGGAGCCTATATTCAAGCCATTGGATGAACTAGAATGAGTCTAAGAGACCTAATCCGGCGTGGGGCAAGAAATAGCCCGCGGTTGACCTAGATCCAATCTAGAACGAATCAAGAAATTGCGAGGCTAATTCGACGGGAGCAAGAGGCTTACCGGAGGAGATTGGAGTAAAGCACGACGGCGGCAGATGGCGCAATCTGAATGTCCCTTCGCGACTCCCGGCGGGCAAGATGAGGGCGTGGCGGTGGAGCTTGGCGACGGCGCGGAGCGGTTCGAGGACGAACGTAGCCGGCGGCGGCTTTGCTCCGGCGGTGAGCTCGAGGTTCCCGTGGTGGTGTTGTGCAAGCGCGAGAGATGGGGAGGAAGAAGGAGTTGGAATGGACCGTTGGGGGTTAGGTTATCCCCTGGGTACCTATTTATAAGGTACGGGCGGATAAACCTAGTCCAACAGGCGGGAACCGGAAATTTCGGGATAAGGGATACCCGCCAGGATTTTCTGAGATATGCTTTAAGTGCTGGACGAGATATCCGGAATGGATACGAAACAAATCTTCTCCGTGATACTTGGATCGATTAACAAGTAAAGTAAGCCGGATCTTTGGCGTTTGCATCAGGGGCGTTGACCCAGAAAAGTAAACACTAGACTTGGAGAAAGCCGTGTTACTATATGGCCACCATGGAGTTAGGCCTAGCTGTTTATCAAAGCAACCTAACCCGGCCTCTATGAACTGGTGTTTTTGTTATTTTTGCAGGGAATAGCATGCGCTTCAAGGAGGATCTCATGAAGCCCAAGCTATTCTGGGGACTACTGATGGAGGGATGATAACCCGGTAGGCCAACGCCAAGGAGTAACTCGGCCCAAAGGACGCTGTGCAAGACCCGGCTTAAGATAAAGGAGTTTCTAGAAGGCCCAGGAACGTAGGCCTCGTAACCCGGATTGTGGGTTCCGATAAGGAAGTTTAGGGTTTCTAAGCAGTGTCCGGGTAGGATTCAGAGTGCGCCTTGGAGAGTAGGTCAAGGGGTCCGGATATTATATAAGCCGGCCCCTAGGGTTAGACGGAGGAGATCCAAGAGTTTGAGCAATATCGCTAGGTATCGAGTATCCAGTGTAATACGAGAGTTGAGTTAATATATCTAGATCGGAGACTCGGCGACTTGATTGCCAGCTACCAGATCGCATATCATCATGTTTTCCCTTGAGCTAAACCCTCTCCCAAACACCAGAATCGATTTGCCCCAAGACAAGTTACCCCCGGTAACGTCTGCCGTGATTATCCCACGACAGGACCTCAAGACCAAGATGATGTTGCAGAAACTGTCGTGGGATAATCACGGCAGACGTTATCTGGGGTAACTTACTTTGGGGCAAATCGACTCTGGTGTTTGGGAGAGCGTTTAGCTCAGGGGATATCACGTTATCAGGTGATCTGGTAGCTCGGGCTGCAATGTCGCCGAGTCTCCGATCTAGGGTTACAACTATCAGCTCTTGTACCACAAGAATACTTGAATATCGGGTAAAAACTCTCTCTCCTCCCTGTCCCAGGAGCCGGTTTATATATTACCCGGCTCTCTGGCTTCCTATACAAGACATACCCGGAATCCTACCCGGAAACCGCACACAACCCTAAGTTTCCTAATCGTGACCCCCAAGGTACGGGTTACAAGACCTACCTTCCCCTTTGGGCCTTCTAGAAACTCCTCCTCCTTGGGCCGGGTCTTGTGCGATTCCTTCGGGCCGGGTTTCACCTGAGCATGAGCCTACAAGGTTACCATCTCCCCATCAGAAACCCCTGCGACTCATGCTATAGTCAATGGTACGTTTTTGAACCAAACCTGTGACCCCATAGTTTTGTTTGTCGTCGTACCCTGAGAAATCCGACGTAAATGGTACACTAGTAGTGTCACGTCGGACTAGAAAAAGTTTCTTTAAAATTAACTATACTAACATAACTTCATCTAATTTTAGTTTAATACCTTACAGAGTACCTTACCGAGTAACTGACAGAGTTGGTATCACCTAACACCAGTTTGAAAATTTCTAACCAACTTTTCCTAAAACCAAAGAGAAAGGTGCCTTAGGATGTTCTATAGCTGTTTTGAAGAAAGTGAAAGGTTGGAAAAAAATATTGGATGGAGGAAATATGATTGTTACTAGGCAATAGGAATCTCTCATATATATATATGTTGGAGGAAACAGATTCGGGAAAATAAGATGGTGGAAAGCCATTTGAGGTTTAACTTAGGAAGGAAAGATTGAGAATCATGTGGTTCTAGTTGAGGTGAATTATGATCCAATATCTGGGGATAACCAGTTGTGGACCCCAAAAATTTGGAAGTATCGGAAACTAAACTTTGTAGCTTAAAGAAATGATTGAGGTTTAGAAAGATTGGTGGGAACTATTGGATTTTAGGAGGTGCTTGATTTATAAGGAGATGTGATGAATTAGAAGTAGTATGCGAGAGAATTTGTGAAGTTAAAATGATAGGATAATGGTTTACATAGGTGATTTCTTATCCTGGATTTTAGTGGACAGTTTGACTATAGAAAAAGGATCACGTTGGATTGGGATATGTAATTGATTTGGATTATAGATGTATTGGAGGAATATTGGATTTGATATAGGAAGAAATTGGTGGATATAAAAAGATGATTTTGGATTTTAGGAAAAATCAATATGACTTGGATTTAGTAGATGACTATTCTTGATGATATATTCTCAGATCTTGTCACGCTCTATTGAGATTATCTGGGGAAAATGATTTAACTTTAATCAGGAGATAAGAGTTTGGAGTATTTGAAAGGATTTATAGAAGTAGTACAAAGTTGGTTTATGCTTGTTGAATTGATGGTTTAGCTTTGGCAATATGATCTTGATAAAATACCTTTGAGGGAGACAAATGATTTGAGGCTTGATTATATTAGATTAAGAGGAAGATAGTGGATTTTCCTGGACTTTAGGAGATGAGCAATGGAAAGCTCATGCTTAATAAGGATTGGTGGATATCCATTTAATTGGTCATATGCGTCTGAAAAAAAATAGATATTTTTCTGAAGAATAACCCCTGGATTCATATCATGGTTTTGAGGAACAATAAGTTCGAGGTTTACCTTATGGCACCGAGACCTTTGAAAAAGAAAACTAAATTGCCAGTGAATTTTGGTAGGACAAATCAAAGGGGAGAAGCACCTGTGATTAATGTTACCAAACACCAACACTCGATTTTTGGTAAAACAAAATGATCTAACATTCTTGTTTTGACCATACCCTCTTTACGCTTGCCTGCGAACCTCGGGACGAGATTCTTTTAAGGGGGGAAGGTCTGTCACACCCCAATTTTTGGAATCTTGTACTCTGCTTAAGAAGACAAAAATTAGGGCCAACAATTTTTTTTCCAACAACATGATTGTTTGAACTAACATGTGTTTATGATCTTAAACATATTTGCAACACAAGTTATGTTTCTTGATAAAACCAATACCAATTTTTTCCTATAAACAATTCTATTATTTTTCCTGATGTTTTCCTATTATTACTTGAGTGGATTTTTATTCCAAGACTTGGATCATTCTTGTTTGCATCTTAAAATAAACTTTTACCTTTGTTGGATCCAAGAAAACAAAGTTTCAAAATGATTTATGAAAGTTTTCTTTTAAGATTTCTATAGAAAACAATCCCTGAAAATATAGCCAAGTACCTGTTTTCTACCTTTGTTTTCACTAGGCTATAAACTGTTATTTTATGTTTTCTTTACTTCTATTTGATCCTTGGTATATGTACTACAAATACATAAGCTGGGTTTTATTTTTCGATTAATAAAAAATATCCTTTGCTTGTTGTCTTTGTGGTATAAAATTAAGACAGAAAAAGACATTTTGGAAAACAGAGGAAAACACAAAGTATACCTTTTTCCACATTGTTTTCATGGCCTTAAACTATTGTAAATTTGTTTTCAAAAGATGTTTCTGAAAGTTTAGAACAGGGTTAACAAGTTCCCACTTTGAAAACAAATTTTGGAAAACATTTGACCCTTGAAAACAAACTCAACTTTTTGATCATTTAATCTGTTTTCAACACTTAGAAATTTTTCTAAGTCTTAGACTGAATTTTTGAACAGTGTGAGATAGACTTTTAGAAAATTGCTTTCTTGGTGTTTCTTTGCAAATTTTGAAGTGCAACCCTGTCAAATGTGTTTACCACAGTACTAACGCGAGCCAAGATGAGTTGCTTAGCTTCTAGAAGCCTTGTAGATGAAGGAAACTAGAGAGAGAAGGTGGTGATGTGGAATGGTATGGGCAGCCCATACCTTGACCCAATTTACTTTCCCTTTCCCTCCTCTTGCCTCCAAAAGCCAAGGCTTGACTTTCCCTTTCGTGGTCATGGCCTTGGACAACCAGAGCAAGTTGTGGAGTGACCAAAAACCCCCCTGGCTAGCTCATGCCATTGCTTGGCATGCACCCGAGAGCCCAATCTTGCCCTTGCCCTTATCCCCTCGGGTACAAGTCACACTAGCCCCTCCCCTTGCGCCCCTGCTCTCCTCACACTCATACCACTTCCCCATCTCGAGACCTAGCCGAGCAAGAGCAACTGTGGACGCCCCGAGCCCATGTACTGGCCGCCGGTGACCACCACGGCCTCGAGGTGGTTCTGCACGACCCGTGCCCTCCCAACCCCCTCCTCTGCCCTAGGTCGAACACCCACCTCTCCCTGACCTTCCCTGACAAGCTCCCTTGGCCATTCGTTTGCAGGACGCTCGCTGCCGTCACCGTCGCCGCCGTGGCCGCTCTGCGTCCGTGCCGTCCACTGGAGCCACGCCAACCGCCAAGCCCGCACCCCTACCCCACCCGGACACCCTACAACGCCCCCGAGCCCGCGCCAGCCAGCCACGAGCCCCACGGTGAGCGCCACGGCCACGCCGTTTTTCCCTCCGCCGTCGGGATGAGAGAGAGAGGGATGATAGGAAGACGAACGCCGCGGACCATAGATCGCGAGATCTATGGCCACGCTTGAATGGCCATGATTCCCATGCCCGCATGCACACGCGCAGCGCATCTGGGCCGCCTGGCCGCCTAGCTGGGCTGCGCCCACTTCAAGCCAGCCCACGCTGCCCGATTGTTTTCTTTTAAGTTTTTAACAGAAACCTGCATGTTTACTTTGGATCTGTGAAAAATACCAAACGTGCAAAACAAAATCTACCAAAAATCATGAACCTAATATTATGTTTTCCTAACCACATAAAAATTGTGGATCTATGTTTTGAACCATATTTTTCTCACAATGACTGTTTTGCCACAGAGTGTTTGTGAACTTGATTTGAACATAACTTTTTGAATATGTAACCAAAATGGTCAAACCAAATTGTTTTGGATAGCTACTGAGTATATCTACCACTAGGACGTTTCCTCACATCAAGGTGAGCTACCAAATTGAAATTCCATCCATTTTGGTAAAAGTCCAGTAGGCTCTTCTATGATTTTTATAGCGAGTTCAAAAACGATTTTTGGAGTAAATCCAATTGGATGAATTTTATATTTACTATATCTATCTAATCCTAGCTTGTATTAATTTTTGGAGCCCTAGATTATTTTTGGTGAGCAAAACTAGGTACAACAGCTTTTCTGTTTTTGTTTGTATGTGTGTTTTGTTTGAAATGAAATGTGTGATTGTTTAAATCTTGTTTCCTAGCATGTATAGGGTTGTTATCACTTGTTATTAAGTTGTTTTCCTTGCAGTACATCTACCTTAGAAAGTGTGTGCATGTTTGGAAAGTTAACTAAAAATAGGAATATCAATTGTTATCTTCTAGTTTTATTATTTGGAATATTTGTGTGAGCTAAATCTTTGTGTGCTTGATTGACTAAGTTTAGGATATGATAGAAATGGATCCAGTACCGTTTTGGTACTGTTATTTTGAATTTATTGCCTCTTTTAGATTGCATGTTATTTTATAGCAAAGCATGTGTAAGTTTTGGTATTTGTTTCACTAGTATTGTTTTCACTAGAATGGATAGCCTTGTATTATTTATTTTTGTCATACTAATTTTTGTCATGTGTGACCAGAGGCTTTGTACATCTTTTGCCTTGGTATTAGTGGGCCCATAACCCACTGGTCCCATTTCATCTTGGTTGAGGATGAAAATCCCCAACCATACATGTGTCTGAAAATAACATGTTTTGTTATATGATTGATTGTTATTTTCCACCATGGAAAATAGGTTGTTTGTTTCACTTATACAAGTGAAATGTTTATTTCTTATTTTTAAATACCAGTATGTTGGGTGTGATTCATTTGTTAGCATAATATTCCTTAGGGGTATCATGTTAAGAAATGCTTCACTATTGTTTGCTTAAATTAAATTGTTTACTAAGAGAATATATTCCTTGTGATTGATAGATTGTTTGTGAATGATTTCTAATTGAGTGTTTGGATTTTTGAAAAGGTTTAGTTAACTTTTCATTGTGTGCATAGCTACTGGTTGTGTGTTTTATACTTGTTTTGCTTGCTAGCTATTTGTTTAGAAAAGCATGTATTACTAGAATTGGTTTATGCCTGCTTAATGGTTGTTTCATAGAATTATTTTGATGTTTGTGCTTACTAGCATGTGTAAGGTTTGTGTACTGTTAGTAGGTATATTTATGTTCATGACTTGCTTGTTTAGAGTTAAGCATCCTTGTAGCATTGTTTGCTTCTCTAGTGTTGAACTAGTGTCACCACTAGAAATTGTGGTTTTGCTCTAGTATTGTTATCTTTTATTTTATGAGTGTATGATTTATTCTAGCATATTTAGGAAGTTATTACTTCTGTTATTATTCCATGACTTCCTTAGTTTCATGTTGCTATAGTTGTATAATACAATTGTTTCTTATAGCATGCTTGTGTAGAATTTTCCATACTAGTATGCTAAATGCAGTCCTGTTTTTATGTAATTTGTTAGGAGGATTATCTTGTGTGATGATTGTGTTTTAGATTATTTTTAGGACTTGTTATAATTTATTTTAGATACTGGTTGTTTGTTAAATTTTCATGATTGATGTATTCCATAACTTCAAGTAGTCATAAGCATAGTCTATAACTAGCATAATCATCTGTGGTATGTCTACCTGCTGTTTGGAATTTGTCTGAGTGATTGCCTGAGCATGAGTGTTGTACTTGTGTTATTTGTTGTTCTAGTGTTGTGGTTGTGCTTAGGTAGTATCTTGTTATCTAGGCCTTATTTTTATTAGTGATCTTGTTTGGTGATGATTTGCTTGTGTGTTGTTAATACCCACTGCCATGGGTATTGCTTTGATTGATTGTATTATTAAGTAACCTCACCTTTTGTGCCCACAAGCTATATTTTTGGCTTCTTGAATATCTTATTATGAGAGTGGTAAACCCACTCCATATATGGTATGTAAGATGTGGGATATGGTTTCTCAACCATATGCTTGTTTGACGATAGTTTTGTACCCTAAGAGTTATGTGAGATAGTTTTCTCGATAACGTTTGTGAGATGGCGCTAGTATAAGTTTGCTTGCTGTATGTGTTGGTTAGTTTAGTTGTTTGGCCTTTAGTTCTGGGTGTGTGTCTTTTATTCTAGTACGACGCTAGAAAACGAAGAAGAAGAAGAAGCAGTTGTGGAGCTGTGCATCAAGTTCAAGTTACTTCAAGGCCAGGGACACTAAGAGTTTTAAGGCAAGCTATCCTGATGCTTGCCGTTATAATACACTTATCATTATCGATCATGCATGTTTTACTTCTGAAAAGTTTTACAAAACCTTGATTTTCAAAAACTATTTTTGAGTGAATACTACTACTACTATTATATACTATTACTATGCCAGTAGTTGATACTCGGTGTTACCAAGCCCATAGCCACCATATGGTATTTATTACCATCAAAAGTATTAGTCCCTAAGTGGACAGCCCAAAATTTATGTTTTTGCAAAAAAAAAGGCTTTTATGGAAAACCTGGAGAAAAGGCCGAGCCTTATTCACCGGAGGAATGTTGGAGTGGTCATTTTTGGAAAAATGGTGTTTTACAAAAATGACACATAATCTAGTCTTCGCCGGGCAACCTTTACCGTACTGCCACTTTACCCCAACATGGGCACGGGGCTTAACTTGAAGTTTGTTCTTGTTAGTGTGTGTTATATCTCAATTTTCTATAAGGGTTGTCCAGCTCTCGAACCGATTGTCGCTAGGTCAAAGATACGGGACATACCCAGTGAGGGATTAAGTTATCCTCCGGGTGCGAAAGTTGAGTCTCCTGTCTAGGCAGGGTGGGACCTGGTGCCGGGGAGATTATACTCAACTGAAGAGATAGACACATTCTAGCTTGAACATAGTGGATGGTTAGGATCAGTTATCTGATGTTTACATACTGTTGTTACAGTCCGTGGTTGTTCACGGCGGATGTACTGGATCTGGTGGATGTGTACACCTCTACAGAGTACAACTATTTGGCCATGTAGATAGCATTGTGTCAATGTTTTCAAAAAGGCGTTTTCAAAAAGGAGTTGGACTGGTGAAGTATCGAAAGGAGGAAATCTCGTACCGTGGAGGTACCAATGATGAAAAGCCAGAAGTTTTTTTACAAAAAGTTTTGCAAAGAGAAAACCTTCTTTTACAAAGTGAGTTTTACAAAACCTCTTGTACATGTGATATCTACAAGAGAAAGAAAACTATATTAATTTGTTTTGAAGTATCTTCTTCAACGAAGATATAGAGATTTTAAAAATCAACTATGATATATCTTTCATATATCATTGATAGTGAACCCTATGTATAGCCTACCTATTCCACTATATAAGCATACTTGCATTTAGTAAGTTACATGATGGATGTCTTGCTGAGTACATTCAAATGCACTCATATTGGTTTCATCCCTGGTATCAACTTGCTAGATATTGAGAAGGAGTCTCGGAAGGAGATCTACGAGGAGGAGTACAGAGCTGATGGCTTTGCGAACTAGGATCGTCTCCCGGTCAGCAGCCTGTAGGTTAAGGCGTGACTTGGGCTCTACTACATTTTGTGTGTGTTAGTCTTCCGCTGTGTGTGTTGTGTGTTTGCCCTACGCGGCAGTTGTGTTAGACTCGACCATGTGACCATGTCTCGTGTAAGTGTTTATGCAATCGTGTAATGGATATTGTATCTGTGTACCAACTGGATGTGTTGTTCACGACTGGTGTGATCTGGGATCGTGAATGTATGCATATCGAAGGTGTCCTTGAACAGTGGTTTTGGGGCGGACCTTACAATTGCTATTATGGTTTGACATTGGTGCAAGTTCTAGTGCTATTCCTTATGAGCTTTATAGAGAAATTATGCATGAAATTGGTTCTTGTGAGCTTGAAGATATTGATGTGGTTATTCAGCTTGCTAATAGAGAAACTGTTTTTCTGATTGGTATTGTTAGAGATGTGGAAGTCTTGTATGGTAAAACTAAATATCCCACTGATTTTCTAGTACTTGGTAAGGCTGCTAGTAAAACTTGTCTTATTATTTTTGGTAGACCTTTCTTGAACACTTGTGGTGCTATTATGGATTGTAAGAGGGAGAAGATATTGTCTAAATTTGATGGAAAATATTATGAGTTTAATTTCTCCAAATTTGCTAGATCACCTTATGAATCTAAATTGCCTGATGAGAATTTTAAAGTTGAACAACTTGCTTCTATTGCTCTTACTCCTAACAATGCTTTGCAGCAATATATGGAGGACCATGAAAGTGAGGTCTTTATGGAAGAGAGAAATAAGATTGACGATATTCTTCTTCGTCAACCGGTGATACGGAAACATAATTTACCTGTGGAAGACTTGGGTACCACATTAGCACCCAAGGAGGATCATGTCTTCGATTTAAAACCTTTGGCCCATGATCTTAAATACACTTATATTGATGATAAGAAAATATATCCTGTTATTATTAGTGCTAAACTTTCAGGTGAAAAAGAGGAAAGATTATTGGGAATTTCGAACAAACACCGTGGCGCTATTGGGTATACTCTTGATGATTTGAAGGGAATTTCTCCTACCATATGTCATCATGCTATTAATATTGAACCCGATGCAAAGCCAGTAGTTGAACATCAACGCCGTTTAATTCCTAAGATGAAGGAAGTGGTAATAAATGAGGTATTAAAACTCCTTGATGCTAGTATTATTTTTCCTATTGTTGATAGTAGATGGGTGAACCCTGTGCATTGCATCCCTAAGAAGGGAGGAATGACTGTTGTGCCTAAGGAAAATAATGAGCTTATTCCTCAAAGAGTAGTAGTTGGTTATAGAATGTGCATTGATTTTAGAAAGGTTAATAAGGTTACTAAGAAAGATCATTATCCTTTACCCTTTATTGATCAAATGCTAGAGAGGTTGTCTAAGAAAACTCATTTTTGCTTTCTTGATGGTTATTGTTGGGTTTTCTCAAATTGCTATTAGGGAAAAAGATCAAGAGAAAACAACCTTTACTTGTCCTTATGGTACTTATGCTTATAGACGTATGCCTTTTGGTTTGTGCAATGCTCCTGCTACATTTCATAGATACATGTCTGCTATTTTATATGATTTTTGTGAATCTATTGTGGAAGTATTCATGGATGATTTCTCCGCCTATGGAACTTCTTTTGATAATTGCTTGCACAACCTTCATAAAGTTTTGCACGGCTGTGAGGAAACCAATCTTATTCTTAATTGGGGGAAATGCCACTTTATGGTGAATGAAGGAATTGTTCTTGGACATAAAATTTCTGAAACAGGTATTGAAGTTGACAGAGCTAAAGTGGAAGAAATAGAGAAAATGCCCTGTCCTAGGGATGTTAAAGGTATTCTTAGTGCTCTTGGTCATGCTGGTTTTTACAGGAGGTTTAGTAAAGATTTCTCTAAAATATCAAAGCCTCTTACTAATCTTCTTCAAATGTACCATTTGTTTTTTATGATACTTGTAAGGAAGCTTTCGAGACTTTAAAGAAGGCTTTAACTACTGCTCCTATTGTTCAAACACCTGATTGGAATTTACCTTTTGAAATTATGTGTGATGCTAGTGATTTTGCTATAGGTGTTGTTCTTGGACATCGCGTAGATAAGAAGTTAAATGTTATTCATTATGCTAGTATGACTCTTGATGTTGCTAAAAATAATTATGCTACCACTGAAAAAGAGTTCTTAGCTGTAGTTTTTGCATGTGATAAGTTTAGGCCTTATATTGTTGATTCTAAGATCACTATTCATACTGATCATGCTGCTATTAGATACCTTATGGAAAAGAAAGATGCTAAGCCTAGCTTATTAGATGGGTGTTGCTTTTACAAGAGTGTGATTTGCATATTGTGGATAGAAAGGGTGCTGAAAATCATGTTGCTAATAACTTGTCTAGATTGGAAAACATTACTTTTGACCCTATTCCGATTAATGATAGTTTTCCAAATGAACAGTTGGCTGTAATAAAGGTAAAATCCCAAGATAGTCCATGGTATGCTGATTATGCTAACTTTATTGTTTCAAAGTATTTGCCTCCAACATTTATAGCTCAACAAAGAAGAAAATTCTTCTATGATTTGAGGCATTATTTTTGGGATGACCCACAATTATATAAAGAAGGAGTAGATAGTATTATGAGAAGATGTGTTCTAGATCATGAACAACATGAAATATTGAAAAAGTGCCATGGTAGTGCTTATGCAGGACATCACGCTGGGGATAGAACCGCACAAAAGGTTCTACAATCAGGTTTCTATTGGCTGTAACATCCCAAGTCTGAAAAATAGCCTTTAGAATGTTTTGCTCTCTGTTATTTTATGTTTTGCATCATGGCATCATGTTGATTGCATTTGTTTTGCTTGTTTTCCATTTGTTTTCCAACTGTTTTCCTTTGTTTTCCTTGGTTTTCAAACCAAAATTCAAACCCTTTGTTTCATCCTTGTGATGTTACAATTTCCAAAATGTTATTTCAAATAAAAACAACCAAATTGTTTTTTTTTATTCCATAGTGCTCAACTATTAAATTACTGGTTTTAAGCAATCAATTGTTTCCAAATCACATTCAAAAATTCAAATACATTTTACAAACAGCACCCAAGTTGAAAATATGAAAATCACCAAACAATCTAATCTTTTGTTTCCATCTATTCCATGTTTGATCAACTAATAAAATGGTGGTTTTATTCAAGTAAACAATTCCAAATTGCTCTCAAATTCAAAGCATCTTCAAACAGTATCTCATTTGAAAATTATAAAAATACCAAACAAATTCTAATCACAATTGTTCTATTTATTCAATAGGGGTCACCCTAATTAAAAACATTGTTTCCAATAGTGATCAATTAATTATTAAATCATTCAAATTCAAGCCAAAACTTTCAAACAGTACCCATTGTTGAAAATTATGAAACTACAAAACAAATGTACTTACTTGTTTCAATTAAACTCATTGGTTTTCCTTAATCAAAATCTTGTTTTAAATAACCAAGTTATTAACCAAAAATTCATCCAATTGCAAACCATTTTGCAAAACAGCAATAAATTTGACTTTTCAAGAACCTAGTTGAAATTATGGTAGATAATGAGCTAACAATCCCACATGAATTTTCCCTAAATTTTTAAAACTCAAAACCCTAACAATTGCTTCCATTTTCTATTTGCTACAAAAAAAATAAAACCAAAACAATTAATATAAAGGAACCAGAGAGAGGAGAGAGGCCCAACTTAACCCCAGGCCCATTTTTCCCTTCTGACCCAGTACCCCTTCGAGGGGGCCCTTTCTTCCTCCCCCTGTCGTCATCTGTCTGTACGACGCCATCTCCTCCACCCGATCGCCTCCTCCTCCATCGGATGCCATGCCGTACGAGCTCTCCCCCCATAAGACCACCTCCTCCCCCTCTGCCTAACCTAGACCCTCTCCTTCTCCCTCCTCACTCATCCTCGAGCGCCGCCATCCCTTCCTCTCTCTGCCCCTGCTCCCTCCCGCTGCTTTCTGAACCCACCGAACCCTCCTCGCCACCACACTGCCTCACCATAAGCCGACGACCACGGTCACCTCGGGGACCTTCTGTCCCCGGGAATGGAACCGGCATCCTACCAGCTCCGATATCGATGAAGGCCTCATCGGCCGGTACTGCCCGGTTGCGCCGCCGTCGTCCGCTCGAGCCGCCACCGTCGCTACCTTCCTGTCCGCCCCTGCACGTCCGCCTCCCCTGCTCCCGATCGCCCAAAGGTGAGCGCCCGCTCCTCCTCCCTCCCGCTCGCTCTCCTCCCTCAGTCCCTCGCCCCACCGCACCCCACAGCGCCTCCACCAGCCGCCCCCTCCGGCCACCGCGAGAGAGCTTCCGGCGACCATCGATCCCTGTCCGCTCGGGTTCAGTTAGGCTGCAGCAAAAAATTCAGTAAAGCCTGAACAGCAGCTTATACCCCCCCTGCATCCCCTTCTGTACAAACCAAGCGCAATACCCCTAATGGTTAGGCACCCTTGAGCGCATCAGGAGGTGGGGGGTTCGAATCCCCCCTCCCTCAATTAATCCAACCTTTTTATTTTTCATCAATTTGGTCACAGAAACATCTCAGATTCACATCCATGCCCCTGGTAATTATTTCTAGCCCTGCAAAATATTTTTCAAGTCCCTAGATGAATTAAAAATGGCAGATTTACCCCAAATCTTGTAAATTGCATAAGAAAATCATTTTAACTCCAATTTTAACTTTTTAAATATGTTTTCTGTCCCAAATTAAATGTTCTATCCAAATATAAAATTTGTTTACTGTTTTGAATATTTTAAATTGGTGAAACATTTGAAAACTTGTCAAATTCACTTAAACTTGCAAAATTCATAACTTGGGCATAAAAATTCCAAATTCCACAAACTAAATATGTTTTCCAATCAACTTTTCATGTACTTTCCAAATATAAATTTTATTTGCTGTTTTGAATATTTTAAATTGATGAAAACAACTGTTTCTTAATTATTGCATTTAAAATTGCCAAAATAATAACTTGCTCATTTTAAATCCAATTTCCACAAATGAAATATGTTTTCCATGCAAAATTAAACCACCTTTCCAAATATAAAATTTGTTTCATGTTTTGAATAATTAAAATTGGTTGAATGATTTAAACCTTGTTTAAATCATTTAATATTGCTAAATTCATAACTTGATCAACTAAAATTCTTTTGGACATATAAAATATGTTTTCAAACCATAAAAGCATAAACTTTTCAAATATGAATCTCACTTAATGTTTTGAACAAATAAAAATTCAAATAAGTTCATGTTTGAATTAAATTCATTTAATTCTTGCTTAAACTTGTTTAATTCATAACTAATTTATTTGAAATCCTTTTTCAACAAGTGAAACATGTAATCCACCTAAAATTTGGTGTTCTTTTCAAATATAAACTTTGTTATCTATTTTGGACAATTAAAATTGGTGAAAACAACAAATGCTTGAGTGACACCTTTAAGAACCAAAATTCCAAAACTTAATAAATGAATTTCTAAACTTGGTAAACCTTATTTCCATTTGGTTCTATTGTTGTTATTTTGCTGTTTTCCTCATCCATGCATCATGCTAATTCACTTACACAATTTGATTAGTTGTAGAACAATTAATTCAACCATAATTCATGGGCTTTCATATGCAATCCAATTGCATGTTGGTCCATTTAATCATGTTGTTATCTTGTCACCTAGTTTATTTTGATGCATCAATTAAATGGTCATGCATCATCCCATGTTTGTGCACTATGCCATGATATTGATTGTTTATCTTTCTGCCTTGTTTGTTTGCTTCTTCTCGGATACACGACGACGTTGAGACCGACGATACTTACGACACCCCTTCTAAGGAGTTAGCTCAGTACCAGGCTACTGGGTTTGCAGGCAAGTATTCACTCACATGAACCATCGTGTTCCTTTCAACCTTGGTCACCGATACTTTCCGTTGTCTATTCTGCTAGCCCTAGTAATAGTTGTTTCTGTTACGAACCTATCACATGAATCCCTTAACCCTGATATTGCCTCACCTCCACTCCTACAACCCATTGCTTGTTGCCCGTGTCTTACAAGCATGCTTAGGGTTGTTTTGCTCGAGTCTGTTACCCGTTACTTTCTGTTACTATTTCTATTACGTTCTGGGGGCTCGATGTTTAATCAATCAATCATGTTGATGTTATTGTTAAATAATAATTTGACGATAAGGCACCGGCAGGAGGCCCTGTGTGGTTTTGAGGCCTGCTAGTGTCGACCCTAATAGGAAAAGGGTCTTGTCTACTGATCCATGATGAGCGCACTAACCGCATGTGGGAAGCGAGTATGGGCGCCCCCCTCAATTTGATTCGATTCGCATCTCGTCCAAATCGCCTCATTTAGTTCGTGTTTTCCATTTGCCGCATGCATGATTTTGCGAGCCCAGGCCAGGGTGGAACTTTTGTAGTCGGCATATAGGGGGACACGTTCTTAGAGTGCTATGAGGGTTCATTTTCTTCAGGGCTCGATTAGCCGTGCGCCCAAGGTGCTTTGGGCTTGATGCGAAGAAGAGTTGAGTTGTGTAGAGTGCCCCGCTTGGTGGAAGGGCCTTTCCATCTGGCGGGTTATTCTTGCGTGTACGGCCAAATTGGTGCAACCCTGCAGGGATAAATCTTCTCGAGAAGCCGTGTTTTCCGCGGTTATGGATTACTTGGTGAAAGTACTGGCTAACAAGTACTCAGGACAACTTCAACCTAATGAATAACAATCTTACACCCAATGATCAACAACTTGACTAGTAATAGGCTCATTGACACAATAATCTGAACCATCTTTAATCCAACTGTGTGAGTTATCCTCGGATTGCTTCTTTGGATAAGGGGCGAGATCTAGGATGGGTTTGTTTGAAGTTATCTTTCAGTTGGTTACAATACTCGATCTTATCCCCTTTCTGTTAGTTGGAAGTTGTAGTTCTCTGTAGTTGGTTAGCGCAGCCAGTTGCAGCATCTTTTATATCCCCTTCCTTCCGTTGAACCCAAGGCATCTGTACTTGGTGTTGACGGGCTATACTTTGGTGAACTGTGAGTCTTGCTTGCCATTACGTTTATGTACTGACCACTTTGGGCTATGGTTTCCGCAGACGATGTTTCCGAGGATCTACATGGTGGCTACTACGTGGAGTATGGCGAGACTGCTGACGAGTAGATAGCGGACCCGGGCAGGATCCGAGACTTCGTGGATGGGCTCCGTCTTTTCGTTTCCGGCCTCTTAGGCCTATTTGGTTCTTGTCTGTACTCAGACATTTTGAATGCTTCCGCTGTGATGTAATGATGTATTGTTGGGACATGTGTCCTCTGGATGATTGTATTTGCTATCTCTGCTCTAATGAGAGCTATTTGCAACTTATTTCAATCTTTTGTGTCGTAGAGATCTGTTGTGATATCACTTGTTCCAATGCCGTTGACGTACCATGTGTGTATGTTTTGAAGTACGTCAATGGAAGTATCCTGATTTCTATGGGATAGTTTACGTCGACGCTGAACAGATAGGGGTTGGTTGTCACACATACGTGTGTTGGCCTACTCGTAAGAGGACGCGGGTGCCGGTAAGCCCCGTAATCCAATCTACTACTGTTCAACGGAACGGCGAGTATCCTCTAGAAGTCCGGGTGCGACATTGGCCTACTCTCTTTAAAGATGCACGTAAATTTATTTTATCTTGCGATGAATGTCAAAGAGTAGGTAATATTTCTAGATGTAATGAAATGTCTGTGAGTTATTCTCTTGTTATTGAACCTTTTGATTGTTGGGGATTTGACTTTATGGGTCATTTTCCTCCTTCGAATGGTTACAGTCACATTCATGTTGTTGTTGATTATGTTACTAAGTGGGTAGAAGTTATACCTACAAAAAGTGCTGATGGTGAGATCTCTTTAAAAATGCTTAAAGATGTTATTTTCCCTAGGTTTGGTGTGCCTAGATATCTTATGACCGATGTAGGTTCTCATTTTATTCATGGTGGTTTTAGAATTGTCTCAGCTTATCATCCTAAAACTAGTGGGCAAGTAGAGATATGAAATAGAGAAATTAAATCTATTCTTGCAAAAGACTGTTAATAAATCTAGGAAGAATTGGTCTGATAAGTTGAATGATGCTTTATGGGCTTATAGAACTGCTTATAAAAATCCTATGGGCATGTCTCCTTATAAAATGGTTTATGGAAAAGCTTGTCACTTGCCTTTAGAGTTAGAACACAAAGCTTATTTGGCAGTAAAAGAACTCAATAAAGATTTTAAACTTGCTTGATGAGGACATCCCTAGTATATCTGATATTTCTCCCATTGATGATGATGTTGTTATTCAAGAGAAGAATGATGAAGTGAGAATTGGACCAATGACTAGATCAAGAACTAAATTATTACAACAGCAGGTTAGTTCTCTCTTATTAGAATATGATGTTTGTTTTCATGAGAACTTTATACTACCCATGCACTTATGTATTCTCAGGTTTGTTGATAACACAAGCATGAATGGAGATGGACATGAAAAGCAGCTGAGCATGGATGAAGATGGACATGAAGGGGAGCTGGAAAACAAGTGCTACAAGGATGAAAAGAAAGAATAACAAGGAATAACAATTGTTATCTGTTGGAATAACAAGGAATAACAATTGTTATTTGGTGGAATAACAAGGAAGTACAAGAGTGGAGGCTCCCCACAACATGTTGTTGCGCCAAGGAGAGTCCTAGTTTGATTAGGTGTGGACCTGTGAGTCCAAAGTGGCCGCACCCCCTTGGTTGGGTTGGTTTGTATCCCTAGGAGTCCAAGTTGAGTCCAAACCGAGTCCAAAGTGTTTTCTATTTGGGATAGGTTTGGTGCTTGCGCAATGCCCATTGTGGCCGCACCATACCCCTCATATAAACCCCCTAGTGCGAGTTAGAGAGGTAGACTACGATAAAACATAAACCCTAGACTTCCAGATTGTATTGCTTAAAGCATTCATCTTGAATCATACTACCTTTGCAAATCTGAGTGTATTCTGTTGTTCCATTGGGAATAAGGAGAAGCAGAACCACTTGTAGTCGGTGGCTACTTGTGCAAGAGTGTGGAGTCTCGAATATCCGAAGGGGTTTGAGTGGTGTAGCAATTGGTAACAGGGTTCAGCCAAAGGAGAGAGCGAGGTATCACATTGGTTATCATATTTATTAGAGAGTTCATCGAGAAGATCGGGCATCCCCTTATCATCTTGGTATCAGATTACTGGGTTTACTCGGTGAGCAGTATTTATCCCTTTAGATTTGAGTTGTTTTTCATACCTATACAGAAAAAGCCACAAAAAATAGTTCTAGATCATTGCCTTAGCCTTAGATAATCTCTAGTTTTCAATTTCTAGTGCTGTTTTGTGTTTTGATTTTGTGTTCCTTTTCTCTTTTGTGTTTTTAGGTTCCAGTCTAGGTTTAGGGTTCCTCGAGTTCATCACAGTGTCCACCGAAAAATCCCTGCAAAAATATCTATCCGATCCATGGTAGTACTCCAATTCCGAGTTCCAATCGAATTCCTGCCGCAGCACGCGTTTTCGCAAAATCGCTGCCGCGGTACAGATCCTAGTCGCTATCGGAATCGCCCCTGCTGCGCTCCTGGTTTGTATCAGAATCAGCTTACCCGCGCCCATAAAAAGCTAGTGCGCAGCACACCCCGTTCGCCCGCGCGCGCTGCCGCGACAGAAAATCGCGTGAAAACGCTGTCGCACGCCCCTGTCGATGTCGTGCGTTGTGCTGCTGCTTACCCACACCCGTGCGCGCAACACCATGGACAGCGTCTGCCCTTGTGCGCACGTTTCCCACGTTCGCCTGCGCGCTGCTGCAACACAGGAAACGCACAAATCTCTGCCGCGACACAAATTTCCTCCCGTGAGTTCTTCTAGTTAGCTTTAGTGATTTTTTCCTTTAGGTTTTTGCTTACACTTTTTTTAGGTTTTCTTTTCCTATCTTTGTGAAACTTAGAAACAGCCATTCCACAGCAATAATTTAGGTACCTTGCCCACAAGATTAGCTACTTTGTTGCTCTTATACAGTCAGCTCATTATCATATCATTGTGTCACATTGACCAAAGCTTTGTTTTCAGTTGTTATTTTTGCTCCTTTAGTTATTATTCGGCCAGTAAAAACTATTAAAAAAAGAGAAAAATAGAAAATAGAAAAAGAGAAAAACAGAATTGAGTCAAAAGCAAAAAGAGGCCATTGAGACATATTGTTATAGCTATCATTTGGAGCTGTTTTCATTGCTATCATTGACACTACACATTTAGCAATCTTGTGCTTGTTTATCATTGAGCTTGGCTAGTGTCTTTCTGGTGCATTGTAAAATTCCATACACATATTTGAATTGCCCCATTTGTTTCCAATTTTGGTGTGTGTTTCCTAGGTGCTATTTTATATCATTCACAAACAGCAATAGGACCTGTTAATTGGTGATTGTTAGGTATCCATACCAAGCCCCACCATATAACCTGTTTTACCTCTGTGAGAGCAAAAACCCCTGGGTATTCTATTCTTCACACCAAGTCTCATTAGTAGCTATTACTTGTGGTAAGATTTTCTTTTCACTTTGGAATAGTAAGGATCACACCTTTTGCTGGTTTTGAGTGAGTTAGGAGAGACCACCACAACCCATAGCAATTATTTCACTAACCTATTAATCATGGCTTCTCCTAGTGATGTTTCTGCGCAGGCTAAGAGGACCAATGGTGATGAGCATGTGAAGTCGACAGATTTGGAGGAGATGCAAGAACAATTGAACACAACCATTGCTGCAAAAAATTCAGAATTACATTCTCTCATTGACAAGCATGGAGTGTACATGGATACTCATGTTCAGAATTTGGGATTGCAAGTTGATACTGTTGCTGAAACAACTGTTGCCACACAAGAGAAAGTTACAACTATACGATCTTCTCTTGCCACATTGAGTACTCAAATTATTGCCTTGACAAATTTGGTGAATCAAAGGCTACCTGTTTAGGAGGATAATGGTAGTGCTCTTGGTGATTTTGATAATGATGAGGGCAATTTTATCCCTCAAGGCCGTGGAGGTGGTAGAGGCAATGGTGGTGGCCATGGCTTTGTTGCAAGAAGGGTCCATGTGCAAGAACCAAACCGAGAGGATGATGGGCTTGGCAAACAAAAATTTATGTTACCATCCTTCAACTTTGATACTGGTGATGTAGAAGAATACCTCATGTGGGAGCTGAAAATTGAAAAATTGTGGAGGATACAAGAGTACACTGAGGAGAGGAAAATAAAACTTGCTTCTTCAGGTTTTGATGGCTATGCTTTGCTATGGTGGGATAATATTACAAGAACAAGAGCAAGAAATAGAGAACCTGAAATTGTTACATGGAGGGAGATGAAGCAAGTTATGAGAGACAGATTTGTGCCCAAATTTATTTCAGATCATTATTTGACAAGTTGCAACACTTGAGGCAAGGCTCAAAATGTGTGGATGCTTATTTTAGGGAGATAGAGCTGATATGGCAAAGAGCTAGAGTGAGGGAAGATGCAGAGCACACTATGCAAAGATTTCTCTCAGGCTTACAATTTAAAATCAAGAGCATTGTTAGGCTTGTGCAATATAATGATATGAATGAGCTATTACATCAATCAAGGGAGGCAGAAAAACAATTGGCAGAGGAGGCTCTTATGGCTCCAAGGAAGACATTTACTCCTAGATCATATTTTTCATCACCATCACCACAGCCAGCCCCTAGCCGTGGGGTTTCCACCACCAAACCCGAGAGCAACCCCTCTACTTCTAAGAGACAAGTGCAACCAACAGCTAGTGCAAGTGGATCCACCAATTCTACAGCTCTAAATAGAGACATGAGCTGCCATACATGTGGAGGAAAAGGGCACTTCAAGAGGGATTGTCCTAATAAAAAGATTATGCTTATCAATGAGGAGAATGAATATGTCATAGGCGATGATGATGATCCTACTGAGGAGGATGATTATGATGATGATGGGCCAGTTGATGCATATCCTTCTACTTATCCTACCTTTGTTTGCACAAAGAAAACATTGAGTGTTCTCCCTAGTCTAGAAAGTCAAAGATGCAATTTATTTCAAAAAAGAGCAATTGTAGGCCCTCAATTGGCTTGCAAAGTGATTATTGATGGAGGTAGTTGCAGAAATTTAGCAAGCAAGGAGTTGTGTGCAAAGATGAATTCAGATATATTCCACATCCCCATCCTTATCATATACAGTGGCTTAGTGATAAAGGAGAGATGAAGGTGACCCACATGGTGAGAGTTGAATTTCAGATTGGGCCTTACAAAGACACTATTGAGTGTGATGTGGTGCCTATGTCAGTTTGTCACATGTTACTTGGGAGACCTTGGCAGTTTGATAGGAGTGTGACACATGATGGGAGATCAAATACCTATCAGCTGAAGTGGAATGGAAAGGACATAATTCTGAGGCCTATGACACCACAGCAAATTGTAAATGAGTCTGACAAAAAATTAATGTAACTCCTGAGAGTGATAGTGAGAGACATGAGAGTGAAAACAAGAGTGCTGTGAGTGAAAATAGCAAAACCAATCTGACTGGTAAAAATAAAAGTGATGGAGTGAGCCTATTATGCATGTTAGCCACTAAAGAGGACTTGAGAGAATTTAGAGAGGACCCTAGTATGCTTCTTATAGTGCTTATGCACAAGATAGAAATATTGGTTTCTAATGACATGACCCCTATTCCTCTTGGTGTTTCTCATGTTTTACAGGAGTTTGATGATGTTTTTTCAGAGGAGGTACCAGCAGGGCTACCACCATTGCGTGGTATTGAGCATCAAATTGATTTGATTCCTGGAGCGACATTGCCAAACCGAGCCCTTACAGGACTAATCCCCAAGAGACCAAAGAGATACGGAAACAAGTGCAGTAGCTTCTTGATAAAGGGTATATTCGCATTAGCCTTTCTCCATGTGTTTTTCCTGTTATTTTAGTTCCTAAGAAAGATGGTACTTGGCGCATGTGTGTAGATTGTAGAGCAATTAACAACATCACTATTCGTTATCGTCATCCTATACCTCGTTTGGAAGACATGTTAGATGAATTAAGTGGTGCTGCTGTTTTCTCTAAAATTGATTTGCGTAGTGGTTATCAGCAAATTAGGATGAAAGAGGGGGATGAATGGAAAACTGCTTTCAAAACTAAATTTGGTTTATATGAATGGTTAGTGATGCCTTTTGGTTTAACTAATGCACCTAGTACTTTCATGAGACTTATGAACCTTGTTTTGAGAGAGTTTATTGGTAGATTTGTGGTAGTTTATATTGATGATATTCTCATATATATCCACAATGAACATGAGCATGTTGATCATATTAGACAAGTTTTGCATGTATTAAGAGCAAATCAATTATTTGGTAATCTTGCTAAGTGTACTTTTTGCAAAGACAAGGTCATTTTTCTGGGATATGTTGTTTCTAAACATGGAACTGAAGTTGATGAATCTAAAATTGAAGCTATTAAAAATTGGCCTATTCCAACAAATGTTAGTCAAGTGAGAAGTTTTAATGGATTGGCTGGTTTCTATAGAAGATTTGTCAAGGATTTTAGTACTCTCGCTGCACCATTTAATGATTTAACTAAGAAGGGTGTTGATTTTACATGGGGGGTTGAACAAGATATTGCTTTTGATGCTATTAAAGAAAAATTGATTTTGGCCCATTTTTAATATTGCCTAATTTCAACAAACAATTCGAAATTGAGTGTGATGCAAGTGGTATTGGTATTGGTATTGGTGAAGTGCTTATGCAAGAAAACAAACATGTTGCTTATTTTTTCTGAGAAATTGCATGGTGCTCAATTGAACTATTCTGTTTATGATAAAGAATTGTATGCACTTGTTAGTGTTCTTGAGGTTTGGAAACATTATTTGTGGCCAAAAGAATTTATCATACATTCTGATCATGAAGCATTGAAATTTTTAAAGAGCCAATCTAGCCTTAATAAGAGACATGCTAAGTGGGTTGAATTCATTGAATCTTTCCCATACATAATTAAATATAAGAAAGGCAAAGATAATGTTGTTGCTAATGCTCTCTCTAGGAAAAGCATGTTATTAACTCACTTGGCTGTGAGAGTTCCTGGTTTGGAGAGTGTGAAAGATTTGTATGCTGAAGATAATGATTTTAAACTTGCTTATGCGAATTGTTCTAGTGTGAAAGCATGGGATAGATTTCATTTGCATGATGGATATTTGTTTGGAGCTAACAAATTATGTGTACCCGAGTCGTCCTTGCGTTTGTTATTGCTGCAGGAATCACAAAGTGGTGGATTGATGGGACACTTTGGGAGGGACAAAACATTGATGATGTTGGCAGATCACTTTTATTGGCCACGAATGAGAAGAGATGTGGCGAGGTTTGTGAGACGTTGCATCACTTGCAACAAGGCTAAGTCTAAACTAAAAAATCATGGATTATATACTCCTCTTCCTTCACCTAATACACCTTGGGAAGACATTAGTATGGATTTTGTGTTAGGATTGCCTAGGACAAAAAGAGAACATGATTCTATTTTTGTGGTAGTGGATAGATTCTCTAAAATGTCACATTTTATTGGATGCCACAAGCGTGACGATGCGTCGCACATTGCTAATCCGTTTTTTAAGTACATAGTGTGATTGCATGGAGTACCCAAGACTATTGTTTCTGATCGTGATGTGAAGTTCATGAGCTATTTCTGGAAGACACTATGGGGGAAGCTGGGGACAAAGCTGCTGTTTTCAACTACTTGTCACCCCCAAACTGATGGACAAACGAAGGTGGTGAATCACACATTATCCACATTGTCGCGAGCCATGATCAAGAAGAATCTGCGGGAGTGGGAAGAGTGTTTGCCACATGTTTAGTTTGCATACAACAGGGTTGTTCATTCTACTACTCAGTTATGCCCGTTTGAGGTGGTGTATGGTTTCAAGCCCATAACTCCACTTGATTTGATGCCACTTCCTGTTCAAGAGAGAGTTAATATGGAGGCTTTAAAACATGCTGATTTTGTGAGGAAGGTCCATGAGAACACAAAGCAAGCAATTGAGAAGACAGGAAGACATGTAGCTGAGAGAGTAAACAAGAAGAGGAAGGAGGTATTATTTCGGCCTGGAGATTTGGTGTGGGTCTATTTTCGCAAAGATATATTTCCCACATTGCGCAAGTCTAAGTTGATGCCACGAGGTGCTGGTCCATATAAAGTACTTCAGAAGATTAATGACAATGCCTACAAGATAGACCTTCCTAGTGATTAGTTTGGTGTGAGTAATTCTTTCAATGTTGCTGATCTATCACCATACCATGGAGAGGACCTTGATGCTTCGAGGTCGATGCCTTTTCAAGAGGGGGAGGATGATTAGGACATCCCTAGTACATCTGTTATTTCTCCCATTGATGATGATGATGTTATTCTAGAGAAGAATGATGAAGTGAGAATTGGACCAATGACTAGATCAAGAACTAAATTATTACAACAGCGGGTGAATTCTCTCTTATTAGAATATGATGTTTGTTTTCATGAGAACTTTATACTACCTAAATCCATGCACTTATGTATTCTCAGGTTTGTTGATAACACAAGCAGGAATGGAGATGGACATGAAGAGGAGTTGAGCATGGATGAAGATGATCATGAAGGGGAGCTAGAAAACAAGTGCTACAAGGGTGAAAACAAAGAATAACAAGGAATACAAATTGTTATGTGATGGAATATCAAGGAATAACAATTGTTATTTGGTAGAATAACAAGGAAGAACAAGAGTGGAGGCGCCCCACAACAGGTTGTTGCGCCAAGGAGAGTCCTAGTTTGATTAGGTGTGAACCTGTGAGTCCAAAGTGGCCGCACCCCCTTGGTTGGGTCGGTTTGTATCCCTAGGAGTCCAAGTTGAGTCCAAACTGAGTCCAAAGTGTTTTCTATTCGGGTTAGTCTTGGTGCTTGCGCAATGCCCATTATGGCCGCACCATACCCCTCACTAGACCATAAAAGCGTGTGTTGCCGCTCCCGTCCATATTTGAAGAAATGATATACATATGGATTACAAAATTTTGAACATTAGAAATATTTGGTACGTAATTGATAGACACAGGGACAACATCAGTTCTCATGCACCATGGCAGATGTATCATCCCATGAAATTGTATTACTACATAATATAACATGCAAATAGAAGATAATAGATAAACATCATTTTGTAGAGCATAACACCACTAATAAATCATTATGCCTTACAGTCCGTGACTTTAGAGGCAGAGCCTAGAATTTAAAAAGTAAATTGAAACAAGATGGAAAATAATAAATCAACACTTCTTGTATAACTCTAAATCGGATATGCGACAATTCATCAGATTCGAACATTGGAGACAACAAAATTGAGAATGTGGATGGTCCCGTCGACGCTTGTGGAATCGACTAGGTCATCCACATCCTCCATTTAACAACGTGGTAGGTTCTCCACATCAATGATTAACAAAAGCGGTATTTTAAACGAACAAAAGTTCAAAAATTGTAGTCAAGTTTAAAATTTAAATTACATGATTGGAATTACATGATCGATGGTTTGATACACGACTAAGGGAAGAACCTTGGAAAGAGCTATTACAGGTAAATGCATCATCTGATTTTAAATTAGGGTTCTGTTAGTTTGGGAGTCCATAGCTCAAAGCATGTAACTATATTTGAATTCCCCCCAAGTCCTAAGAGCATGTATTTAACCCATTATTGTTCTTTTCGAGTTTGGCATAATTTTTAATAATCTAAGCATTGGATCTTGGACCATCATTTGAATGATTATACTTCAAGGAGGATAATGCCTAGTAGAGGCGTTCAGTGAAAAATATGCTAACGAAATGTAAGATGAGTACGCAAAAAACAAATGATTGATGATAAGAACGCTCAAGTTCTAGATCTAGAAAAAGCTTGATGTTTTTTTTTGCTCTTGGTCATACAACATGTAATCTTATGTATGTCTGTGAAGTGAAAAAATTATGGCTACAAAGGAAAAATGTATATGTTGGGAACCTGATGGGTGATGCTTTTTCGATGTTATGGAAAGACTTGCTTGTAGTTTGTATTTAAATCTGACATCATCTACAAGTAGAAGGTCAGCCAGCGAAATTTAGCTTTAACAACCAAAATATTATAGCAAATTACCATCTAGTACTGACTGATATAATTTCAAACTTTGGAACTAACATGCACAAAAAACATAGTACATAGAAATCAAAAGGACATATGAATAATGCTGAGATTGGTCCAGCAAAAGAACTACGTTATTATAGACAAGAATATTATCTAGAGCAGAACAATATTTGTCCATTAGCCTTAGGGCTTTCTTATGATCCCTGGAACTATTAGCAATGGTATCCTTGGCCTTGGGAGTTGGGAACGACACATATCACTATAATAGGGGGCTTTTTCTTTCCAGTTTTAGGAAACTTGGACTCTGTTGTTTCATATGTGAAGCTCTGGATGTTGTTTCTGGGATCTAGAAACCTCATTCTGGTTTGATGCCTGCTAGTACAACTTAATTATTTGGAGGAAACAAAAAAAGCATGCACACAATCAATTGGGCAAAGTATCACCTGACATATAACTTATTTTTCTGGAAATAATATTCCGACAGTGGCATCCAGAAGCCTCATGTTTCATACCTGCTAGTGGCCATCCTCCTGTAGCTATAGATCAGAGACACTTAACCAAGTGAATCATAGCATGATCGAACGAACAGTGCACTGATAAAAGAAATGGCCCAATCAAGAACATTAAAATCTCTTCAAGGTCGTCGATGATTATTATCTTTCAACCTAAAAACACTAAGTAGAACACGAATTTATGTTAGATTTCTTGGAAATATAGAATGACCTAGCTGATTAAGTATTTTTGGCATGTAAACCAAGCTAAAATGTTAAGGAATGTAGAGTGCACCGGAAGACAAACTCTTGATAAAATCATCTAAAAAATCAAGCAAGGACCAGTTCTCTACAAGGAAAATCTCATAGCCAGTAGCAGATTGCAAACAATGGAATGATGGCACACGGCAAATCAAATCCCAAACGAAGCATCACGGCAATCCCTGAAACAAACAATTTCAAGTCAGTTAGCTTCCTATTGTTCGCGTAGATGAAATTTGTAACCTTAAGCAAGGAACATCTCAGAGGAACCGTGGGAGGCCGAGGGCAAGATGGAAGGGCAAACAAAGAATTATTGTTGGTTGCACATATATACCATGGACCAAAGAGAACTGAAAATAACGCATGATTAATCACCATAATTACAGGAGGGGAGTGGGTCGATTTTTTTTACTTAGGATCCTAGCAGTTTCAGTCTACAGGAAATAATCACGGCGCGGTCCACACGAACGGAAGGGGAGGCGTCCCTCGGATGGTGGGCCGGGTCCAAAGCGTCCAAGTATCCTAGGACTCCATGAAGGGATCCCACAACATTTCGTGCGTGGCATCCAAACCGATGAGCCGCGCTGACGCTGTTACCAGAGAAGAAGCTATCGATCTCGGCCGGACCTTCTAAACTGACACACGAAATAGAGAGTCTCATTAATCTGCAGGCATGCAACATTGGCATCCTGGCCTAAATCGCCTTGCTGGATCTTCGCCGGCGCGATTGGCTTGCAGACCAAAAGTAGCGATGCGCGGGAGGCGGGCGGAACTCCGTCAACCAGAGGACAGAGATGATATGGAAACGAGTGATGATACCATCGTAACAACGACGGGAAGGAAGTCATCTTGCATTCTTACCCTAGAGTAAGAATATATGGTCGAACCTGTCAGGCCCAATAAACCATTTTGCAGCCCGTCTAACCAGGAGTGGCCTAGCTTGCTCTCTGGAGCAGCAGCCCTAAAACATCACGCTGGGCCCTCTAGCTTCGATCATGCCCGCTAAATAACGAGTTAGCGACTGATCAGAATTATGTTGGTTGATCCACAGCGTTCGCTGGGCATATCGGACGGTCTACAGGCTCAAATGCACGTGAGAGCTTCTAGGTGGTTGAGTTTTACTGTTTCTTAATATAAACCCCCCAGTGCGAGTTAGAGAGGTAGACTATGATAAAACATAAACCCTAGACTTCTAGATTGTATTTCTTGAAGCATTCATCTTGAATCATACTACCTTTGCAAATCTGAGTGTATTCTGCTGTTCCATTGGGAATAAGGAGAAACAGGACCACTTGTAGTCGGTCGCTACTTGTGCAAGAGTGTGGAGTCTCGAATATCCGAAGGGGTTTGAGTGTTGTTGCAATTGGTAACAGGGTTCAGCCAAAGGAGAGAGCGAGGTATCTGATAGCTAGGTTGAGACTCCAAGTGTAGAGTGTGTAGCTAGTGGCAAGCCTTCTTCCCCACGAGGGTGACTCGAGGGTTTATATCGAACTCTTGGGGAGCCAGTATTTCAGCAGTTGCCTTCCAAGCTTCCTCCAGGATCCTGCAAACAAGTAGAGAATTTTGTGCCCTCAACCTCACCAAGTGGTTGTCAAGCACAAGATGTGAGACTTCTAAATTGCAATGCAAAACTGAAAGTAAATGTGCAATAATTAAATCTACTACTAAATGCAAATGAGAAAATAAATATGCAATGGATTGTTTTTGTATTTTTGTGATGCAAGTGGTGATGGAGATAATGTAAATTCGAATTGGAGATGCAAGTAAAGTAAAGTGCAAGTAAAGTAAATTGCAGCAAAGTAACTAGAGTGTTTTCTTATATTTAAAATAGGACCGGGGTTCATGGTTTCACACTTGCATTCTCTCAAATAAAGTGGTAGACGGTGGACATAAAGAATTACATGTGAGATTACAATAACATGTTTAACATTGAGTACTTTCATATGGGCATCACGTCCTAGCATAGAGATCTCTACGGTCATATTAATCCCTCTTATACTCCACCAAGATGCGAAATAAATCATAACACCTCGATAATTAAGGAAAAACCAGAGTATAGCTTTAAGCAATGTGACATGAAGTTGAAGTAAGAACTTGCTAGATTTAGTCATGGAGATTGATTAGTGTCACTTCAAATCCCCGGTAACAAGGTACTCCTTTTTATCCCTAGTGAGGTAACTAAGAAAGGTTTAACAAAACCTAAGTGGATCGCTGAACTTCTGTCACTTTCACAGCACTAGCCACCCCCCGTTACTCCAACTAATGCACCCATCACCCCACACACGCTCTCAAGAACTAGATTGATCAAAGCTAGCAAATAAGAACGGGGTACATAAGATACATCTAATCAAATAACTCAAGAGAAACAATTGCAATCTCAGATTCAATAACTCATAGAAAAGATCCACCACATAGGAATTACAACGGTGCCCGTAATCATGTGAGGCAGCTCATACGGATCTAATTAGTGAAGCACATAGAGAGAGAGATACAAGTGCTACTTCCACAAACCCATAGCCCTGGGGTGGACTACTCCCTCTTCATGGAGATGTCGATGGAGATGACGTTGGAGGGGTAGGAGATCACACCGGCGGTGCCCCGCCGGAGTTTTCCCCCTCCAATCTGGAACTTCTGGTCTCTGTTTCGGTGTTTCGGTGTTTCGGCGGTGCTCCCCTCCGTAAGGGTACGGGGGACCCTTTTTATAGTCGTTTTTAGGTCAAGACGGAGTCGGTAAGTCGAAGATGGAAGGAATTGGGGCCACAGGGGCCAAAAGGGGGCCTCTCACGCGGCCAAGGAATCTAGCCGCGTGGAGGGTCCTCTTTTGGGCCTCCTTGCCCAATTCTCGTGGATCCTTCGCCCGCAAGTCTTCTCCTTCCAAGAAAATGACCCCCGCAGATTTTCAGGTGATTTCGCGGAAGTTTGCCCCCTGAAACGTCAAAAATATAGAAAACGGGGTTTCTGACAGGCAGGGTTAATTCCATAAAAGTTGGGGGCTTTTTAATTTAACCCCAAAATACTATAAAACATTGAATTATACCCTTATATGATGCAATATGTTATAGAAAACCATGTGAAAATATGCAAAATTCATCTATGCATTTTACATGCATCAACATCCCCAAGCTTAACCCATGCTCGTCCTCGAGTATGAAGGTGATAAAACTAAGATGGGTTTTGCATATTGAAACAATCATGGGATATCAAGGAGGATTATTCATGCTACATATAATCAAATGATTAATACTAGAAATGAGTAGCAATATACAATTCATGTTGTAAGAAATATCAAATATGCAAGCATAGATGCTTCATGAAAGTTCACAAAGTGCATAATGAAATAAAAGCACTATGGACCAAATGCATACACAAAATGAAAAATAAAATCCTATATTGGTCAAAGAATAGCATAATGGAGAATTGAAAATATGGTGGACACTTTGGAGAAAATTGAGTAGAAGTAAAACATGATCAAGTCTTATTTAGCCTCTAAATTATTCAACTAAAATTACTAATTGAAATGTGGTATCCATTTATCTAGGACTCTCATTGCCCCTTTATCACTAGCATCTTAAAATTGTGAGTATTGAAGTAATGAGAATGACAAGGTGGTTGAAAGCCTCATGCCCCGTGAGTGTGAAAACCTACTCCATGATTACTCAACTTAAGATTCCTAATAAGCTTTGTACAATCATAATAAGTATTAATGACATCATAGAGAACCGCAAAGAGGTACCTCTTGCCCCCATGACATGAAAACAAGCCCATGTTACAATGACAAGATGAACAAACGGAGTAGACTCACCATCCTTTTTATTTTCATTCACTATTATGCATAGCTTCTTATTTTATTATAGGATGTGTTGTAGAGTCACTCAAGCTATAAGTAAATTTCCACCATGATAAAGCATGGCTTGGGTTAGCGGCCCAATGCGTTTCTCTAGTCATATAGATACTTACTCATTAAAACTTACTATTCCTCTATTTCATTTCGGCATGGCAGGAGTCCAAAAACAAAAGTACATGATATCAACCAAATGTAAATTTTTTGTGCAATGTTGAAAGCTTTCCGGTGATACACGTTTATAGCTAGCTCCCAACCACACACTTGTCAAACGCAAAACTTGTGGCTCCCATTATTGGGTCATGTTTATTAGATGCATAAAAAGTAAAGTGTGCCTTCAAAAGTTCGTGAGAGTCCTATCCCAAGTTCAACCCATGACAATTAATAAAGTGAATATCTTAATTTAGAACATAAATAACACAACAACATGGTGAACATACTCGGAATATCAATAAAACTAATGGGAAGATATGGTAGACTCACTGGAAATACTTGGCTAAGGAGTGTTGGAAACAAGTTTTTTACTTGTTGGAATTTTTAAATTTTTGGGCTAGCAAGAGGGAGATAGTTGACAAGCTACTATGCATGAATATGTCCATATAACTACTCATTTCATGACAAACTAAATAAACCAGCAATTAACATCAAGGACATGAATAAGAGATAGCTCAAGACAACATTATTGCAAATTTCTGCACATAAAAAGCCTATAAATCATGCAAACATATGTAGCTCTTCAAATCAACCATGACATCCCTATTCCAAGTCATAATACCAGCATCCAATACATTCCAACCCCAAACTACAGTAGCTCAATCTCATAAAAATGATGGTGGTGGTCTTATCAAAACAAAAATAAAAATAAAAACTAGACGCTTCAAGTCTCTACGATAAATGCTTTGCTTAGAAAAACAGAAAGTAGACGTGTACTAACCAAAAGAGTGTAGCTCCAGTGGGGTGTTCGTCACATCCCCAAGCTTATGGATTTCACCATTCTTGGATGTCTTGAGGCGCAGCTCCTCTATTCCCTGTGAAAAAACTTCACAAAACATGTTTCTCCCATTCTTTTTCTGTGGGGTGAGATTAGAAAGGACAAACAAATCACATGCTTGCTGTGCAAAATTACAAATCAAATGCTCCAGTAGATAGACAATAAGGTTCATTATGTTGTATGTTCACTCTCTTGCTTGAAAGAATCATGGAAATTCGATTCCCAAGCCCAAAGAGTGCATAAAACAAAAGAAGGCAGAATCTGTCCAGAAAAGCAGCAGCAGCAAAACGAACGTTTTTCCCTAAGCTAGACTCTCAAAAAATTAAGCCCATTTTTTCGATTACAGAGGAAAAAAAGTTGCAGAACATACTAAAAAATTAGCTCAATCCGACATACCAATAAAAAACGTAAAATTATACGGTGAGCAGACTCGTGCTGAAACAGAAATTTCATGCACTAGGATAGCAACTTATAAGTCCAAATGGGTTTGACTTGACTCTTTATTGTAAAATTCAGAATTAAAAAAACTAATCTCTTGAGACAGCAAGAGGACACTAGGAAAATCCAAACAAAAACAACCGGATTGCCTCCCGTAAAGTGCTTTCTTTATAGCCATATAGCTAGGCTTTACTTACTTGATAATCAAGAGGGATAAAGCTCATGAGGGAGCTTGTTCTTCAGCGTGCCCCTCTTCCTTGGGAAGTGATCCATGTTTTTCTTGTGAGGGAACTAAAACTTGACATTCCCTTCCTTGGAGTCTATGATTGCACCTGTAGTACGAAGAAAAGGTCTACCCAAAATAATAGGACTAGGGGATTTATCCCCCATATCCATAATAATGAAATCAACGGGTACAAAAGTCATGTGCAATTCAATCATAACATCTTTTACTTGTCCTATAGCATGTTTAGTAGAGTTATCAGTAAGGATAAATTCACTTGAGCACTTTTCTAAATTTTCTAGTTCTAGCAATTCATATAATTCTTTAGAGAGTACCGATACACTAGAACCTAGATCTAACATAGCATGGTGAATTTCTTTTCCAATTGAAACTAGCACCTTGGGGATCCATGCATCCCCAAGCTTAGGAGGTATCATGGCCTCATTCTTGTACCTAGCAATTTTTTCTTGCATGACATGATTAGCAATATAAGATCCAAAACCAGATTGATTAACATTTATAGTGGGATCACTAGCAAATTTTTGTAGAGTAGCAATAAGTTCTTGCAAGCTACTTTTTTCTAAATCAAGCAATGGATCCTTAATTTCAGTAAGCATCATAATTTCCTCTACTTTACTCTCTAATTTAGCTAGCATGCTTGATTCATGAGGACTAATTTCATCTTTGCTAGCAAGATAAGACATATATGGAAGTAAATATTCAGCGTACTTCACTATTTCATTCAAAGTTTTTTCTAATCTAGTAGGGACATGCTCACTTGTATTCTCAGCAATATGATCAATATTTTCAATAATAGGAGCAGCAATAGTAATAGAATTCATTCCTACACTAGGTTGTGCTTGTGGCTTTCCTGCTGACATGCTTAATAGAGTTGCTTGATTATCAACTAATTTTGACAATGCTTTATCTAAATTCGAAGATTGAAGTTGCAATCCTTTAATATCACTACTAATGGATGTAATAGACTTATTTAACTCATGTATCATAGCATTGTGACTAGCAACTTGTTCCATAATCAATTTATTAGATTCAGAAATTTCACTAGAAGGCTTCCACTTATTTTCATTAGCATTAGGATATGGAACAAAAGGTTTATTTGGCACATAAGGAGGTTTACTATATGAATTGTAAGCATTACCAAAACCATTGCTACCATAATTCCTAACAAAATTAACATCCACACTTTCAGAATTACTACCAACTAGCTCCTGCAAAGGCACATTCTCCATATTTTATTTATTAATAAAAGCAAGAATAGTGTCCATTTTAGAAAACAAATCATTGGTTTCTTCAATTGAGTTTATTTTCTTAGTAGGATTGGGTGCTCTTTCAGTATTCCATTGACTATAATTTTGCAATATGCTTTTGATAAGGGGTGGCCCAATCTTCTCAGTGAACTCACAGACAACTCCAGTATGATAACTAGTGCGCCACTAAGAACTCTGCCGGCTGATCCCTGATGCCAATGCAAAAGATAGCAACCCCAAGGATATTCTCAACTCCACACTCTTGCACAAGTAATCCACAGACTACAAGTGATCCTGTACCGTCTTATTCCCGGTGGAACAGCAGGTATCACGTAAAGTTTGCAGATGAACTTCCAGATGAAAGGCTTACAAGCAGTTTCAATCTAGAGGTCTAGGGTTTTTGGGTTTAACGTAGTCTAATCTCTAATAATGCGAATTACAAGCCTTATAAGGGCTGCTGGACGTCCAACCTAGTGTTGGGGTCAAAATCAAACAAATCTCTAAGTTTCCTAACTTGACAGGACTCTATTTGGAAACTGGCAGAAAATGATTCGTGCATTGTTTCGGTCACCACGTCTTGTACAAGTCGAATCGGTGCGTGGGGCCAGATCCATTGGAAAGCCCTTCAAAATTCCTTTTCATATTGTGCTCATTTGCTTTATTTGGAGTCCGTATGAAGAGTCCATGCTCGTTTCAAATTCGGGACTTCTGTCAGTCCGAACCGAATATCCTTTCCTTGATGGCTCCACTTTCTCCCTCGCCTCCCTCGTGCTTGCCATCCTCTTCAACCAGCTCCATTTCTTTGCCAATGCTTGTGTTATCAATAATCCTGCTAATACATAAATGCATAGACTTAGGTAGTATAGCATTCTTATAAACACAAACATTATTTATTATTAGGAAAGAATTCACCTTATCATGAACAATAGTGAGGCTTAATATTTCCTTCCAACTCAAGCATGAATAAACCTCATGGTCCTCTATGATATCCCTATCATACTCCCTTTCTTCAAAAAAATTCCTATGACTCTCCTCCCTTTCTTCAAGAGAAGACGTCCTCGGCTTCTGGTAGGCTGAAAGTGGAAGAAACAAAAAGAACAACGTGTATGCACAATACAAATATCTATAATGGGGTGCATTGGTTGTTAGCAGCTCATAAATTTTTTCACATGAAATGTGACCACGAAATTGGCATGAAAACAGCACATAAATGTCATAGCATCTCATAAAATAGCAATCATAATTGCAAATATAAGTGAAGCTCATAAAATCATGATCAAAAGGAGAAACACCTATGTATAAATTCTTATTGTTCAGTATCAAACTAAGCCTTTTCACAGAAGATCTATGATCAAAATTGGTGGTAGTAAAGTCAAAACAATCCAAACAAATTAACTCATTAGATAGTGGATACCATGCTTCAACTGTGCTACTCTGATATGTATAACAAAGTAATGGCCGAATAGTAGTACACATAATTTTATGCTCATGTTTAGTATAATCATCATGTAAATTGCAACTCATTTTGCAAATATAAGTGAAGTATAAATCAGTAGCATATGTACTTATCAAGTTTTGTTGTAAATCAAACATATGTGTAGAATCATGCTTATATTTATCAAATTGTACACAATCCAAATGAGGTAACACAATGTTAAATTCAGCAATTTTATCACAAGTAATACATATGTGATCCACCATAAAAATTTCATTCATGTTATAGTCACCAACCAAATTAAAAGTAAAGCAAGTAGCATGGGTGCTAGAATTGATATGGGAAATTTCAGCAATCCTATTCATAGCACATTGCACAACAATTGGTTCATGTAACATGATGGAATACACAATATTAATAGGTGGTATTTTAGCAAGCAGTTCTTTATGTGTAATCAAGACCACATGATCAAAATTTGAAATATTCAAAATATCACATAATGGTGGACTATATGTGACTATCAACTCAGAAGAATTAACTAGCCCATTAGTAGACTCACAAAAAGTTGTAATTGTAAGTGGTAGCTCGAAATCAGTACCAATGTCAATGACATCCTCCTCAGAAATAGTAGGCACTGATTCATCTCTCTCAAGTGTTGATGCAGGTTGTACTATTGATGGCTCCCTTTCTTCAAGAGTAACCTGCATATCACAAGAAATAATACTAGGCATAATGGTATGCCCCTCCAATGGATGTGATGATGGTGGTGGTGGTGGTGGTGGTGGTGGTGGTGGTGCAGGTTGTACTATAGGCTCCCTTTCTTCAAAAGCAATCTGCACATCACAAGACACAACACTAGGAGTAGACATAGTTACATTAGTAGAAACAGCCTCATAGGTCTTCTCAACCTCTACCAATCTCATAACCAATGGTTGATGTCTAATTCTTTTAAATTTTGTAGGCCATGCATGTATTATCCAATCTCTCTTATTATTCCAAAAGAATTGTAAATCATGATAATGGCTATCAAAATTAACCTTATAGCTATTGCACCAAGTTTCACTCAACAAAAGGTGACAGCAATTAAATGCTCTAGGAAGCACATTACACCTAATGTGGACTGTATGATCATGAATGGTTAACGAAATCCAAATAGCATGAGTAATGTGAAGTGTAGCATCATTAGTTTTTAACATAAATGAAACGCGAGTTGCAGAAGATGTCAACTGTAATGCTTCAACAACCTCAATACTAACAAAATTGAACCGTGTACCCTTATCAAGGGTAATAGCAACAGTGCTACCATTGATGTCTCCTGTGAATTGGAACAAATTTGCTGCAGGTATTCCACTAGACTCCTCCTCCCAGAAAGTATCACTGCACATAGAATAACTACAAAACACCATTGATTAACTTGTTAGTAACAAAATAACAATGGGATGTGGTGTTCTCTCACAACTCACTCAAAACTAGCAAGACAATTGAGTACCTTACCGTTCCAAAGTGAATAGAAATACTTACCAACAAGTAGTGGCAACTAATATGCTTTGATGTGAAGAAGAGAATACCCAGGTTTTTAAACACAAAAGCAAACAAGGTTATTTAGTGGGGCTTGGTATGGATACCTAACAATCACCAAAGTAACAAGTCCTATTTGCTGTTTTGTGATGATATAAAAAATACCCAAGGAAACTCACACAATAATGGAGACAAATGTGGCAAAGCAAATATATGGATGAGATTTTGCAATGCACTAGAAAGTCACTAGCTAGACTCTTAATTGACAGGAACAAGATTGCTCAATGAAAAACCAAGTGTCACAATGGCAAGCTCAACTAGTAAACAATAGTATCAATATGGCCTCTTTGCAATTTTCTGTTTTTCTCTTTTCTTTTTTTTATACTTTTACTCTTTTTCTATTTTTTTTGTATTTTTCCAATGGCCTTAAACACAACTAGGAGTAATATGAGCCAATAAACAAGTGAACACAATGGTGGTGATGAAAATGAGCAACCTGTCAGAGCACAAAAATAGCTATACTTGTGGGCAAGTTCCTATTGATATGCTGTAGAAAGGTTGTGGCTAGGTTCACAAGGTATGGATATATTGTTTCTAATGAAGAAAACAGGATAAAACAAAGAAAAACAAGAAAATTCTATGTAAAAAACAGCTCACAATGGCTCACGGCAGAGACTATCAGCTCACGGCAGAAAAACAGAGCAAAACTGTGTCGCACGGCAGCAAAACGAGTGAAAAACCGTGCCGCGGTAGCACCTAGTGCTCACGCTAGCGATCAACACTCACGGCAGCAAAAACGCAAGGTTCCTCTGCCACGGCAGCGCGCAAACCAGCAAAACTCACGAGTGGTAACCGCGAGACAGGAAAAATTCAGCGCGCGCGTGCGTTACGTGGACGCGGCAGACAATAGCAGCGTGCGGCAGCGATTTGGCGCAAGTAGCTGTCGCGGCAGCGTGCGATGGTTGCGGTGGTATGTGGTGGTGCGGGCGCGGAGGCGATTTTGTAAGCGCGGAACGGAACGAATCCGAGTGCGAGTAGGGACGGGAGCAGTGGGTGCGGTACGGCAGGAAATCGACGAAAACGCTGCCGCGGTAGGATTTCAAGATGGACTCGGATTCGGTGTGTATAGAGCGAGCTGCAGCGGATTTTTTTGTAGTTTTTTGATAGGTTTCGACCAGGGGAACAAGGAACCCTAACCCTAGCCGAAAATAACAAATCTAAAAAGAGAAAAAGTGACACGAAATCAAACACAAAAACAGATATAGTAATGAAACTAAGGTGATTATCTAAGGCTATGACAATGAACTAACTTATTTTTGTGGGGCAATTTTCTGGATAGGTAATAAAAACACTCAAATCTAAAGGGAAATTATGATAGCTCACCGAGGCAACCTGTAAATCTGATACCAAGATGATAAGGGGTGGCCCAATCTTCTCAGTGAACTCACAGACAACTCCAGTATGATAACTAGTGCGCCACTAAGAACTCTCCCGGCTGATCCCTGATGCCAATGCAAAAGATAGCAACCCCAAGGATATTCTCAACTCCGCACTCTTGCACAAGTAATCCACCGACTACAAGTGGTCCTGTACCGTCTTATTCCCAGTGGAACAGCAGGTATCACGTAAAGTTTGCAGATGAACTTCCAGATGAAAGGCTTACAAGCAGTTTCAATCTAGAGGTCTAGGGTTTTTGGGTTTAACGTAGTCTAATCTCTAATAATGCGAAATACAAGCCTTATAAGGGCTGCTGGACGTCCAACCTAGTGTTGGGGTCGAAATCAAACAAATCTCTAAGTTTCCTAACTTGACAGGACTCTATTTGGAAACTGGCAGAAAATGATTCGTGCATTGTTTCGGTCACCACGTCTTGTACAAGTCGAATCGGTGCGTGGGGCCGGATCCATTGGAAAGCCCTTCAAAATTCCTTTTCAGATTGTGCTCATTTGCTTTATTTGGAGTCTGTATGAAGAGTCCATGCTCGTTTCAAATTCAGGACTTCTGCCAGTCCGAACCGAATATCCTTTCCTTGATGGCTCCACTTCCTCCCTCGCCTCCCTCGTGCTTGCCATCCTCTTCAACCAGCTTCATTTCTTCGCCAATGCTTGTGTTATAAATAATCATGCTAATACATAAATGCATAGACTTAGGTAGTATAACATTCTTATAAACACAAACATTATTTATTATTAGGAAAGAATTCACCTTATCATGAACAATAGTGAGACTTAATATTTCCTTCCAACTCAAGCATGAATAAACCTCATGGTCCTCTATGATATCCCTATCATCCTCCCTTTCTTCAAAACAAATCCTATGACTCTCCTCCCTTTCTTCAAGAGAAGACGTCCTCGGCTTCTGGTAGGCTGAAAGTGGAAGAAACAAAAAGAACAACGTGTATGCACAATACAAATATCTATAATGGGGTGCATTGGTTGTTAGCAGCTCATAAATTTTTTCACATGAAATGTGACCACGAAATTGGCATGAAAACAGCACATAAATGTCATAGCATCTCATAAAATAGCAATCTAATATGCTCTTAGCCTCAACTACAGTTTTACTCATAAAGGCACCTCCAGCAGCAGAATCAAGTATATTTCTAGACATGTAGTTTAGACCATCATAAAAAAAAAGTGTAGTATGGTCCATTCATTTACTCCATGTGATGGGCATGTTCTAAGCATTAATTTAATTCTATCCCATGCCATGGCTACATGTTCATTATCATTTTGCTTAAATGAGAGGATATTATTCCTATTTTGCAAAATTTTAACGGGAGGATAATATTTCTTAATGAAAGCTTCTTTTAAATCATCCCAAGACTTTATACTAACTGTAGGTAATGAAAGTAACCATTCTTTAGCCTTTCCTCTAAGTGAAAAAGGAAATAATTTCAGTTTTAAAACACTACTTTCCACATTTTTAAATTTTTGCATATCACATATTTTCGTGAAATCATGAAGATGCATAGAGGCATCCTCCATAGCACTACCACCGAATTGCTCTCTAGTAATTAAATTCAATAAACTAGGACTTACTTCATAGCTTTCAGCTTGTATTTCAGGTGTAGTAATTGGCCTAGCAATGAATTGGTCATTGGGTGTATTTGTGTAGTCACTTAATTTAGTTCTATCACCCATTTTAACAGTTTTTATGTAATTTTTAATTTTTTATGCAAAATAAAAGTAGAGTAACTAGGCAAATTCAAAATACTAAAATAAACTAGATAACTAAATGCAAAACTAAAATGTAAACTAAAATAAAATATGCAAGACAAAACAAAAACAAGAACAAAAACAAAACAAAAACAAAAACAAGACAAGAAACAAAACAATCTACTTGGAAGAAGGTGGAGATAGAAAGGACGGTACTCACGTAGGTGCAACCTTCCCAAGTTTAGGTGTTTGCACACCTTGTTGGTGATGAAGACTTCTTGTGAGCTCCCTTGGACAACTCCTTCACCTATGGCTCCCCGGCAATGGCGCCAGAAAAACGCTTGATGGCTAGGTTGAGACTCCAAGTGCAGAGTGTGTAGCTAGTGGCAAGCCTTCTTCCCCACGAGGGTGACTCGAGGGTTTATATCGAACTCTTGGGGAGCCAGTATTTCAGCAGTTGTCTTCCAAGCTTCCTCCAGGATCCTGCAAACAAGTAGAGAATTTTGTGCCCTCGACCTCACCAAGTGGTTGTCAAGCACAAGGTGTGAGACTTCTAAATTGCAATGCAAAACTGAAAGTAAATGTGCAATAATTAAATCTACTACTAAATGCAAATAGAAAATAAATATGCAATGGATTGTTTTTGTATTTTTGTGATGCAAGTGGTGATGGAGATAATGTAAATTCGAATTGGAGATGCAAGTAAAGTAAAGTGCAAGTAAAGTAAATTGCAGCAAAGTAACTAGAGTGTTTTCTTATATTTAAAATAGGACCGGGGTTCATGGTTTCACACTTGCATTCTCTCAAATAAAGTGGTAGACGGTGGACATAAAGAATTACATGTGAGATTACAATAACATGTTTAACATTGAGTACTTTCATATGGGCATCACGTCCTAGCATAGAGATCTCTACGGTCATATTAATCCCTCTTATACTCCACCAAGATGCGAAATAAATCATAACACCTCGATAATTAAGGAAAAACCAGAGTATAGCTTTAAGCAATGTGACATGAAGTTGAAGTAAGAACTTGCTAGATCTAGTCATGGAGATTGATTAGTGTCACTTCAAATCCCCGGTAACAAGGTACTCCTTTTTATCCCTAGTGAGGTAACTAAGAAAGGTTTAACAAAACCTAAGTGGATCGCTGAACTTCTGTCACTTTCACAGCACTAGCCACCCCCCGTTACTCCAACTAATGCACCCATCACCCCACACACGCTCTCAAGAACTAGATTGGTCAAAGATAGCAAATAAGAACGGGGTACATAAGATACATCTAATCAAATAACTCAATAGAAACAATTGCAATCTCAGATTCAATAACTCATAGAAAAGATCCACCACATAGGAATTACAACGGTGGCCATAATCATGTGAGGCAGTTCATACGGATCTAATTAGTGAAGCACATAGAGAGAGAGAGATACAAGTGCTACTTCCACAAACCCATAGCCCTGGAGTGGACTACTCCCTCTTCATGGAGATGTCGATGGAGATGACGTTGGAGGGGTAGGAGATCACACCGGCGGCGCCCCGCCGGAGTTTTCCCCCTCCAATCTGGAACTTCTGGTCTCTGTTTCGGTGTTTCGGTGTTTTGGCGGCGCTCCCCTCCGTAAGGGTACGGGGGACCCTTTTTATAGTCGGTTTTAGGTCAAGACGGAGTCGATAAGTCGAAGATGGAAGGAATTGGGGCCACAGGGGCCAAAAGGGGCCTCTCACGCGGCCAAGGAATCTGGCCGCGTGGAGGGTCCTCTTTTGGGCCTCCTTGCCCAATTCTCGTGGATCCTTCGCCCGCAAGTCTTCTCCTTCCAAGAAAATGACCCCCGCAGATTTTCACGTGATTTCGCGGAAGTTTGCCCCCTGAAACGTCAAAAATATAGAAAATGGGGTTTCTGACAGGCAGGGTTAATTCCATAAAAGTTGGGGGCTTTGTAATTTAACCCCAAAATACTATAAAACATTGAATTATACCCTTATATGATGCAATATGTAATAGAAAACCATGTGAAAATATACAAAATTCATCTGATGAGGACATCCCTAGCTCTTCACCTATTGTTACACATGAGGATGCTCCTATACAAGCTAATGAAGTGAGGATTGGTCCAATGACAAGATCAAGAACCAAGCTATTACAACAACAGGTGAATTCACTCCTACTTGAGTATAATGCTTATAATTGTGAGAACTTTATACTACCTAAATCATTGCATGTATGTATTCTCAGGTTTATTGATAACACAAACATGAATGGAGATCATGGAGAGGAGATACACATGGATGAAGGAGGACTACAAGAGGAGATGGAAAACAAGTGCTAGCATGGTGAAAACAACCAATAACAAATGTTATCATGACAAGGGGATGGTGCCTCCACAAGGTCAAATGCACTAAGTGTGGAAAACAATGCCATAGATGGACAAATACAAGAGGAGGGCGCCCACATAGAAGATCAATGCGCCATAGCAATTCTAGTAGTGTTAGGTTTGGTTTCCATACCAATGTGGCCGAATTCCTTGTGTATGGAATCGGTTTGTATCCATATATGTGAGTCCTAGTCCTAGTAGGAGTCCTAGTCCTAGTAGGGGAGGATTGCTTGCGCAAGGGAGCCTTGTGGCCGCACCCCTCCACCTATATATGTGTCCCACCTGCGTGTGGTTGAGGTAGACTACGTTAAAACATAAACCCTAGACCTCTAGATTGAAACTGCTTGTAAGCCTTTCATCTGGAAGTTCATCTGCAAACTTTACGTGTTACCTGCTGTTCCACTGGGAATGAGACGGTACAAGACCACTTGTAGTCGGTGGATTACTTGTGCAAGAGTGTGGAGTTGAGAATATCCTTGGGGTTGGTATCTTTTGCATTGGCATCAGGGATCAGCCGGGAGAGTTCTTAGTGGTGCACTAGTTATCATACTCGAGTTATCTGTGAGTTCACTGAGAAGATTGGGCCACCCCTTATCATCTTGGTATCAGATTTACAGGTTGCCTCGGTGAGCTATCATAATTTCCCTTTAGTTTGAGTGTTTTTATTTCCTATCCAGAAAATTTCCCCACAAAAATAGTTCTAGTCATTGCCATAGCCTAGATATCACCTTAGTTACATTACTTTTGCTGTCATTGTGTTAGATTTTGTGTTGCTTTTTCTCCTTTTTTAGATCTTTTGTTTTCGGCTAGATCTAGGTTTCTTTGTTCATCTAGTCGAATTATATCCAAAAATACCAAAAATATTCGCAGCACATCCACCAAATCCACCCCCAATCCGAGCCACCCTAGGTTCCCTACCGTGCCACAAAACCCACCGCACCCCTCCTCCTAGTTGGACTCGGATTCCATCCATATTCGGTTCCAAACCCCCTCATATACCCGCAGCATACCTACCATACCTACCCACCACCGCAACCCATCGCTACTTCCCACCGCTGCCGCGCTCGAGTTGCACTCGGATTCCCCCCGACTCACGCTTACCAAATCGCCCGCGCGCACCGTAACGCCCTTACCAAATTTTTCCCTGCGCGCTGCCGCGGCACAGAAACTCGCCGATTCGCTGCCGCCAGCTGCTGCCCGCGCGCGCTGAGATTTTCACCGTAACGCGCTTACAAATCGCCGTTTCGCTGTTGCCCGCGCTGCCGCGGTACAGAAATCCTCCGTTTCGCTGCCGTACGCTCTGCCGCGGCGCGTTTTTGCTGCCGTGAGGTGCTAGGTGCTGCCGTGAGCTGCTGTTCTCTGCCACGGTACGAAAAATCAACGTTTTGGCTGCCGTGAGCTCTGCCGTGGTACAAAAACCACCTGTTTCTCTGTCGTGAGTGCTGTTTCCTGTCGTGAGCTCGTTTTCACTTAGAATTTTTCTGTTTTTCTTTGTTTTTCCTTGTTTTCTCACTAGGACTCATACATCCATACCTTGTGAACCTTAGCCACAGCCTTTCTACAGCATTATAATAGGAACTTGCCCACAAGTATAGCTATTTTGTGCTCTGACAGGTTGCTCATTTTTCATCACCACCATTGTGTTCACTTGTGTTTGGTTAATTGTTGCTCCTAGCTTAGTGTAAGGCCATTGAAAAATACAAAAAAAAAATAGAAAAAGCAAAAGTATAAAAAAAAAAGGGAGAAAAGAGATAAAGAACAAAGTGCAAAAGGCCATATCATTGCTATTGTTTACTAGTTGAGCTTGCCATTGTGACACTTGGTTTTTCATTGAGCAATCTTGTTCCTGTCAATTAAGAGCCTAGCTAGTGACTTTCTAGTGCATTGCAAAATTCATCCACATATTGCTTTGTCACATTTGTCTCCATTGTGTGAGTTTCCTTGGGTATTTTTATATCTTCACTAAGACAGCAAATAGGATTGTTACTTTGGTGATTGTTAGGTATCCATACCAAGCCCCACTAAATAACCTTGTTTGCCATTGTGCGACTTAAAAACCTGGGTATTCTCTCTTTCACACCAAAGCACTTTAATTGCCTCTACTTGTGGTAAGTATCTCTATTCACTTTTGAGTGGTAAGATATCCTATTGTCTTGCTAGATTTTTGAGTGAGTTGTGAGAGGCACCACAACCTATACTTGTTTTATTTTCACTAACCTTCTAATGGATCTTTCTAGTGGTGATCTTGTGCAGCAAAAGAAGGACCAAACCGAGGGAGTGAATTGGAGGGAGTATGAGGCATTAAGGGATGTGTTGACACAAAAATTGGATGACAATGAGGCACACTACAAGAAATATGTTAATGAAGCTTGTGATCCCCTCTATGAGATGGTTACTACCATGGAGAAGAAAGTGGAGGAAACCAATAAAGTGGCCGAGACCAAGACTGCTCAATTGAGAACAATGCAAGATTCTATTGATACCATCAACAATGCCATGACTGATCTTCAAAGATTAATTCAAACTCGGTTGCCACCTATTGATGATGACAATGCTAGTGTCCATAGTGATGCAAATAATGAGGAGGAACCTAATTTTGGCCGTGGAGCTAGAGGAGAAAGAGGAAGAGGAGGTTTTCTAGGCCGAGCTAGGCGTGTGCCTTTGCCCAATGCTAATGACAATAGAGAAGATATATTGGGTAAGCCCAAATTTTCTATTCCATCTTTCAGCTTTGATACTATGGATGTGGAAGAATTCTTGCTATGGGAGTTGAAAATTGAGAAGCTATGGAGATTGCATGATTATAATGAGGATAGAAAGATCAAGTTGGCATCTTCTGAGTTTGATGGATATGCTCTTAGATGGTGGGACAATTTAGTGAGAAAGAGACATAATGATGGTGAGTTACCCATTGCTACTTGGAACACCATGAAGAGACTCATGAGGGAAAGATTTGTACCACCCAATTACATAAGGCAACAATTTGACAAATTACAACAATTGAAGCAAGGTCTCAAGACAGTTGATGCTTATTATCAAGAGATGGAATTAATTATGCAAAGAGGCCGTGGGGTAGAGCAAGAAGAGCAAATAATGCAAAGATTTCTTTTAGGATTACATTATAGAATCAAGGGCATTGTGAGGCATTATCAATATACTAATATGCATGATCTCTTACATCATGCTAGGGAGGACGAATCACATTTACTTGAGGAAGCACAAAATTCAGCTAGAACAAGGAGTAGATTTCCATTGAGATCATCTACTACTCCTAGTGTGCCACCACCACCACCTCCATCATCAAGTTTTCGAGGTGCTCCATCATCCAAAACCGAGCCTAGTGTGGCTAATACAAGGAAAACATCACAACCAGCAGCAAGTGCCTCGGGTTCTAGTGCTCCTACTACAAGGAATAGAGATATTACATGCCACACATGTGGAGGAAAAGGGCACTTCAAAAGGGATTGTCCAAATTCAAAAGTGATGATTATCAATGAGAACAATGAGTATGAGACAGGTGATGATGTTGATCCCAATGATCTTGATGATGATGATGGATATTTGAGTGATTCTCCTTTGGATGCTTATGCTACTACTATGCCTTCTATTATTTGCACCCAAAATTCATTGAGTGTGGTACCTAGTCCTGAAAATCAAAGGTGCAATTTATTCCAAACAAAGGCTGTTATTGGTCCCAACATGGCTTGCAAAGTCATCATTGATGGAGGAAGTTGCAGAAATTTGGCTAGCAAAGATCTATGTGCAAAACTCAATTTGAAATATATGCCACACCATTCTCCTTATCACATCCAATGGTTGAGTAGCACGGGACAAATGAAGGTATCTCATATGGTGAGAGTGGAGTTTAAAATTGGACCTTACAAGGATGCTACTGAGTTTGATGTGGTTCCTATGACAGTGTGTCACCTATTATTGGGAAGACCTTGGCAATTTTATAGAAGTGTGAAGCATGAAGGAAGATCCAATACTTATGAGTTGAATCATCATGGGAGGACTATTATTTTGAGGCCTATGACTCCACAACAAATTGTAAATGAGTCCCAATCCAAAATTGCTATGAGAGTGGAAAAAGAGAGAGAGAGGGATGAGGGAACACCAAAAATACAAGCCATGGGGAGTGATAGCAAAACCAATTCGAGTGGTAAAAAGAGAGAGAACCTATTATGCATGTTAGCCACTAAAGAGGATTTGAGGGAATTTAAGGATGATCCTTCACTAGTCCCTATTGTGCTTATTCACAAGGGAGAGATTTTGGTTTCTAATGACATGACCCCTATTCCTCTTGGTGTTTCTAATGTTTTGCAGGACTTTGAGGATGTTTTTCCACAAGATGTGCCCTCGGGATTGCCACCATTGAGAGGAATTGAACATCAAATTGATTTGATCCCGGGAGCATCTCTCCCAAACCGAGCCCCTTATAGAACTAATCCACAAGAAACAAAGGAGATCCAAAAGCAAGTACAAGAACTATTGGACAAAGGTTATATTCGGGTTAGTCTTTCTCCTTGTGTCGTTCCCGTTATTTTGGTTCCTAAGAAAGATGGTACTTGGCGCATGTGTGTAGATTGTAGAGCAATTAATAACATCACTATTCGTTATCGTCATCCTATACCACGTTTAGATGACATGTTAGATGAATTAAGTGGTGCTACTCTTTTCTCTAAAATTGATTTGCGTAGTGGATACCATCAAATAAGAATGAAAGAGGGAGATGAATGGAAAACTGCTTTTAAGACAAAATTTGGTTTATATGAGTGGTTAGTAATGCCCTTTGGTTTAACTAATGCACCTAGTACTTTCATGAGACTAAAGAACCATATTTTGAGAGACTTTATTGGTAGATTTGTGGTAGTTTATTTTGATGATATTCTCATATATAGCCACAATGAAATTGACCACATGGATCATATTAGACAAGTTTTGCAAGTGCTAAGAACTAATAAATTGTATGGTAATCTTGAGAAGTGCACTTTTTTCAAAGATAAGGTTATATTTCTTGGTTATGTTGTTTCTAAGCATGGAATTGAGGTTGATCAATCTAAAATTGAAGCTATTCGAAATTGGCCAATTCCCACTAATGTGAGTCAAGTTAGAAGTTTTAATGGGCTTGCTAGTTTCTATAGAAGATTTGTGCCTAATTTTAGTACAATTGCTTCCCCTTTAAATGATCTAACTAAAAAGGGTGTTAATTTTGAATGGGGTGTTTCTCAAGACATTGCTTTTGATACTTTGAAAGAGAAATTGATTTCGGCCCCATTACTTATGCTTCCAAATTTTTATAAACAATTTGAGATTGAATGTGATGCTAGTGGCATAGGTATTGGAGGTGTGTTCACCAAGAAAAGAAACCTATTGCCTATTTTTCCGAAAAATTGAATGGTGCACAATTGAATTATTCTGTTTATGATAAGGAATTATATGCACTTGTGAGAGTTTTAGAGGTATGGAAACATTATTTGTGGCCTAAAGAATTTATTATACATAGTGATCATGAAGCATTGAAATTTTTAAAGTGCCAAAATAATTTGAATAAGAGACATGCTAAGTGGGTTGAGTTCATTGAATCTTTTCCATACATCATAAAACATAAAAAGGGATTGGATAATGTAGTTGCTGATGCTTTGTCAAGGAAAAATATGTTACTCTCAAATTTAGAAATCAAGGTTTCGGGTTTGGAGGGTATTAGAGATTTATATGATGAAGATAATGAATTTTCTATGCCATTTAATAAATGTGCTAATACTAAAGCATGGGAAAATTTTCATATACATGATGGGTACTTGTTTAGAGCTAACAAATTGTGTATTCCCGAGTGTTCTTTGCGTTTATTTTTGATCCAGGAATCTCATAGTGGAGGATTGATGGGACACTTTGGAAGAGAGAAAACATTGTTGATGTTGGCAGAAAATTTCTATTGGGCACATATGAGAAGAGATGTGTATAGATTGGTGCAAAGATGCATTACTTGCAACAAATCTAAATCAAAATTGAATCCCCATGGATTATAAACACCATTGCCATCACCAAGTACACCGTGGGAGGATATTAGTATGGATTTTGTGTTGGGATTACCAAGGACAAAAAGAGGACATGACTCTATCTTTGTGGTTGTGGATAGATTTTCAAAGATGGCTCATTTTATTCCATGCCACAAGAGTGATGATGCTTCTCACATTGCCAATTTTTTCTTTAGAGAGATTGTGAGATTGCATGGAGTTCCAAGGACTATAGTTTCAGATAGAGATGTCAAGTTCATGAGTTACCTTTGGAAGACACTTTGGGGTAAGCTTGGCACTAAGCTATTATTTTCTACTACTTGCCACCCCCAAACTGATGGACAAACCGAGGTGGTTAATAGAACATTGTCCACATTGCTAAGAGGTATGATCAAGAAGAATTTGAAGGAGTGGGAGGAGTGTTTGCCCCATGTGGAATTTGCATACAATAGAGCTGTGCATTCAACTACTCAATTATGTCCTTTTAAGGTGGTGTATGGTTTCAAGCCTATTACTCCTCTTGATTTATTACCACTTCCTTTACATGAGAGAGTTAATATGGAGGCATCAAAGAGGGCTGATTTTGTGAAGAAGATTCATGAGAAAACAAAAGAAGCAATTGAGAAGAAAGGAAAACATGTGGCTGAAAGAGTAAACAAGAAGAGGAAGGAGCTTATATTTCGGCCAGGAGATATGGTGTGGGTACACTTTAGAAAAGATATATTTCCCACATTGAGAAAGTCCAAGTTGATGCCTAGAGGAGCTTGTCCTTACAAAGTTATTTAGAGGATCAATGATAATGCATACAAGATTGACCTCCCAATTGATGAGTTTGGTGTTAGTAATTCTTTTAATGTGGCTGATTTGACACCTTACCATGGAGATGATTTAGCATCGAGGTCGATGCCTTTTCAAGAGGGGGAGGATGATGAGGACATCCCTAGCTCTTCACCTATTGTTACACATGAGGATGCTCCTATACAAGCTAATGAAGTGAGGATTGGTCCAATGACAAGATCAAGAACCAAGCTATTACAACAACAGGTGAATTCACTCCTACTTGAGTATAATGCTTATAATTGTGAGAACTTTATACTACCTAAATCATTGCATGTATGTATTCTCAGGTTTATTGATAACACAAACATGAATAGAGATCATGGAGAGGAGATACACATGGATGAAGGAGGACTACAAGAGGAGATGGAAAACAAGTGCTAGCATGGTGAAAACAACCAATAACAAATGTTATCATGACAAGGGGATGGTGCCTCCACAAGGTCAAATGCACTAAGTGTGGAAAACAATGCCATATTGTTATTTCACACTCATAGATGGACAAATACAAGAGGAGGGCGCCCACATAGAAGATCAATGCGCCATAGCAATTCTAGTAGTGTTAGGTTTGGTTTCCATACCAATGTGGCCGAATTCCTTGTGTATGGAATCGGTTTGTATCCATATATGTGAGTCCTAGTCCTAGTAGGAGTCCTAGTCCTAGTAGGGGAGGGTTGCTTGCGCAAGGGAGCCTTGTGGCCGCACCCCTCCACCTATATATGTGTCCCACCTGCGTGTGGTTGACGTAGACTACGTTAAAACATAAACCCTAGACCTCTAGATTGAAACTGCTTGTAAGCCTTTCATCTGGAAGTTCATCTGCAAACTTTACGTGTTACCTGTTGTTCCACTGGGAATAAGACGGTACAGGACCACTTGTAGTCGGTGGATTACTTGTGCAAGAGTGTGGAGTTGAGAATATCCTTGGGGTTGCTATCTTTTGCATTGGCATCAGGGATCAGCCGGGAGAGTTCTTAGTGGTGCACTAGTTATCATACTGGAGTTATCTGTGAGTTCACTGAGAAGATTGGGCCACCCCTTATCATCATCTATCCATTTTACATGCATCAGTATCACATTGGTTATCATATTTACCAGAGAGTTCATCGAGAAGATCGGGCATCCCCTTATCATTGCTGGTAAGAAAAGAATGCTTGATTTTTAGATGAATGGAGATGTGATGCTTATGAAAATGCTAAACTCTTTAAAGATAAAGTTAAAAAATTGCATGATAAAATAATCCTTAAAATATAGTTTCATGTTTGTGAGAAAGTTCTATTGTATCAGTCTCGTCTCAGATTATTTGTAGGAAAATTACTCTCCAGATGGGAAGGACCTTATATTATTGAAGAAGTGTATCGTTCGGGTGCAATCAAAATTTCTTCCCTTAAAGATAACACTACACAAGTGGTAAATGGGCAAAGACTCAAACATTATATTTCTGGGGATTCATATGATCAAGATGTTGATGTTATTCAAGGAATGACTCCGGAGAACTTCATTAGAGGGAAGATTCCAGAATCTGCAGAGTCTGTTTTGGAATAGGTAACAGTTCTGTTAAGAAAAAGTTCGCGGATTACCTTCCAAGTTATAAATTATTGGTTTTTGGAAAATATGAGAAATACCGAGCCGAAGAAGAGTTGGAGACGATGCCCGAGGGAACCACACCATGCCTGGGCGCGGGCCCACCCTTGGTCGTGCCTGGCTATGGTGTGGGCTCCCCGGAGCCCCTCTCCGACTCATTTTCGACCTGGACTTTCCTTTCGTTACGTATGTTTCTAATATTTAACCCCTCGGACCCCCCGAGGTCCGTATATCGTTTTCTTGTCGTGTTTCTGTTTCAACCTGTTTCTGCTAGGATCTATTTTCTTTTTTAGAAGCATCATGGTCTCCACCAACAACAACAAGGGGAAGGGACTGAAGGAAGATGATCTCCAAGATCGGAAACCGGAGGAGGAGACCGAGAGTGGAGCCAAAGGAGATGTAGAAGAAACCCCACGAGTTCGTCTACGCGCTACCATCGCAAGCATTGGAGTGGTTGTGAAACCTTCCAAGCAAACGGCAAGGATGAGCACCGGAGGGAAGGCTCCACGTCACTGCTTAGCTTCAAGGACACTGAAAGTGCAATATGGTCAACTAGAGGGGGGGTGAATAGGTGACCTACAAATTTTAATTCTTTTTCACTTTTAATGGGGCTTTTAAGAAAGTAAATGCTTGATTACCTAAATGTGCAACTAAGTGAGTACCCTAGGTGATACGAAGCAAGTAGCAGCGGAAATAAAGGAACGGTACAAGATAACAACAAGTGAAAACACGGAGACAAGGATATGTTTCCCGTAGTTCCTTCTTAAAAGAAGTACGTCTACGTTGGAGAGGTGGGGAGCCACCTAGGCGCTCCTCAATAGCACAGATGTGCACACCTTGTTCTCCTTGAGCTTCTCCGGTGAGGGAGATTCTCGTTTCCACTATGAGGTCGACTTGAAGGCGTTGACCAAACCTTTACAAGGGGTTGAGGCTACTCCACAAGTGAGATGGAGGCTCTCAACAATCGAAGCTTCTTGCTACAAGGTGGAAGCTACAAGCACTAGGGTTTCCCTTGGATTACAAAGCAACCAAGAGATTACAAGATCCCAAGAGTTGTGGTGTGGGTACACACGTTTTGGCTTGGTGGAAAGGTAGATCTAGGCCTCCTCCATGAGATCCTTGAAGGGCATCGAGTTTGGTTGGACGAGGAGGGAGATCGGGGCGTTTTGAGCTCTACAACAATGGAGGAGAGAGAGGAATGGACGAGCTGCCTATCTAGAGGAAGAAGACAGCTATTTATAGGCTCCTCCAAATTCTGACCGTTGCAGTCCTGCGGGACCGGAAATTTCCGGGGTAAAGGCCGGAATATTCCGGTGTGAGTAGGCCGGATATTTGAAAACTCCGGGGGGCGGATAATTGAAAAATCCGGGGGCGGAAATTTCCGCCCCAATACTCCGCCCCCATCTCTGTGCGCAGGCATCAACATGTTGATGAAAAATCGCTAAGGACCAAGGGCCGGAGATTTGCTCCGGAATATTCCGGGGCAAATTTCCGCCCCACCTTCTGTGCGCGGGCATCATGAAGTGGCCCAATTTCTGCTAAGTCCTTGAAGGCCGGATTTTTGGCCCGGAAATTTCCGGGGCAAATTTCCGCCAAGTCTTCTGTGCGCGGGCAGACAAACACTTAGTCGTTTTCGTGGAAGCCAGATAGGAGGCCGGAAATTTCCGGTGAGAGGGCCGGATAATCCGCCCCTTAAGTACCGGAATTTCCGCCCTTTAAACTGAAAAATCCGGTGGCTGAAATTCCACAATGGAGAGATTCTCTTTGATCTTCTGATGTGTATATAGAGATGATCACCTGAGATAATAGCTGCACAGTCTAAACAACATTGTTAGATAGGATATATCCGTGTTATCATCATCACCAAAATCAATAGAGGGATCATGAGCTTTCAATCTCCCCCTTTTTGGTGAATGATGACAACACGGGTATTTGCGGGAAAGTAAACTAACAATGCAAGATATGAAAACATCACAGATAGCATATAAAGGAGACATGCCTCCTAATAATAATAGTTCACCAACGAATAACGAGTACGATAGAACGAAGTTCGAAAAGACGCACGAAATAATAAAAAACGGCAAATGAAGAACGAAACCCTCCCAAGCAAATGCCCGCGATCATCTAGATCTTCTCCCCCTTTGGCATCAGGATACCAAAAAGAGAAAAGAGAGAGCTACGTCCCATGGAGCAAACTCTAGGCCTGGGTGTCCTCTTCTTCCTCTTCGGCTTCATCCTCGGTGACTTCCTCCATGTCCTCATCATCATCCACACCGATGTCCCAGTCAACGTCACGGTTGTTCCAGTTCTTGTAGGCAATCCTGGGAGGAGGAAGTGGTGGCACATTGGGGGCACCAAGAGCAGTCATGATGTGATGCTGATTCTCGAGGATGCTGCGGCGCTCCACATAGGCGCTGTAGTTCTCCTTGTGGAGGCACACATTCATGCACAGCACCTTTTCAATTGCGCGAACAAGCCAGGAGCGCTTTTTCTTGCCAGGAGGAGGGGGACGCATGCGAGGGTCCCGGTGGCCTTGACCTGTGGCACCAACATCATGTGCAGCCTGCTGAGTGTGGGCAGCCTTTTTGTACAGGGTGACATCCTTGTGCTCCTCACAGTCAAGCTCAAGATCCTCACGAAGAGCTGCGGGATAGCGGGCCTTGATGAGCTTCATAATATAGGGAGCATATGGAGGCACTTTGCGGTGGAAAAGAGCAAAGTGGAGCTCATGGAAGATGAAATCCATCACATCAACCTTGTGGGCCTCCATGTCAGTCATGTCGCCCTCAGTGAAGGTCAAGAATGCGTGGTGCATGAGGTTGACCAAGCCACCACGAATAGCATCATTATTACCACCACTTGGGGCAATAGACTCCCGGAACATGCGCAGCAGAATGTCGTACACGGGATACAGTCCTTTGGCCGAACCAATCACACCTGTGGAGCCATACAAGTCAGCCAGCTTGTTCTTCTCATACTCAACCCCGTGAATATGCATGCGGTGACCCTGGGGAGTGTTGAGGCCAGAAAAAGGATACCCAAGCTCAGAAGCAAAGTCATGGAAGTTGGCTGTGAGCAAGTGAGGGCCAGACATCCAGGACATCCCAATTTCTTCAGAATCATCAATGACAAGTGTGGCATAGAACTGCTGAATGAATGTGGTATTGAAGGAGCACCTAGTCTCCATGAGCGGACGCAGACCAAGAACCTCAGCAAGCTGAACAGAGTTGTTGAAGTAGGCGGGGTTGGCAGCCAGATGAGCAAAATTGATCACCTTCATGGGGCACACGGGCTTGCTCATCACAGTGTACACCTGCTTGAATAGGGTCTCCTGCTCCACATGCCAAAAGCAGGAATCAATGGTGGGGTCCTGAGGACCCTCTGTGTACCAAGCCTTGGACCTCCATGCCTTGAACTCCAGAGTTGACATGGTTCCCACGTTGAGAGTGGCCTTGCCTTGCTGTCTGCCAGCTCTGCGGGCAGCCCTTTCAGCATCACGTTGACGCTCATACTCTCTTTCAGCATCCCTCGCACGTCGGCGAGTCTCATTATCCTCAAGAAACGTCCCTTCTTCATTTTCTGTCAGGTGGCGGAGACGCTTGCGGGTACTTGTCAGCTTTCCGGGCCTAGAGCTTGAACCATCTGCGAGAAAGGTGGAAAAAGATGCAAACAAAACCAAACACAAATCAAAAATGGGGACTCACGAATTGAGGAATGGAATATCGTGGAGTTCTGTTGAAGATTCAGTATAGGCCGGAAATTCCGGTCATGGACACGGAAATTCCGGAGGACGGAAATTCCGGCCTCAGGGGAAATTTCCGGGGTGCGGAAATTCCGGCCCTGGGCGGAAATTTCCGGCCTTCGGGAATTTCGAATCCAGAACTGAATCTGGGCCTATAACGAATCTACAACGAGTAATCTAGAACGAGGATGAAACCTTGAGATCAGATGGTACTTTGTGTGAGCAAGGAACCATGCTAGAACATGAATAACACTAGATAGGAACAATGCATCTACTCAACCCAAAATTGCGGAGAAAACAAACACGTACCGGGATCCATGAACAGGAAAGGACGTGCGGTCTCTTGATCCGCAAGGGAAGAGGAGAGGATGAGGAGGGGAGGCGAATAGGCCTCCCGGAAGTCTTGGAGGCGGCGGCGGCTGGTTGGGGGCGAGAGGAGAGACGAGGGGAGGGAAGCAAGGTGGAACTGCTCCCTCCCGTCGTCCTTATATAGCCCCAGACCAAAAGCACCGGAAATTTTCGGCATTAATACCGGATATTCCGGGCCCCGGAGATTTGGGCCGGAATATTCCGCCCAAATATCCGGTGTGCCTTCTGCGAGCGGGCACGCTGGATAGTTGGGGGATTATTCGAGTCCAAATCTTCCTCCGGAAATTTCCGTGGCATAAGACACGGAATATTCCGGGCCCCGGAAGTTTGTACCGGAAATTTCCGCTGAAATTTCCGGTGTGCCTTCTGCGAGCGGGCACAGCGGAAGTTAGCGAAATTTCTGAGTCAAACGTCGGAGGGCCGGAATATTCCGGTCCTGAGCCGGAATTTCCGGTGTGCCAATGCCATCCAAGTTTTGTGGAAGATGGATCAAAACGTGAGCCTCCAAAGATGCAAAAAGACACAAACAATCGAACAAACACGAGGAAAACATCAAACAAAACACATTCAAAAAGGAAAAAGTTGGTGGCCGGAGCCACCGTGTTTGAGTGACACCAAGGAGCCGCGAAGATGTATCTTGGACTCAAGAGTATCACTCACGTTTTAAGCACGATAAGTCACGAACTGACTAGATATGCATTACGTTTTGATTGTTTTACGCATGATAGGTGGAGTGTTTGTTCATGAGTTGAACTACGCTCCCCCTATGTCCATGCCTACATCTAGACTAGATAGCACATATAGTGAAGGTATGCATGCAAGGGTTCAAGAGAAGTTAGTCGCATCGATCACATTTAGTTCATTCCTCAAACCCCGAAATCTTGGTTCATCAAGGGCCTTCGTGAAGATATCCGCGAGTTGCTCCTTGGTCGCAACATAGGAGAGGTCAATATCACCCTTCTCAACATGATCCCGAATGAAGTGATGCCGTATCTCAATGTGCTTCGTCTTGGAGTGAAGAACGGGATTGTAGGCGATCTTGATGGCACTCTCATTGTCGCACAAGAGAGGAACGTTGTCGAAGATGATGCCATAATCTCTCAATGTTTGCCGCATCCAAAGTAATTGAGCACACCAACTCGCCGCGGAGATGTATTCGGCCTCAGTGGTGGAGAGAGCAATGCAGTTTTGCTTCTTGGACGACCAACATACCAATGAGCGGCCAAGAAATTGACAACTTCCGGATGTAGATTTCCTATCCGTCTTCTCTCCCGCATAGTCCGCATCCGAATACCCAATGAGCTGAAAGCTTGAACCCTTGGGATACCAAAGACCAAAGTTTGGGGTATGAACTAAATATCGAAAGATACGCTTAACCGCTTCAAAGTGACTTTGTCTTGGGGAGGCTTGAAACCTTGCACATTTACCAACGCTATACATAATATCGGGTCTAGATGCACAAAGGTAAAGCAAAGAGCCAATCATGGAGCGGTATACCTTTTGATCTACCTCTTTACCATTCGGATCGGGTTTCAAATCAATAGTCGTGGACATGGGCGTCTTCATAGGTTTAGCATCATGCATATTGAATCTCTTGAGCATATCTTGAGTATACTTGGCTTGCTTAATAAATGTGCCTTCGGGATGTTGCTTGATCTCAAAGCCAAGAAAATACTCCAATTCTCCCATCATAGACATCTCGAACTTGTCCGTCATAAGCTTGCAAAAATCATCATTGAATGCAAAGTTAGTGGAACCAAAGATGATATCATCCACATAGAGTTGGCATATGAACAAGTCGCCTCCGACCTTTTTGGTGAAAAGGGTGGGATCGATTAAACCAACATTGAACCCACGATCTACCAAAAACTCTTTAAGGTGCTCGTACCACGCACGTGGAGCTTGTTTAAGCCCATATAGCGCCTTGTCGAGTTTGTAGACATGATCGGGGTGGTTGGGATCTTCGAAACCCGGAGGTTGCTTGACATAAACCAACTCATGGATGGGACCATTCAAAAAAGCACTTTTAACATCCATTTGTTGCAATTTGAAGTTATGATGAGAGGCATAAGCAAGTAAGATGCGAATAGATTCAAGACGAGCAACGGGAGCGAATGTTTCACCGAAATCGACACCTTCGACTTGAGAGAAGCCTTGAGCAACCAATCTAGCCTTGTTGCGGATGACGATGCCGTACTTGTCTTGTTTGTTCTTGAAGATCCACTTAGTGCCGATGACGTTCTTGCAATCTTTGGGCCTTGGAACCAATTTCCACACTTTGTTGCGCTCGAAATTGTTGAGTTCATCGTGCATAGCTTCAAGCCAATCTTGATCTTCAAGAGCTTCATAGACCTTCTTTGGCTCAATGTGAGAGACGAATGCATGAGCTTTGCTAAAGTCCGCTAGTTGCCTTCTTGTGACGACCCTTCCACGAACTTGTCCAAGAATCATATCCTCCGTGTGACCGGCACGAGCAAGATTATCGAGCCTTCTCTTTGCTCTACGAGCTAGCATCTCCTCCAAAGTTTCCTTGGATAGGACTTGATCATCACCTTCATCATCGGAGACTTGTCCACCTTGATCTTGATCATTGATGGGAGGTGGATCCCTTAAGTGATGAATTGCATCATCACCATGTGTATCTTGTTCTTCATTGTGAGCTCGGCCTTCATCATGAGCTTGGCCTTGATTGTTAGCTTGGCCTTGATTGTTAGCTTGGCCTTGTGGTGAGGCATGAGGGTTTGGTGCATCTTGTTGGGTAGCATGGTTATCAATGGATGTAGTCAATGGCTCCACTTGAGTAGAGCATAGTCCTTCTCCCTCCGTCATCCGGTGGCCCTCAATGGGTATTATTTCACCAATCCCCATTCTTCTTATGACGATGGGAGGAATTGCATCTCCTACAAAACCATGATCTATACGGCCCCCTTGGGACCCATTACCCTCATCGAACACCACGTCTATAGCTTCTTCAACTTGTCCGGTGGACTTGTTGTAGACTCTATAGGCGTGTGAGTTTGTGGCATAACCAACAAAGATACCCTCATAGGATTTAGTCTCGAACTTTGACAAGCGTTTCCCTCTTTTGCGAATGAAGCATTTGCATCCAAAGACCTTGAAGTATGAAACATCCGGCTTCTTGCCCGTGAGAATCTCATAGGGGGCCTTGTTCAAGATCTTGCGGAGATATAATCGGTTGCTAGCATGACACGCGGTGGAGACGGCCTCGGCCCAAAAGTTATAAGGAGAAGAGAACTCCGCAATCATGGTTCGAGCCGCATCCATAAGAGTCCGATTCTTCCTCTCCGCCACACCATTTTGTTGAGGAGTGTAGGGAGTGGAATATTGATGAGCAATGCCTTCCTCACTAAGAAATCCCTCAATGGTGTAGTTCTTGAACTCGGAGCCATTATCACTCCGGATAGCCATGATGCTTGTATTATGTTGTCTTTCCACCAAAGTGATGAACTCGATGACCCGCTTTTGAGTCTCACTCTTTCTCTTGAAGAAGTACACCCAACAATATCGTGAGTAATCATCCACAATCACCAAGCAATACTTCTTGCCTCCAAGACTATCATATGATAGAGGACCAAAGAGGTCCAAGTGAATGAGCTCGAGGATTCTTGATGTAGTGATGTTCGTCTTGGTGGGATGTGCTTCTCCATGTTGCTTTCCTAGAACGCAAGAGCTACACACACGATCTTTGGCAAACTTAGCATTTGTTAGTCCTAGAACGTGATTGCCACTTTGAAGGTCATGCAACGTCCTCATATTGGTGTGGGCTAACCGGCGATGCCATAGCCAACCCACATCAACTTTAGCCATTAGGCATGTCGCGGCACACGTGTCTCCTTTGGAGAAGTCCACTACATACATGCCGTTCTCGACATGCCCAACAAAGGCTACTTTAAGAGTCGTTTCCCAAGTGACAATCACATTCTCCTTATTAAAGAAAGAGGTAAAACCACTTTTAGCAAGTTGAAGAACCGAGATGAGATTGTAGCCAAGGGACTCAACAAGAAGAACATTCTCAATTGACAAGTCATTTGAGATTGCTACCTTGCCTCGTCCCAATACCTTTAGTTCGGAGTTGTCACCAATAGTGACGCAATTGAGATGAGGTAATGGAGGATGAATATCACTCATTGCGTCATTGCTTCCGGTCATATGTTGGGATGCACCACTATCCACCGTCCATTTGCTCGAACCGGAAGCACTTCCCTACAATAGATTAGTTGCTTGATTTAGGGACCCATCTTTGAATGGGTCCTCTCATGTTAGCGACAAGGGTCTTAGGAACCCAAATACTGCAATGATAATCGTCACCATAAGAAGTACCAACATATTTAGCATATACATGACCATCTCTAGATTTCATAAGAACATAAGATGGATTATATTTCCCGGCAAAGTTATTGTGAGTGGTGCTCCCCCTAGAGGTCTCACCACCCACAATGGTGTTGGTCTCCTTCCCTTTGGTCACCTCTCCCTCTTTCACAAATCTTACTTCTTGTGAGGAGGAGGTGACTCTCTTCTTGTTCTTCTTCTTGTACTTCTTCTTTGACTTGGCTATATAGCCAAGTCCCTCCTTTCCATTGTTGGCACGTTGAGAAGCAATCTCATGGGAACTCTTCTCATTTCCTACAATATTAGTTGTACTACAAGCATTGCTAGACAAGACATTCAAGCTAGAAAGTGAAGTGGATACAACTTGCTTGTTTGATTGTTGAGCTAGAAGATTGTCACGAGATTTGGTTAACTTGTCATGAATTTCCTTAAGAGACATGAACTCTTTTTCAAGTTTTTCATAACGAGTACCAAGTTCCTCGTGAGCAATTCCTAGCTTCAATTCTTCATGCTCAAGAGTTTTAATTAAGGCAAGAGATTGAGCATTTTCCTTCCTAAGCTTAGAGACACTTATGGCAAAGTTTTCTTCAAGACAAGACAATTTCTCCTCAAGTGAGGCACGAATGGAACGCTCATTATCAAGAGCTTTTTCAAGCTCTTGCTCATTGCAAGTGTGACCTCCATGGCTTTCTAAGGTCATGATGATCTCCTCCTTTTCATCAACAAGTGAGTTAGCCTCATCAAGTTGCCTCAAAAGGGAGTTCACCTTTTCCTTAGTCTCACCCTTAAGGCTAGATAGCCATATGCTTAACTCATTAGACTCACTATCCTCCTCACAAGCATTTTCAACACAATCCAATAACGAAGGAGGGTTAGTGACAATGGTCTTAGAGTTGGGAGAGCATACCGAAGTGGCTTTTGCCATAAGACATGTAGGTCGGGTAGCCACATTCTCATTGGGGGATTTGAATAGAGAGATCGAAGGTGATGATGCGGTGGCCTTGGCGATGTGAGCAACTCCAACTACCTCATCTTCTCCTTCATCTCCGGAAATGTAAGTCTCAAGAACCGCCCCTTCTTGAACGTAGAGAGCTCTTGGCACCTTCCTTGCAAAGTTCTTGTTTTGAGGAGGCTTGGTCTTGTTCTTGCGAATGAGCTTGCCTTCGTTTTCTTCTCTTGGCTCAAAGGGGCACTCCTTCACGAAGTGGTTAGCGCTACCACAATTATAGCATGTCCTTGGTCGCTCCCCCTTCTTCTTGTAGTTCTTGTTTCGTGGAGGCCTTGGAGATCCGGTCTTGTGAGCTTCCCATCTCTTCCAATATCCATGCATAGCAAGGGCAATGCACTTGTGAGCTCCTGTGTAAGTATCTTCATAGTATTCCTCATCATCATCATCTTCTTCACTTTCATCAACTCGAGCCATTGCCTTTGACTTCAATGCAAGGTTGGGAGACTTTCCTATCCCTCTAGAGCGAGCTAGAGCATCATCCGCACTCTTGTGTGAGAGAGAGATTGCGATGAACTCACTAAGAACACCAATGGAGTTGAGAGTATTGTAGTCCGCTCTTGCCCGGATGCTAGTGGCGAGATTCTTCTCGAAGGGTGTGATAGCCTTGACAAACTTCCTCTTTATCCATTCATCGGTGATCTCTTCCTTGCCAAAATCTCTCAGTTGATTGGCAAGAGTGACAACTCGTCTATAGAGCTCTTCAGGAGTCTCATCCTCTTGCATAACGAAGTTCTCGGAGTTGTCAATGGCCACATCATACTTGGAAGACTGAATACTAGCATTTCCTTGAAACAAGGTATCAAGTTTGTCCCAAGCTTCCTTGGCGGTCTTGCAACCTCGGATGTGAGTGAGATGCTCCCTTGGGAGAGCCTTCTGGATAATCACAAGAGCAGTTTTGTTGAGTTGAGATTCAACATCCTCTCTTGGAGTTAAGTTGCTTGGATCATGAGGATGAAACCCATGGATCACGCTTCTCCACAATGCCGTACACGATCCTGAAATATGAGATTCCATTTCAAACTTCCAAGAGGAAAATTCGTTAGTGTTAAGGATGGGTGGAACTCCAACATTAAGGATGTGTGGCATGGAAACAATTGGGTGGATAGAATCATAGTTTTGTGGTGGTGGAACTTTTGAATTGGACCCCGAACCATTAGCCGTTTGAGACTTGGAGCCACCGTCACTCTCCTTAGCTTTGGCTTTAGCCTTTTGTGCGGCTTTAGCCTTAGCTTTGGCAATGTTTTCTTCGATTTCGGAAATGTCCGGATTTGTTTCCTCATCCGAACTATCCTCGTCGGTGACATGGGGAGAGTGAGACGGCTCCTTGGTTCTACCCATCATGTTCTCCAACATCTTCTTGATGGAGGAGACCTCCGAGCCCACACTAGAGCTAACCTTGGACAATTGGGTTTGAATGGTACAAACCGTTGTCTCAAGGTTGGCTATAGTGTCGGCCATTTTGGAGAGCTCCTCCTTAGAAGTTTCGGGAACATCCCCGTTGACCATGATTACCCTTAGGCGGTTAAGCCCGATAAAAGAGCCGAGGCTCTGATACCAATTGAAAGTGCAATATGGTCAACTAGAGGGGGGGGGTGAATAGGTGACCTACAAATTTTAATTCTTTTTCACTTTTAATGGGGCTTTTAAGAAAGTAAATGCTTGATTACCTAAATGTGCAACTAAGTGAGTACCCTAGGTGATACGAAGCAAGTAGCAGCGGAAATAAAGGAACGGTACAAGATAACAACAAGTGAAAACACGGAGACAAGGATATGTTTCCCGTAGTTCCTTCTTAAAAGAAGTACGTCTACGTTGGAGAGGTGGGGAGCCACCTAGGCGCTCCTCAATAGCACGGATGTGCACACCTTGTTCTCCTTGAGCTTCTCCGGTGAGGGAGATTCTCGTTTCCACTATGAGGTCGACTTGAAGGCGTTGACCAAACCTTTACAAGGGGTTGAGGCTACTCCACAAGTGAGATGGAGGCTCTCAACAATCGAAGCTTCTTGCTACAAGGTGGAAGCTACAAGCACTAGGGTTTCCCTTGGATGACAAAGCAACCAAGAGATTACAAGATCCCAAGATTTGTGGTGTGGGTACACACGTTTTGGCTTGGTGGAAAGGTAGATCTAGGCCTCCTCCATGAGATCCTTGAAGGGCATCGAGTTTGGTTGGAGGAGGAGGGAGATCGGGGCGTTTTGAGCTCTACAACAATGGAGGAGAGAGAGGAATGGACGAGCTGCCTATCTAGAGGAAGAAGACAGCTATTTATAGGCTCCTCCAAATTCTGACCGTTGCAGTCATGCGGGACCCGAAATTTCCGGGGTAAAGGCCGGAATATTCCGGTGTGAGTAGGCCGGATATTTGAAAACTCCGGGGTGCGGATAATTGAAAAATCCGGGGGCGGAAATTTCCGCCCCAATACTCCGCCCCCATCTCTGTGCGCAGGCATCAACATGTTCATGAAAAATCGCTAAGGACCAAGGGCCGGAGATTTGCTCCGGAATATTCCGGGGCAAATTTCCGCCCCACCTTCTGTGCGCGGGCATCATGAAGTGGCCCAATTTCTGCTAAGTCCTTGAAGGCCGGATTTTTGGCCCGGAAATTTCCGGGGCAAATTTCCGCCCGGTCTTCTGTGCGCGGGCAGACAAACACTTAGTCGTTTTCGTGGAAGCCAGATAGGAGGCCAGAAATTTCCGGTGAGAGGGCCGGATAATCCGCCCCTTAAGTACCGGAATTTCCGCCCTTTAAACTGAAAAATCCGGTGGCTGAAATTCCACAATGGAGAGCTTCTCTTTGATCTTCTGATGTGTATATAGAGATGATCACCTGAGATAATAGCTGCACAGTCTAAACAACATTGTTAGATAGGATATATCCGTGTTATCATCATCACCAAAATCAATAGAGGGATCATGAGCTTTCAGACACCACTTTCAGGCATAAAGAAACCTTTCCGTACTTTAATTCATGAGTATCAATCTAGGAGGGTACCCGAGGCAAAGTTGCCTTCTTGCTGGATATGGATCGTTCTAACCGTGCAGATGAAGGAAGTTCTCAACCTAAGGAAGTGTGGGGGAAAAATCTTGATGGTTGGAATTCACCGTCTGACAAGCATGCAAACCATATTTAGCACAATACAAGATGATGCGTATGCTCATGTTCGGAATTGAAGATGAAGAAATCAATTGATAAGATCATTGAGAAGGACTGACCACCACCACCGAAGAATTGATTCGTCATTGGTATCGACATCCCCTTGGATTGTTTTGAGCTTGGGGGAGTGTCGCGGTATCACAGCTTTATCTTTCACCCTATTTACCTTTTAGTAGAGTCATATCATGAGTAGAAAAAATATCGTATAATATGGTTTGCAGTATGGAAGTATCACTCTTTAGTTGGTTATCGTTGTATCCCTTGGTTTGAGTTGCCGTAATGAAATATTAATGAGAAGTTTCATCATCTACTTGCTCTACTTTATTTTAGTTTGCAATTTTTGTTATATGGTCGATCTTGTTATTAGTATTGGTATCAATGTTGGAGCTTAAAGTTAATCTAGTTTGTTTTGGCAAACTTAGCATTGGTCAATAACAACAATTCGTTGGGACTTAAGTAGAAAAGAGGGAGTTGCATGTATATATATTATTCCATGATCTTTCTTTCTTGTTAGCTCATAAGCTTAGTATTCTCAAATAATTTTGTTTGTACCTTCAAGGAAGATTGCATGATTGGTTTTATCACATACGTTTTTGTTTGTTTTACCTCAATTCTTATGCTTGCTACCCAACCTTGCTAGCCAAAAACCTATACGGAGAGGGAATGCTTCTCGTGCATCCAAACCTTGGGCCCCAAAACCTTGCCAGTTTTGTCCACCATACCTACCTATATGTGGTATTTCACTGCTAGTCCAAGTAAATGTCTTGTGTGCTACCTTTAAAACCTTCAAAATTACACCTATTTTGTGCCCCTGTTTTAGCTCATGAGGACGCAAATAGAGAATCTTTATATCACTTGTTGATTGGATTTCAAACCCTGGACTAGTGGCTCCATCCTCTTATCCAAATGCTAGAAGAGCTGGCAGCGGGGTTCCAAGCCCCAAATAATAATACAAATTCTCTTCACTATTTTTGCCCCTGATTTATCAGTCAAAGCATAATTGTGTAAACAAAAGAGAAAAAGGATGACCTTCTATACCAGTTGCGTCCTTCAATGGGAGCCACTCTTGTGAAGTCTAGTTGGCTTGTGACGTATTGTATTTTTTGTTTGCCATTCATTGACATAAACATACACCTCTCTCAAAATTATACACTCCTCCATGGTTTGTGATTGTTGGCAGACACCTGAGGATTCGGTTAGCCATGGTTTGTGTAAGAAAGGTTGGGAGGAGTGTCAACCATTTTATACCTCTGTTTTACAAAATAAAAGCTCTAGCACATGAGTGATCCATGCTTCCCTCTGCGAAGGGCCTATCTTTTACCTTTATGTGAGTCAGTAAACCTACTTGTTTCTATCTTAAGCAAGCATTTGAGTTGTTGTGATCCATCCATCTATATGTTGATGTACTCAATCATGTTCTTTATTCTTCCTTGTTTGTAAAAGTGCTTTTATCTGTTTGAATACACTTTTAAAGTTACCAATGGCTGCAAACAGGCAGTTATAATTGAGCATGATAAACTCTGCAATATAAGCTCTTGTATAAAGACTCTGATCGAAAGATAAGTACACTGTTAATTGTTCTCTGACCAAGAATGGAGTTTGCCTTTACCAATTATGATTTCCTTTTTGCACCTTTATTGTTCCTGTACTTGTTTCAATTTTTATTATATGAGAGAAAGTTGTTGTATAAAATGACTTGTTCTTTGTTAGATGTGATGCCTCATGTCCGTATTTTATTTATCGACACCTCACTCCATAAACCCGTGGTCATGTTTACTGAGTTCGGTTTTGCTTGGGGACAAGCGAGGATCAGATTGTTATTATCCATTATATCTCTCTCCTGGTGTGGATTACTTGTTAGTTGAGGAGTTGATACGTCCATTTTGCATCACTATTTTATATTGTTATTTTCTGTTATTCATCGTTATATTTCATGTTATGATGCATCACTTATGTTATTTTATCTTATATTGCATGTTTCATAATTTTTGGAGAATAAACACCGGGACCAGAAATCTGATGGAAAAAAGCACCATCGAGATACCCTATTTCAGAAGATCAGAAGAAGAGGGGGGTACCGGAGGAGTCTTAGAAGTTCCGAGGAGGATGTGAGCCAGAAGGGCATCCGGAGGGGGGGGGCCCCTGGGAACCACACCACCAGGCGGCGTGCCGCCCGCTGGCCGCGCCTGGGGGTGGTGTGGCCCACCGGGCTCACTCCTGGGCGCCCCCTTTCACGTACTTGACCCCCAAGGAACCCTAATCCCCAATACATCATCGAAGAATTATTCCGCCGCCGCCTTAGGGCGGAAAACACCAGAGAGAGAAAAGCTCTCCGGCAGGGAGAAATTTGCCGGGGAAATTCCTCCCCGGAGAGGGGAAATCATCGCCATCGTCACCTTCATCTCTTCGGGCATCATCAAGATCGACATCGTCATCATCATCACCACCATCACCATCACCCTCATCATCCACCTTCATCCCGTTGTAACAATTAGGGTTCTATCGTTGTTTTACATTAGATCTCTCTCTCCTGGTGTGGATTACTTGTTAGTTGTTGATGCTTGTGAGTTTTATCGGTGTTAGCACTTTATGATCAGATTGTTATTATCCATTATATCACCTCTGATTATGATCCATATGATGCCTCGTGAGTAGTTCGTTTAGTTCTTGAGGACATGGGAGAAGTCATGATGTTAATAGTGAAGTTATGTTGAAGTAATATCTCGTGGTTCGGTATTTAAGTTGTGTTGCTATTCTTCTAGTGGTGTCATGTGAATGTCGACTACATGATACTTAACCTTTCCTAGGAGGATGCATTGTGTATTTGGCTACTAATTGTGGGGTTGCCGGAGTGAAAGAAACCTAAACCCCCATTAGGAAACCAATGCACGAGGGAGTGTAGGATCCCGGAGTTTTAAGGTTGTGGTTAGATTTATCTTAATTACTTTCTTGTATTTGCGGATGCTTACGAGGAGTATAATCACTAGTATGTATTAGTCCTAGTTGGGCGGTGCATTAGCATAGATTCACCCACACAACACTTCACGAAACAATAAATATTAATCAACCGTAATGAACCTAAAGCACTTGAATAAATTCCCATGTGTCCTCGAGAACGTTTTGTAATCATAAGCAGAATAACCGGCTTGTCCTTTTCTCTCAAAAGGATAGGGCCACTCGTTGTAGTATTATTTCCTGCACTTTATTTACTCGCACTTTATTTATCTGCTATATCAAAAACCTCCAAAAACCTGTTTGCTAGTGTTTACAGTGAACTCTCTATCCAACCTTCTTGTCAACACCTTCTGCTCCTCGTTGGGTTTGACACTCTTATTTATTGAAAGTACTACGATACACCCCCTATACGTGTGGGTCATCACGGCCTCGGGTGTTTCTCGGGATGAAGTGGTATATTTTTATGGTTGATGTATCGGGTGGAATAAATAGGCGTAAGGGCGATGGTGGTGGACGCTCGAGGGGCCCAGACCACCCCCGGCGCGGCCAGGAGGCGCGTCGTCCTATGGTGTGCCCCCTTGTGGGCCCCCTCCGGGCGTCTTCGGGAGTCCGTGGAACCTTCGGGAATTCTAAGACTTCCGGGCTTCGAATTATCCAATTCTGAGAATATTTCCAGAACAACTTTTCTGAAACTAAAAAACAGCAGAAATTAGGGAACTTGCTCTATGGCATCTTGTCAATATTTTAGTCCCGGAAATCGATAAAAATGGCATAAAGTGTATAGCAAACATGTAGGAAATAACATGAAAACAACATGGAACATCAGAAATTAAGGATACGTTTATGACGTATCAACATCCCCAAGCTTAGTTCCTATTCTTACGCATGATGATGTTGTTGTCCAAGCTAATGGAGTGAGACTTGGTCCCATGACAAGATCAAGGACAAAACTATTAGAACAACAGGTCAATTCACTCCTACTTGAGTATAATGTTTATAATTGTGAGAACTTTATACTACCTAAATCTATGCATCTATGTATGATCAGGTTTATTGATAACACAAACATGCTTGGAGGAGGACATCAAGAGGAGCTAGAAAACAAAGAAGAGAAGCTGAAAAACAAGATCACACTTGGTGAAAACAACATGTACAAGTTGAAAACAAGAGAGGGGTTGCCGGAAAACAACATGTACATGGTGGAAAACAAGACACAAGACATGGAAAACAACATGTGCTTGAGGGAGGAGAGGTAGGCAGCACATGGAGGGTGATGTTGTAACATCCCTGTTTTTTAGAGAAGCTCAAAATTCGCAAAAAATTGAAACTTTTTGTATTCATATTAAACAAGTCACCAAAAACCAAATGAGATGCAAGAAACAAAAGAAAACAAAGCACGTTTCAATGAAATTGGAATTAAGAATCCAAACTAATTTTTTTTCCTTAAACCCAAATTCCAATTATTTATTATTTCCTATTTTAGAAAACATCATTAAGTAACTATTTGTGTTTTCTTATATTTTAAGTGTTTTTGTTGAAAATATGAAAACAAGTTGAAATGACTTTGGAAAGAAATATTTGACCTATATAATGTCTCTGAAAATTTAAATTGACAATAATCTATTTTAATTTTTCTCAAAATGGAAAATAACAATAAGTTACTATGGGTGAATTATTCAAATTGTCCAATTTGAAAATATCCAAAGTGTTGAAAACAACACAAACATACTCCTCTTTGGAAGATAAAGCTTTTACAAGTATTTAGAAATTGGTTTGATGCAAATTGGATCTATAAAATAAAAGTTATGATTTATTAAATAGAAAACAGGAAATAAAAGGAAAAGAAAGAACAAAAAAAAATACAGCGGCCGAACTAGGCCGAGCCCACTCTTTCCCCTCTCTCTATCTCGCCCACGCGCAGTGCAAAAGCGAGCAGGCCAGCCCAGCAGCCCACCCCGACCTTCTCTCCCTCTCCCGCACTGGCAGCTGGGTCCCACCTGCTGTCACCGGTGACGTCATCGTCGCCCTCCTCCAACCGTCCCCACGATCGCCCGTATGGCCGAGACACGATCTCCACCCCCCGCGTGCTCCCCGACCTCCCGAGCCCTCCTATACGTGCCCCTGGAGCTGCTCTCTCATTCCCCTCTCCTCCCCTCTCCTAACCGTGTAATGGATATTGTATTTGTGTACCAACTGGATATGTTGTTCATGACTGGTGTGATCTGGGATCGTGAATGTATGCATATCGAAGGTGTCCTTGAACAATGGTTTTGGGACGGACCTTACAATTGCTATTATGGTTTGTGTGACATTGGTGCAAGTTCTAGTGCTATTCCTTATGAGCTTTATAGAGATATTATGCATGAAATTGGTTCTTGTGAGCTTGAAGATATTGATGTGGTTATTCAGCTTGCTAATAGAGAAACTGTTTTTCCGATTGGTATTGTTAGAGATGTGGAAGTCTTGTATGGTAAAACTAAATATCCCACTGATTTTCTAGTACTTGGTAAGGCTGCTAGTAAAACTTGTCTTATTATTTTTGGTAGACCTTTCTTGAACACTTCTGGTGCTATTATAGATTGTAAGAGGGAGAAGATATTGTCTAAATTTGATGGAAAATATTATGTGTTCAATTTCTCCAAATTTGCTAGATCACCTTATGAATCTAAATTGCCTGATGAGAATTTTAAAGTTGAACAACTTGCTTCTATTGCTCTTACTCCTAACAATGCTTTGCAGCAATATATGGAGGACCATGAAAGTGAGGTCTGTATGGAAGAGAGAAATAAGATTGACGATATTCTTCTTCGTCAACCGGTGATACGGAAACATAATTTACCTGTGGAAGACTTGGGTACCACATTAGCACCCAAGGAGGATCATGTCTTCGATTTAAAACCTTTGGCCGATGATCTTAAATACACTTATATTGATGATAAGAAAATATATCATGTTATTATTAGTGCTAAACTTTCAGGTGAAAAAGAGGAAAGATTATTGGGAATTTTGAAGAAACACCGTGGCGCTATTGGGTATACTCCTGATGATTTGAAGGGAATTTCTCCTACCATATGTCATCATGCTATTAATATTGAACCCGATGCAAAGCCATTAGTTGAACATCAACGCCGTTTAATTCCTAAGATGAAGGAAGTGGTAATAAATGAGGTATTGAAACTCCTTGATGCTAGTATTATTTTTCCTATTGCTGATAGTAGATGGGTGAACCCTGTGCATTGCGTCCCTAAGAAGGGAGGAATGACTGTTGTGCCTAAGGAAAATAATGAGCTTATTCCTCAAAGAGTAGTAGTTGGTTATAGAATGTGCATTGATTTTAGAAAGGTTAATAAGGTTACTAAGAAAGATCATTATCCTTTACCCTTTATTGATCAAATGCTAGAGAGGTTGTCTAAGAAAACTCATTTTTGCTTTCTTGATGGTTATTGTTGGGTTTTCTCAAATTGCTATTAGGGAAAAAGATCAAGAGAAAAAAACCTTTACTTGGGTTTTCCCACGTTCGCCTGCGTGCTGCCGCGACATAGGAAACGCACAAATCTCTGCCGCGACACAAATTTCCTGCCGTGAGTTCTTCTAGTTAGCTTTACTGATTTTTCCTTTAGGTTTTTGCTTACACTTTTTTTAGGTTTTCTTTTCCTATCTTTGTGAACCTTAGAAACAGCCATTCCACAGCAATAATTTAGGTACCTTGCCCACAAGATTAGCTACTTTATTGCTCTTATACAGTCAGCTCATTATCATATCATTGTGTCACATTGATCAAAGATTTGTTTTCACTTGTTATTTTTGCTCCTTTAGTTGTTATTTGGCCAGTAAAAACTATTAAAAAAAGAGAAAAATAGAAAATAGAAAAGGAGAAAAACAGAATTGAGTCAAAAGCAAAAAGAGGCCATTGAGACATATTGTTATAGCTATCATTTGGAGCTGTTTTCCTTGCTATCATTGACACTACACATTTAGCAATCTTGTGCCTGTTTGTCATTGAGCTTGGCTAGTGTCTTTCTGGTGCATTGTAAAATTCCATACACATATTTGCATTGCCCCATTTGTTTCCAATTTTGGTGTGTGTTTCCTAGGTGCTATTTTATATCATTCACAAACAGCAATAGGACATGTTAATTGGTGATTGTTAGGTATCCATACCAAGCCCCACCATATAACCTGTTTTACCTGTGTGAGAGCAAAAACCCCTGGGTATTCTATTCTTCACACCAAGTCTCATTAGTAGCTATTACTTGTGGTAAGATTTTCTTTTCACTTTGGAATAGTAAGGATCACACCTTTTGCTGGTTTTGAGTGAGTTAGGAGAGACCACCACAACCCATAGCAATTATTTCACTAACCTATTAATCATGGCTTCTCCTAGTGATGTTTCTGCGCAGGCTAAGAGGACCAATGGTGATGAGCATGTGAAGTCGACAGATTTGGACGAGATGCAAGAACAATTGAACACAACCATTGCTGCAAAAAATTCAGAATTACATTCTCTCATTGACAAGCATGGAGTGGACATGGATACTCATGTTCAGAATTTGGGATTGCAAGTTGATACTGTTGCTGAAACAACTGTTGCCACACAAGAGAAAGTTACAACTATACGAGCTTCTCTTGCCACATTGACTACTCAAATTATTACCTTGAAAAATTTAATTAATCTAAGGCTACCTGTTTAGTGTGACGCCCCGAGATAGGGCACTATGCATATTTCAGCATTTCCGCCAAAACCGCATAATAACCGATTCCAGGTTGCCACTTGTGATAACATTACAACAGTTCACGAATAATCCACAAGAACAACAGAAGAGATATATACAAGAGGACTCAAATGATTCTGGGATACAACTGATACAATACAAAGATCCAAATAACAGTGGAAGAAACAACATAGTGTCCGACTACGGACAAGATACAAATTGGACTAAGAGTCATGAAGATAACCGAGAGCGTCCAATCCCTGTCCAGGCCAAACCGGAGGGATTCCCAAGCTAACATCGTCAGACTTCAAACCTGTTGACTGCAATGTTGAATATGCAGGCACGAAAAAGGATTCGTGGGTCAGTACGGTTAAGTACTGGCAAGTGGATAAACCATACTCACAAGATACCGGCGTAACCAGTCATCACAAGATACAAATACTTTGGGTTCAACGGAAAGGAAGGGATTGTGGCAAATAAGCGGCAGCGGGCTGCACTAACCAACTACAGAGACTCACTACAACATCCGGCTAAAAGAGGGGGATAAGATAGCGTATCGGAACCAACTAGTACTAACCACCCAAACAAACCCATCCAATGTTACCCCCTACTAAGGAAGCAACCCAAGGATAACGCACACAGTTGGATTAATGATGGATCAAGTTGTTGTGTCAATAAGACTATTACTAGTCAAGTTATCATTCGTTAGGTGTAAGTTGTTCTGAGTACTTGTTAGCCAGTACTTTCACCAAGTCATCCATAACCGCGGAAAACACGGCTTCTCGAGAAGATTTACCCTGCAGGGGTGCACCAATTTGGTCGTACACGTAAGAATAACCCGCCAGACGGGGATCAAACCCGCCAAGCGAGGTACTCAACACAACCCAACTCTTCTTCGCATCAAGCCCAAAGAACCCCGTGCAATTGAGCGCACGGCTAATCAAGCCCCACGAAGAAAAGGGGACCCTCATAGCACTCTAAGAACGTGTCTCCCTAAATGCCGACTACAAAAGTTCCACCCTGGCCTGGGTTCGCAAGATCATGCATGCGGCAAATGGAAAACCCGAACTAAATGAGGCGATTTGGACGAGATGCAATCGAATCAAATTGAGGGGGGCGCCCATACTCGCTTCCCACATGCGGTTAGTGCGCTCATCATGGATCAGTAGACAAGACCCTTTTCCTAATTAGGGTCGACACTAGCAGGCTTCAAAACCACGTCGGGCCTCCTGCCGGTGCCTTATCACCAAATTATTATTACCCAAAACATTAACATGTTGTTGATTAAATTGAAACCCAACTATCAACTAAACAGGTGATAAGACGGACAACAAGACTTGAGCGCAAACAACACTAAGCATGCAACTACGACACGAGGGCCAACAAGGTAAACAAACAACATGTAATAGGAAGTGGAAGGAAGGCTATATCATGGCTGCAAGGTAAACATATAATAGGATCGAGACACAAGCATCGAATCAACAGGCTAGAATAAGAACAACGGAAAGAATCGGTAACAAGTGATGAAAGGCAGCCATTTGGCAGCAAGTGAGTATACTTGCCTGGAATCCAGCAAGTAGAGGTACATCCACAGAACTTGTCGTTGCTCACATCATCTCAACGTCCTATCCGCGAAGAAGCAACGAACTCGAACAAACACCGGATGCAACAATTACTACTACGTCAGAAGATCCAGCATGATCAAGATATGGATGCATGACAAGTTTAAAGATGCATCAAAGATAACTAGTTGACATGATAACATAACATAGGTAAATGGACCCATATGCAATTTGGATTGCATATGGAAACCCATGAATTAAGGTTGAATTAATTGATCTACAATTAACCAACAGGTGAAAGTGAATTAGCATGATGCATGGATGAAGAAAACAGAAAGAAAACAACAATAGAAACAAGTTGAAATAAAGTTTACCAAGTTTGGAATTTTATTTATTAAGTTATGAAATTTTGGTTCCTTAAAGGTGTTACACAAGCATTTGTTGTTTTCACCAATTTAAATTGTTCAAAATAGCTAACAAAGTTCATATTTGAAAAGAGCACAAATTTTTAGGTGGATTACATGTTTCAATTATTGAAAAAGGAATTACAATGATTTAATTATGAATTAAACAAGTTTAAACAAGATTTAAATGAATTTAATTCAAGTATGAATTTATTTGAATTTTTATTTGTTCAAAACATTAATTCAAATTCATATTTGAAAAGTTTATGTTTTTCTGGTTTGAAAACATATTTTATATGTTCAAAATAATTTAACTTGAGCAAGTTATGAATTTAGCAAATTTAAATGATTTAAACAAGGTTTAAATTATTTAACCAATCTTAATTATTCAATTCATGAAACAAAATTTATATTTGGAAAGGTGGTTCAAAATAGCATGGAAAACATATTTTATTTGTGTTATTTGAATTAATATTGAATTAGTTATGCATTTAATCAAATTTAAAAGGAGTTGTTTGAATTTGAAATTTGAATGCATTTGAATTGTTCAAAACAGAATACAAATGGTTTAAATAGATAGAGAATTTAATTTGGTTCAGGAAACATATTTATTTACATTATTTGGATTTAGAAAATAAAAGTTATTAGCATTTTAGTTGCAGGGACCAATCTGTAAAAGCATTGGACTTAAATAAAAGAAACTGGGCAGAAAAACAATTTCTACCGCGCAGTGGCCCAACCTGGGCCACTGCCAGCGGGCCCTGGCCACCGTGGCAGCTCACGTGGCGTGTGTGCGCAGTGAGGTGGCAGCAGGGGCCAATGACGGGTGGGTCCACGGTGATGCGCGCGGAAAACATCAAAAAAAGGGGCTTTATGCGCCCGCGGGGGATCGAACCCGCGGCTCGCTGTGCGCGCGAGTGAGGCCCTTGCCACTGCGCTGTCGCTGAACTTGTGATGGTATGCGAGACTGACAGAGGAAGTTGTATCCACGACGGGTTAACTGAATTTTGGACAGAACAAAGGTGCAGGCTTTCATCTTCAGGTTCAGAGAAGAACTACTGCGGCTGCTGGCGATCCTTGCGCGTTGGTGCGACCTCGAGGGTGTAGCTAGGAGTGCTGGGATGTGGTTGGGCTTGCTGCTGGTGGTGGTGTGTGCAAACACGGGCGGAGGTGGCCGAGGCTAGGAGCAGCACCTTCAGTGACCAATCTGCAGCCATGGCGTTCATGGACAGAGCTCCAACTCGAGGGGAACGAGGTACAACAACTAAACAAAACGAGAAAGGGGTGAAATCGAAAGGAGAGCTCACCGGGGCGATGCCTAGAGGGTAGCTGGTGCTCGAGGTTGTCCGCGACGGCGGGAACTTGAAGGAATTCGTCGGCGCCCGCATCGGAAACGAGGAAGCTGTGGACGATCTTGTGCCACTCCGGCTGGTGTTTGCGGTCGAGGAGGAAGAGGGAGGTGGGGTGGTTCTTCTCCACCTCCCAGGTTGGCTCACGGGTGGCCAGGCAGTTGCGGCGATGGCGAGGTAGTGGTGGTGGTGCTTGTTTGGGTTACAGAGAACAGAAGCGAGAGGTGGGAGGGAGAGAGAGGGAAATGGCGGCGGAGGGAGATGGGAGAGAGTCTAGGGCACGCAGGAGGGGTTTTATGGAGGGATTAGGTGGTACGGCGGCCATCGGAGGGGGAGGGGAGGATCTCACGGCGCTGCGGTGGTTCGTACAGAGGATGACGACAGCGAGGACGAAGATCTTCTCGCAGTGAAGAGGTACCGGGCCAGAGAGGGGGTGTAGGTGGGCTGCTGGGCTAGGGGAGATGGGCTGGAGGGGAAAGAAAAGGGGAAAATGGGCTGGCTGCCTCTCTCTTTGCTGTTTTGTAATTTTTCCCTTTTTGTTTGCACACATTTTTTTTGTAGAGAAGAGGGAGAGAGAGAGATAAAAAGAAGGGTTTGGGGTTTTAATTTTATAAATAAATCTTATTAATTGGCAAACAGCAATTTCAAAGCAATTGTGAACATTAAGTCCAAAATTTGGAATATTAACTTGAGTTTTAAGTTGCTATTTGAATTTCCATTAGTATTTTCATAAGGAGTTGATTTTTGACCAATTTTATTCAATGAACTCAACAATTATGAAAACATTTATTGAATTTAATTGTTTGCAAGAATTTAATGTTTAAACCACAATTGGAATCATGTCCATTATGATTGATTTTGAAGTGAATTTGAATTTGCCATTTAGGGTGTTGATTAAAGGGAGTTTTTATTTAACAAGCAATTTAAATAAATTCAACTTCAAACTATTGAAAAACAATTTGAGTTATTTATTTTGCAACTTTCAATTGGAAATTTTAGACATGTTTTGAAAGTTTAAATTGGTTTGAAATTTCCAGTTGTTTTGAAAACAGAATGCAATGCATATGATGCATGTGATGCAAAAAGAAAAAGAAAAGCAACCAATTCTACTTAGGGGGAACACCCCAGGTGTTACATTTAGGAGGATAATGGTAGTGCTCTTGGTGATTTTGATAATGATGAGGGCAATTTTATCCCTCAAGGCCGTGGAGGTGGTAGAGGCAATGGTGGTGGTCGTGGCTTTGTTGCAAGAAGGGTCCATGTGCAAGAACCAAACCAAGAGGATGATGGGCTTGGCAAACAGAAATTTATGTTACCATCCTTCAACTTTGATACTGGTGATGTAGAAGAATACCTCATGTGGGAGCTGAAAATTGAAAAATTGTGGAGGATACAAGAGTACATTGAGGAGAGGAAAATAAAACTTGCTTCTTCAGGTTTTGATGGCTATGCTTTGCTATGGTGGGATAATATTACAAGAACAAGAGCAAGAAATAGAGAACCTGAAATTGTTACATGGAGGGAGATGAAGCAAGTTATGAGAGACAGATTTGTGCCCAAATTTATTTGAGATCATTATTTGACAAGTTGCAACACTTGAGGCAAGGCTCAAAATGTGTGGATGCTTATTTTAGGGAGATAGAGCTGATATGGCAAAGAGCTAGAGTGAGGGAAGATGTAGAGCACACTATGCAAAGATTTCTCTCAGGCTTACAATTTAAAATCAAGAGCATTGTTAGGCATGTGCAATATAATGATATGAATGAGCTATTACATCAAGCAAGGGAGGCAGAAAAACAATTGGCAAAGGAGGCTCTTATGGCTCCAAGGAAGACATTTACTCCTAGATCATCTTTTTCATCACCATCACCACAGCCAGCGCCTAGCCGTGGGGCTTCCACCACCAAACCCGAGAGCAACCCCTCTACTTCTAAGAGACAAGTGCAACCAGCAGCTAGTGCAAGTGGATCCACCAATTCTACAGCTCTAAATAGAGACATGAGCTGCCATACATGTGGAGGAAAAGGGCACTTCAAGAGGGATTGTCCTAATAAAAAGATTATGCTTATCAATGAGGAGAATGAATATGTCATAGGCGATGATGATGATCCTACTGAGGAGGATGATTATGATGATGATGGGCCAGTTGATGCATATCCTTCTACTTATCCTACCTTTGTTTGCACACAGAAAACATTGAGTGTTCTCCCAAGTCCAGAAAGTCAAAGATGCAATTTATTTCAAACAAGAGAAATTGTAGGCCCTCAATTGGCTTGCAAAGTGATTATTGGTGGAGGCAGTTGCAGAAATTTAGCAAGCAAGGAGTTGCGTGCAAAGCTGAATTGAGATATATTCCACATCCCCATCCTTATCATATACAGTGGCTTAGTGATAAAGGAGAGATGAAGGTGACCCACATGGTGAGAGTTGAATTTCAGATTGGGCCTTACAAAGACACTATTGAGTGTGATGTGGTGCCTATGTCAGTTTGTCACATGTTACTTGGGAGGCCTTGGCAGTTTGATAGGAGTGTGACACATGATGGGAGATCAAATACCTATCAGCTGAAGTGGAATGGAAAGGACATAATTCTGAGGCCTATGACACCACAGCAAATTGTAAATGAGTCTGACAAAAAATTAATGTAACTCCGGAGAGTGATAGTGAGAGACATGAGAGTGAAAACAAGAGTGCTGTGAGTGAAAATAGCAAAACCAATCTGACTGGTAAAAATAGAAGTGATGGAGTGAGCCTATTATGCATGTTAGCCACTAAAGAGGACTTGAGAGAATTTAGAGAGGACCCTAGTATGCTTCTTATAGTGCTTATGCACAAGGTAGAAATATTGGTTTCTAATGACATGACCCCTATTCCTCTTGGTGTTTCTTATGTTTTACAGGAGTTTGATGATGTTTTTTCAGAGGAGGTACCAGCAGGGCTACCACCATTGCGTGGTATTGAGCATCAAATTGATTTGATTCCTGGAGCGACATTGCCAAACCGAGCCCTTACAGGACTAATCCCCAAGAGACCAAAGAGATACGAAAACAAGTGCAGTAGCTTCTTGATAAAGGGTATATTCGCATTAGCCTTTCTCCATGTGTTTTTCCTGTTATTTTAGTTCCTAAGAAAGATGGTACTTGGCGCATGTGTGTAGATTGTAGAGCAATTAACAACATCACTATTCGTTATCGTCATCCTATACCTCGTTTGGAAGACATGTTAGATGAATTAAGTGGTGATGTTGTTTTCTCTAAAATTGATTTGCGTAGTGGTTATCATCAAATTAGGATGAAAGAGGGGGATGAATGGAAAACTGCTTTCAAAACTAAATTTGGTTTATATGAATGGTTAGTGATGCCTTTTGGTTTAACTCATGCACCTAGTACTTTCATGAGACTTATGAACCTTGTTTTGAGAGAGTTTATTGGTAGATTTGTGGTAGTTTATTTTGATGATATTCTCATATATATCCACAATGAACATGAGCATGTTGATCATATTAGACAAGTTTTGCATGTATTAAGAGCAAATCAATTATTTGGTAATCTTGCTAAGTGTACTTTTTGCAAAGACAAGGTCATTTTTCTGGGATATGTTGTTTCTAAACATGGAACTGAAGTTGATGAATCTAAAATTGAAGCTATTAAAAATTGGCCTATTCCAACAAATGTTAGTCAAGTGAGAAGTTTTAATGGATTGGCTGGTTTCTATAGAAGATTTGTCAAGGATTTTAGTACTCTTGCTGCACCATGATTTAACTAAGAAGGGTGTTGATTTTACATGGGGGGTTGAACAAGATATTTCTTTTGATGCTATTAAAGAAAAATTGATTTCGGCCCATTTTTAATATTGCCTAATTTCAACAAACAATTCGAAATTGAGTGTGATGCAAGTGGTATTGGTATTGCTATTGGTGAAGTGCTTATGCAAGAAAACAAACATGTTGCTTATTTTTTCTGAGAAATTGCATGGCGCTCAATTGAACTATTATGTTTATGATAAAGAATTGTATGCACTTGTTAGAGTTCTTGAGGTTTGGAAACATTATTTGTGGCCAAAAGAATTTATCATACATTCTGATCATGAAGCATTGAAATTCGTAAAGAGCCAATCTAGCCTTAATAAGAGACATGCTAAGTGGGTTGAATTCATTGAATCTTTCCCATACATAATTAAATATAAGAAAGGCAAAGATAATGTTGTTGCTAATGCTCTCTCTAGGAAAAGCATGTTATTAACTCACTTGGATGTGAGAGTTCCTGGTTTGGAGAGTGTGAAAGATTTGTATGCTAAAGATAATGATTTTAAACTTGCTTATGTGAATTGTTCTAGTGTGAAAGCATGGGATAGATTTCATTTGCATGATGGATATTTGTTTGGAGCTAACAAATTATGTGTACCAGAGTCGTCCTTGCGTTTGTTATTGCTGCAGGAATCACAAAGTGGTGGATTGATGGGACACTTTGGGAGGGACAAAACATTGATGATGTTGGCAGATCACTTTTATTGGCCACGAATGAGAAGAGGTGTGGAGAGGTTTGTGAGACGTTGCATCACTTGCAACAAGGCTAAGTCTAAACTAAAACATCATGGATTATATACTCCTCTTCCTTCACCTAATACACCTTGGGAAGACATTAGTATGGATTTTGTGTTAGGATTGCCTAGGACAAAAAGAGGACATGATTCTATTTTCGTGGTAGTGGATAGATTCTCTAAAATGTCACATTTTATTGGATACCACAAGCGTGACGATGCGTCGCACATTGCAAATCCGTTTTTTAGGGACATAGTGAGATTGCATGGAGTACCCAAGACTATTGTTTCTGATCGTGATGTGAAGTTCATGAGCTATTTCTGGAAGACACTATGGGGGAAGCTGGGGACAAAGCTGCTGTTTTCAACTACTTGTCACCTCCAAACTGATGGACAAACGAAGGTGGTCAATCACACATTATCCACATTGTTGCGAGCCATGATCAAGAAGAATCTGCGGGAGTGGGAAGAGTGTTTGCCACATGTTGAGTTTGCATACAATAGGGTTGTTCATTCTACTACTCAGTTATGCCCGTTTGAGGTGGTGTATGGTTTCAAGCCCATAACTCCACTTGATTTGCTGCCACTTCCTGTTCAAGAGAGAGTTAATATGGAGGCTTTAAAACATGCTGATTTTGTGAGGAAGGTCCATGAGAACACAAAGCAAGCAATTGAGAAGACAGGAAGACATGTAGCTGAGAGAGTAAACAAGAAGAGGAAGGAGGTATTATTTCGGCCTGGAGATTTGGTGTGGGTGCATTTTTGCAAAGATATATTTCCCACATTGCGCAAGTCTAAGTTGATGCCACATGGTGTTGGTCCATATAAAGTACTTCAGAAGATTAATGACAATGCCTACAAGATAGACCTTCCTAGTGATGGGTTTGGTGTGAGTAATTCTTTCAATGTTGCTGATCTATCACCATACCATGGAGAGGACCTTGATGCTTCGAGGTCGATGCCTTTTCAAGAGGGGGAGGATGATTAGGACATCCCTAGTACATCTGTTATTTCTCCCATTGATGATGATGATGTTATTCTAGAGAAGAATGATGAAGTGAGAATTGGACCAATGACTAGATCAAGAACTAAATTATTACAACAGCGGGTGAATTCTCTCTTATTAGAATATGATGTTTGTTTTCATGAGAACTTTATACTACCTAAATCCATGCACTTATGTATTCTCAGGTTTGTTGATAACACAAGCATGAATGGAGATGGACATGAAGAGGAGTTGAGCATGGATGAAGATGATCATGAAGGGGAGCTGGAAAACAAGTGCTACAAGGATGAAAAGAAAGAATAACAAGGAATAAAAATTGTCATGTGATGGAATAACAAGGAATAACAATTGTTATTTGGTAGAATAACAAGGAAGAACAAGAGTGGAGGCGCCCCACAACATGTTGTTGCGCCAAGGAGAGTCCTAGTTTGATTAGGTGTGAACCTGTGAGTCCAAAGTGGCCGCACCCCCTTGGTTGGGTCGGTTTGTATCCCTAGGAGTCCAAGTTGAGTCCAAACTGAGTCCAAAGTGTTTTCTATTCGGGTTAGTCTTGGTGCTTGCGCAATGCCCATTATGTCCGCACCATACCCCTCACTAGACCGTAAAAGCGTGTGTTGCCGCTCCCGTCCAGATTTGAAGAAATGATATACATATGGATTACAAACTTTTGAACATTAGAAATATTTGGTACGTAATTGATAGACACAGGAACAACATCAGTCCTCATGCACCATGGCAGATGTATCATCCCATGAAATTGTATTACTACATAATATAACATGCAAATAGAAGATAAATAGATAAACATCATTTTGTAGAGCATAACACCACTAATCCATCATTATGCCTTACAGTCCGTGACTTTAGAGGCAGAGCCTAGAATTTAAAGAGTAAATTGAACCAAGATGGAAATAATAAATCAACACTTCTTGTATAAGTCTAAATCGGATAGGCGACAATGCATCAGATTCGAACATTGGAGACAACAAAATTGAGAATGTGGATTGTCCCGTCGACGCTTGTGGAATCGACTAGGTCATCCACATCCTCCATTTAACAACGTGGTAGGTTCTCCACATCAATGATTAAAAAAAGCGGTATTTTAAACGAACAAAAGTTCAAAAATTGTAGTCAAGTTTAAAATTTAAATTACATGATTGGAATTACAGGATCGATGGTTTGATACACGACTAAGGGAGGAACCTTGGAAAGAGCTATTACAGGTAAATGCATCCTCTGATTTTAAATTAGGGTTCTGTTAGTTTGGGAGTCCATAGCTCAAAGCATGTAACTATATTTGAATTCCCCCAAGTCCTAAGAGCATGTATTTAACCCATTATTGTTCTTTTCGAGTTTGGCATGATTTTTAATGATCTAAGCATTGGATCTTGGACCATCATTTGAATGATTATACTTCAAGGAGGATAACGCACACAATCAATTGGGCAAAGTATCACCTGACATATAACTTATTTTTCTGGAAATAATATTCCGACAGTGGCATCCAGAAGCCTCATGTTTCATACCTGCTAGTGGCCATCCTCCTGTAGCTATAGATCAGAGACACTTAACCAAGTGAATCATAGCATGATCGAACGAACGGTGCACTGATAAAAGAAATGGCCCAATCAAGAACATTAAAATCTCTTCAAGGTCGTCGATGGTTATTATCTTTCAACCTAAAAACACTAAGTAGAACACGAATTTATGTTAGATTTCTTGGAAATATAGAACGACCTAGCTGATTAAGTATTTTTGGCATGTAAGCCAAGCTAAAATGTTAAGGAATGTAGACTGCACCGGAAGACAAACTCTTGATAAAACCATCTAAAAAATCAAGCAAGGACCAGTTCTCTACAAGGAAAATCTCATAGCCAGTAGCAGATTGCAAACCATGGAATGATGGCACACGGCAAATCAAATCCCAAACGAAGCATCACGGCAATCCCTGAAACAAACAATTTCAAGTCAGTTAGCTTCCTATTGTTCGCGTAGATGAAATTTGTAACCTTAAGCAAGGAACATCTCAGGGGAACAGTGGGAGGCCGAGGGCAAGATGGAAGGGAAAAAAAGAATTATTGTTGGTTGCACATATATACCATGGACCAAAGAGAACTGAAAATAACGCATGATTAATCACCATAATTACAGGAGGGGAGTGGGTCGATTTTTTTTACTTAGGATCCTAGCGGTTTCAGTCTACAGGAAATAATCACGGCGCGGTCCACACGAACGGAAGGGGAGGCGTTCCTCGGATGGTGGGCCGGGTCCAAAGCGTCCAAGTATCCTAGGACTCCATGAAGGGATCCCACAACATTTCGTGCGTGGCATCCAAACCGATGAGCCGCGCTGACGCTGTTACCAGAGAAGAAGCTATCGATCTTGGCCGGACCTTCTAAACTGACACACGAAATAGAGAGTCTCATCAATCTGCAGGCATGCAACATTGGCATCCTGGCCTAAATCGCCTTGCTGGATCTTCGCCGGCGCGATTGGCTTGCAGACCAAAAGTAGCGATGCGAGGGAGGCGGGCGGAACTCCGTCAACCAGATGACAGAGATGATATGGAAACGAGTGAGGATACCATCGTAACAACGACGGGAAGGAAGTCATCTTGCATTCTTACCCTAGAGAAAGAATATATGGTCGAACCTGTCAGGCCCAATAAACCATTTTGCAGCCCGTCTAACCAGGAGTGGCCTAGCTTGCTCTCTGGAGCAGCAGCCCTAAAACATCACGCTGGGCCCTTTAGCTTCGATCATGCCCGCTAAATAACGAGTTAGCGACTGATCAAAATTATGTTGGTTGATCCACAGCGTTCGCTGGGCATATCGGACGGTCTACAGACTCAAATGCACGTGAGAGCTTCTAGGTGGTCGAGTTTTACTGTTTCTTAATATAAACCCCCTAGTGCGAGTTAGAGAGGTAGACTACGATAAAACATAAACCCTAGACTTCTAGATTGTATTGCTTGAAGCATTCATCTTGAATCATACTACCTTTGCAAATCTGAGTGTATTCTGCTGTTCCATTGGGAATAAGGAGAAACAGGACCACTTGTAGTCGGTGGCTACTTGTGCAAGAGTGTGGAGTCTCGAATATCCGAAGGGGTTTGAGTGTTGTTGCAATTGGTAACAGGGTTCAGCCAAAGGAGAGAGCGAGGTATCTGATGGCTAGGTTGAGACTCCAAGTGCAGAGTGTGTAGCTAGTGGCAAGCCTTCTTCCCCACGAGGGTGACTCGAGGGTTTATATCGAACTCTTGGGGAGCCAGTATTTCAGCAGTTGTCTTCCAAGCTTCCTCCAGGATCCTGCAAACAAGTAGAGAATTTTGTGCCCTCAACCTCACCAAGTGGTTGTCAAGCACAAGGTGTGAGACTTCTAAATTGCAATGCAAAACTGAAAGTAAATTTGCAATAATTAAATCTACTACTAAATGCAAATGAGAAAATAAATATGCAATGGATTGTTTTTGTATCTTTTTGATGCAAGTGGTGATGGAGATAATGTAAATTCGAATTGGAGATGCAAGTAAAGTAAATTGCAGCAAAGTAACTAGAGTGTTTTCTTATATTTAAAATAGGACCGGGGTTCATGGTTTCACACTTGCATTCTCTCAAATAAAGTGGTAGACGGTGGACATAAAGAATTACATGTGAGATTACAATAACATGTTTAACATTGAGTACTTTCATATGGGCATCACGTCCTAGCATAGAGATCTCTACGGTCATATTAATCCCTCTTATACTCCACCAAGATGCGAACTAAATCATAACACCTCGATAATTAAGGAAAAACCAGAGTATAGCTTTAAGAAATGTGACATGAAGTTGAAGTAAGAACTTGCTAGATCTAGTCATCGAGATTGATTAGTGTCACTTCAAATCCCAGGTAACAAGGTACTCCTTTTCATCCCTAGTGAGGTAACTAAGAAAGGTTTAACAAAACCAAAGTGGATCGCTGAACTTCTGTCACTTTCACAGCACTAGCCACCCCCCGTTACTCCAACTAATGCACCCATCACCCCACACACGCTCTCAAGAACTAGATTGATCAAAGCTAGCAAATAAGAACGGGGTACATAAGATACATCTACTCAAATAACTCAAGAGAAACAATTGCAATCTCAGATTCAATAACTCATAGAAAAGATCCACCACATAGAAATTACAACGGTGCCCGTAATCATGTGAGGCAGCTCATACGGATCTAATTAGTGAAGCACATAGAGAGAGATACAAGTTATTCTTCCACAAACCCACAGCCCTGGGGTGGACTACTCCCTCTTCATGGAGATGTCGATGGAGATGACATTGGAGGGGTAGGAGATCACACCGGCGGCGCCCCGCCAGAGTTTTCCCCCTCCAATCTGGAACTTCTAGTCTCTGTTTCGGTGTTTTGGTGTTTCGGCGGCGCTCCCCTCCGTAAGGGTACGGGGGACCATTTTTATAGTCGGTTTTAGGTCAAGACGGAGTTGCTAAGTCGAAGATGGAAGGAATTGGGGCCACAGGGGCCAAAAGGGGGCCTCTCACGCGGCCAAGGAATCTGGCCGCGTGGAGGGTCCTCTTTTGGGCTTCCTTGCCCAATTCTCGTGGATCCTTCGCCCGCAAGTCTTCTCCTTCCAAGAAAATGACCCCCCGCAGATTTTCAGGTGATTTCGCGGAAGTTTGCCCCCTGAAACGTTAAAAATATAGAAAACGGGGTTTCTGACAGGCAGTGTTAATTCCTTAAAAGTTGGGGGGCTTTGTAATTTAACCCCAAAATACTATAAAACATTGAATTATACCCTTATATGATGCAATATGTAATAGAAAACCATGTGAAAATATCCAAAATTCATCTATGCATTTTACATGCATCAGTATCACATTGGTTATCATATTTACCAGAGAGTTCATCTAGAAGATCGGGCATCCCCTTATCATTGCTGGTAAGAAAAGAATGCTTGATTTTTAGATGAATGGAGATGTGAAGATTATGAAAATGCTAAACTCTTTAAAGATAAAGTTAAAAAATTGCATGATAAAATAATCCTTAAAATATAGTTTCATGTTTGTGAGAAAGTTCTATTGTATCGGTCTCGTCTCAGATTATTTGTAGGAAAATTACTCTCGAGATGGGAAGGACCTTATATTATTGAAGAAGTGTATCGTTCGGGTGCAATCAAAATTTCTTCCCTTAAAGATAACACTACACAAGTGGTAAATGGGCAAAGACTCAAACATTATATTTCTGGGGATTCTTATGATGAAGATGTTGATGTTATTCAAGGAATGACTCCGGAGAACTTCATTAGAGGGAAGATTCCAGAATCTGCAGAGTCTGTTTTGGAATGGGTAACAGTTCTGTTAAGAAAAAGTTCGCGGATTACCTTCCAAGTTATAAATTATTGGTTTTTGGAAAATATGAAAAATACCGAGCCGAAGAAGAGTTGGAGACGATGCCCGAGGGAACCACACCATGCCTGGGAGCGGGCCCACCCTTGGTCGTGCCTGGCTATGGTGTGGGCGCCCCGGAGCCCCTCTCCGACTCGTTTTCGACCTGGACTTTCCTTTCGTTACGTATGTTTCTAATATTTAACCCCTCGGACCCCCGAGGTCCGTATATCGTTTTCTTGTCGTGTTTCTGTTTCAAGCTGTTTCTGCTAGGATCTGTTTTCTTTTTTAGAAGCATCATGGTATCCACCAACAACAACAAGGGGAAGGGACTGAAGGAAGATGATATCCAAGATCGAAAGCTGGAGGAGGAGACCGAGAGTGGAGCCGAAGGGGATGTAGAAGAAAACCCACGAGTTTGTCTACGCGCTACCATCGCAAGCATTGGAGTGGTTGTGAAACCTTCCAAGCAAACGGCGTGGATGGGCACCGGAGGGAAGGCTCCACGTCACTGCTTAGCTTCAAGGACACCACTTTCAGGCATAAAGAAACCTTTCCGTACTTTAATTCATGAGTATCAATCTAGGAGGGTACCCGAGGCAAAGTTGCCTTCTTGCTGGATATGGATCGTTCTAACCGTGCAGATGAAGGAAGTTCTCAACCTAAGGAAGTGTGGGGGAAAAATCTTGATGGCTGGAATTCCCGTCTGACAAGCATGCAAACCATATTTAGCACAATACAAGATGATGCGTATGCTCATGTTCGGAATTGAAGATGAAGAAATCAATTGATAAGATCATTGAGAAGGACTCACCACCACCACCGAAGAATTGATTCGTCATTGGTATCGACATCCCCTTGGATTGTTTTGAGCTTGGGGGAGTGCCGCGGTATCACAGCTTTATCTTTCACCCTATTTACCTTTTAGTAGAGTCATATCATGAGTAGAAAAAATATCGTATAATATGGTTTGTAGTATGGAAGTATCACTCTTTAGTTGGTTATCGTTGTATCCCTTGGTTTGAGTTGCCGTAATGAAATATTAATGAGAAGTTTCATCATCTACTTTCTCTACTTTATTTTAGTTTGCAATTTTTGTTATATGGTCGATCTTGTTATTAGTATTGGTATCAATGTTGGAGCTTAAAGTTAATCTAGTTGGTTTTGGCAAATTTAGCATTGGTCAATAACAACAATTCGTTGGGACTTAAGTAGAAAAGAGGGAGTTGCATGTAGATATATTATTCCATGATCTTTCTTTCTTGTTAGCTCATAAGCTTAGTATTCTCAAATAATTTTGTTTGTACCTTCAAGGAAGATTGCATGATTGGTTTTATCACATGTGTTTTTGTTTGTTTTACCTCAATTCTTATGCTTGCTACCCAACCTTGCTAGCCAAAAACCTATATGGAGAGGAAATGCTTCTCGTGCATCCAAACCTTGGGCCCCAAAACCTTGCCATTTTTGTCCACCATACCTACCTATATGTGGTATTTTACTGCTAGTCCAAGTAAATGTCTTGTGTGCTACCTTTAAAACCTTCAAAATTACACCTATTTTGTGCCCATGTTTTAGCTCATGAGGACGCAAATAGAGAATTTTTATCTCACATGTTGATTGGATTTCAAACCCTGGACTAGTGGCTTCATCCTCTTATCCAAATGCTAGAAGAGCTGGCAGCGGGGTTCCAAGCCCCAAATAATAATACAAATTCTCTTCACTATTTTTGCCCCTGATTTATCAGTCAAAGCATAATTGTGTAAACAAAAGAGAAAAAGGATGACCTTCTATACTAGTTGCGTCCTTCAATGGGAGCCACTCTTGTGAAGTCTAGTTGGCTTGTGACGTATTGTATTTTTTGTTTGCCATTCGTTGACATAAACATACACCTCTCTCAAAATTAGACACTCCTCCATGGTTTGTGATTGTTGGCAGACACCTGAGGATTCGGTTAGCCATGGTTTGTGTAAGAAAGGTTGGGAGGAGTGTCAACAATTTTATACCTCTGTTTTACAAAATAATAGCTCTAGCACATGAGTGATCCATGCTTCCCTCTGCGAAGGGCCTATCTTTTACCTTTATGTGAGTCAGTAAACCTACTTATTTCTATCTGAAGCAAGCATTTGAGTTGTTGTGATCCATCCATCTATATGTTGATGTACTCAATCATGTTCTTTATTCTTCCTTGTTTGTAAAAGTGCTTTTATCTGTTTGAATACACTTTTAAAGTTACCAATGGCTGCAAACAGGCAGTTATAATTGAGCATGATAAACTCTGCAATATAAGCTCTAGTATAAAGACTCTGATCGAAAGATAAGTACACTGTTAATTGTTCTCTGACCAAGAGCGGAGTTTGCCTTTACCAATCATGATTTCCTTTTTGCACCTTTATTGTTCCTGTACTTGTTTCAATTTTTATTATATGAGAGAAAGTTGTTGTATAAAATGACTTGTTCTTTGTTAGATGTGATGCCTCATGTCCGTATTTTATTTATCGACACCTCACTCCATAAACCCGTGGTCATGTTTACTGAGTTCGGTTTTGCTTGGGGACAAGCGAGGTCTAAGCTTAGGGGGAGTTGATACGTCAATTTTGCATCACTATTTTATATTGTTATTTTTTGTTATTCATCGTTATATTTCATGTTATGATGCATCACTTATGTTATTTTATCTTATATTGCAGTTTCATAATTTTTGGAAAATAAACACCGGGACCAGAAATCTGATGGAAAAAAGCACCGTCGAGATACCCTATGTCAGAAGATCAGAAGAAGAGGGGGGTACCGGAGGAGTCTTAGAAGTTCCGAGGAGGAAGTGAGCCAGAAGGGCACCCGGAGGGGGGGCACCTGGGGCCCACACCACAAGGCGGCGTGCCCCCCGCTGGCCGCGCCTGGGGGTGGTGTGGCCCACCGGGCTCACTCCTGGGCGCCCCCTTTCACGTACTTGACCCCCAAGGAACCCTAAGCCCCAATACATCATCGAAGAATTATTCCGCCGCCGCCTCAGGGCGGAAAACACCAGAGAGAGAAAAGCTCTCCGGCAGCGAGAAATTTGTCGGGGAAATTCCTCCCTGGAGAGGGGAAATCATCGCCATCGTCACCTTCATCTCTTCAGGCATCATCAAGATCATCATCGTCATCATCATCACCACCATCACCATCACCCTCATCATCCACCTTCATCCCGTTGTAACAATTAGGGGTCTATCGTTGTTTTACATTGGATCTCTCTTCCGGTGTGGATTACTTGTTAGTAGTTGATGCTTGTGAGTTTTATCGGTGTTAGCACTTTATGACCAGATTGTTATTATCCATTATATCACCTGTGATTATGATCCATATGATGCCTCGTGAGTAGTTCGTTTAGTTCTTGAGGACATGGGAGAAGTCATGATGTTAGTAGTGAAGTTATGTTGAAGTAATATCTCGTGGTTCGGTATTTAAGTTGTGTTGCTAGTCTTCTAGTGGTGTCATGTGAATGTCGACTACATGATACTTAACCTTTCCTAGGAGGATGCATTGTGTATTTGGCTACTAATTGTGGGGTTGCCGGAGTGAAAGAAACCTAAACCCCCATTAGGAAACCAATGCACGAAGGAGTGTAGCATTCCGGAGTTTTAAGGTTGTGGTTAGATTTATATTAATTACTTTCTTGTATTTGCGGATGCTTACGAGGGGTATAATCACAAGTATGTATTAGTCCTAGTTGGGCGGTGCATTAGCATAGGTTCACCCACACAACACTTCACGAACCAATAAATATTAATCAACTGTAATGAATCGAAAGCACTTGAAGAAATTCCCATGTGTCCTCAAGAACGTTTCGTAATCATAAGCAGAATAACCGCTTGTCCTTTTATCTCAAAAGGATAGGGCCACTCGCTGTAGTATTATTTACTGCACTTTATTTACTCGCACTTTATTTATCTGCTATATTAAAAACCTCCAAAAACCTGTTTGCTAGTGTTTACAGTGAACTCTCTATCCAACCTTCTTGTCAACACCTTCTGCTCCTCGTTGGGTTTGACACTCTTATTTATTGAAAGTACTACGATACACCCCCTATACGTGTGGTTCATCACGGCCTCGGGTGTTTCTCGGAATGAAGTGGTATATTTTTACAGTTGATGTATCGGGTGGAATAAATTGGCGTAAGGGCGATGGCGGTGGACACTCGAGGGGCCCACACCACCCTGGCGCGGCCAGGAGGCGCGTCGTCCTATGGTGTGCCCCCTTGTGGGCCCCCTCCGGGAGTCTTCGGGACTCCATGGAACCTTCAGGAATTCTAAGACTTCCGGGCTTCGAATTTTCCAATTCTGAGAATATTTCCAGAACAACTTTTCTGAAACTAAAAACAGCAGAAAATAGGGAACTTGCTCTATGGCATCTTGTCAATATTTTAGTCCCGGAAATCGATAAAAATGACATAAAGTGTATAGCAAACATGTAGGAAATAACATGAAAACAACATGGAACATCAGAAATTAAGGATACGTTTATGACGTATCAACATCCCCAAGCTTAGTTCCTATTCTTACGCATGATGATGTTGTTGTCCAAGCTAATGGAGTGAGACTTGGTACCATGACAAGATCAAGGACAAAACTATTAGAACAACAGGTCAATTCACTCCTATTTGAGTATAATTTTTATAATTGTGAGAACTTTATACTACCGAAATCTGTGCATCTATGTATGATCAGGTTTATTAATAACACAAACATGCTTGGAGGAGGACATCAAGAGGAGCTAGAAAACAAAGAAGAGAAGCTGAAAAACAAGATCACACTTGGTGAAAACAACATGTGCTTGAGGGAGGAGAGGTAGGCAGCACATGGAGGGTGATGTTGTAACATCCCAGTTTTTTAGAGAAGCTCAAAAATCGCAAAAAATTGAAACTTTTTGTATTCATGTTAAACAAGTCACCAAAAACCAAATGAGATGCAAGAAACAAAAGAAAACAAAGCACATTTCAATCAAATTGGAATTAAGAATCCAAACTACTTTTTTTTCCTTAAACCCATATTCCAATTATTTATTATTTCTATTTTAGAAAACATCATTAAGTAACTATTTGTGTTTTCTTATATTTTAAGTATTTTTGTTGAAAATATGAAAACAAGTTGAAATGACTTTGGAAAGAAATGTTTGACCTATATAATGTCTCTGAAAATTTAAATTGACAATAATCTATTTTAATTTTTCTCAAAATGGAAAATAACAATAAGTTACTATGGGTGAATTATTCAAATTGTCCAATTTGAAAATATCAACAGTGTTGAAAACAACACAAACATACTCCTATTTGGAAGATAAAGCTTTTGCAAGTATTTAGAAATTTGTTTGATGCAAATTGGATCCGGAAAATAAAAGATTAAATAGAAAACAGGAAATAAAAGGAAAAGAAAGAACAAAAAAAAAATACAGCGGCCGAACTAGGCCGAGCCCACTCTTTCCCCTCTCTTTATCTCGCCCACGCGCAGTGCAAAAGCGAGCAGGCCAGCCCACCCCGGCCTTCTCTCCCTCTCCCGCACTGGCAGCCGGGCCCCACCTGGTGTCACCGGTGACGTCATCGTCGCCCTCCTCCAACCGTCCCCACGATCGCGCGTATGGCCGAGACACGATATCCACCCCCCGCGCGCTCCCCGACCTCCCGAGCCCTCCTATGCGTGCCCCTGGAGCTCCTCTCTCATTCCCCTCTCCTCCCCTCTCCATTCGTGCCTCGAGGCCCTGCGGATTCCTCGCCGGAGAAACATACGGCCACCGCCGTCTTCTTCCTTTTTTGTTCGCCACGGTGAGCTCAGCTGCCCCACGGTGATCTGGCTCGGCTCGGCTCGTCCTGACCCCGCGAGTCCTCCTAACCCCCTTGCCAATCTTCTCATGCACAGAGACGGCCACGCCGTGACCTCCTGCATCTCACCGGAGCCCGCGCTGCCTCCGTCTTGTAGGAAAACGGGGTAGGTTACACTAGCGCAAATCAAAATTTCTACCGCGTCAACCAAGGTCTGCTGCAAGATATAGATCACGAGATTACCACTAGACGCGTTGTGCCGATCTCAGTGAAGCGGGTCGGGGCAGGGTAGTCGTACGAATCATCCGGATCCCGTCGCTCCCACGAACAGCTCCTCTTGGCGGCTCGTCCGTGTGCTACAGATGCAGCACCTCTATCGGTATCCACACATGCGGCGTGGAAGCACCACTCGCCGGGCTGCTAGGTCCACGCGGGCGTCTGGGGCGTGGAGAGACGGTGGCTGCGGTGGAATGTGGTGCGGAATTAGCATCCCTAAAACACACAGCCTCCTCTCCTTTATATAGACGTCCCCATAATGGGCTGCCACTAAAACAACCCACTCTAGAGTCCATTTCCGGCCCATTTCGGATCCAATCCGAATTCTGCTTCTTTTGCCTTAAGTGTGCGACCCTATAGGTTCACGCATGTTTAGACATGACACGAGTACACCTACTCGGCCAATAGTTGGTAGCGGCTTCTAGCAAAACGTGCCAACTCCCAAACGTGCATAAATATCATATCGGACGAACCATCACGTGTTTATGTTATTCCTTTTGCCTCACGATATTTGATCATGCTCTTAGCTGACCACTCTTTCTCGATCTTGTCAATCGGAATCCCTTTCCAGGATAACTATTAACCTTATTCAGAATGGCCATGCATTTATGGATCCGATCACTCGAGGGGCCCAGATAAATATCTCTCTCTCTAGTGAAGAGAGGGGCAAATCCCATCTTGACTGACCATGCCTTGCAGCATGCTTCATGACAAACCCGAAAGCTACCTTTCTAACTACCATGTCACGGTGTAGCGTTTATAGCCCCAAAGTAGGTCGATTCACATCTCCAGAACATGCGACAATCTCAGGTCTAAGGACAAAGAAAGCACAACGTGTAGAGAGAGAACTATTAGCATTGTTGTAATGTCTCAAGTTGGGTCAGTCCAACACCATGTTCGTAACATGAGTTCACATTATTAGTTTGACATCACCATGTCTATGACTTGCGAAACATAGCCATCAACCAATACATGTGCTAGTCTAATGTTCAGGTGTGTCCTCACATGAACTCCGACTAGGGACATATTTAGAATAATCATGTAAGTAAAGTGTTTCACAAACCAGTCACATACTTGCCAATCAATAGAAAAGGTATTATTGAAGGCACATTATTACAAATCATGGATACATAGATATATCATTATCTCTATGATTGCCTCTCGGGCATATCTCCAACAGTCTCCCACTTGCACTAGAGTCAATCGAGAAGATATCTAATACCCATAGCTCTTGTGTGTGCCTCATGCTTAGGCTTGGGGAGAGGTTTTGTCAAAGGATCAGCAACATTCAGATCCGTATGTATTTTGCATAAGCTTACTTCTCCTCATTCGATGAACTGTCGAATGAGATGATAACGCCGCATAAAGTGTTTGGTTTTCTGGTGAATCCTTGGCTCCTTGGCTATCGCAATGGTCCCACTATTGTCACAGTAGAGATCCAATGGATTGGACGCACTAGGGACAACACCTAGATCAGAAATGAACTGCTTCATCCAAACACTTTCCATGACGGCTTTAGCTGCCGCGATGTACTCGGCCTCCATTGTAGAATGAGCAACCGTGTCCTGCTTGGAACTCTTCCAGCTAACCGCTCCACCATTCAACGTGAACACATAGCCCGATTGCAATTTGGAATCATCCATATTGGTTTGGAAACTAGCATCGGTGTAACCATTTACAACGAGCTCCTCCTCACCTCCGTAAACTAGGAACCTATCCTTAGTTCTTTTCAAGTACTTAAGGATATTCTTTACCGCTGTCCAGTGACTCTCACCGGGATCAGCTTGGTACCTGCTCGTAGCACTTAGATCATATGAGACATCTGGGCGAGTACATATCATTGCATACATCATAGACCCAATTGCCGAAGCATATGGAATTCTACTCATGCGCTCTCGCTCATCAGTTGTCGAAGGACACTGAGTCTTGCTAAGATTTATGCCGTGTGACATGGGCAAGAACCCTATCTTTGCCTCTTCCATGCTGAATCGTTTCAACACTTTGTCAATGTAAGTACTCTGGCTTAATCCTATTAGCCTCTTTGATCTATCTCTATAGATCTTAATACCCAGAATGTATGCCGCTTCCCGTAAGTCCTTCATGGAAAAACTATTTTTCAATGAGGTCTTAACGGACTCGAGCATAGGAATGTCATTTCCAATCAGTAGTATGTCATCCACATATAAGATTAGAAATACGAGTGAGCTCCCACTTTCTTTCTTGTAAACACAAGACTCTGATTCGTTTTTTATAAAGCCAAAACCTTTGACTACCTCATCAAACCGAATGTTCCAACTCCGAGATGCTTGCTTCAACCCATAAATGGATTTCTGAAGCTTGCATACATTTCCAGCATTTTTAGGATCGACAAAACCCTCGGGCTGCATCATATACACGTCCTCGGTTATATTTCCATTTAGGAAAGTTGTCTTGACGTCCATTTGCCATATCTCATAGTCGAAATATGCAGCAATAGCTAGAATTATCCGAATAGATTTAAGCATCACTACGGGAGAGAAGGTCTCATCGTAGTCAACTCCTTGAACTTGCCGAAAACCTTTTGCGACAAGTCGAGCTTTATGGACATGAACATTTCCGTCCATATCAATCTTTCTCTTATAGATACATTTGCACTCTATGGTCTTATGACCATCAGGCAGATCAACCAAGTTCCAAACTTGATTGTCACGCATAGAATCTATTTCGGATCTCATGGCACTTTGCCATTTCTCGGAGTCTGGGTCCATCATTGCTTCCGTATAGGTCCTAGGCTCATCATTGTCTAACAATAATATTTCTCGCGTAGCATTGTCTAACAATAATATATCTCTCGAGTTAGGGAGCCTTTCCGACCTTCGTGGTGGTGGTGCTTCTCTTGCCACGGGTTCTTCAATTCGTTTTGACATTATAGCATCACTCATTGAGTCCTCCTCGGTAGGCTCATCTTGAACTTCATCAAGATGCACCGTTCTTCCATTTGTCTCCTTTGTGAGAAACTCTTTCTCTAAGAAAACACCATTCCGAGCGACAAACACTTTGTCCTCTTCTCGGTTGTAGAAGTAATACCCAAATGTTTCCTTTGGATATCCCACAAAAATGCATTTATCCGACTTGGGTGTGAGCTTGTCCGACTGAAGTCGCTTGACAAAAACGTCACAGCCCCAAATCTTTAGAAAAGACAAGTTGGAACTCTTCCCATTCCACATCTCATATGGTGTCTTAACTACGGATTTAGATGGTACCCTATTTAGTGTGAGTGCTGCTGTTTCTAGAGCAAAATCCCAAAATGATAATGGAAGATCTGAATGGCTCATCATTGATCGAACCATGTCCAACAAGGTTCAATTATGTCGTTCGGAAACCCCGTTTCTTTGAGGCGTTCCAGGCGGCGTAAGTTGAGGAACAATTCCACAACTCTTAAGATGATCGCTAAATTCGTGACTCAAATATTCTCTTGCCATGTTGATTCTCTAATTCATTCTGGAACTCCTTGAACTTTTCAAAAGTTTCATACTTATGTTTCATTAGGTAGACATAACCGTATCTACTAAAATCATCAGTGAAAGTTATGAAGTAGTGAAAACCACCTCTTGTTGTCGTGCTCATTGGTCCGCACACATCAGTATGTATGAGTTCCAATAAGTCCATCGCCCTCTCAGGAGAACCATTGAAAGGCGACTTGGTCATCTTTCCAAGTAAACAAGCTTCACATGTCTCGTATGATTCAAAATCAAATGAAGTTAGAAGACCATCATTATGGAGTTTCTTCATACGCTTTTCACTTATATGACCCAACCGACAATGCCAAAAATAGGTGAGATTCAAATCATTAGGTCGTAGCCTTTTAGCACTTACGTTATAAACATGCGCATCATCATGAGCATCAGCAGGATTTATAATAAAAAGCCCATTCACAATGGAAGCAAAAGCCACAAACATATCATTCTTGGAGATTAAACAACCATTGTCTTTACTCGCAAATGAATAACCATCTCTCATCAAACATGAAGGAAAAATAATGTTTCGGTTAAAACTAGGAACGTAATAACAATTATTCAATTCCATAATAAATCCTGAAGGGAGGTGCAGTTGGTAGACGCCAACGGACAACGCAATAACCCTTGCATTATTTCCGACGCGAAGATCAACTTCTCCTTGTCTCACGCTTTTACTCCTTACTAGCCCCTGCATTGATTTGCAAATGTGAGCAACCGATCCGATATCAAATACCCAAGAGTCAATAATAGAGTCAGCGAGAAAAATGTCTATAACATTAATTACAACCGTACCTGAGCTAGAAGTCTTACTTCCACTCTTCTTCACTGAAGCAAGGTACTTGCTGCAATTTCTTTTCCGGTGTCAAGTATCATGACAGTAGAAGCACTCAGTGTCAGGTTTAGGTTTGTACTTAGGCTTAGGCTTTGGCTTAGAGATCAAATCTTTAGCCTTCCCTTTCCCCTTAGACTTACCCTGCTTCTTGAAGCTAGGCCTGTTCTGCACAGCCAACACTTGGCCATGCCCTGCACTCTTCTTAATGTCATTCTCTGCCGTCTTGAGCATCCCACAAAGTTCATTAAGGTCCTTCTCAGCCCCATGCATATGGTAGTTCGAAATGAAGTTCCCATAGCTAGATGGAAGTGAAGCCAAAATGAAATATGTGGCTAACTTAGGGTCCAATGGAAAACTAATGATGGAGGGATGATAACCCGGTAGGCTAACGTCAAGGTGTAACCCGGCCCGAAGGGAACCGTGCAAGACCCGGCTAGAGGAAAAGGAGTTTCTAGAAGGAGCGCAGGCCCAGTAACTCAGCCTTTGGGGTTGCTGTTAGGAAACTTAGGGTTTGTGTGTGGTTTCCGGGTAGGACTCCGAGTGTACCTTGTGTAGGAAGCCAAGGAGCCGGGTAAGATATAAATCGGCCCCTAGGGTTAGAGAAACAGAACTTCACCAGATATTCGAGTATCCTTGTAATACGAGAGCTGAGATTGTAACCCTAGATCGGAGACTCGGCGACTTGATTGCCAGAGCTGCCAGATCGATTGATAACATGATTTCCCCTGAGCCAAACCCTCTCCCAAACACCAGAGTCGAATTACCCCAAGATAAGTTACCCCTGGTAACGTCTGCCGTGATTATCCCACGACAGTTGGCGCCCACCGTGGGGCTCGAACCCACGACCACAAGGTTAAGAGCCAAATCCATGTGCCGGCTATGGAGTTGCAAACAATCCCACTAACCTGGCCGTTTGCTGTTTGGGGCATGGATATGGTGGGCCCCTTCCACATGTCACCGTGCAAAAAGACTCATCTTTTGGTAGCTATCGATAAATTTACGAAGTGGGTTGAGGTTATGCCAGTTACCAATTGCGAAGCAATCACAGCAGTCAAGTTCCTGAAAAGGATCATCTACAGGTTTGGATACCCTCACAGCATAATAACGGACAATGGAACCAACATGTCCTTAGGTGAGATGGAGAAATTCTGCGGGAACAATGGTATCCGGCTTGACATAGCCTCGGTAGCCCATCCACAAGCTAATGGACAGGTGGAGAGGGCAAACCAGGAGTTACATCGTGGGTTAAAACCACGGCTGCGAGTCCCGTGCATCAGAGCTGCTGGAGCATGGGTTGAAGAGCTACCATCAGTAGTTTGGGGAATTAATACTACACCTAACAGATCTACTCAGATGACCCCATTTTTCATGGTTTATGGTGAAGAGGCTGTATTGCCGAGTGACATTATTCACGACTCGCCCCGAGTGTCGGCTTACGTTGAGGTGGAGAACGAGAAGACCCGGCAGGATGCCGTGGATATGCTAGAAGAACACAGAGAGCAAGCCTTGGAGAGATCAGCCACATACCAGCAGGATTTGAGGAGATACCACAGTCGGCGAGTCAAAACCCGGGTCTTCCAGGAAGGGGACCTGGTATTGCGCCTGGCACAATCAAAGGAGGGAAAGCACAAGTTATCTCCACCATGGGAAGTACCATTTATCATAAGCCGGAACCTGCATAATGGATCATACTACTTGGTAGATGCAAGGGAAAAGTCGGATACCGTCAATGACACAGCCCACACCATTTCATCTATGCAAGAGAGGGAAAGACCATGGAACGTGGCTCAGCTACGTCCCTACTACACTTAGCATAGGCTAGGTTTACAAAGTTGGATTACACGATGTAACACGCAGCAGGTTTCAGACGCACTCTTTTCCTATCCAGGGTACCTAAGGGGACTGGAGGGTTTTTAATGAGGCGGCCTGCTGACCTAACTTTTCTCATATCAATAAAGAGATGGTTAAACTATGATATTACTTCTTTCTTATTTATTTCTGTTAAGTTTTGGTTTTTTCTGTTCTTACTTTTTGTTTTCTATTTTATCAGGTAAGTATTACTTATTTGTTTTAAAATATACCAGTTCTATATTTTTCCTAAGAGTGCATATATAGGTCTTGGGGGCTGATTGCTTGAATAGCACAGTTGCAAACTCAAAGACCCGGCCACGATGCCATTAAAGTTATAAGGACTGATTACTTGTAATAAGTACGGTTACAATCTTATAACCGGACAATAGAGCCAAATTTTCTTGATTTCTCTTGTTTAAGCTTGATGTGACTCACAGCAATGTGGCATGCTTTGCTAACGTGTAATCACAATCAATCATGATTCCCAATGGGACTTGCCTGACCCTGTCTTTACAAAGTTATAGCATCATTGAATACCCACGCGAAAGCCGGCTTACAACAAAGAGGATCAAAAGGGTCATCCAAACCATAGGTTATGCAGAGTACAAGGTTAACAGCCGGAAACTCACAAATATTAAGCATAACCTCAAATCCACGTGAGTAACTCTATGTTTGAGCCTAAGCTGAAACAATTTTGCCTTTCTGAAAACTACAAATCCCTAGACTCGGAAATTCGGGCCTTGGCGACTTGGGAATTTGAAGAAAAGCAACAAATTGTTCAGCTATTAAGCTTAAAAACCCAAGAATCCGAGTCTTGGGGACTTGGGGACTTAAGAAATAAAGTCCACTTGTCGAAATCCCTGAGACCCGGAAACCGAGTCTCACAAAAGGAAAAGTAGCAAAAATCGGAAAACCAGCAACAAAAAGTTCAAGACTAGGAAATAACAAATCTATGCGAGAGGCCAGAAGGGCCACAAAAGCTATTAAAGTTTTAAGGTATTACAAACCAAGGGAATTGTATCGAAAAGTGCACAGGCGCACTACTAAAAGAATAATTGTATCAGGCACGCTACAAAATTCCCATTGGCCGAATGAGTGTTTGAGGCGATAAACGGTGAAACCTTACTCGGCATCCTCGGCCGAGTCATCGACATTGTCCTTGGCGGCCAGGTCTTTGACTTGCTCGTCGGTGGTCGTCCCAGCTCCTGCGTCCGGGTCAGCAGCAGTGCTGGCGCGAGCCGGAGGAGGGACAGCCGGCATAGAGGTGGAAGGCACAGTATCGGCCTCAGCTTTCTTCTTGGCAGCCTCCTCTTTCCTCTTTGCCGCTTCCGCCTTCCATCGCTCCAACATGTCAAAGGGCTTGGGCAGATCAGATTGGATTGGCTTGTCTTCGGCGTCGTAAGGTGGGGTGATCTTGCTCAAGTCCAAACTGTCGGCGGTCAAGCTTGCCGAGTGACGCACATCAGTATGAATGGCCTTGTAATTCTTACCAGTGAACTTGGAGCCGTCGTTGTTGAACTCGGGAAACCCGCCCACGAGCTTTGCCGGCTCAAGCCTTGGAAAATAGGACTTGGCCAGAGCAAGCCCACGGGTCACCCCAACTCGGCACGATGAGCGCTTCCAGTGCTCGATCCACTCCGGGATGGTAGAACATGCGTCGAGCAAAGTGTCCAAGCCGCAATAACCCTTACCCGGCCACTTCACAGCCTCCAAGGTCTTCAGCTTTTCAATATCATCTTCATCCAGGGCCTTTTCACCCGGACCTGCACAGTAACAGCCAAAGTTAAGGCACTAAAATCCGTATGATAAACGTTACGGAATGAGAAATCCGGGTTATAATTAGAAAGTCAAAAATCCGTACCAAGCAGGGTGCGGTAAGTATCGGCAATCTGGGCCGAAATATTCTTCAGCTCACCCTCAGCAGTGTGGGACCTTTTCTTGTACCTTTTCACATATTTCTCAAGACTCTTTACATCAGACTCTAGATCTTCATGTAACTTGGTCTCGACCTCGAGGAGCTCATTGGTCTTTGCCAACACCTCATCAGATTGGGTCACATAGGCCTGTGAGAAAAATACAGGACAAGTTAGTTGGACAAAAGATGTATCCGGGTAAGGTAAATCATAGAGTTATAAAGTACCAAGTAAACTAAGCATAGTTCACTCGGAACTTGGGGACTATGTGAATATACAAGCAATATTTGTCAATTTACCTGATGCTTAGCAGCCATGGCTTCCAGAATGCCCTTTTCATCAGTCTTCAAAGTGAAGAGAGCACCTAGCATTTCTTCAAAGCTCAGATCATCGAGTCTCGGCCTGGAGGAGCTGGGGCCCTGAGTACCCGGAGGTGGAGTTCTTTCCTGTTTGGGGGAGGTTACCCGGTTCGCCTGGTTGTTGGGATTGGGATCACCCCTCCGCGTCCCGAGGACCTCAACATCCTCATCCCCGGGTGTGTGAGTTGGTAAGGGAAACTCGGCTTCCTGATCGGTCGGGTTTACCAGCAAGTCTTCTTCTTCTTCGCCGCCAGCCGCGGCCTTCACAGTATCTTCCGGGTCCCCCATAGCCGGGTTATCCACGTCCATGTCCTCCGGGTCACTGCTCGTGACCTTGGCTCTGGGAAAGGGAAAAAGAAGCAGTCAGTATATGGTAAACGAGAGGTATGGAAAAAGTTAGTGTATTGAGCAGCAAGAAAAGTTACTTACCCGGTGTTCACGACGAAATCCGGTGGGAGATCGTTGCTAGACCCGGAAGAAACTGATAAAGAGTGTGAAAGTGAGACCCGGATTTGTCCAGCCAGTGGATGATTTGGAGAGGTAAATCTCTGAGGAAGGCGAGAAAAATGAGTTTGGGGAATATCGGCTTTGCGAGCGGGGGACGAAGGGATGCCCGGGTGAAGAGGATCATCACCAGGGGAGTTCCGGGTTACCCTACGTTTTACTGGGGAGGGTTCCTTCAAGCGTGATGAATTGATCAAATGTTGGTTAAGTTCGCACATATTAGTGTACGAATATGGTTTGGAGGTCATAGAGGAGTAAGGCACCTTGAACACAACGCCCCGGGTCTTCCTCTTTACCCCAACCTCAACTTCCGGCTCAGCTTCACTCTCGTGCGACTGGGTGTCCTCCTTATCTTCTAGCCCTGGTAAACATGGCATATTGTCGAAAAAAGGGAAAAAGTTGGTCGGAACAAGTTAACATAAGAAGAAATAAGTGAGACTCGGATGTTACCCTCATCAGTATCAACCGGCTCCTCGCCCTCTTCCGAGTTTTCGGAAGGAGGGGGGTATCAATCTTCCAGAAAGCGCTATCTTCCTGAGATAAAAATACAGTGATAAAAGTTAGTGATTGTACCAGAAAAGTATTAGTCGGACAAAGGGTGATAACCGGTTCTTACTGCTGGAGCCAGGTTATCCCGTGTGTAGGGGTCCAGGCCGGCTATGTTCCAGATCACCTCCAGCTTCTCGGCCAAGAAGTTTTTCATGATCTTGTTTGCGTCCGCGGCCGGGTAATTTCTCATTGAATAGCGAAGAGAATCGGTGACGTGCCCAGAATAGTTGCACATAAGTTTGGGCCGGACACTGTTGGGTTGAATCCGTAAAGTTACCCAGGTTTTAATTAGATTGAGCCCTAGGAGACCGTGGGCCGACAGTACGGCTAGTTTGTGCAGGAGGGGCTGGATAGATTGCCTCTCGGCCTCAGTAGCAAAGGAGCTGAAACTATCGGATAGATTAAGGAGGTTTTCGGTGAAACCCGGAAGTTGCTTCTCGCCGGCTGAGGAGGTATCCTGGCAGTAGAAATACGTTTTCTGCCAATGTTTGACATGGGAACTGAGACCCAGAGTCGGCATGAGGGAATTTTTCCTCCTCTGGATGGAGACCCCTCCATAGACTAGGAGGGCCCCATCGCCGCTCTCTCGGCACGGCTTGCATTGGAATAACTCAAGGAAAAGGGCAAGATTCGGAGAAATGCATAGATACGATTCACACAAGACGATAAAATGAGTAATGTTGAGCATAGAGTTGGGGCCCATGTCAAATACCCGGAGCTTGTAGTGGTCTAGAAGCTCCCGGAAGAAGGGGTGACCCGGGGGGCGAAAACCCCGGATCACATGAGCAACAAAGACTACTACCTCATCGAGACCCGGAGAAGGCCAAGTCTCATCCCCAGGCACCCTACAGTGAATATCCTCCTGGGCGGGCAAGACACCCGACTCTGCGAGTTCATCCAACTTGGCATTGGTCACGGTCGATCTCGCCCAGTTGGCAGAGATCGATTGACTCGGCTTCGCCTTGCCGGCCGGCTGTTTTCCCTTCAACTTAGCGCTGGCCTTGGGTGCCATGTGCGCGATCTAAAAAGAGGGCAAAAGCAAAGCATGAACAACTTGAGACCCAGAAACTACGATTGTCCGACTTAGCAAGAAATGTTTGCAGGAAATTCTAGCTAATCGGATCTAGTCAAAGAGTTATACGGGGAAAATTGTGATTGCTAGCGATGAAAATGTGTTGTGAGATGTGCGATTGAATCTAAGCCGAGCAGTTGGTTATGGAAGAGCGGGATATGGTGTGTTCAACTAGTGAGGAATAAGAAAAGCATCTAAGAACAAAGCTAGATCCCATCTACTCGCGAGAAATCAAAGATTGGATCTAGGGAGTTGAAGGAGCTTACCGGTGGGATCTAGGTGGAAGCACGGCGGCGGCGGATGGCTCGACGGCGGCGGTCCCTAGGGTTCTCCGGTGGGCTACCTGAGGGCGCGGCGGCGTCGCGGGCGCGGGCGCGGCGGACGGACGACGGTTGCTCGATTCCGGTGACGTGCTCGCGGACGGACAGCGACGGCTTGATTCCGGTGACGCGCTCGCGGGTGGCGTGGCGATGCGAGCTCGAGCTCGAGGGTGAAGGCGCCGAGAAGAAGTGGAGACGGAAAGGCAGGGGGAAATGGAGATTGGATCTGAGAGGTGACCCCTGGGTGCTTATTTATAGGCACAGGGCGGGAAAGTACCCTGGAGCTGGGCGGCAAGCGCAAAATTTTTGGAAAAAGGTTATTGAGCCGGATATTTTGGGATAAGCATTAAAGGTGCCCGTTACGGGATATCCAGAGGAGATTGAAATGGATCGCAGGCACGATATTCGGAACTGATTAGCGAATGGTGCGAGCCGGGTCTTATGTGTTTTCTTGGAGTGTTGACCCGGGAAAACAATGTTTGACTCGGAGAAGGCCGGGTTACTATATGGACCACCTGCAGAGCTAGGCCTAGCTATTATCAAAGCATTCTAACCCGGAATTTTATGGACTTGTGTGTTTGTTATTTTTGCAGGGAATAGCGTGCGCTTCATGGTTAGTCCTACGAAGCCCAAGCTATTCTGGGGACTACTGATGGAGGGATGATAACCCGGTAGGCTAACGTCAAGGTGTAACCCGGCCCGAAGGGAACCGTGCAAGACCCGGCTAGAGGAAAAGTAGTTTCTAGAAGGCCCAAGAAGGAGCGCAGGCCCAGTAACTCGGCCTTTGGGGTTGCTGTTAGGAAACTTAGGGTTTGTGTGTGGTTTCCGGGTAGGACTCCGAGTGTACCTTGTGTAGGAAGCCAGGGAGCCGGGTAAGATATAAACCGGCCCCTAGGGTTAGAGAAACAGAACTTCACCATATATTCGAGTATCCTTGTAATACGAGAGCTGAGATTGTAACCCTAGATCGGAGACTCGGCGACTTGATTGCCAGAGCTACCATATCGATTGGTAACATGATTTCCCCTGAGCTAAACCCTCTCCCAAACACCAGAGTCGAATTACCCCAAGATAAGTTACCCCTGGCAACATCTGTCGTGATTATCCTACGACAACTAAGCTTGTCCAAAGTCTGCACGTAACCAAGCATCTTGATCAGGTGCGGCCCTACTACTCCGCCCTCAGCTAGCTTGCATTCACCAAAAGCCTTAGAGACATTGAACCTTTCAGTCCTGGCTTGAGTCTGGAACATATCCTTCAGCGCAATGATCATATCATACGCTTCGTGACCATCAAATTGCTTTTGAAGGTCGGGTTACATGCATGCAAGCATAAGGCAGCTAACCTCAAGGGACTCATCACATGCTCTCTTAAAGGCAGTTCTAACGGCAGTAGTGTTATTATCAAGAGGCGCATCTGGGATTGGGGTATCCAGAACACTTTCCTTTCTCTCAGCCCTGAGAACAATTCTCATGTTTCGTGTAGCGTTCCCACATTTAAATAATGTAAGGACACTTGTGTTATTGTGCTAGTCCCTGGATCAATTGCTAGCACCACAGTACAAAATGAAATATCATGCAAATGCATAAAATTCTATTACATCGCATGATCCAGTCTTTACAAAATAGGATTACAACTTGCATAGTCTTAGAAGACTAGCAGAAAACAAAGAAATACAGCGGAAAATATCGTACAACATTGAGCCCATCTTCTTCATGTGCCACAGGCAAAACATGTTGGCGATAGTCTCGAGATCCTAAACGAAATCCTCACTCGTCTTCAGAATCAACTGCAATATGGAATATGCAGCCACAAGGGAGTCAATACAATTTAATGTATTAGAAAGCAACACTATGGTGGATATAAATGGCAAGACTAATACTACATGCTTATTTGGCCTAGTGGAGTTTTGGCTAAGTTTGCGTAAAGCCAGTTTTCTCCTATCTTTTATCATAAAACAATTTCATCTATAACAGGTATCACTGATAGAAACCCGTGAACCTGAACTAAATTAAGGAGTACCTCTGATAGAAATCAGGGTAAACTCCTACCCTTGTTCACACATCAAAATTTTATTATGAAGTTGGCATGATGAGATTCTTCCTTCATTCCTTGTCCAGCTGCTCAAATTGTCCATGATCGGGGACACGGCTAAGATCTTAGTTTGTTGACTCTGTAGAGCTTGTGCACTTTCACCTTTAGACTCAAATCAGCCCAAACATCCTACACACCCTGAGTGCATTAAGGAAAGGAGAATATTGAGACGAGATCTTTCAGAAGAAATTCCACCATCGTCAGGCTTGACCCGTTCCAACCTACACCCCCTACATCTGCTTGTCAAGAACTGGTGAGTTCATTCAACTTAGTTGATCAAGACAGAGCCCATATGACTAAAGGTTGCACGGGAAGCTACTAAACTTAGAGGTACATGGTAATCTCTTTGTTCCTGGGTGGCCATCCTCAAGTGACAACCTCAAGTGGAATAACCCTTAGACAAGGGCCCTGAGGAAACACTCAACATAAACCAGTCTTACCACTTCCACCCAGGTGTTTCATTAAACTTAGTAGTTTTATCCTCAACATCTAAATAAAACATTTGAAGAGCATAGCAATTCTACTAAGTTCAATGTCTTCTATACTAGCAGGATAAAAGGATGGCTACACACTACTTGAGATATTAGCATAGCATATCACTTAGATAAATTTCCTGCCATGCATACTACTCAAAACTCTAGTAATGCATAATGAAAACAATAGGTAGTTGATGGTGTGTTACTTGCCTTGTTGAAGTTGGTGAAGATATCACACTCTCTTCACAAAAGATCGTTGCTCTCCGTACTATCTATTCATTGAAAACACAATAACAAAATGAACAGGCATCCTAGCAAACAAACATACAAGTGTAACATCCCTGATTTTTGCAAAGTCCAAAAATCACTAAAAATTTGAACTTTTGTTTTCTTGTTAATACAAGTCACCGAAATCCCAAAAAAAAAAATCAAATCACAAAACAAATTTTATAACTTATGCCAAGATACTTGGATTGATATCTAAATAATCCTATATTTCATAAACTTGGAGAGTTATCCCTAATAAAATATTTTACAAAGTAAATTCAAGTTATTTAAAGCTATACATATTTCATATTATTTGTTTTATTCAAATATTTGTTTGTGAAAAGAATGCTTTGAACTTTATAAATCGGGTATTATGATCCTTGGTTATTTCTAGCATTAAAAATACTTTATAACCCCAAAAGTATTTTATATGAGATATTAAATTATTCATCAATGCTTTGAACGATAAAATGATTCTACAAGATTTTATTAGGCACATAAATATGATTAATATATTTTCTTATTCTTCAATTTTAAATTTGACATAAAGTGTTAGCTAAAATTTATACAAACATTTCAATATTTAGTTTTTGAAATGTGTTAAAAAGAACACACAAATGTTTTCTGTTGATAGGTTTTGGTTTTTCCAACTCTTTAGAAATTAGTTTGAGCTCAATTGGATAATTAGAATAAAAGATAAAAAAAAACTATATAAAATAGCAAAGGAAAAAAAAAGGGCCGAACGACCCAAACTGGGCCAAATCGTGGCCCGACCAACCTGTCATCTTCTTCCCTCGCACATACAGGCACGTACCTTACCGCAGCCATGTCGGTATCTCTTCCCCTCCTTCTCTAGGGCATTCAACACCTCGAAATGAATTACAATCAAAACTAAAACTGCTCCCCATTGAATCACGGTTTCATTCAGGCAATTAAAGTCCGATTTCAATGCCGTATTCATCCTGGTCGACTCGGTGAACCTAATGTCGCCGGTCGGCATACACTACCCGATCTCCCTCCTCAAACCAAACCAAACGAAACCATTTTGTCTACTGTGTTCTCCTCTTCCTCCTCCCTCATTTTTATTCTCAAAGTTTTGCCAAAGAATCCCTCTACAGCCCGTACCAACAGTGCCCAGTTTAGCCCCAAACCCGAGTTCGTCGTTAGATCCCCACGTCCTCGATAATCATCTCCACAATTCCTTGCACCAGTAGACTCTCCTCGTCGAGGCCTTCCTCCAGGACATAGTGGTGCATGGTTTCATTGATGTTGGTCGCGCCGCCGCCGAAGTCATGCCATCTGTGGACGTCCTTGTCAGATCAATTGGTAAGCTCATCAGACAGTTACGACTTCTACGTGGCTTACCCAACCAATCCATTGCACCAAATATTTTCTATTGATCATTCATACCTTCAGGACATGATCGTGCATCAATCGCAAGTTGTTTCCCGCGCCGTCACCAAAGCTGTCGTCCGACGTTTGCCATAGACTGACGCCACGCCAGAGCAAAGTGGAGACATTGCAAAAATCTTCATATATTTCCGCATCTCTTAAGTGTGGAAGAAGAGTGTTGTACATGTTTATACGGCACGGCGATGAAGATCCAGCGAGCAGTCGCACACATCAATCAAAACGTACGTACAACTATTCAGCCTTGTCGATTCTTGATTATCTGCTAGTATTTGTAGCACGCACGCACACCTGTGGTACACGAACCTATCTAGTGTGGTGTTTTAATTGGTTCAATTTTCTCATGTTTCGGCTCGTAGAAGAACATGTCCGACCATGTATATATACAGTACATTTTAACCAGCTTGTATTAATATGTCTAGGACTAGAACCAGATTTCCCACTCAGACCATATTCACGTACCAAAACTTGTAGTTAATCAATCAGCCTCGTTGGGGAAATAACAGGGTGAGATTGTTTTTCCCAAGAGCATCACCCCATGTTCGTACTTTTTGTGTCGGCAAAATAACTACCGCCGGTGAGCGGCTGTTGTTCTTATTCGCATGTTTTTCCACAGGATCTTGATGAATACGATTAAAAATTATATATCTTAATCGAAAGTGTATCCTACAGAATTATGGACAGAAATGCCATGATCTTCTCTAAATCATATCTTTAGTTCTATTTATCCAGATTTCGCAAATTGGATATCTTTAGTTCCTAGTTTTGACAATTATAAAATGTTCAAATGAGTATTTTTGTTGTTATAAATTAAATTCTAGAATTCCCTTTTAATCAATTACTTTTGCAAAATAATGATATTGTTTATCCATTAACACACCCGTTTAAAATATTTGAACTCTTTCACTTTAGATTATTTCAGTTTCGCATCCGACCCTTCTATACCATATGTCATAATCTATAAACCCAATTAAATTGAATCGTTTTGCTAAAAGTAGATAATAAAACCCTTCGTAAAGTACGACCGGAAATAAAACATAAAAATGGTTAATCATTATAACACATTAAATTTTAAACTTTAATTGAATCCTATAAATGACATAAAATGCAAATTAAGGACTAAAATAGAGTAAGCCTTTTGACCAAATATCTATGCGATCACCTTGACAGTGACCAACCATTATAACCATTGACCCAAATGAAAAATCCTAAATCCTATCGCAATAATTCTTTTGTAATTTAATTATGTGATTAATCTTGGCCTACCATAAAACAAATCATCATTATTGCTTCTTCATGTTGAGTTATTAAAAAAAAACACTAACCAGGAAAAGCACTAAAATAAATTAATATTGTGTGACCGCTTTGATAAGACGTTTGTCTTATGTTTTATTCATTTGTTTGTATGTTTGTTGGAATGCTTGCTTATTGTATTGTGCTTTCAATGTATAGATTGTACGGAGGGTAGCGATATGTTATTGAAGAGTGTGTGATTCTACAGCAACTTTAAAAAGGCAAGTAACACACCATCAACTACCCATTATTTTCTATATGCATTAGTTGATTTTTGTAGTATGCATGATAGGAAATTTTACTAAGTTATATTATGCTATGCTATTATCCTAGTAGTGTGTAGCCATCTATTTTACCCTTGTTATTTTTGATAGCCTTAGAACTTAGTAGATGCTATGCAATGTTACAAATTGTTTTACTAGTTGTTGAGGAAAAATCCTAAGTATAACTAATGAATGAACCACCTGGGTGGAAGTGGTATGACTGGTTTATGTTGAGTGTTTCCTCAGGGCCCTTGTTTAAGGGATATTCCACTTGAGGTTGTCACTTGTGGATGGCCACCCAGGAACAAAGAGATTAATAAGTCCTTCTAAGTTTAGTAGCTTCCCGTGCAGCCCTTTGACATTATGGGCTCTGTCTTGATCAACTAAGTTGTGAGAGTTCAGCCCAGGCTTGACAAGCAGATGTAGCAAAATTATAGGTGGAACGGGTCTTGCCGGTGGGTTTGGACTTCTTCTTCTGAAAGATCTCGTCTCAATTCTCTCCTTTCCATGATGCACTCCGGGTGTATAGGATGTTTGGGCTAATTGAAGACAAACGGTGAAAGTGCACAACCTCTGCAGAGTCAACAAACTAAGATCTTAGCCGTGTCCCCGGTTATGGACAACTATGAGCAGCTGGACAAGGATTGACGGAAGAATCTCATCATCATTTTTCAATAAGTAAAATTTTGACCAAGTGAACAGTAGTTGTGGTACTTGGATTTCAGTCCAATGATGCCACCCTTTTGAAAAGAAAAGTTTGTTTCACAAAAGAGATAGGACAAAACTGGCTTTATGCAAAAATTAGCCAAAACTCCACTCAGCCAAATAAGCATGTAGTATTAGTCTTGCCATTTATATCCGCCATAGTGTTACTTGCCAATACATTAAATTGTATTGACTCCCTTGTGGCTGCATATTCCATATTGCAGATGTTTCTCAAGACAGTGAGGATTTCGTTTAGGATCTCGAGACTATCGCCAACATGTTTTGCCTGTGGCACATGAAGAAGATGGGCTCAATGTTGTTCTATGTTTTCCGCTGTAATACTTTGTTTTATGCTAGTCTTCTAAGACTATGCAAGTTGTAATACTATTTTGTAAAGACTGGATCATGCGATGTAATAGAATTTGATGCATTTGCATGATATTTCATTTTGTACTGTGGTGCTAGCAATTGATCCAGGGACTAGCACAATAACACAGGTATTCCATCTTTATTAAAAGTTGGGATGCTACAAAATGGTATCAGAGCATTGTGTTGCCTGTAGGATTCGAGACCCTTAGGTTTGGAAGCCCTTTTTGATCATGTTATTATCTCCTTAGAGTATTTTGGATCCTAGCGTCATAGTGAGATGAAGCGGCACGGACAACTTTACGTGTCCACGAACACGAGACCGTTCCTTGATTGGCTTGCGGGTGCCAGTATCTCTCACTATAGTGAATATCCAATTTGCAACAAGTTGTTAATAACCCATTGATCAACCTAGGATTGAAAACTTTCTATGTTCAAACTTTTTATAAACAAAACAATCATCTTAATTTTTCTCATATTCTCTCATCTACTATTCACCTTCAAAAATTTCTAGATGACCTACCTCTTCAATACCATCAAGACAGGAATGTTGATGACCATACCAAGAAGTGCAAGGAGTATTTTCACAACATGAAGCCCTACACTCAAGATTTTTGAAGAATTTGAAGAAAAACATAGACTTCCCAACAATCAAGAACACCTCAAGACATGGAGAGAAGAATATGGAGAAAAGTTCAAGAAGATATAGATGAGACCACCAATCTAGTTACTTTGTTAGGACAACGTTAACGTGTTAGTGTATTGATCATACAAATGAGTGTGGTATGACAATATTAGTTGTTTTCAAAAACCTTGTTGTTTGGTATGATGATGGTGTTGCCATATGTTTGTTATGTGTTGTTTGCAAGATGAGTTTCCTTGATCTGATATGTTGGGGTAGGAATATCTTTAGTCTCTTTCTAATCTCTATTCTTTCATGCTAAGACAAACCAAAACCCATACTCATTTACAAATCCTATTGGGCTACCCTATGAAGTGCAACAACAAACCTTTCACCCAAGAATGTCATGACCAGTTCTTTATAGAAACACAAGCCATACAATTGAGGAATGTCACATATTTCAAGATCCTTAATGTGTGAAGGAACAATTACGTCCATGATCAATGCCAACTACAGCATAAGGAGCAGCAAGAAAATCAACAAGTGAAGAAAGACAAGTGAATCCAAGTTTCATGAGCTATGAAGATTTCAGAGCCAACTGCACCAAGAGAAGAAATAATGAAGAAACACAACTATCCAGTTGGTGTTACATAGGAGTTCTACGCAACCCACTAGTTGAGAAATGATAGTTAGATCAAGTTTGTCTTACAGATTGGAAACTTTCTGTTAGACAAGTGAGGTGACCTAGTGTTATTAAACAAGATTGAACAATCCAAGTACAAGGTAATAATTGAGTGCAACATGGATTGGCCCCCATGGTGACTACCCACATTATTTACTTTTGTTATGAAGAATGTTAAATCTGAGTGACATACCTATGAGAGAGACGACGATGCTAAACCTGAACCATAGAATGGTAGAATATATTGACCCTATGTTAGTGTTGCTAAAAACGTACTATATTCGGTGAGGATCAAGACAATCTTGGAGCTATCAAACAAATGGAAGATTTTGCCTACCATGAGAGTTTCTTTAGAAATAGCATGGTGTTTGCCTTCAAGGATGACAACAACAAGATGGAAGATTGCCAAGGATAACAAAAGACCAAGTTGAGAGGGACCCAAAAGACTTTTGATTGACCCAAAGAGTGACCCCTCAGTGTCAAACGTAGTTCAACATACCTATGTTGGTCTACAACTCTACCATGAAGAAAATTTCTACTCAAGCCAATCTCAAATCAATCTACACTCCAATATATGAAAATAGACAACCCAAAAAAGTTTCTTTTAAGGGTGGTAGCCCACCCAGTTGTTTTGGAACCCAGTTACCCAATCTTTCATTATATCCTTCCCAAATCTCGGGACGAGATTTCTTTTAAGCGTGGTAGTCTGTAACATCCCTGATTTTTGCAAAGTCCAAAAATCACTAAAAATTTGAACTTTTGTTTTCTTGTTAATACAAGTCACCGAAATCCCAAAAAAAAAATCAAATCACAAAACAAATTTTATAACTTATGCCAAGATACTTGGATTGATATCTAAATAATCCTATATTTCATAAACTTGGAGAGTTATCCCTAATAAAATATTTTACAAAGTAAATTCAAGTTATTTAAAGCTATACATATTTCATATTATTTGTTTTATTCAAATATTTGTTTGTGAAAAGAATGCTTTGAACTTTATAAATCGGGTATTATGATCCTTGGTTATTTCTAGCATTAAAAATACTTTATAACCCCAAAAGTATTTTATATGAGATATTAAATTATTCATCAATGCTTTGAACGATAAAATGATTCTACAAGATTTTATTAGGCACATAAATATGATTAATATATTTTCTTATTCTTCAATTTTAAATTTGACATAAAGTGTCAGCTAAAATTTATACAAACATTTCAATATTTAGTTTTTGAAATGTGTTAAAAAGAACACACAAATGTTTTCTGTTGATAGGTTTTGGTTTTTCCAACTCTTTAGAAATTAGTTTGAGCTCAATTGGATAATTAGAATAAAAGATAAAAAAAAACTATATAAAATAGCAAAGGAAAAAAAAAGGGCCGAACGACCCAAACTGGGCCAAATCGTGGCCCAACCAACCTGTCATCTTCTTCCCTCGCACATACAGGCACGTACCTTACCGCAGCCATGTCGGTATCTCTTCCCCTCCTTCTCTAGGGCATTCAACACCTCGAAATGAATTACAATCAAAACTAAAACTGCTCCCCATTGAATCACGGTTTCATTCAGGCAATTAAAGTCCGATTTCAATGCCTTATTCATCCTGGTCGACTCGGTGAACCTAATGCCGCCGGTCGGCATACACTACCCGATCTCCCTCCTCAAACCAAACCAAACGAAACCATTTTGTCTACTGTGTTCTCCTCTTCCTCCTCCCTCATTTTTATTCTCAAAGTTTTGCCAAAGAATCCCTCTACAGCCCGTACCAACAGTGCCCAGTTTAGCCCCAAACCCGAGTTCGTCGTTAGATCCCCACGTCCTCGATAATCATCTCCACAATTCCTTGCACCAGTAGACTCTCCTCGTCGAGGCCTTCCTCCAGGACATAGTGGTGCATGGTTTCATTGATGTTGGTCGCGCCGCCGCCGAAGTCATGCCATCTGTGGACGTCCTTGTCAGATCAATTGGTAAGCTCATCAGACAGTTACGACTTCTACGTGGCTTACCCAACCAATCCATTGCACCAAATATTTTCTATTGATCATTCATACCTTCAGGACATGATCGTGCATCAATCGCAAGTTGTTTCCCGCGCCGTCACCAAAGCTGTCGTCCGACGTTTGCCATAGTCTGACGCCACGCCAGAGCAAAGTGGAGACGTTGCAAAAATCTTCATATATTGCCGCATCTCTTAAGTGTGGAAGAAGAGTGTTGTACATGTTTATACGGCACGGCGATGAAGATCCAGCGAGCAGTCGCACACATCAATCAAAACGTACGTACAACTATTCAGCCTTGTCGATTCTTGATTATCTGCTAGTATTTGTAGCACGCACGCACACCTGTGGTACACGAACCTATCTAGTGTGGTGTTTTAATTGGTTCAATTTTCTCATGTTTCGGCTCGTAGAAGAACATGTCCGACCATGTATATATACAGTACATTTTAACCAGCTTGTATTAATATGTCTAGGACTAGAACCAGATTTCCCACTCAGACCATATTCACGTACCAAAACTTGTAGTTAATCAATCAGCCTCGTTGGGGAAATAACAGGGTGAGATTGTTTTTCCCAAGAGCATCACCCCATGTTCGTACTTTTTGTGTCGGAAAAATAACTACCGCCGGTGAGCGGCTGTTGTTCTTATTCGCATGTTTTTCCACAGGATCTTGATGAATACGATTAAAAATTATATATCTTAATCGAAAGTGTATCCTACAGAATTATGGACAGAAATGCCATGATCTTCTCTAAATCATATCTTTAGTTCTATTTATCCAGATTTCGCAAATTGGATATCTTTAGTTCCTAGTTTTGACAATTATAAAATGTTCAAATGGGTATTTTTGTTGTTATAAATTAAATTCTAGAATTCCCTTTTAATCAATTACTTTTGCAAAATAATGATATTGTTTATCCATTAACACACCCGTTTAAAATATTTGAACTCTTTCACTTTAGATTATTTCAGTTTCGCATCCGACCCTTCTATACCATATGTCATAATCTATAAACCCAATTAAATTGAATCGTTTTGCTAAAAGTAGATAATAAAACCCTTTGTAAAGTACGACCGGAAATAAAACATAAAAATGGTTAATCATTATAACACATTAAATTTTAAACTTTAATTGAATCCTATAAATGACATAAAATGCAAATTAAGGACTAAAATAGAGTAAGCCTTTTGACCAAATATCTATGCGATCACCTTGACAGTGACCAACCATTATAACCATTGACCCAAATGAAAAATCCTAAATCCTATCGCAATAATTCTTTTGTAATTTAATTATGTGATTAATCTTGGCCTACCATAAAACAAATCATCATTATTGCTTCTTCATGTTGAGTTATTAAAAAAAACACTAACCAGGAAAAGCACTAAAATAAATTAATATTGTGTGACCGCTTTGATAAGACGTTTGTCTTATGTTTTATTCATTTGTTTGTATGTTTGTTGGAATGCTTGCTTATTGTATTGTGCTTTCAATGTATAGATTGTACGGAGGGTAGCGATATGTTATTGAAGAGTGTGTGATTCTACAGCAACTTTAAAAAGGCAAGTAACACACCATCAACTACCCATTATTTTCTATATGCATTAGTTGATTTTTGTAGTATGCATGATAGGAAATTTTACTAAGTTATATTATGCTATGCTATTATCCTAGTAGTGTGTAGCCATCTATTTTACCCTTGTTATTTTTGATAGCCTTAGAACTTAGTAGATGCTATGCAATGTTACAAATTGTTTTACTAGTTGTTGAGGAAAAATCCTAAGTATAACTAATGAATGAACCACCTGGGTGGAAGTGGTATGACTGGTTTATGTTGAGTGTTTCCTCAGGGCCCTTGTTTAAGGGATATTCCACTTGAGGTTGTCACTTGTGGATGGCCACCCAGGAACAAAGAGATTAATAAGTCCTTCTAAGTTTAGTAGCTTCCCGTGCAGCCCTTTGACATTATGGGCTCTGTCTTGATCAACTAAGTTGTGAGAGTTCAGCCCAGGCTTGACAAGCAGATGTAGCAAAATTATAGGTGGAACGGGTCTTGCCGGTGGGTTTGGACTTCTTCTTCTGAAAGATCTCGTCTCAATTCTCTCCTTTCCATGATGCACTCCGGGTGTATAGGATGTTTGGGCTAATTGAAGACAAACGGTGAAAGTGCACAACCTCTGCAGAGTCAACAAACTAAGATCTTAGCCGTGTCCCCGGTTATGGACAACTATGAGCAGCTGGACAAGGATTGACGGAAGAATTTCATCATCATTTTTCAATAAGTAAAATTTTGACCAAGTGAACAGTAGTTGTGGTACTTGGATTTCAGTCCAATGATGCCACCCTTTTGAAAAGAAAAGTTTGTTTCACAAAAGAGATAGGACAAAACTGGCTTTATGCAAAAATTAGCCAAAACTCCACTCAGCCAAATAAGCATGTAGTATTAGTCTTGCCATTTATATCCGCCATAGTGTTACTTGCCAATACATTAAATTGTATTGACTCCCTTGTGGCTGCATATTCCATATTGCAGATGTTTCTCAAGACAGTGAGGATTTCGTTTAGGATCTCGAGACTATCGCCAACATGTTTTGCCTGTGGCACATGAAGAAGATGGGCTCAATGTTGTTCTATGTTTTCCGCTGTAATACTTTGTTTTCTGCTAGTCTTCTAAGACTATGCAAGTTGTAATACTATTTTGTAAAGACTGGATCATGCGATGTAATAGAATTTGATGCATTTGCATGATATTTCATTTTGTACTGTGGTGCTAGCAATTGATCCAGGGACTAGCACAATAACACAGGTATTCCATCTTTATTAAAAGTTGGGATGCTACAACAAGTGTAGAAAACATACAGAGCAACTAACATATCCAAAGGGGTTTAACCAGTTGGCTAGGACAAGGTCAAGGTTTGAGTTCAATACTTGTTAAGGAAATTCCAAGGGTTTACTTGGGATAGACTAGGTTGAGTTTGTAGTGATCAAATTTATTGGAAACATATTTATCTAAAAAGTTCCAAGAGTTCACCAAGGGTGATCTACTATTTCAACTAAAGTAACACATAACAATGTGTAACACTTAGCTCTTTTCATCAAAACATTTGAGTGATCTAAGTTAGTCCTTCCATTTTGGTTTAGGCTAGGTCTAGGTTCAACTAACTTCACAACAAAGGAGATAAAAAGTTAAAGTCTTGGGCTTTTCCATTTGGGTCAAGGGTCGGACAAAAACAACTTAAATATCTTCATAGTGTGGATTGCTCCAAGTCTTCACATGCTTGTCTTCTTGAAGATCATCTTCATGCTTCTGTTGTAGTCTTGTTCCTTGGATGGATTCTTCCCTTGGTCTTGATAGATTCTTCATGGCTTTCACTTCACTAATTTGTTTGGGTATGGGATGGGCACAATACCACTAAGTCAAAATAAAGAAAATAAGAAGAAAGATAGAAAGAGAGAGGGAGATGGTTTCTTCTGGATTTCTTCACACTTGTACTTCCTGTTGGGAATATGCCCTAGAGGCAATCATAGATGATGTAATTCCCACTGTATTCATAAAGTTATTAAGTTGTCCTTGTTTTGAACATCTGATATATGTCATTGAATATGTGATTCGATTGTGGAACTATATATTCATGTTGTTCATACTAATTGTCCTTGGTCGCTAAGGTTGTGCTGGACACACATCCTAGACTAATGTGAGTGTTGGCTGATGACACGGTTCCACTTGTCATGGGCATGGTGATGCCATTCCAACGTTCACGGACTTGGCTAAAGAGTTTAGCAAGTCGGACTGACCCACATTGAGATGCAACGATCAAGTCGTCATTTGCATGTCTCAATCAATGTAATCCTTAGACCTGAGGTTGTCGCACAATCCGAGTTGTGGATTACCGACTTAGGTTCTGTCAAACGTTGTTCTGTGACAAGGCAACTATAAAGGCAGAGTTCGGGTCGAATGAGAAGCAAGCTGCGTGATGTGGATAATCAAGATGGGATTTTGCCCCTCCGATTGGAGAGATATTCTCTGGGCCCTCTCGAGTGATATGATTCAGGAAGCATGGCCATGCGCAACTCAGTTAAGTGTTAAATGTGTCTGTTGACTAAGAGTTAGTCAGGTGAATCACATATCACGGATCGAGAAGAGAGTTGAACTATTAAAGGGATGACGATAAATCGCCTATAGTTCGAAAAGGTATATCGTGAGGCAAAAAGGACTAAGATGAATATCACATTGAAAGGTATGTCTTCATGACTCAATGGTACTTGGGAGTCGGCACGTTCTGCTAGGAGCCGCTACCGATTGATCGATTGGGAGTTGGACTCCAATCGTGTCCAAGTCGCCATGAGCCTGCAGGGTCGCACACTTAAGAGCGGGAGCAAGTATTGGTTGGGTTGGATCCGAACCGGAAATGGACTGAGTTAGTGAGTCGGACTCACAGCGGGAATGGGCCACAAGTGTTGTGCAGCCCATTACCATACGCTATATAAAGAGGGGCGCAGGTTGCCCAACGGGCACGTTAGTCCACTCTCCCATGCGTTGGGAACCCTAGCCCACTCAGTCCAGCCGTCGCACCAGACATAGCAGTCTGCCGTCGGAGCTCCTCCTCGTACGTGTGGATACCGGCAGAGGTGCTGTACGTTCAGCACTTCGACGTTCGAGGGATTGGATCGGCCGGACCGGATCGTGGGACTGCACTGCCCCGACGCGCTGCATCGATAATCCGCACCTGCGCGTCTAGTGGTAATACTCGTGGTCTTCTACCTCAGCTAGATCTTGGGAGCTTTGCGTAGGAAAAGTTTTCGTTTATCTCCACGCGTCCCAACACTTCCGTGAGTTGCTTCTAGTGGTGGAGTTTTTTCTTAAAAATTTCTTCATTGGTCCTCCTGGTAGCTCGTCATGTTTCCACCAAGTTGAAAGTGAAGTGCCTTCTATTGTTTGAGTCTTGTTTTCCATTTGCTAACTTGATGGATTCTTGAAGCAAGAATAGGGGGATGGAGGAGTAGATAGAAAACTATCGTACTAGTGTTTGAGGTTCACCACTTGGTCTCTTATATGGTTTACATACTAGGTACTTGGTCTTGGACTCAAAATGGCCACAACAAACAATGGTAGAAAGAATAGAAACAAAATCTAAGGCATGATCAACTAGTGGTTCACTTAGATGGATATTTGGTCCTACTTAAAAGGAAATGGTTCAAGGTTGTCAAAAATGATTAGGTACTGATGTATCTGGTTCAAGGTTACCAAAAGGAGCAATTTTGCAAAAGGAACTATATTGAAAATATTTATAGAATTAAATCTATGTCAAAAGTACTCAAATATACCACTTAATCAAAATTCAATTTTAATTTGATCAAAAATTATTTTGGGACAGAGGGTATAAATTACACATCCTAAGATTTCCAAATCTATTTTATTTGCATATTTTGGATTTGTAGAATTTGAATTATGCCAAAATTCATCAAACAAGTATATTTAAATTTGAACCAATTTAAGTTTTTCAAATTTGAATTGTAACAGTGCTAAAATATTCTACACATTCTGGGGATTTCAAAAAGTCCAAGTTTGCTAAATTTGGCCTTATGGTTAAAAAGATATGATGTTTCTAAGTTCTAGGGACTATTCTGCACCGGACGACGAATAACAACTGAACGCGTCGCTGACTGTGCGCTGAGGTGGTGCGCTCTGATTGGCTCATACCTCTTCGCGTAAGTGATTCTATCAGGACCGTTGGATTTAGATCTAAAGGCGCAGGAGGGAAGGGGATTTCTCACCGGTGATGGGCGGCCGGAAATGGCGACGGTGGCGGCGCTGGGCTCGGGAAAATGACGTCGACGTGCTCTGGTGGTCATCGCGCTTGATGGAGACGACTAGGAAGCACGGCGCGACGCGGGGATCACGATGGAGTCGACGGTATCCTTCCACGGTGCGTCAAACAGCGGCGCCAAGCAGATCTCGAGGCGGATGGAGATGACTCGGTCTCCGGCGACCTCGGGGTGCACGGCATGGGTGAACCACCGCAAAATTTTCCAATAGATGCATCAGGGAGGGCACCAGACAGAGGGAAATAGATGTGGGCAAGAATAGGAGGAGAGGACGTGCTGAGTTGGCCGGAATCGGCGCAATACGGCAACGGATACGAAGAACTCCGGCGAGCAATTTCTCTGCATCTAGAGGGCGATTCGAAGAGGTGGCAGAGGGTAAATGGAGAGGAGGGAATGGACTATAAGAGGGAAGAAACGGGAGAGATTAAGGCCGTCTCAATTGCCCGCAATCAATGGATTCAAAACGGACGAAAATGCCGTTCTGCAGTTTCCATAGAATGAAGAAGGTGACGTCATGATGACGTCATCTATTTATTTTTCTTTTCTGTTTTTAATATCTTTTAATTGGTAAATCCATTTAACCTCAAACCAATTGCATTTGATTCATAAAATTCAAAATTTTTAGATTATAACATCTTTATAAACTTTTCATCACATTTGAATTTTCATATTTTTCAATTATAAATAAAACATTAATAGTACTTAATGTTATTTAAAATTGGAAAAATAATAAAATGATGTTTTTGATTAAATAAAATTTCAGAGGCATTAAACATGTAAAATACTATTTTTCAAAATCTTTTAAAAGTGTTTTCATCCTTTATAATTTAGAATATGATGAAAACCTAAATAGTTACTTAATTGAAAAAAAGGGTTAATCATAGAAATATGATTTAAATGATTTTAGAAAATATTTCTATGATTCAAGTTATTGTTTTCTAGGCCCTTTTAAAATGTTGTCAACATATGAGCAAGTCACTCATGGTATCTTATTAACAAGATCAAAATAGAGAATTTATAATAAATTTTAAATTGAGGGTGAGTAAGAAAAAAGATTTTCTCTAATGAAGATGTTGTTTTCTCAATTGAAAACATTATTGTTCCAAGGAAATTTACTTGTTTTCATAACTCACTATAACACCTTATATTTTGTTGATTGACATAATACTTGGGAAACAATTAACCAGCTTTTATCCATTTGAGGTTAATAATAATAGTGACATAATTTCTTGGAGACAAGGAAAATTATTAGAGATAGTAACTCTCTAGTTTTAATTATCATAATCATTTTCAAAATGGTAGTTGAGTTGAAAACATGTTTGATAAAGATGTTTGCTAAGATAATATTTTATTCACATGAGGGAACATATTTTATTTTAGAAATAGGCTTTAGGGTTTATGGAATAGAGGTATAATGGGTTCTTAATTTCAATTTTCATTGAGTTATGTATTGTTTCCTTTTATTTCTTTCATCTCATTAGTTTTTGGTGACTTGCATAACATGAAAACAAAAAAATTCAAATTTTTGTGATTTTTTTTTGAGTTTTCCAAAAATCAGGGATGTTACATTTCGGATCTAATCCGAATAGTTTGTTCCATTTAAATTTTCCTTTTCAAGAACAGGTCGCAACACAAAAGGGGTGGGTTGGTTGTTACGTGCCATTGATCTACAACAGAAAAACATGCAAAATACTAAGACAAAATCCATGATAGAGTAAAAGTCATTAAACAATTTAACGTGGTCTACTCCCACTAAAACCAACATCCCTCTATCGGTACTTAGTGATTCAAGATCCGCAACGAACAAGTCGACTAGTGACGTTTGCATCACTGCTAGAAGACAAGGTAGATCGGTAAGCAACACTTGCTAATCATATCACATATGACTCTTGTTGTTGGGTGACATCTCCATGTCAAAAACACCAACCTTTATGCCCCAAGGCGCTTAACCATTAAGATTACCTTGATGAGTTAACCAACCCTTTATGCGCGTAAGCATCAGCAGATGGCACCCTGCTGCAACAGTCGTACCACCTAACCGATGCATACCCACCTAGTCAACGAAAACTGATGGCACCCTGCTGCAACAGACCCACCATCAATCGTAGAAGACATGGGATGGTGCAAGTTTTAGTTGGGGGGCATTGGAACTTAACATTTACGAGGGATCGTTCTACTTCTACGAATCTAATATGCATAGGAGTAAAACAACAGGAATAGCAATCACATAGTTGTGACACAGTATGGCCCGTTTCACATGGTGATCTCCATCTCCATGGAACCTGTCCACCATGATGATCTCCATATCCATGGTCCATATGCGCCATCCCTCCGGGTGATGAGTCCTCCAAGAAAATTCTACAAGCTATTACTACTAACAGCTAGAAAAGAAGATTACATGGATAGAGGGAATCATCACAAGTGGGCACGCAGGCCGTTAATACAATAAGTGACAACACAATATGGCTCCAGCCGTGTTTTCATACTCACGACACGCAGGTCATGAAAATATTACACACATGCATCACATACACATAGGGCCATACCGGTCACAAAATCTAAAAAACGAGTTAGACGTTCTAACGCCGAAACTTGCAAGGCCTAAAAGACTGTCTTAGAAGTAGAATTAGCCAAAACCTTAAGATCGAACGGATCTCAATCAACTGGCGGAAAATTTCTGAAACAAAATTTCGTTGCGCATCTTTTTCCAGTTGAGACTTTTTCTATCCGAGGTCGTATGCAAAAGTTACAGCCGTTTTACCGGGACTGTTCATTTCTGTGAATTCCCCGAAACCGGCGGTAGATCAATCTGTCACCCCGCGCATCTCATGCACATCGTATATGATCTAGACTCCAATTCGACCAATCATATTGATCTTCGCGTGCTGCAATTGGATTTACATGTCACGGTCTACCCCGATGGCGGAAACCGACCGGTAGGGGTATGTCGTTCCACGACCTCTCGCATCACGATCACGGAATCCAAATCATAGATCGAAACATCTACTCCATACAATCGATCACATCGATCATACCCCATCTACATATCACATATGCAAATGATCCGAATCTATAACTACGCAGCATCGGCTCTGATACCATTGTAGCAAAACGGGTAGGCTACACTAGCGCAAATCAAAATTTCAACCGCATCAACCAAGATCTGCTGCAAGATATAGATCACGAGATTACCACTAGACGCGTTGTGCCAATCTCGGTGAAGCGGGTCGGGGCAGGGTAGTTGTACGAATCCTCCGGATCCCGTCGCTCCCACGAACAGCTCCTCTTGGCGGCTCGTCCGAGTGCTACAGATGCAGCACCTCTATCGGTATCCACACGTGTGGCGTGGACGCACCGCTCGCCGGACTGCTAGGTCCGCGCGGGCGGCAGGGGCGTGGAGAGACGGTGGCTGCGGTGGAATGTGGTGCGGAATTAGCAGCCCTAAAACACACAACCTCCTCTCCTTTATATAGACGTCCCCGTAATGGGCTGCCACTAAAGCAGCCCACTCTAGACTCCATTTCCAGCCCATTTCGGATCCAATCCGAATTCTGCTTCTTTTGCCTTAAGTGTGCGATCCTATAGGTTCATGCATGTTTAGACATGACACGAGTACACCTAGTCTGCCAATAATTGGTAGTGGCTTCTAGCAAAACGTGCCAACTCCCAAACGTGCATAAAGATCATATCGGACGAACCATCACATGTTTATGCTATTCCTTTTGCCTCACGATATTTGATCATGCTCTTAGCTGATCACTCTTTCTCGATCTTGTGAATCGGAATCGCTTTCCAGGTTAACTATTAACCTTATTCAGCATGGCCATGCATTTCTGGATCCGATCACTTGAGGGGCCCAGATAAATATCTCTCTGTAGTGAAGAGAGGGGCAAATCCCATCTTGACTGACCATGCCTTGCAGCATGCTTCATGACAAATCCGAAATCTACCTTTATAACTAACATGTCATGGTGTAGCGTTTGATAGCCCCAAAGTAGGTCGATTCACATCTCAAGAACATGCGACAATCTCGGGTCTAAGGACAAAGCAAGAACAACGTGTAGAGAGAGAACTATTAGCATTGTTGTAATGTCTCAAGTTGGGTCAGTCCAACACCATGTTCGTATCATGAGTTCACATTATTAGTTTGACATCACCATGTCTATGACTTGCGAAACATAGCCATCAACCAATACATGTGCTAGTCCTAATGTTCAGGTGTGTCCTCACATGAACTCCGACTAGGAACATATTTAGAATAATCATGTAAGTAAAGAGTTTCTGATAGGGATATCCCTAAGGATTATGTTATCACAAGCTTGGATGGAGAGTTGATAGAAGATCACAAGACCATGGTGAAAACAAACATTCAAGATGGTGAAAACAAGATTACATTGGTGAAAACAATGATACAAGATGGTGAAAACAATAAATAACAATTGTTATTTCTATGAAAACAATTGTTATTCATCAAGACAAGGGGATGGGCGCCTCCACCAAGTCAAATGCGCCATAAGAAATCCTATTTCAAGTAGGTTTGGTTTGTATACCAATTGGGCTGAATTCCTTTGTGTGTGGAGTCGGTTTGTATCCCTAGTTGTGTCATAGTTGGACTCCTAGTGCTAATAGGAGTCCTAGTCCTAGTAGGAGGGGAGATTGCTTGCGCAAGGACCCTTGTGGCCGCACCCCTCCCCTTTATATTCTTTCCACCTGCGTGTGGATTAGAGGAGAACAATTTAGACAAAGAAAACCCTAGCCTTGAGATTGTATTGCTGCTAAGCATTCATCTTGAAGTATTACCAAGTCAAAGTTTGCGTGATATCTTGCTATTCCATTGGGAATTAGGGGGATACAGGACCACTTGTGATCATTGATTGCTTGTGCAAGAGTGTGTAGTTGAGAATATCCAAAGGGCTTGATTGTTGTTGCATTGGCAACAAGGGTCATCCAAGTGAGAGGTCTCAGTGTAGCACTAGTTATCCACATATATCAGAAAATGCAAAAGGAGAGAGAGAGAAGCTCATTGAGAAGATTGGGCCACCCCATATCATCTTGGTATCAGATTCTCCAGGTTTACTCGGTGAGCAAAGTTATCCCTAGTTTTTAGTTGTTTTTATTCCTATCCAGAAAAAGCCACACAAAAATATTAGGTTTAGATCATTGCCAGAGCCTAGATCAACACCAATTTGCATCTACCTAGTTGCTGCTTTTTGTTGATTTGCGTTCCTGTTTTTCTGTTTTTAGGGTTTCATCTTTTAGGGTTCATCTAGTTTCCTTGTTTTTCTATCCGAAAATCCCCACCAAAAATATTGTGGATCTTGTTGTTCTCGGGAATTTTAGACCTACAATTTGTTTTACAAGTTGATCTAGTTCCTTGAGTTCATCGTGTTGCATTGGTGCTGTTTTCAACTCGTGTTGAGCCGCAAGTATTCATATCCGAGCCCTAGTGGTTTTCGGAATCCTGTCGTGGCACAAAAACTGCCCAAATCGCTGCCGCCAGCCGCTCCTACCCGCATTCGGTTTCGCCCCGTAACACCCTTACCAAACCGCCTCGTGGTGCCCATATTTCCTTACCAGCGCGCGCCTTACCCTAGCCGCAGTCGGACTCCCTGCCCGCTCGGATTCGCTGCTGCGGGCTCAAAACCGTGCGTAAAACGCTGCCGCCGCTGCCGCCATCCACTACACCACGCGTCCACCCGCTTATCACCACCCGTTGCTGCCGTGAGCTCTGCCGCGGGCCTGTTTTGGTTCGTTTTCTCTGCCGTACGGTACAAAAACCGTGGATTTCTCTGCCGTGAGCCAAAAGTGCTGCCGTGAGCTTGTTTATCATCTGTTTTTCTTAGATTTTCTTTTGTTTTACCCCTGTTTTCTCTAGGTTTTCGTTCTGATCTTTGATAAGCCTTAGACAAAGCCATTCTACAGCTATATTTAGGTTCCCAAAACCCAAAGACTAGCTATTTTATTGCTCTACAGGCTGCTCATTTGATCTAATCTGTCCACTAATTTTTTGTTTTCCATCTACTTATTGCTCCTAGTTGATTCAAAGGCCATTGAAAAAATCAAAAAAAATAGAAAAAGGAAAAAGTATAAAAAAAAAATAGAAAGAAAGAAAAAGCAAAAGAGGCCGAGCTACATATCACTAGTGGAAGCTATTTTCAATTGGAATTTTTGTGGACAAATTGAGCAATCTTGTGCCTGTTTCATTGAGTATTTGCTAGTTCCTTTCTAGTGCTTGCAAAATCTCTACCATATATTTGCTAAGCCACAATTGTCTCCAAGTGTGAGTGTGTTTCCTTTAGTAATTTTTATCACATTGAGCAGTGCATTGGAGTTGTTATTTTGGTGTTGTTAGGAATCCCAACCAAGCTCCACCAAATACCTTGTTTTGCATTGTAACACTTGAGAGCCTGGGTATTCTCTTCTCACACTTGACACAGTTTTCATTGGTACTTGTTGGTAAGTTGATCCTTATTCACTTTGGAACAGTAAGTGAACCTTTCTTTGCTGGTTTGAGTGAGTTTGAGAGGCACCACAACCCATTGATTATTTGTTTTCACTAACCCATTAATCATGAGTTTTGCTAGTGAATCTTTTGTGCAGGGTAACAAGGAGGAAGCTGATTTGATGCCCAAAACAAAGACTGCTGATGATACATGTACATGGGCAGATTTTAATCTCTTTAGAGGAGCAGTTGCTAGTCGGATTGAGCAAAGAGTTGAGAAGAAAATTGAGGAATATGATCAAGTCCTTAGAAAAGATTTGAAATTGCTTATTGAAGAGGCCTTGACTCCTGTTACAAGGGAAATTGCAAATATCCCTTGTATCATTGTTTTCATAGAAATAACAATTGTTATTTATTGTTTTCACCATCTTGTATCATTGTTTTCACCAATGTAATCTTGTTTTCACCATCTTGAATGTTTGTTTTCACCATGGTCTTATGATCTTCTATCAACTCTCCATCCAAGCTTGTGATAACATAATCCTTAGGGATATCCCTATCAGTTTCACAAACAAGTCACATACTTTCCAATCAATACAAAAGGTATTATTCAAGGCACATTATTACAAATCATGGATACATAGATATATCATCATCTCTATGATTGTCTCTCGGGCATATCTCCAACACGTCTGTGGACCGTCGCCGTTCCCGGAAGCGAGGAAGCTAACCGTCTCCATCCTCGTGCTCGTCGTGTTGTTCAGCGCCCCGTCGTCTACTTCCCGAGCCAAGAGAGACACCGGATGCAGCCATCGTGAATTCCCATGCATTGTCGGCCATCACGCGCCATTTACCGGCCGCCCTGCCGCCGGTTGAGGTAAGCCTAGCACCCTGGCCGTTGGATCTTGATCCAACCGTCCCAAATAGATGACTTATTCGAACCGGTACTAGCCACTAGCAGCGCGCCGTGTGGCAGTGCACACTCAGCAGCCACGTCAGCCGGTCTGAACCAACCAGAAAGCGCCACGTAGCCTGGCCCCCTTGTTATGTTTTATTCCGAATAGAAAATCAAATGAAGATTTGCACAAAAGACCATGTAACTTGTAATGTTCATAACTTTTTAACCACTCGGCCCAATTTGATAAACTTGGAATTTTTGAAATCCCCTAATCATGTAGAAACTTTTGGCACTACCCAAATTCAAATTTGACAAACTTAAATTGGTTCAAATTCAAATATGCTTAATTGATGAATTTTGGCATAATTCAAATTCTACAAACCCAAAAATTGCAAATGAAATATTTTTGGAATCCTTAGGATATGTACTTTCGTACCCTATGTCCCAAAATAATAATTGGATTAGAATTTAAATAGCCATTTGAGTATTTTGCACCTAGTTTTAGTTCTATAAATATTTTTAATTAGTTTTCTTCTACAAAATTGTTCCATTTAGTAACCTTAGACAAGAGAAACCAGTAACCAACCTATTTGTGACCAGAGGACCCATTCCATGTAATCTTTGTCATATAAACCACCCATAGTAGTCAATCATCATACTTCAACTGTTGTTTAATAAAACCCCTTTTTAGGAAAATTGTAGTGTGGTCATCTTGATCAAAACCAACACTCATTTCATGTTGAACTTATGGAAATTAACTTTTGGACCAGAAACCCCTAGCCCACTACCATTTGTATATTTACAAGTTGTATTGTAAATTTATTCAACCCTAGTACCCAAAGCCATGAAATGAATCATGTTGATCATGGATTTGTTTTCTAAAATCCTTAGACCAAAGCCTTGTGTGGTATTTGTGATCATAGACCAAATCTAGGACCCTTGGAGCAAGTTTATTTTGTCAATGTGGAAAGCCTGACCTAAAACATCTTAATTCCTTTTGTACATTGAATTATGTGTTAAACCCTAAACCAGATCACATCCACTTCTTTTGTATATTGAGTAAAGTGATATTCCTTGACAACCCTTAATCACCAATGGAAAACCCCATGAACAAACACTTGGTTCTTTCTGAATATTGAATTATGTGTCAAAACCTTGTCCATGTTAACACCAATCAAGTTGAATAACTTGTTATGCTTATGTATTGTATATTTTTGTTGTTTTTGTTTGCGTGTTGGTGAATTGCTTGTTTATTGTTATTTATTTATATTATTTAGATTGTACGGAGAGCAACGTTCTATTTGTGAAGAGAGTGCTTTTATACCAACCCTCACAAGGCAAGTGATACTCATGTCCCACTTTTGTTTTCAATTGCATTAGTGTTTTCAGAAGCATGCATGACATGTGATTTATTATTTTCCAAGTATATGCTATGCTCAGAACACCTAGTAGTGTGTAGCCAACCTGAAACCCCTGCTAGGCACTAGTTTAGCTATGCTAGAATTCTATCACAACTATTTCTGAAATTTTTTGGGTTGTGATGTTCTGAAAATTGAAAATTAACAACCCAATGAAACATCTGGGTGGATTGAACCTTGCTTGGACTATATTGAGTGGCTACTCAGGACCATGTTCATGGTGGTTTAGCCATGAATGTGGGGGTTATCACCTGAGAGTACACTTGTGGACCGCCACCCAGGATTAAAGAGATTTACAGGTCTTCACTGTTTAGTTAGCTTCCAGTGCAGCCTTGAGGTAATATGGGCTCTTCCAAGATTAAGTAAGTTGTGGGGGTTCATCCTGTTGTATGAGATTGGGTGGTAGAATTTTAGGAGCGTCGAGTCATGCTGGTATGGTTGAATCCCTCTTCCCAAAGATCTTGTCTCATTCTTCTCTCAGGGGGGGTGAGTCTCAAGGTGAAATTGCACAACCTCTGCAGAGTTAAAAACTAAGATCTTAGCCGTGTCCCTGGTTATGGGCCAGTTGAGCAGCTAGACAGAGTTGGTGCCGAAGGATCTCCTCATCTTTTTTGAATGAAATAAAATATGGTAGAAACACTTTATAGGGCACATGGTGGTTTAGCCATGATGCCACAATCAAACTTCATGGTGGTTTACCCATGATGATTTCTCAAACTTCATGGTGGTTTAGCCATGATGACTTTCAAACTTCATGGTGGTTTAGCCATGATGATTTAACAAACTTCATGGTGGTTTAGCCATGATGATTTGTCCAACTTTATGGTGGTTTAGCCATGAATGATTGTACAAATGTTTTCAGTTGTTTAAAATGATTTCCAAATATAGGACAAAATTGGCTTTATGCAAATAGCCCAGACTCCACCAGCCAAATATCATGTAGTTAGTTTATTCCTCAAAACTTCCACCATACAAGTGTCACTTGCTAGTACATTGTTTGTATTGACTTCCTCCCCCGCGGGGCTGCATATTCCAACGTGCAGATGAATCTGAACACGAGTGAGGATTTTGTTTAGGATCTCGAGTCTATCGCCAACATGTTCTGCATGTGGCGCATGAAGATGAAGAAGGATCATTAATGATTTATTTCCGCTGTGTTTACTTTGAAATTTGTTATTTGGGCTAGTCCATGTTTACTATGCCAATTGTAAGACTATTTTATTTCTTATCCACTGGATCAACGATGTAGAATGATGTTATTGCAATGAATATTTCATTTTGTCATGTGTATGCTATCAGAGATCCCGGGAATAGCAGGATACACAGGTGTTCTATCTTTATCAAAAGGTAGGGCGCTACAAAATGGTATCAGAGCATAGTGTTTCCTGTAGGATCGAGACCCTAAGTTTGTATTAGAACTAGGAAAAGACCCTAGGATTGAAAATCAACTTTCTTCAAACCTATAGAAACAGAACATCACACCTTAATCTTTCTCATATCCTCTCATCTATTATTCACCTTCAAAATATTCTTCTCTTGTTATAGATGACCTACCTCTCGTTTTCCATCAAGACATGATTGTTGAAAAATCATGGAGTGAAAGGAATAGTTTTCACATGACCTTTTGGTTTCAACATGAAGATCTACACTCAAGACCATTGAAGAAAACTTGGAGTTATACCCAGACTTCATAACAATCGTAAACACCTCAAGACATTCAGAGGAGGATTTGAAGAAACTCAAGAAGTATATATGAGACCACCAATCTAGTTACTTTGTTAGAACAACGTTAACGTGTTAGTGTATTGATCATAAAATTGTGTGTGTTATGACAATACTAGGTTGTTTGTTAAACCTTGATGATTGGAGTGTTGAATGTTTGCCAGTTAGATGTTCTTTGTAATTGTGTTTGGGTAGGAATCTTCTGTAGTCTCTTTCTAAATCTCTACTCATCTATGCTAAGCCAAACCAAACCCAACACCATACCCCTTTACCAACTATAGTGAGTTTCTAAGTTGGGGTGTAACAACTGACTTGACACCCAAGAGCACCTTTTGAGACAACCATCCAATTGAGGAATACCAAAGATTTCAGGATTTTGTTCTTCTATGTGAAGGAACAACCACATCCATGATCATGCCACCTTTATCCTAAGGAGCTGCCAGTCCATCAACAAGGGATAATAGACATGTGGAGTCAGAGTCACATAAATAAAACATCATAGAGAGCTACCTGCTCTATGAGAAGGACATATGGAGAAGATGAAACTATGCAACTGGAGGAGCAAAGAGTTTACGCAACCCTACTAGTTGGAGAAACTATAGTTTAGTTCAGGTTGTCTTACAGGTGGGAAACTTTCTGTCAGACAAGTGAGGATGACCAAGTGTTAGATCACGTAGTTCATCAATCTACATGTGGAAAATGATATGGGTGCAGGATGGATTGATCACCATTCCTATTACTCATGTTATTCACTCTTACTATGTTGGGTTGAAGGTACTATGTTTGCCTTGAGCCTTAGTCGAGTTACGACGATATTTAACCAAAACCATAGGCGAGTTAGATGTAACAATATCCCTATGTTAGGCAAGTGTTGCTGAAACGTTCTAAACTCGGTGAGGACAAAGTCAATCTTGGGGGAATCACAATTGAAGATATTGCCTACCATGAGAGTTTCGTTAGAAATAGCATGGTGTCTTCATTCAAGGGATACAACAGCATGATGAAAGATCGCCAAGGAAATGGGAATGAATTGGTATGGACTCTATCACTGCATTACCTCGAACCAAATCGGAGTATGTTTCTATTTGGTGAGTGGTTGATTGTGTAACAAAGATAGCACACTTTATACCAGTAAAGACCACTTACACCACTGTTAAGTTGGATGATATATATACATGAAGAAGATTGTCTGTCTCATGGTGTTCCAAAAAGTATTGTGTCTGATAGGGGTACCTAGTTTACTTCACACTTTTCGAAGCAATTACAAGAGTCATTAGGAACCAGACTGGAATTCAAGACAACATTCCACCCTCAATTAGATGGCCAGACTGAGAGAGTGAATCAGATTCTAGAGGATATGTTGAGAGTGTGTATCTTGGACTATGGATCTAGTTGGGATGACAACTTACCATATGCAGAATTATCTTACAACAATAGTTATCAAGCTAGTATTGATATGGCACCATCTGAAGCCATGTATGGAAAGAAATGTACCACGCCCTTGTTGTGGAGTGGTCTAGGAGAAAGAAATTCCTTTGGTCGCGACATCATCCAAGAAGCTGAAGAGAAGGTTAGACTGACCAAGGACTTCTGATTAACCCAAAGAGTGACCCCTCAATGTCCAAAGTAGTTCAACAGATTTATGTTGGTCTGGAGCTCTAATGCAAGGGAAATTTCTACTCAAGCCAACTTTAGTGAAACCATATTCCAAGCAATGTGAATAGACTCATCCTATTGGAGGTGAATATGGACACATAGATCCCTACATGTTGAAAACATGGATTCAAGATCCCAATTGCCCACAAGCAGTTGATACATTGCTATACAAGGATATTACGCTTGGTGAAAAGAATAGACTCGGCAACCTGAGGACAAGATAATTTAGACTACCCACAAAAGTTTCTTTTAAGGGTGGTAGCCCACCCAACTCGTGTAAACCCAGTTACCCAAACATATCTTTCTTTCAGCCTTCCCAAATCTCGGGACGAGATTTCTTTTAAGGGTGGTAGTCTGTAACATCCCTGTTTTTTAAAGAAGCTCAAAAATCGCAAAAATTTGAAACCTTTTGTATTCATGTTAAACAAGTCACCAAAAACCAAATGATATGCAATAAAAAAAAGAAAACAAAGCACATTTCAATGAAATTGGAATTAAGAATCCAAACTACTTTTTTTTCTTAAACCCAAATTCCAATTATTTATTATTTCCTATTTTAGAAAACAGCATTAAGTAACTATTTGTGTTTTCTTATATTTTAAGTATTTTTGTTGAAAATATGAAAACATGTTGAAATGACTTTGGAAAGAAATATTTGACCTATATAATGTCTCTGAAAATTTAAATTGACAATAATCTCATTTAATTTTTCTCAAAATGGAAAATAACAATAAGTTACTATGGGTGAATTATTCAAATTGTCCAATTCGAAAAATTCGAAAGTGTTGAAAACAACACAAACATACTCCTATTTGGAAGATAAAGCTTTTACAAGTATTTAGAAATTGTTTTGATGCAAATTGGATCTGGAAAATAGAAGTTATGATTTATTAAATAGGAAACATGAAATAAAAGGAAAAGAAAGAACAAAAAAAATACAGCGGCCGAACTGGGCCGAGCCCACTCTTTCCCCTCTCTCTATCTCGCCCACGCGCAGCGCAAAAGCGAGCAGGCCAACCCAGCAGCCCACCCCGGCCTTCTCTCCCTCTCCCACACTGGCAGCCGGGCCCCACCTGGCGTCACCGGTGACATCATCGTCTCCCTCCTCCAACCGTCCCCACGATCGCGTGTATGGCCGAGACACGATCTCCACCCCCCGCGCGCTCCCCGACCTCCCGAGCCTGCTATACGTGCCCCTGGAGCTCCTCTCTCATTCCCCTCTCCTCCCCTCTCCATTCGTGCCTCTAGGCCCTGCGGATTCCTCGCCGGAGAAACATACGGCCGCCGCTGTCTTCTTTCTTTTCTGTTCGCCACGGTGAGCTTAGCCGCCCCACGATGATCCGGCTCGGCCCGTCGTGACCCCGCGAGTCCTCTTAACCCCCCTTCCAATCTTCTCATGCACAGAGACAGCCACGCCGTGACCTCCTGCATCTCACCGGAGCCTGCACCGCCTCCGTCTGTGGACCGTTGCCGTTCCCGGAAGTGAGGAAGCTAACCGTCGCCATCCTCGAGCTCGTCGTGTCGTCCAGCGCCCCGTCGTCTACTTCCCGAGCCAAGAGAGACACCGGACGCGCCCATCGTGAATTCCCGTGCATCGTCGGCCACCGCGCGCCATTTTTCGGCCGCCCTGCCGCCGGTTGAGGTAAGCCTATCACCCTGGCCGTTGGATCTTGATACAACCGTCCCAAATAGATGACTTAATCGAACCAATATTAGCCACTAGCAGCGCGCCGTGTGGCAGTGCACACTCAGCAGCCGTGTCAGCCGGTCTGAACCAACCAGAAAGCGCCACGTGACCTAGCCCCCTTTTTATGTTTTATTCCGAATAGAAAATCAAATGAGGATTTGCAGAAAAGACCCTGTAACTTGTAATGTTCATAAATTTTTAACCACTTGGCCCAATTTTATAAACTTGGACTTTTTGAAATCCCCTGATCATGTAGAATCTTTTGGCACAGCCCAAATTCAAATTTTACAAACTTAAATTGGTTCAAATTCAGATATGCTTAATTGATGAATTTTTGGCATAATTCAAATTCTACAAACCCAAAAATTGCAGATAAAATATTTTTGGAATCCTTAGCATATGTACTTTTGTCGGACCCTGATTTCTAGGGGATACTCACCGTACGAACTGGATAGCAGATGCTTGGATTATGGGGCATAACTGCTCCCACGTCCCAGCTTCCTGGTAGGCCTGCGCTTATGCGCGACAACACTAGCCCTGCTATTCCATCGTCGATGTAAACTATCCACTAGAGATCAAAGGCACTTCCGTCGACGTACTTCAAACCATACACACATGGTACGTCAACGGCGTTTAACAAGTGATATCACAACAGATCTCTACGACACAAAAGATTGAAATAACTTGCAAATGGCTCTCATTAGAGCAGAGATAGCAAATACAATCATTCAGAGGGCACATGCCCCAACAATACATCATTACAATACAGCGGAAGCATTCAACATGTCTGAGTACAGACAAGAACCAAATAGGCCTAAGAGGCCGGAAACGAAAAGACGGAGCCCATCCACGAAGTCTCGGATCCTGCCCGGGTCCGCTATCTACTCGTTCGCAGTCTCGTCAAACTTCACATAGTAGCCACCATGTAGATCCTCGGAATCGTCGTCTGCGTAAACCACAGCCCCAAAGGGGTCAGTACATAAACGTACTGGCAAGCAAGACTCACAGTTCACCAAAGTGTAACCCGTCAACACCAAGCACAGATGCCTTGGGTTCAACGGAAGAGAGGGGATATAAAAGATGCTGCAACTGGCTGCACTAACCAACTACAGAGATTCTACCACTTCCGGCTAACAGAAAGGAGATAAGATCGAGGATTGTAACCAACTGAAAGATAACTTCAAACAAACCCATCCTGGATCTCGCCCCTTATCCAAAGAAGCAATCCGAGGATAACTCACACAGTTGTAATAATGATAGTTCAAATTATTGTGTCAATAAGCCTATTACTAGTCAAGTTATTAATCATGGGGTGTAACATGTTTGATCATTATGTTTAAGTTGTCCTGAGTACTTGTTAGCCAGTACTTTCACCAAGTAATCCATAACCGCGGAAAACACGGCTTCTCGAGAAGATTATCCCTGCAGGGTTGCACCAATTTGGCCGTACACTCAAGAATAACCCGCCAGATGGGAAGCTAACCCACCAAGCGGGGTACTCTACACAACCAACCATTCTTCGCATCAAGCCCAAAGAACCTTGGGCGCACGGCTAATCAAGCCCCGAAGAAAAGGGACCCTCATAGCACTCTAAGACCGTGTCCCCCTATATGCCGACTACGAAAGTTCCACCCTAGCCTGGGCTCGCAAAAACATGCATGCGGCAAATGGAAAACACGAACTAAATGAGGCGATTTGGACGAGATGCGAATCAGGTCAAGTTGAGGGGGGCGCCCATACTCGCTTCCCAAATGCGGGTAGTGCGCTCATCATGGATCAGTAGACAAGACCCTTTTCCTATTAGGGTCGACACTAGCAGGCTTCAAAACCTCTCATGGGCCTCCTGCCGGTGCCTTATCATCAAATTTATTATTAATAGTAACATTAGCATGATTCATTGTTTAACATCGAGCCCCCACAACGTAATAGAAATAGTAACAGAAAGTAACGGGTAACAGACTCGAGCAAAACAACCTAAGCATGCTAGTAAGACACTAGCTCAAACAATGGGTTGTAGGAAGGGAGATGAGGCAATATCAGGCTTAAGGGATTCATGTGATAGGTTCGTAACAGAAACAACTACTGCTAAGGCTAGCAGAAAAGAACAACGGAAAGTATCGGTAACCAATGTTGAAAGGAACACAGTGGTTCATGTGAGTGATAACTTGCCTGCAAACCCAGTAGCCTGGTACTGAGCTAACTCCTTAGAAGGGATGTCGTAAGTATCGTCGGTCTCAACGTCGTCGTATATCCGGGAAGAAGCAAACAAACATTGCAGAAAGATAAACAATCAATATCATGGCATAGGTGCACAAACATGGGATGATGCATGTCATGTTAATAGATGCATCAAAATAAACTACTTGACAAGATAACACAATTTAATTGGACCCATATGCAATTGGATTGCATATGGAAAAGATCCATTGAAATAAGTGGAAACAAATGTTTTACAATTAATTATTATGTGAGAGTTATTAGCATGATGCATGCATGATGATAACAACAAAATAACAACAAATAACAATGATAGATGCAAGTGAAAAAGGATTGGAACAAGTTTTGGAAATCATTGATTAAGTTTGGAAAGTTTGGTTACTTAAAGGTGTTACACAAGCATTTGTTGTTTTCATCAAGTTGAATTGTTCAAAACAGATCACAAAGTTTATATTTGAAAAGGAAACAAGATTTTAGTTGGAATACATGTTTCACTTGTTGAAAAAGAATTTCAAATAAATTAGTTATGAATTAAACAAGGTTAAGCAAGAATTAAATGAATTTAATTCAAACATGAACTTATTTGAATTTTTATTTGTTCAAAACATCAAGTAAGATTCATATTTAAAAAGTTTATACTTTTGTGGTTTGAAAACATATTTTATATGCCCCAAAAGAATTTGTTTTGATCAAGTTATGAATTTGACAATATTAAATGATTTAAACAAGGTTTAAATCATTTAACCAATTTTAATTATTCAAAACATGAAACAAATTTTATATTTGGAAAGAGGGTTTAATTTTGCATGGAAAACATATTTCATTTGTGGAAATTGGATTTAAAATGAGCAAGTTATTATTTTGGCAATTTTAAATGCAATAAACAAGAAACAGTTGTTTTCAGCAATTTAAATTATTCAAAACAGCAGACAAAATTTATATTTGGAAAGTACATGAAAAAATGATTGGAAAACATATTTGGTTTGTGAAATTTGGAATTTTTATGAATAAGTTATGAATTTTGCAAGTTTAAGTGAATTTGACAAGTTTTCAAAATTTGCACCAATTTAAAATATTCAAAACAGTAAAAAAATTTACATTTGGATAGAACATTTAATTTGGTATTGAAAACATATAAAAAATGTTGGAATTGGAGTTAAAATGATTTATTTAGGCAATTTCCAAAATTGGGTGCAAATCTGCCATTTTTACTGCACTAGGGACTTAGAAAATATTTTTCAGGGGCTAGATTAGATACCAGGGGCCTATTGGTGAATTCTAGGAAGTTTATGGATCTGGAGCATCGAAATAAAAAAAAGATGGGGTATTATGCAGGGGGTGGGATTCGATCCCCTGCCCTGCTGCTGCTTGCACAAGGGAGCAACCACTGCGCTGCTGCTTGGTTGGTGTCAGGGAATCGCTAGCAGGGGGCTTGAGGTTCAGACAACGAACCGAAATAAATTCGGAAAAAGCAGTAGCAAAAAGGGGGTGGCCGGGACTCGATCCCAGGACCTTGGGCTCGCGTGAAGTGGTCTCTGCCAGTGCGGTGCTGAGCTGCTGTTTGAAAGGAAACGGAAGCGGGGAAGGTTAAGTTGTTGGCGCGGCTGTTTACTGAAACTATAACTGACGATCGTTCGTTCCTGTACGCGACAGATACAGGCAGGCATCGATCGGAGAACGGCAGCGGCCAGTGGCTGCTCGCGAGTGGTGCTGGAGGGGCGCCGGGGCGCGGTGAGGGTGCGGTTGTGTGGAGGCGGGCAGGTGTGCGTGCAGAGGCGGGCAACGGGAAGGGGAAGGGAGGATTGGCAGGGGGGCGAGCACCTGCTGACGGTTGTCGATGCCGTCGGTCGGGTGCAGCGGCGAGGAAGATTCCGGCACGGCGCGGCCTCCGCGGGCGCTCCCGGCAGCGGCCGAGGGTACAGTGCGGTCCAGGACGACGATGCGCTTCCATTCCCGGGGAGAGGAGCCCCTCGAGGTGGATGGTGACCGGCGAGGGAGGCGGTGGTCTGACAGTGACTAGGTGGTGTCGAGGTTCAGACAAGGTTCAGCAGAGAGGAGATAACAGAGAGGATGGCGGCGATGGTAGGGAAAGAGGGCTAGGGTTTCTAGGGTTTGCAAGCAGAGGGTAGGTTAGATACTTAAGGAGGAGATGCCATGGTACGGCAGGCCATCGAGCGAGGGGAGGAGGCGATCGACGGTGTTCCTGTGTTCGTACAGGTGACATCACCGTGGGGAAGAAGACAGCGACAGTTGAAGGGGTACTGGGCCAAGGAAAAAAGTTTGGGCTGGGCTTGGATTTAGCTGCTGCTGCTTTTTCTCCTTTGTTAATTTTTTTGTTTCTTTTATTTTTTTTTGTAGCAAACAAAATTGGAAGAAAAGGAGGCCTTTAGGGTTAGGAAAAATATTAGAAAAATGTGGGTCAGCTATTTAGGTTAATAGAAAACAATTGCCAAGTTTTGTTTTCAGAAAGTTTGAAAATGAATTGATGTTTGGAAGTAATTCAAATTTGGGTGAATTTTGAATATTAAGTAACATTATTGATAACAAGGTTTTAATAGGGTGAACCCTATTATTAAATGGATAAAACATTAGAATGGTTTGGTAATTTCCATGTCTTGGAATTTGGTGATGTTTGGTGATTGCTTTGAATTTGAAACCAAATTGGAATTGATTAATGGAAATAAAAGCACCATTTTATTAGTGGATCATTATGGGATAATTGGAAACAATTAAGGTTTTTACTTGGAAACAACTATTTGGATGTTGGTTTGGAATTTCAAATGGAAAACAAATTGAATTTGAAAAGGGTTTGATTATTGGATGCATTTTTTATAGAAATAAAACAATAGTTTGGAATCACACTTTAATGGAAACAAATAATTGTTTTATTTTGAAATATCTTTTTAGAAATTGTAACATCACAAGGATGAAACAAAAGGTTTGAGATTTGAGTTGAAATTCAAATAGAAAACAAAGGAAAACAAATGAAAACAGTTGGAAAACAACTGAAAACAGAGGAAAACAAATGGAAAACAAACAAAACAATTGCAATCAACATGATGCCATGATGCAAAACATAAAATAACAGAGAGCAAACATTCTAAAGGCTATTTTTTCAGACTTGGGATGTTACAAAACGCCCCCCCTTGAAGGAATCGCGCCCCGAGATTCCTACTGAGAAAAGAAAAAGTCCGGATACTTCTTGGGAAGATCCTCTTGAGTTGTGTCACGTGAAACACATCGTGCACATTGGATAGACGTCAGGGAATTTGGAAACCACCGGAACATTTCAAGTAAAGGGAGAGGTATAGGTTTTGTATGGAGGTTGTATAGCTGGGTAGAATTTGATTCATTTGGAGAATAGACTATCTGTAATAAGGTTGGAACAGAGTTATTGACATCAATGGAACACCAAGGATGACATCAATGTCAGAATCAGCAACATGAGAGTAACGAGGAATATGTGGCCTCCCATTATAATTGGATTGTTCTTACTTATCTTGGAAGTCAACATTTGAGATCCCGGGGAGTGAACAGAGTTTTGATTGCTTAGTGGAACCAGAATTGGGTTGTATGTTGTGAAAAAGGTTGTTGACACAAAGGAATGTGATTCTCCGGTATGAAATAACACTTTAGTTGGACAAGAGTTTACGAGGAAGTTTTGATTAGACGCCGGTAGAAGATTTGAAGTGGAAAACAACAACAAGATTTGAACGGACGAAAAGGATGTTGAGAAGATCAGAATAATGAAGCAACTCCGGGGAAAACGAGAACAAAACTCCTGAGGTACTATGGAAAACCCATCCGGGCTTCTAAAGGATCAATATCTACTGCTTAAGGAATAGAGGATCTGCTTCCGGGGCTTACACGCCTCCGTTCTCAATCATGAGTAGGCAACATGATCATTCATGTCACAACCACCTCCATTCCTATGGACTAGTAGATATAACCATCCTAGAGAAACCAGAATACGTGAAATCCTAACTTGAAAGTTTAGATGAGAAGGGAAAAATCAACGTTGCACTTCCTTACCAGAAAAGGGTGGGTGGGTGGGGAAAGAAGAAAAATGGCAGAATTCCTACTCTCACGTTTGCATTTTTCCTATATAGCTACAAAATAGTTTCTAGACTCAACTGCGACCAGTAAAAAGGGATCCTACAGGCAGACAGGCTCTGATACCATTTGTCGGACCCTGATTTCTAGGGGATACTCACCGTACGAACTGGATAGCAGATGCTTGGATTATGGGGCATAACTGCTCCCACGTCCCAGCTTCCTGGTAGGCCTGCGCTTATGCGCGACAACACTAGCCCTGCTATTCCATCGTCGATGTAAACTATCCACTAGAGATCAAAGGCACTTCCGTCGACGTACTTCAAACCATACACACATGGTACGTCAACGGCGTTTAACAAGTGATATCACAACAGATCTCTACGACACAAAAGATTGAAATAACTTGCAAATGGCTCTCATTAGAGCAGAGATAGCAAATACAATCATTCAGAGGGCACATGCCCCAACAATACATCATTACAATACAGCGGAAGCATTCAACATGTCTGAGTACAGACAAGAACCAAATAGGCCTAAGAGGCCGGAAACGAAAAGACGGAGCCCATCCACGAAGTCTCGGATCCTGCCCGGGTCCGCTATCTACTCGTCCGCAGTCTCGTCAAACTTCACATAGTAGCCACCATGTAGATCCTCGGAATCGTCGTCTGCGTAAACCACAGCCCCAAAGGGGTCAGTACATAAACGTACTGGCAAGCAAGACTCACAGTTCACCAAAGTGTAACCCGTCAACACCAAGCACAGATGCCTTGGGTTCAACGGAAGAGAGGGGATATAAAAGATGCTGCAACTGGCTGCACTAACCAACTACAGAGATTCTACCACTTCCGGCTAACAGAAAGGAGATAAGATCGAGGATTGTAACCAACTGAAAGATAACTTCAAACAAACCCATCCTGGATCTCGCCCCTTATCCAAAGAAGCAATCCGAGGATAACTCACACAGTTGTAATAATGATGGTTCAAATTATTGTGTCAATAAGCCTATTACTAGTCAAGTTATTAATCATGGGGTGTAGCATGTTTGATCATTAAGTTTAAGTTGTCCTGAGTACTTGTTAGCCAGTACTTTCACCAAGTAATCCATAACCGCGGAAAACACGGCTTCTCGAGAAGATTATCCCTGCAGGGTTGCACCAATTTGGCCGTACACTCAAGAATAACCCGCCAGATGGGAAGCTAACCCACCAAGCGGGGTACTCTACACAACCAACCATTCTTCGCATCAAGCCCAAAGAACCTTGGGCGCACGGCTAATCAAGCCCCGAAGAAAAGGGACCCTCATAGCACTCTAAGACCGTGTCCCCCTATATGCCGACTACGAAAGTTCCACCCTGGCCTGGGCTCGCAAAAACATGCATGCGGCAAATGGAAAACACGAACTAAATGAGGCGATTTGGACGAGATGCGAATCAGGTCAAGTTGAGGGGGGCGCCCATACTCGCTTCCCAAATGCGGGTAGTGCGCTCATCATGGATCAGTAGACAAGACCCTTTTCCTATTAGGGTCGACACTAGCAGGCTTCAAAACCTCTCATGGGCCTCCTGCCGGTGCCTTATCATCAAATTTATTATTAATAGTAACATTAGCATGATTCATTGTTTAACATCGAGCCCCCACAACGTAATAGAAATAGTAACAGAAAGTAACGGGTAACAGACTCGAGCAAAACAACCTAAGCATGCTAGTAAGACACTAGCTCAAACAATGGGTTGTAGGAAGGGAGATGAGGCAATATCAGGCTTAAGGGATTCATGTGATAGGTTCGTAACAGAAACAACTACTGCTAAGGCTAGCAGAAAAGAACAACGGAAAGTATCGGTAACCAATGTTGAAAGGAACACAGTGGTTCATGTGAGTGATAACTTGCCTGCAAACCCAGTAGCCTGGTACTGAGCTAACTCCTTAGAAGGGATGTCGTAAGTATCGTCGGTCTCAACGTCGTCGTATATCCGGGAAGAAGCAAACAAACATTGCAGAAAGATAAACAATCAATATCATGGCATAGGTGCACAAACATGGGATGATGCATGTCATGTTAATAGATGCATCAAAATAAACTACTTGACAAGATAACACAATTTAATTGGACCCATATGCAATTGGATTGCATATGGAAAAGATCCATTGAAATAAGTGGAAACAAATGTTTTACAATTAATTATTATGTGAGAGTTATTAGCATGATGCATGCATGATGATAACAACAAAATAACAACAAATAACAATGATAGATGCAAGTGAAAAAGGATTGGAACAAGTTTTGGAAATCATTGATTAAGTTTGGAAAGTTTGGTTACTTAAAGGTGTTACACAAGCATTTGTTGTTTTCATCAAGTTGAATTGTTCAAAACAGATCACAAAGTTTATATTTGAAAAGGAAACAAGATTTTAGTTGGAATACATGTTTCACTTGTTGAAAAAGAATTTCAAATAAATTAGTTATGAATTAAACAAGGTTAAGCAAGAATTAAATGAATTTAATTCAAACATGAACTTATTTGAATTTTTATTTGTTCAAAACATCAAGTAAGATTCATATTTAAAAGTTTATACTTTTGTGGTTTGAAAACATATTTTATATGCCCCAAAAGAATTTGTTTTGATCAAGTTATGAATTTGACAATATTAAATGATTTAAACAAGGTTTAAATCATTTAACCAATTTTAATTATTCAAAACATGAAACAAATTTTATATTTGGAAAGAGGGTTTAATTTTGCATGGAAAACATATTTCATTTGTGGAAATTGGATTTAAAATGAGCAAGTTATTATTTTGGCAATTTTAAATGCAATAAACAAGAAACAGTTGTTTTCAGCAATTTAAATTATTCAAAACAGCAGACAAAATTTATATTTGGAAAGTACATGAAAAATTGATTGGAAAACATATTTGGTTTGTGAAATTTGGAATTTTTATGAATAAGTTATGAATTTTGCAAGTTTAAGTGAATTTGACAAGTTTTCAAAATTTGCACCAATTTAAAATATTCAAAACAGTAAAAAAAATTTACATTTGGATAGAACATTTAATTTGGTATTGAAAACATATAAAAAATGTTGGAATTGGAGTTAAAATGATTTATTTAGGCAATTTCCAAAATTGGGTGCAAATCTGCCATTTTTACTGCACTAGGGACTTAGAAAATATTTTTCAGGGGCTAGATTAGATACCAGGGGCCTATTGGTGAATTCTAGGAAGTTTATGGATCTGGAGCATCGAAATAAAAAAAAGATGGGGTATTATGCAGGGGGTGGGATTCGATCCCCTGCCCTGCTGCTGCTTGCACAAGGGAGCAACCACTGCGCTGCTGCTTGGTTGGTGTCAGGGAATCGCTAGCAGGGGGCTTGAGGTTCAGACAACGAACCGAAATAAATTCGGAAAAAGCAGTAGCAAAAAGGGGGTGGCCGGGACTCGATCCCAGGACCTTGGGCTCGCGTGAAGTGGTCTCTGCCAGTGCGGTGCTGAGCTGCTGTTTGAAAGGAAACGGAAGCGGGGAAGGTTAAGTTGTTGGCGCGGCTGTTTACTGAAACTATAACTGACGATCGTTCGTTCCTGTACGCGACAGATACAGGCAGGCATCGATCGGAGAACGGCAGCGGCCAGTGGCTGCTCGCGAGTGGTGCCGGAGGGGCGCCGGGGCGCGGTGAGGGTGCGGTTGTGTGGAGGCGGGCAGGTGTGCGTGCAGAGGCGGGCAACGGGAAGGGGAAGGGAGGATTGGCAGGGGGGCGAGCACCTGCTGACGGTTGTCGATGCCGTCGGTCGGGTGCAGCGGCGAGGAAGATTCCGGCACGGTGCGGCCTCCGCGGGCGCTCCCGGCAGCGGCCGAGGGTACAGTGCGGTCCAGGACGACGACGCGCTTCCATTCCCGGGGAGAGGAGCCCCTCGAGGTGGATGGTGACCGGCGAGGGAGGCGGTGGTCTGACAGTGACTAGGTGGTGTCGAGGTTCAGACAAGGTTCAGCAGAGAGGAGATAACAGAGAGGATGGCGGCGATGGTAGGGAAAGAGGGCTAGGGTTTCTAGGGTTTGCAAGCAGAGGGTAGGTTAGATACTTAAGGAGGAGATGCCATGGTACGGCAGGCCATCGAGCGAGGGGAGGAGGCGATCGACGGTGTTCCTGTGTTCGTACAGGTGACATCACCGTGGGGAAGAAGACAGCGACAGTTGAAGGGGTACTGGGCCAAGGAAAAAAGTTTGGGCTGGGCTTGGATTTAGCTGCTGCTGCTTTTTCTCCTTTGTTAATTTTTTTGTTTCTTTTATTTTTTTTTTTGTAGCAAACAAAATTGGAAGAAAAGGAGGCCTTTAGGGTTAGGAAAAATATTAGAAAAATGTGGGTCAGCTATTTAGGTTAATAGAAAACAATTGCCAAGTTTTGTTTTCAGAAAGTTTGAAAATGAATTGATGTTTGGAAGTAATTCAAATTTGGGTGAATTTTGAATATTAAGTAACATTATTGATAACAAGGTTTTAATAGGGTGAACCCTATTATTAAATGGATAAAACATTAGAATGGTTTGGTAATTTCCATGTCTTGGAATTTGGTGATGTTTGGTGATTGCTTTGAATTTGAAACCAAATTGGAATTGATTAATGGAAATAAAAGCACCATTTTATTAGTGGATCATTATGGGATAATTGGAAACAATTAAGGTTTTTACTTGGAAACAACTATTTGGATGTTGGTTTGGAATTTCAAATGGAAAACAAATTGAATTTGAAAAGGGTTTGATTATTGGATGCATTTTTTATAGAAATAAAACAATAGTTTGGAATCACACTTTAATGGAAACAAATAATTGTTTTATTTTGAAATATCTTTTTAGAAATTGTAACATCACAAGTATGAAACAAAAGGTTTGAGATTTGAGTTGAAATTCAAATAGAAAACAAAGGAAAACAAATGAAAACAGTTGGAAAACAACTGAAAACAGAGGAAAACAAATGGAAAACAAACAAAACAATTGCAATCAACATGATGCCATGATGCAAAACATAAAATAACAGAGAGCAAACATTCTAAAGGCTATTTTTTCAGACTTGGGATGTTACAACTTTCATACCCTCTGTCCCAAAATAATAATTGAACCAATTAAAATGGAGATTAGAATTTAATAGCCATTTGAGTATTTTGCACCTAGTTTTAATTCTATAAATGTTTCTAATTAGTTTTCTTCTAGAAAATTGTTCCATTTAGTAACCTTAGACCAGAGAAACCAGTAAAAAACCTATTTGTGACCAGACGACCCATTCCATGTAATCTTTGTCATATAAACCACCCATAGTAGTCAATCATCATACTTCAACTGTTGTTTAATGAAACCCCTTTTTAGGAAAATTGTGGTGTGGTCATTTTGATCAAAACCAACACCCATTTCATGTTTAACTTATGGAAATTAACTTTTGGACCAGAAAACCCTAGCCCACTACCATTTGTATATTTACAAGTTGTATTGTAAATTTATTCAACCCTAGTACCCAAAGCCATGAAATGAATCATGTTGATCATGGATTTGTTTTCTAAAACCCTTAGACCAAAGCCTTGTGTGATCTTTGTGATAATAGACCAAACTTAGGATCGTTGGAGCAAGTTTGTTTTTTCAATGTGGAAAGCCTGACCTAAAACATCTTAATTCCTTTTGTACATTGAATTATGCGTTAAACCCTAAACCATATCACATCCACTTCTTTTGTATATTGAGTGAAGTGATATTCCTTGACAACCCTTAACCACCAATGGAAAACCCCATGAACAAACACTTGGTTCTTTTTGCATATTGAATTATGTGTCAAAACCTTTTCCATATTAACACCAATCAAGTTGAATAACTTGTTATGCTTATGTATTGTATATTTTGTTGTTTTTGTTTGTGTGTTGGTGAATTGCGTGTTTATTATTATTTATTTATATTGTTAAGATTGTACGGACAGCAACATTCTATTTGTGAAGAGAGTGCTTTTATACCAACCCTCACAGGGCAAGTGATACTCATGTCCCACTTTTGTTTTCAATTGCATTAGTGTTTTTAGTAGCATGCATGACAGGTGATTTTATTATTTTCCAAGTATATGCTATGCTCAGAACACCTAGTAGTGTGTAGCCAACCTGAAACCCCTGTTAGGCACTAGTTTAGCTATGCTAGAATGCTATCACAACTATTGCTGAAATTGTTGGGTTGTGATGTTTTGAAAATTGAAAATTAACAACCCAATGAAACACCTGGGTGGATTGAACCTTGCTTGGATTATGTTGAGTGGCTACTCAGGACCATGTTCATGGTGGTTTAGCAATGAATATGGGGGTTATCACCTGAGAGTACACTTGTGGACCGCCACCCAGGATTAAAGAGATTTGTAGATCTTTACTGTTAAGTTAGCTTCCAGTGCAGCCTTGAGGTAATATGTGCTCTGCCAAGATTAAGTAAGTTGTGGGGGTTCATCCTGTTGTATGAGATTGGGTGGTAGAATTTTAGGAGCGTCGAGTCATGGTGGTATGGTTGAATCCCTCTTCCCAAAGATCTTGTCTCATTCTTTTCTCGGGGAGGATGAGTCTCAAGGTGAAAGTGCGCAACCTCTGCAGAGTTAAAAACTAAGATCTTAGCCGTGTCCCCGGTTATGGGCCAGTTGAGCAGCTAGACAGAGTTGGTGTCGAAGGATCTCCTCATCTTTTCTGAATGAAATAAAATATGGTAGAAACCCTTTATAGGGCACATGGTGGTTTAGCCATGATGCCACAATCAAACTTCATGGTGGTTTAGCCATGATGATTTCTCAAACTTCATGGTGGTTTAGCCATGATGACTTTCAAACTTCATGGTGGTTTAGCCATGATGATTTAACAAACTTCATGGTGGTTTAGCCATGATGATTTGTCCAACTTTATGGTGGTTTAGCCATGAATGATTGTACAAATGTTTTCATTTGTTTAAAATAATTTACAAATATAGGATAAAACTGGATTTATGCAAATTGCCCAGACTCCACCAGCCAAATATCATGTAGTTAGTTTATTCCTCAAAACTGCCACCATACAAGTGTCACTTGCCAGTACATTGTTTGTACTGACTTCCTCCCCCGTGGGGCTGCATATTCCAACGTGCAAATGAATCTGAAGACGAGTGAGGATTTTGTTTAGGATCTCGAGTCTATCGCCAACATGTTCTGCATGTGGCGCATGAAGATGAAGAAGGCTCATTGATGATTTATTTCCGCTGTGTTTACTTTGAAACTTTGTTATTTGGGCTAGTCCATGTTGACTATGCCAATTGTAAGACTATTTTATTTCTTATCCACTAGATCAACGATGTAGAATGATGCTATTGCAATGAATATTTCATTTTGTCATGTGTATGCTATCAGAGATCCCGGGAATAGCAGGATACATAGGTGTTCTATCTTTATCAAAAGGTGGGATGCTACAGATGTGGCGCATAACACATTGTTATTGCACCTTAGATAGGTGGGCCTACGTGTCCAAAGGTGGTCGAATCCCTTTGCGGTCGGTTTGTATCAAGATTAGTCGGGTTGGTTGAGTCCAACCCAAACCATTGAGTTCAAACCGAGTTGGAGTAGGGGTGCTTGCGCAAGGAGGCTTGTGGCCGCACCCATACCCCCTCATATATACCCTAGGTTGCGGATTTGAACAATTAGAATACCTTAAACATAAATCCTAGACTTTTGGATAGCACTGCTCCTTATAAGCATTCATTTGGAAGTATTGTTACCATTGCAAAATTGCGTGTTACCTGCTGTTCCACTGTTAATAAGACGTTACAGGACCACCTCGTAGTCGGTGGCTACGTTGTGCAAGCGTGTGGAGTTGAGAATATCCATTGGGTTGCAAACTGTTGCATTGGCATCAAGGATCATCCGGAGAGTTTTCAGTGAGACACGAGTTATCAAACAAGTTATCAGAGAGTTCATCGAGAAGATTGGACCACCCCTTATCTTCTTGGTATCAGATTTACAGGTTGCCTCGGTGAGCTGTTATTCATCCCCTCAGATTTAAGTTTTTATTTCCTATCCAGAAAATTGCCCCACAAAAATAGTTTAGATCATTGCCATAGCCGTAGTTAATCCCTAGTTTCAATTTCTAGTTGTTGTTTTTGTGTTTAATTTGCGTCCCCTTTTCTGTTTTTGAGTCTTTCAATTTCGGTTAGGGTTAGGGTTAGGGTTCTTAGGTTTCTAGTCGAGTTCATATCAAAAAAATCCCAAAAAGAATCAATTCGGGTGTTGTTTCCTTGTTGCAATCGAGTTCAACTCGGATTCCTGCCACGACACGGTTTTGGTTCAATTCGCTGCCGCTGTTCCGCGCCCCTGCCGTGCCCTAGTCAGAGTCGACTTCCGTGCTACAAAACCCGCGCGCAGCACCGTAACACGCTTCCCCGCTGCTAGCCGCGCGCGCTGCCGCGACACGCACCCGCGCAGAATCGCTGCCGCGCCCCTTGCTCGCTGCCGCGCGCTTACCACCCGTGCACAAAACACACATGCGCACTCGACTTCGCCGTTACGCGTTGTGTTACGCGTTACACGACGTGCTTCCGTGGCACAGTTTTGGTGTGTTTTGCTGCCGGCGACAGAAACTTTTCTGGCGTGTGCTGTTTAGTTGTGTTAGCTTAGTTTTCTTTCGTTTTTCCTTTTCTTTTCTTAGGAGTTGCATATATGAACCTTGTGAACCTAGACACAGCCTTTCTACAGCATTATCAATAGGAACATACCTACAATTATAGCTATTGTGTGCCCTTAACGGGTTGCTCATATATTCATATACCAATGTGGTCACTTGTTGTTTTGGTTCATATTGCTCCTAGGTGTGTTTAAGGCCATTGAAAAATACAAAAAAATAGAAAAGGAGTAAAAGTATATTAAAAAAACAGAAAAGTTGAAAAGAGGCCGAATTGATATCATTGCTTACTAGTGGAGCTTGCTTTATACCACATTGTGACACTTGGTTTCTTTCATTGAGCAATCTTGTGCATGTCTACTATGAGCCTAGCTAGTGACTTTCTAGTGCATTTCAGGATGTGATAGGTCCGGTCCGGTTTGGACCTGGTACTGGACCATCGGACCTATGAAACAACAAGCAGGTTAAGGTTTGTACCGCACCTCCTGTTCTAGGTCCATGGATAATCCTAGGTTCGGCCCTCTGTTCTGTACATGCTTTCGCTTCCGGCCGCTCGCCGTAAGGATCGTCCTCCTGGTCACGGTGCCCACCTGTGCTCCTGCTTGTCCGGTCCATCATGGCCGCCTCCTCGACGCCTCCGGCGACGTCCTTGAGGATGGCGACGACGTACTCCAATAACTCGTCGCCCTCCATGTCCTGCTCGTCCATGTATCCATACTGTGCCATGAGCTACGAACCGACCTGTCGAGAAACGGCGGGCACTGCGGACGCTCCGGCTGCCGCGTCCACGAGTGGCGCCAGCTGGTTCTGAGGATCTTTGCGCCAGCAGGTTCTCAGGAGGATGAGGATGAGTGGCTCTTCCAGCACAGGAAGAGGATCTCCGGCCTCCCCTCTGGCTCGGCGCACGGTGCCGCGCGCCGTGGGTAGGCTCATGAAGAACAGGCAAACAGAGGGTCGCTTCCCTAGCGCGACCACCGCCGGAATCGGCACGCGCGGGAGCGACAGGATGGACGAGGCAGACGCGGTGGGCGTTCGACGAGGCGGGCGCGGCGGCGGATTTGTCGGAGCGCGGTGAACTCGACGAGTACTGCCAGCGTCCCACGACGGCGAGTCGCGAGACGTTCGTGCCCCCGGCCTGGGTGTACCAGTCGTTCGTGCAGATAGGTGCGGTTAGACCGTAGGTTTGAACGGGTCAGGGTCACGATTAACCTACGTTTATGTGGATCAAAACCTTATCCTAGTGGTAACAAATACCAGGTTCGGTCCAGCGGGTCAGTGGGCCGGACCGGACCCAACGCATCTATAAGTGCATTGCGTAATCTCATCCATATATTTGCTTTGCCACATTTGTCTCCATTTTGGTGTGTGTTTCCTTGGGTAATTTTATAGCATCACAAAACAACAAATAGGACTTGTTACTTTGGTGATTGTTAGGTATCCATACCAAGGCCCACTAAATAACATGTTTGCCTTGTGAGAGTTAAAACCCCAGGTATTCTCTTCTTCACATCAAAGCACACTAGTTGCCACGACTTGTTGGTAAGTATTTCTATTCACTTTGGAACGGTAAGGTACTCCTTTTTCTTGTTGGTTTTGAGTGAATTGTGAGAGACCACCACATATAGATACTTGTTTTCTGTTTCCACTAACCTACTAATGGATCCTTATAGTGATGAACTTGTGTAGGAAAAGAAGGACCTTGCAGAAGGAGTGAATTGGAGGAAGTATGAGGCATTGCGTGATGTGTTGAAAAATCAAATGGAAGAAAACCACAAAGAATTGAGAGCTTACGTTGCTTTTTTTTTTGAAAGGAAGGCAGCAGGGGAGGCCCCCACGACGGGTTTTTATTTTTGAAATAATAGGAACCCAAGTCTGCATCCGTTGCTTACGTTGCTGATGCTTGTGATCCTCTTTATGTGGAGATGCAGACCGTGGATACTAAAATAAGGGATCTTACTCAATTGGCAACAACCAACCAAACACAAGTGACTACTATTCAAGACTCTATTGCTACATTGACTACTCAACTTGGTGATTTCAAGACTTTTCTTGATCAGAGACTCCCTTCTGTTGATGATGATAATGCTAGTTCATAGTGATGCTAATAATGGAATTCCAGCCAATGGAGGAGTGGATAACAATGCATGTCGTGGAGTTAGAGGAGAGAGAGGCCTAGGGGGTTTCCAAGTCCGAGCCAATGTACACATGGGAGCAAGGCGTGTTCCCAATGCTATGCCTCCTGAAAATAATAGAGATGATGATGCTTTGGGTAAGCCAAAATTTTCTATACCATGGATGTTGAGGAGTATTTTCTATGGGAGCTCAAGATTGAAAAATTATGGTGTTTGCATGAGTACACTGAGGACGGAAAAATTAAATTAGCTTCTTCTGAGTTTGATGGACATGCTCTTCGTTGGTGGGATAATACTGTGAGAACAAGGCATGAAATTGGTGAATTGACCATTATCACTTGGGCTACTATGAAGAGAGTTATGAGGGACATATTTGTGCCCCCAAATTATATTTGTTCTCAATATGATCAATTGTAGCAATTGAGACAGGGTACAATGACTGTTGATGCTTATTATGAGGAGATGGAGTTGATCATTCAAAGGGCATGTGTGAGAGAGGAATTGGAGCAAACAATGCAAGGTTTTCTTTCAGGTTTGAATTACAAGATCAAAGGCACTGTTAGGCACCATCAATACCATGATATGCATGAGCTACTACACCATGCTAGAGAGGCCGAAGCACATCTCAATGATGAGGCCAAAATTACAGCAAGAGCAAGGAGTAGATTTCCATTGAGAACACCTTCTGTTTCTAGTACACCTCCTCCACAATCGTCAATTCGTGGTAGTTCAGTTTCCAAGGCCGAGCCTAGTGCTTCTAATGCAAGAAGAACACCACAACCAGCAGCAAGTAATACAGGTTATAGTGCATCTACATCAAGAAACAGAGATATGTCATGTCATACATGTGGAGGTAAAGGACATTTTAAGAGGGATTGCCCTAATGCAAAAATTATGATTGTGAATGAGCAGAATGAGTATGAGAAAGGAGATGATGCTGATCCTAATGATGATAATGATGGCTATTTTAGTGATACTCCATTGGATTCTTATGCTACTTCTATGCCATCTATTGTTTGCACACAGAAATCTTTGAGTGCGATTCCAAGTCCAGAAACTCAACGATGCAATTTATTTCAATCCAAAGCTATTATTGGTCCTAATATGGCTTGCAAGGTTATTATTGATGGAAGGAGCTGCAGGAATTTGGCTAGCAAAGATCTATGTGCAAAGCTGAATCTGAAATATTTACCGCACCCTAATCCTTATTATATTCAGTGGTTGAGGAGTACTGGGGATATGAAAGTGACCCATATGGTGCGTGTGGAATTTCAGATTGGTCTTTATAAGGATACTATTGAGTTTGATGTGGTTCCTATGACTGTTTTGCACTTATTGTTGGGAAGACCATGCCAGTTTGACAGGAGTGTGAAGCATGATGGGAGAGCAAACACTTATGAGATGCATTACCATGGGAGGACTGTTATTTTGTGGCCTATGACACCACAGCAAATTGTAAATGAGTCTCGTCAAAAAATTGAACTGAAAGAGAGTGAGAGGGGTGAGAGAAAAGAAAATAAACAAGTTGTCGGTAATAGTAGCAAAACCAATTCGAGTGGTAAAAATAAGAGAGAGAGCCTATTATGCATGTTAGCCACTAAAGAGGATTTGAGGGAATTTAGAGAGGATCCTACACTAGTCCCTACTGTTCTTATTCACAAGGGAGAGATCTTGGTTTCTAATGATATGACCCCTATTTCTCTTGGTGTTTCTCATGTTTTGTAGAAGTTTGATGATGTTTTTCAGAAGAGATTCCCTCGGGGCTGCCACCATTGAGAGGGATTGAGCACCAAATTGATTTAATTCCTGGATCATCTTTACCAAACCGAGCTCCTTATAGAACTAATCCCCAAGAAACAAAGGAGATACAGAAACAAGTGCAAGAGATACTCGACAAAGGGTATATTCGAATTAGTCTTTCTCCTTGTGATGTTCCTGTTATTTTAGTTCCTAAGAAAGATGTTACTTGGCGCATGTGTGTATATTGTAGAGCAATTAACAACATCACTATTCGTTATCGTCATCCTATTCCACGTTTGTAAGACATGTTAGATGAATTAAATGGCGCTGCTGTTTTCTCTAAAATTGAGTTGCGTAGTGGTTACCATCAAATTAGGATGAAAGAGGGGGATGAGTGGAAAATAGCATTCAAAACAAAATTTGGTTTATATGAATGGTTAGTGATGCGTTTTAGTTTAACTAATGCACCTAGTACTTTCATGAGATTAATGAACCATGTTTTGAGAGAATTTATTGGCAGATTTGTGGTAGTTTATTTTGATGATATTCTCATATATAGCCACAGAGAACATGAACATATTGATCATATTAGACAAGTCTTGCATGTGTTAAGAGAAAATAAATTGTATGGTAATCTTGAGAAGTGCACTTTTTGCAAACACAAGGTCATATTTCTGGGATATGTAGTTTCTGAAAATGGAACTGAGGTAGATACTTCTAAAGTTGATGCAATTCGAAATTGGCCTACTCCTACTAATGTGAGTCAAGTTAGAAGTTTTAATGGTCTTGCTGGTTTCTATAGAAGATTTGTGAAAGATTTTAGTGCCATTGCTGCACCATTGAATGATTTAACTAAAAAGGGAGTAGATTTCGAGTGGGGAGTTTCCCAAGACATTGCTTTTGATACACTAAAAAACAAATTGATTTCAGCACCCTTGTTAATGCTTCCAAATTTTAGTAAGAAATTTGAGATTGAATGTGATGGAGGTGTTTTGATGCAAGAGAAGAAACCTATTGCTTACTTTTCTGAAAACATTGCATGGTGCTCAATTGAATTATTCAGTCTATGATAAAGAATTATATGCCCTTGTGAGAGTTTTAGAGGTGTGAAAAAATTATTTGTGGCCTAAAGAATTCATTATACATTCTGATCATGAAGCTTTAAAATTCTTAAACAACCAATCTAATTTGAATAAAAGACATGCTAAATGGGTTGAATTTATAGAGTCTTTTCCATACATCATTAAACACAAAAAGGGATTGGATCATGTAGTTGTTGATGCTTTATCAAAGAAAAATATGTTACTCACCAAATTAGAAGTGCAAGTTTCGGGTTTGGAGGGTATTAAGGAGTTATATGCTGAGGATAGTGAATTTTCTATGCCATTTGCGAAATGTACTAATGTTAAGGCATGGGATAAATTTCACATACATGATGGATTCTTATTTCGAGCTAACAAATTGTGTATCCCCGAGTGTTCTTTGCGTTTGTTCATATTATAGGAATCTCATAGTGGAGGATTAATGTGACACTTTGGACGTGAGAAAAGATTGCTTATGTTAGCGGATAATTTTTATTGGACACACATGAGGCGTGATGTGTATAGATTTGTGCAACGTTGCATCACTTGCAACAAGGCTAAATCAAAATTGAAGCCTCATGATATGGATATAATAGGGGTCCATGAGGATTTGTCATGCTTGAGTTGGAAGGAAATATTAAGCCTCATTGTTGTTCATGATAAGGTGAATTCCTTCTTAATGGATTGTGTTGTTTGTGTTTATAAGAATGTTATACTACCTAAGCATATGTATTTATGTGTGATAGGTTTATTGGTAACACAAACATGGAGGGAAGATGGCATCAAGAGGAGCTGGAAAACAACATGGAGATGATTGAAAATAAGCTTACAAGTGTTGAAAACAAAAGTACCATGGCGAAAACAACATTGCAAGTTGTGAAAACAAATGTGCAAGTTGTGAAAACAAGGGTGAAAACAAGAGGAGGGCGCCCCCATAGAAGATCAATGCACCATATTAAAAGTCGTAATTAATTTAGGCATGGCTTGTATGCCATATTGGGCCGAATCCCTTAAAGTGGTCGGTTTGTATCACATATTAGATTCCAATTAGGAGTCCTAGGCCTAGAGGGGTTGTTGCTTGCGCAAGGCACCCTTGTGGCCACACCAAACCCCTCATATATAGCTGCCACCTGCGTGTGGGATAGGGGAGACCAAGTTTAAGATAAACCCTAGATTTCCAAGATTGAACCATGTTCATCTGAAATTTATCAACCACCAAGTTCGTATTGATAGGGTGGTGTTACCAATGCAAATTTTACGTGTTATCCGTTGTTCCACGGGGAATAAGAGGGTACATGACTGCTCGTAGTCTTTTTATTATGTTGTGCAAGAGTGTGGAGTTGAGAATATCCAAAGGGATTGAGAGCTGTTGCATTGGCATCAGGGTTCATCCAGTGAGAGGTCTTAGTGGCGCACTAGTTATCTATCAAGTTATCGTGTGAGTTCATCGAGAAGATCAGGCAACCCCTTATCACCTCATGGTTTCTATACTCCTCTTCCTGCACCTACTACACCTTCGGAAGATATTAGTATGGATTTTGTGTTAGGTTTGCCCGGGACTAAAAGAGAACATGATTCTATATTTGTCGTAGTGGATAGGTTTCTAAAATGTCACGTTTTATTGCATGCCACAAGAGAGACGATGCGTAGCATATTGCTAATCTGTTTTTCAGGGACATAGTGAGATTACATGGAGTACCCAAAACTGCGTGTTTCTCTCCGCGGCACAAAAGCAGGCAGTTTTGTGCCGTGAGTAAAGTCTGTTTTCGGATCTGTTTTCTTTGCCAATTTCAATTGATTTCCACTCCATATCTTTGAGAACCATAGCCATGGACTATCTACATATCAAATTAGGAGCATACCCATATAAGACTAGCTTGATTTTATGCTCACAGGCTGCTCAATCATCTGTTTCATTGTGCTGTTTTTCTGGAAAATTTTGCTCCGCGGTGCGACATATTGTGGCCAAAAAAGAAAAAGGAAAAAAATAAAAAAAATGGTGTCCGTACAGTCCGTACAGATTGGACATTTTGGCCAAAAATAGTGGAAAAATCAGAGAGAAAAACAGAAAAATAAGAGAGAGAAAAGAGGCCTGAAAAGTACTGATCATTGCCACAAGTTTGGAGCTGTTTTACATGCTATTTTGCACTAGTTCTTTGAGCAATCTTGTGCCTGTTTATAACAGCTGTAGCTAGTGTCTTTCGAGTGCATTGCAACAATTCCATGCATATAGTTGCTTGCCACATTATTCTCCACGTGTGTGTTTCCTATGCTTTTCATATCATCACAAGCAACAAATAGGACTTGTTATTGGTGTTGTTAGCTATCCATACCAAGCCCCACCATATCCCTTGTTTGTCTTGTGATAGCTAAACTCTCGGGTATTCTCATTTTCACATCAGTACACGTATTGATACTACTTGTGGTGAGTGTTTTCTATTCTCTTTGGAGCGGTAATATACAACTTTCTTTGCTGTTTTGAGAGAGTTGTGAGAGAACACCATAACCCATTGTTATTTTGTTGCTAACAAGTTAATCAATGGAGCTCTGTAGTTTTTCTATGTGCAGTGATACTTTCTGAGAGGAGGATTCTAGTGGAATGCCTGCAGCAAATTTGTTCCACTTGATTGCAGAAATCAAAGGTTGCCTTGCTGCTATTACTCTTGATAAGGATACTCACTCTAATTTTGTTAGTCTTGATGTGGTAGAGAAATTGCATATGGAAACTTTTCAAGCAAATCCATACATGTTAATTACTAATGATGATAAAACTCGAATTACTCTACGTACTTTTGTTCCATTAACCATTAGTGGTCATACAGAGCAAATTTATTGTCATGTGATTCCGAGAGCATTTACTAGTTGTCATCTGTTGTTGGGTGCATCTTGTTGTGTCAAATTTTGGTTTGATTTTGCTAGATATTATCCTAACATCAAATTACTTTGGAATCATAAATATCATCGAAGAAGACATGCTTCACTTGAAAATTGTATGGAGGTTAGAAAACAACCATTATGTTATCATCAAGTCATGGGATCCGAAGTTGAGACACCATGTGAGGGTGTTTCTACTAACATAATCATGTCTACTCCTAGTATTGTTTCATGTGATGTGCAGGTTGCTTTTGAAGAAAGGGAGCCTCTAGTACGACCTGCACCACCACCACATCCATTGGAGAAGCATGCCATTGTGCCTAGTATTATTTCTTGTGATATGCAGGTTATTCTTGAAGAAAGGGAGCCATCACTAGTACAACCTGCATCAACACTTGAGAGAGATGCATCAGTGCCTGATATATCTGAGGAGGATGTTATTGCCATTGGTACTGATTTGAAGCTACCACTTGCAAGTACAACCTTTTGTGAGTATACTACTGTGCTGGTTAATTCTGAGTTGATAACCACATATAGTTCACCACCATGTGATAGTTTGAATATTTCGAATTTTGAGCATGTGGTCTTGATTACACATAAAGAAGTGCTTGCTAAAATACCACCTATTAATATTGTGTATTCCATCATGTTACATGAACCAATTAATGTGCAATGTGTTATGAATAGGATTGCTGAAATTTCATATATAAATTCTAGCACCCATGCTACTTCTTTCACTTTTATTTTGGTTAGTCACTATAAAATGAATGGCATTTTTATGGTGGATCACACATGTATTACTTGTGATAAAATTTCTCAATTGAACATTGTGTGACTCAGTTGGATTGTTTACAATTTGCTAAATATGAGCATGGTTATACACATATGTTTGGTTTACAACAAAACTTGATAAGTACATATGCTACTGATTTATACTTCATTTATATTTGCAAAATGAGTTGCAATTTACATGATGGTTATACTAACATGATAAGACAATTGAATGCGATGCTATAACCAATTTTGATTATATATCTTCTGTGAGAACACTTGGTTTGATAATAAACAAAAAGAATTTATACATAGATGTTTCTCCTTTTGATCATGATTTTATGAGGTTCACTTATATTTTCAATTATGATTGCTATTTTATGAGATGCTATGAAAATTATGTGATGTTTTCATGCCAATTTCGTGGTCACATGTCATGTGAAAAAATTTCTGATCTACTAACAACTAATGCACCCCATGATAGATACATATATTGTGCATGCACATTGTTCTTTTTGTTTCTTCCACTTTCAGCTTACCAAAAGCCGAGGACATCTTGTCTTGAAGAAAGGGAGGATGATATGGATATAATAGGGATCCATGAGGATTTGTTATGCTTGAGTTGGAAGGAAATATTAAGCCTCACTGTTGTTCATGATAAGGTGAATTCCTTCTTAATGGATTGTGTTTATAAGAATGTTATACTACCTAAGCATATGTATTTATGTGTGATAGGTTTATTGATAACACAAACATGGAGGGAAGATGGCATCAAGAGGAGCTGGAAAACAACATGGAGATGATGGAAAACAAGCTTACAAGTGTTGAAAACAAAAGTACCATGGTGAAAACAACATTGCAAGTTGTGAGAACAAATGTGCAAGTTGTGAAAACAAGGGTGAAAACAAGAGGAGGGCGCCCCCATAGAAGATCAATGCGCCATAGTAAAAGTCCTAATTAATTTAGGCATGGCTTGTATGCCATATTGGGCCGAATCCATTAAAGTGGTCGGTTTGTATCACATATTAGAGTCCAATTAGGAGTCCTAGGCCTAGAGGGGTTGTTGCTTGCACAAGGCACCCTTGTGGCCGCACCAAACCCCTCATATATAGCTGCCACCTGCGTGTGGGATAGGGGAGACCAAGTTTAATATAAACCCTAGATTTCCAAGATTGAACCATGTTCATCTGAAATTTATCAACCACCAAGTTCGTATCGATAGGATGGTGTTACCAATGCAAAGTTTACATGTTATCCGTTGTTCCACAGGGAATAAGAGGGTACATTACCACTCGTAGTCTTTTGATTACGTTGTGCAAGAGTGTGGAGTTGAGAATATCCAAAGGGATCGAGAGCTGTTGCATTGGCATCAGGGTTCATCCAGTGAGAGGTCTCAGTGGCGCACTAGTTATCTATCAAGTTATCGTGTGAGTTCATCTAGAAGATCGGGCAACCCCTTATCACCTCATGGTTTGTATACTCCTCTTCATGCACCTACTACACCTTCGGAAGATATTAGTATGGATTTTGTGTTAGGTTTGCCCGGGACTAAAAGATAACATGATTCTATATTTGTGGTAGTGGATAGGTTTTCTAAAATGTCACATTTTATTGCATGCCACAAGAGAGACGATGCGTCACATATTTCTAATCTGTTTTTCAGGGACATAGTGAGATTACATGGAGTACCCAAGACTGTTGTTTCTGATCGAGATGTGAAGTTTATGAGCTATTTCTGGAAGACACTATGGTGGAAGCTAGGGATAAAGCTGCTATTTTCAACTACTTGTCACCCCCAAATTGATGGACAAACGGAGGTGGTGAATCGCACATTATCTACATTGCCGCGAGCCATGATCAAGAAAAATTTGCGGGAGTGGGAAGAGTGTTTTCCTCATGTTGAGTTTGCTTATAATAGGGTTGTGCACTCTACTACTCAGTTATGCCCGTTTGAGGTGGTGTATGCTTTCAAACAAATAACACCACTTGATTTTCTGCCACTTCCTATGCAAGAGAGAGTAAACATGGAGACATCAAAGAGAGCTGAATTTGTGAGAAAAATCCATGAGAAAACAAAAGAAGCTATAGATAAGAAAGGAAGACATGTGGCTAAAAGAGTGAACAAGAAGAGGAAGGAGGTAATATTTTGGCCAGGAGATATGGTGTGGGTTCATTTTCGCAAGGATAGGTTCCCCACATTGCGCAAGTCAAAATTGATGCCTAGAGGTGTTGGTCCACATAGAGTGATTTCAAGGATCAATGATAATGCATACAAAATAGACCTCCAAGTTGATGAGTTTGGTGTTAGTAATTCTTTTAATGTGGCTGATTTGACACCATACTATGGAGATGACCTTGTTGCGTCGAGGTCGACGCCTTTTCAAAGGGGGAGGATGATAAGGACATCCCTAGCTCTTAACCTATTGTTTCACATGATGATGTTGATGTCCAAGATAATGGAGTGAGACTTGGTCCCATGACAAGATCAAGGACAAAACTATTAGAACAACAGGTGAATTCACTCCTACTTGAGTATAATGTTTATAATCGTTAGAACTTTATACTACCTAAATCTATGCATTTATGTATGATCAGGTTTATTGATAACACAAACATGCTTGGAGGAGGACATCAAGAGGAGCTGGAAAACAAGGAAGAGAAGCTGGAAAACTAGATCACACTTGGTGAAAACAACATGTACAAGTTGAAAACAAGAGAGGAGCTGCTGAAAAGCAACATGTACATGGTGGAAAACAAGACATAAGACTTGGAAAACTACATGTGCTTGAGGGAGGAGAGGGAGGCAACACATGGAGGGTGATGTGGCGCATAACACATTGTTATTGCGCCTTAGATAAGTGGGCCTGCGTGTCCAAAGGTGGCCGAACCCCTTTGGGGTCGGTTTGTATCAAGTTTAGTCGGGTTCGTTGAGTCCAACGCAAACCATTGAGTCCAAACCGAGTTGGAGTAGGGGTACTTGCACAAGGAGGCTTGTGGCCGCACCCATACCCCCTCACCTATACCCTAGGCTACAGATTATAAACAATTAGACTACATTAAACAAAAACTCTAGACTTTTGGATAGAAGTACTCTGTAACATCCCAAGTATGAAAACACCCCTAGAATGTTTGATTCTTGTTTAATTATTGTTTTGAATCATGGCATCTCAATCATTGCATTTGTTTTCCTTTTGTTTGCATCTGTTTTCCTTTGTTTTCACAATTGAAATTCAAACAATATTTCAAATGCTTGTTCATACTTGTTGTGTCACAACTTTCCAAATAAAAGGTTCAAACAAAACATCCATTTGTTTACATGAAAAATAAAAAGCTCAACTATTAATTTGTTCCCTAATAACTCACCTAATTCAAATTCCATTCAAAATTCAAATCACTTTTTTTTCCAAACAGCAACCTTTTGGAATTAATGATAATTACAACACAATTCTAATCATTTTGTTTCCACTTAAACCATAAGGTTCAAACTATTTAAAATTGGCTTTTGATAATTCACTTAATGCAATTTGCATTCAAATTCAAATAAGTTTCCAAACAGCACCCAATTTGAAATTATGAAAATTACAAAATAGTTCATTCACTTGCTTCCAAGAAACTTGAATTTTACATTAATGGTATCATGTCAATTATTTTCAATTAATATTAATCTCATTCAAATTTTAAACAAATTTCAAACAACACCTAAATTCAAATCCTTTTGAACAAACAAAAGTGCACTTTGTGCTGTTAACATAAATAGGTAATATAAAATTTTTGCCCTAATTTTCTAAACCCCAAAACCTTGTCTATTTATTCCTATTTCATTTCAGCAAAAAAAAATATAGAAGGAAAAAAAAATAAAAAGCAAAAAAACGCGCAGAGGGGGAGAGGCACAGGCCAGTGGGCAGGCCCAGCCCACCGCACTGGCCCGGTACCCCTTCGCACCCTCCTCCCCTTTCTTCTCTGCGTACGGCGCGCATCCGCCGTAGCCATGTTGGCGTACGGCGGAGCAGACGGCCAACAGCGCCCTGCCGCCCCTATATAGCCTACCCTAGGCCCCCCGAGCTGCCCTAGCCACCTACCACTCCTCCTCCCTCGCAGAGCGCCGTCGTTCCCCTCTCTCTGCCATGATCTCCACCTCTCTGCAACCTCACCGGAGCGCCGTCGGCTAAATCCATGGCGCTCGTCGCCGTTGCAGTGCTCCTCCACCCTAGCTGACCCCGGGAATCAGCTCCCCGTAACTTCCTCGAGCCCTCCGACACCTCCGTTGAGCCCGAGGGAGCCTGCATCTCCGCCGCCATCCTCGCTGTTGTCGGCGACGTCCACCTCGCCGTCGAGTTCCCCTTCTGTCCCTCGAGGTGATCATCTCCTCCACATCTCTCTCCTTCCACCCCTCTGCATCATGTCTGCGAGCACGCAGCACCCCACGCTAGCACAGCACACGGCCCGAGCAGCACAACCACGGCAAGCCGCCGTCCGCCGGCGAGTTGTTTCCGTCAGGTTCAGAAAGGCGCGTGTTTTCGTCAGTTTCAGATAGCAAACACGAACTGAAGAATAACCTCACTGCGTAGCGTATACTGACAAGAACCAGTTCGCTACCGCAGCGGTAGCACACAGCACACGCACGCGTTCGCTCGCGGGTTCGAGCCCTGGCGCTCGCAAATAACCCAACCTTTTTTTGCGCTGGGCTGCTGACAGGCAGGGGCCACCTGCCAGTGGCCTCTGATGCCACGTGAGCGCCACGCAGCCCAGGGGCCCTCTGTCAGTGGCTAGGGCTGGCCACTGCAGAGTGAAAATGGTTTTTCAGCTTTTCTTTTTCAAAATAAATCCTTTTTCAATTACAGATTAGTCCCTGTTTTTATTTTGCTAATAACTTTTAAGTTACAAATCCAAATAATAAAAATAAAATATGTTTGTTGAACCAAATTTAATTCTCTACCTAGTTAAACCATTTGTATTCTGTTTTGAATAATTCAAATGCATTCAAATTTCAAATTCAAACCACTCCTTTTAAATTTGATTAAATGCATAAATAATTCAAACCTAATTCAAATCACACAAATAAAATATGTTTTCCATGCTATTTTGAAACACCTTTCCAAATATAAATTTTGTTTCATGATTTGAATAATTAAAATTGCTTAAATAATTTAAACCTTGTTTAAATCATTTAAATTTGCTAAATTCATAACTTGCTCAAATTAAATTGTTTTTGAACATATAAAGTATGTTTTCAAACTAGAAAAGTATAACCTTTTCAAATATGAATTTGAATTTATGTTTTGAACAAATAAAATTCAAATAATATTCATACTTGTTTTAAATTCAATTAAATCTTGTTTAAACTTGTTTAATTCATAATTAAATCATTGTAATTCCTTTTTCAATAATTGAAACATGTAATCCACCTAAATTATTTATGTTCTTTTCAAATATGAACTTTGTTATTTGTTTTGAACAATTTAAATTGCTGAAAACAACAAATGCTTGTGTAACACCTTTAAGGAACCAAAATTTCCTAACTTAATAAATAAATTTCTAAACTTGGTAAACCTTATTTTAAATTGTTTCTATTGTTGTTATTTTTCTGTTTTCCTCATCCATGCATCATACTAATCCACTTTCACCTGTTGATTAGTTGTAAAACAAATATTCCAACCTTAATTGATGGGCTTTTCAGATGCAACTCAAATTGCATGTGGGTCCATTTAATCATGTTGTTACCATGTCAACTAGTTTATCTTGATGCATCAGTTAAATGGTCATGCATCATCCCATGATTGTGCATTATGCCATGTTATTGATTGTTTGTCTCTTTGCGTTGTTTGTTTGCTTCTTCTCGAATAGACGACGACATTGAGACTGACGATACTTACGACACCCCTTCTGAGGATCTAGCTCAGTACCAGGCTGCTGAGTTTGCAGGCAAGTATTCACTCACATGAACCATTGTGTTCCTTTCAACCTTGGATACCGATACTTTCCGTTGTCTATTCTGCTAGCCCTATGAATAGTTGCTTCTGTTACGAACCTATCACATGTTATCCTTTAAACCTGAGATAGCCTCACCTCCACACCTATAACCCCCTTGCTTGTTGCCCGTGTCTTACTAGCATGCTTAGGGTTGTTTCTGCTCGAGTCTGTTACCCGTTACTTTCTGTTACTATATTTTTCCTTTATGTTCTGGGGCTCGATGTTAAACAACAACCTGTTAATTTTGAGGTAATAATAATTTGCTGATAAGGCACCGGCAGGAGGCCCGGCGTGGTTTTGAGGCCTGCTAGTGTCGACCCTAATTAGGAAAAGGGTCTTGTCTACTGATCCATGAAGAGCGCACTATCCGCATGTGGGAAGCGTGTATGGGCGCCCCCCTCAATTTGATTCGATTCGCATCTCGTCCAAATCGCCACACTTAGTTCGGGCTTTCCATTTGATGCACTCATATGCAGGTACGAACCCGAGGCCAGGGTGGAACTTTTGTAGTCGGCATTTAGGGCGGCGTGGTCTTAGAGTGCTATGAGGGTCCCCTTTTCTTCGTGGGGCTCGATTAGCCGCGCACGCACAGCACGTGGTGCTTTGGGCTTGATGCGAAGAAGAGTTGAGTTGTGTAGAGTGCCTCGCTTGGTGGGTTTGATTTCCGTCTGGCGGGATATTCTTACGTGTACGGCCAAATTGGTGCACCCCTGCAGGGATAAATCTTCTCGAGAAGCCGTGTTTTCCGCGGTCATGGTTAACTTGGTGAAACTACTGGCTAACAAGTACTCAGGACAACTTACACCTAACTAATGATAACTTGACTAGTAATAGCTTTATTGCCACAATAACTTGATCCATCCTTAATCCAACTGTGTGAGTTATCCTCGGATTGCTTCTTTGGATAAGGGGCGAGATCTAGGATGGGTTTGTTTGGTGGTTAGTTATAGTTGGTTACGATACGCTATCTTATCTCCTTTCTGTTAGCCGGAAGTTGTAGTATGTATCTGTAGTTGGTTAGTGCAGCCAGCTGCCACATCTTTTGTATCACCCCTTTCTTCCGTTGAACCCAAAGCATATGTTCTTGGTGTTGACGGGTTACACTTTGGTGAACTGTGAGTCTTGCTTGCCAGTACGTTGTTGTACTGACCCCTTTGGGGTTGTGGTTTCCGCAGACTACGCTTACGAGGATCCTCGTGATGGCTACTACGTGGAGTTTGACGAGGCTGCTGACGAGTAGATAGCGGACCCGGGCAGGATCCGAGACATCATGGATGGGCTCCGTCTTTTCGTTTCCGGCTTCTTAAGCCTATTTGGATTTTGTCTGTACTCAGACCCTTTGAATGCTTCCGCTCAGATGTAATGATGATATGTTGGGACATGTGTCCTCTGGATGATTGTATTCGCTATCTCTGCTCTAGTGAGAGCTATTTGCAACTTATTTCTATTTATTTGTGTCTTAGAGATATGTTGTGCTATCATTCTGTTAAACGTCGTTGACGTACCATGTGTGTATGGTATGAAGTACGTCAATGGTAGTATCCTGATTTCTATGGGATGGTTTACGTAGACGATGAACAGTAGGGGTTGGTTGTCACACATACGTGTGTTGGCCTACTCGTAAGAGATGCGGGTGCCGGTAAGCCCCGTAATCCAATCAACTACTGTTCAACGGAACTGCGAGTATCCTCTAGAAGTCCGGGTGCGACAAATGGTATCAGAGCCTGTCTGCCTGTAGGATCCCTTTTACTGGTCGCAGTTGAGTCTAGAAACTATTTTTGTAGCTATATAGGAAAAATGAAACGTGAGAGTAGGAATTCTGCCATTTTATTTCTTTCCCCACCCACCCTCCCTTTTCTGGTAAGGAAGTGCAACGTTGTTTTCCCTTCTCACCTAAAAACTTTCAAGTTAGGATTTCACGAATCCTGGTTTCTCTAGGATAGTTATATCTACTAGACCATAGGAATGGAGGTGGTTGTGACATGATTTATCATGTTGCCTACTCACGATTGAGAACGGAGGCGTGTAAGCCCCGGAAGCAAATCCTCTATTCCTTAAGCATTAGATATTGATCCTTTAGAAGCCCGGATGGGTTTTCCGTAGTACCTCATGATTTTTTGGTCTCGTGTTTCCCGATGTTGCTTCGATATCATGTTCTTCTCAACATCCTTTTAGTCCGTTCAAACCTTGTTGTTGCTTTCCACTTCAGTTCTCTACCGGCGTCTAATCAAAACTTCCCCCGATCATCTGCAGATGGATCTCAGGTTCTACCCGCAGGTGGTTCGGATGACTCGTTGCGAGAGCACTGCCGGTTATCCGGAGATGCTGAGAGACATGGTCACTTATCTGGGGTTCCGTTGGGCACCAGAGTACCAGGTCTACGAGCAGCAGCGAGAGTTTGACCAGACCTACTACCAGGCTATCGTCTACATTCTGTCAGATGATGGCATGAGCGTTGTCCACCGCTACGAGGCAGTAGGTTCCACAGTGGATATGGCTGTGCAGCAGGCAGCTTATGTGAGTCTCACCGTCCTTCGTGCTGACTACTGGGGGTTTGACGATTCCATCTATCGCCACATCCCCCGTGGTTACATCACTTCGGAGGGAGCTCACTTCACTCTCTACGATAACTTGGATATCTACGAGCATGATAACTCCAGGCTGCACACCACCGCTCAGTTTGTGAGGCACAGTGACGCAGTTGCCAGCACACTATCTCAGGAGTTGGCTTCAGTCAGAGAGCAGCTCTACCTTGCTTTGACTCGTCTGGCGACGTACACCACAGACTTTGTTGGAGATGAGCGCTTTGCACGTTTCGATCAGCCAGTTGGTCGTCGTCTGCCAGATGCTGGAGGTTACGAGCCGATCAGAGGTCCACTCCTCAACCTCGGTGCTGGTTACACTGGGATTCCACGCTTTGGAGCACAGGGAGTCGACGCTATGTACTTCACCACACCTAGAGTCGCTCTCAGACCACGTCAGATCTATGTGGATCGTCGTTCTACCTACTTTCGTGGGCGTGCTCCTCACCGTACCTCTCGTCGTATTACTCACCGCCGTCCTGCGTGATGAGCATGGGAGTACCGATGTATCCATTCTTAGCTATGTTTAGTTATCCTTTGGCATTTGAACCATTTATGGGGTGTTGGATATTCTGATGTATTTGAACATGTGATGATGTACCTGTTGGTTATCTATTCATGCGTCGGAATAATCTCTCTTTCGGTTACCAAGTCTATCCTTTTCTGTTGTTGTGCTAAAATGCATTTCCATTCAGGATGCCGCCAACAAGGAACAACCCGCCTGAGCCACCGCCAATCACGGAGCTGTTGACTCAGATGACTCAAGTCATGGCACAGATGGCCCAGTTCCAGACTAATCAGCACAACAACCAGAATGCTCCACGAGTCAGTATCAAGGAGTTTCTGAGTCTGGGCCCAAGAGCTTTCGTGGCAACACGCGAGCCTCTGGATGCTGATGACTGGATCCGTGAGATAGCGAGGGCTCTGGAGATTGCTCACGTCGCTGAGGAAGACAAGGTCAAGTATGCCTCCTACCTACTGAAGGGTCAGGCAGCTACTTGGTGGGAGAACTACCAGACCATGAGAGCTGGCTACCCAATCACCTGGGGTTGTTTCAAGGAAGCTTTCCTGAAGCACCACATTCCAGATGGTCTCATGGAAAGGATGCGTGAAGAGTTTTGCTCACTCAAGCAGGGCAAGCTGGACGTCATTGGCTATCAGAGTGAGTTCAATCGCCTCGCTCGCTACGCTGGTGATGAGGTGTCCACTGAGGCTAAGAAGATGGCAAGGTTCCGCAGAGGTTTTAACCCGGAACTCAAGTACGCCCTCACCAACATCAAGGCCAACAACTTCGAGGAACTCGTGAACACCGCGCTCAATGAAGAAAATGGGCGCAAGGCGTTCGAGGAGTCTCGAAAGCACTCGCGTGAGGGTGGTTCCTCCTCCAACATGACCACCCCTCCACAGAAGCGCCGCATCTGGGTGCCAAATGGTGCTGTCACTAGGGCTCCATATGCCCAAGCTTCTCCAGGCTTTGCTCCCCGCCCACCCAACCCATCTCAGATGCATGGTCAGAGGTTTGCAATGGGGCAGCCAAGGCCAGATCCTCCTCGTGTCGTCACTTGCTTCAAGTGCAAGCAGACGGGTCACTACGCTGACAAGTGCACTCTGAGGCAGCTACCTCCACCACCACCTCGTCCCAACACAAACCAGGCAATGGTGCGTGCTCCCCCGGCTAAAGCCTTCAACTCCAACAACAGGCCTGTCGGGAGGACCGCGAGGGTGAATCATGTCAAGATCGACAAAGCTGAGGAAGCTGCTGACGTCGTTCTCGGTATATTGCCCGTAAACTTTATTCCAGCTAAAGTGTTGTTTGATACCGGAGCATCGCATTCTTTTGTGTCAAAGATTTTTGCCACAACAAACAACTTAAGTGTGGTTCCACTAAGCAATCAAATCACTGTTCACTCACCGGGATCTCAAATGTTGACTTCCAAGATAAGTAAGGATAATCAAATCCTAATTGGAGGCCACATATTCCTTGCTTCTCTCATGTTGCTTGGGAAATTCTTACATTGATGTCATTCTTGGCATGGATTGGTTGAAGGCCAATAAAGCAAAAATTGACTGTGCTCAAAAGTCAATAACTCTGTTCCACCCTTCTGGCCAGATAGTCTATTCTCCACATGATTCAAGTTCTGCTCAGTTATACACCCTCGATGCAAAACCCCTTCCTTCAATTGAAAATGTTCCGGTGGTTTGTGAATTCCCTGACGTCTTTCCAGAAGAGTTGCCAGGGATGCCTCCGGACAGAGCAGTTGAGTTCGTGATCGAGCTTGAACCAGGTACTGCTCCAATCTCTAAGCATCCATACAAGATAGCTCCTCCTGAACTGAAATTGTTGAAGGAGCAAATCGATATGTACATGGAAAAAGGTTACATTCAACCTAGTTCCTCGGCTTGGGGTTGCCCAACTCTGTTCGTTGCGAAGAAGGATCAAACAAAGAGACTCGTTGTTGACTATCGTCCTCTTAATGAGAAAACCATCAAAAACAAGTATCCAATTCCTCGTATCGATGATCTTTTTGATCAACTTGCTGGAGACTCAATATTCTCCAAGTTGGACTTAAGAATGGGTTACCATCAAATAAAGATCAGAAAGGAAGATATTCCAAAAACAGCCTTCACCACTCGCTACGGTCTATATGAATACACCGTCATGTCCTTTGGTCTCACCAATGCACCGGCGACATTCTCTCGGCTCATGAATTCTGTCTTCCACGAATACCTCGACAAGTTCGTTGTGGTATATCTTGATGACATTCTTGTCTACTCAAAATCCGAGGAAGAGCATGAAGAACATCTTCGTCTCACTCTCATGAAACTTCGCGAGCATCGTCTTTATGCCAAGTTCTCCAAATGTGAGTTCTGGATTCCAGAAGTGGCTTACCTTGGTCATGTCATCTCCGCAAAGGGCATAGCCATTGATCCAGAAAAGGTTAAAGCAATTGTTGATTGGAAACCTCCTAAGACGGTGAAGCAAGTCAGAAGTTTTCTTGGCTTGGCTAGCTATTGCCGTCGTTTCGTCCAAAACTTTTCCAAGATTGCCAAACCTCTCACTGATCTCACAAAGAAGGACAAGAAGTTCGTTTGGTCTCCACAATGTGATGAAAGTTTCAATCTCCTGAAGACTAAACTCACTTCTACACCAGTTCTGGTTAGCCCAGATACTACCAAACCTTTCCAGATATTCTGCGATGCATCTCTCCAAGGTCTAGGTGCAGTTCTTATGCAAGAACGTCAAGTTGTGGCTTATGCTTCACGTCAGTTGAATGCACATGAGCAAAACTATCCCACACATGACCTAGAACTTGCAGAAGTTGTGTTTTCCCTCAAGAAATGGAGGCAATACTTGTTGGGTAATCGCACTGAAATCTTTTCCGATCATAAGAGTCTGAAATACATCTTCACTCAACCAGATCTAAACCTCAGGCAAAGGAGATGGATTGAAAAGATTAAAGACTCTGATCTCACCATTTCTTACACTCCAGGCAAGGCTAATGTTATGGCCGATGCTCTCAGTCGCAAGTCGTATTGCAATAATCTCATGATCATGGAAAGCCAACCTCCACTTCATGAAGAATTCCAGAAGCTGAACCTTGGTCTTGTTCCTCAAGGCTATCTTGCTAGCTTGACAGCCAGTCCAACTCTCAAGGACAAGATTCGTTCTGAACAACTTCGTGATGCTGAAATCAAGAAGATGGTAGAGCACATCAAAGAAGGCAAGGAGAAATTTAAGTCCTTCTCAATTGATGACAAGGGAACTGTGTTCTTCAAAGGACGCATTGCAGTTCCTCAAGTTCAAAGTCTCAAAGATGTCATTCTCAAGGAGGCTCATGAAACTCCTCTCTCCATCCACCCTGGAAGTACAAAGATGTACCAGGATCTTAAGACACTGTATTGGTGGCCTGGCATGAAACGTGAAATTGCTCAATACGTTTCTGAATGCGATGTTTGTCAACGTGTTAAGGCAGTCCATCAGAAAACAACCGGTCTTCTCCAACCTCTGAAAATTCCTGAGTGGAAGTGGGACATGATTGAAATGGACTTCGTCACTGGTTTTCCAAAGTCCAAGAAGGGCAACGATGCAATCTTCGTTGTTATTGATCGTCTCACTAAAGTAGCTCACTTCTTTGTTGTCAAAGAAACAATCTCAGCTAGCCAGTTAGCAGAGCTCTACACAGCAAATTGTTCCTCTTCATGGTGTTCCATTGGAAATAAGCTCAGACCGTGGAAGCATATTCACTTCTCATTTCTGGAAAAGCTTTCAAGAAGCATTGGGCACCAAACTTCTATTCAGCACAGCTTATCACCCTCAGTCTCAAGGGCAAGTCGAAAGAGTCAATCAGATTCTCGAGGATATGCTCAGAGCATGTGGTCTCTCCTTTGGCATGAAATGGGAGGATTGCCTTCCATATGCTGAATTCTCCTACAACAACAGCTTCCAGGCAAGCCTAGGCATGGCACCATTTGAGGCTCTCTATGGCCGCAGATGCAGGAGTCGAATCAATTGGTCTGGAGCTGGTGAACGTTCACTCTTAGGCCCTGACATTGTTAAGGAAGCCGAAGAGAAAGTTCACATCATTCGTGACAATCTCAAAATTGCTCAGTCTCGTCAGAAAAGCTACTATGACAGCAAGCACAGGGATATGATCTATGCACCTGGTGACAAGGCATATCTCCGTGTAACTCCCCTCAGAGGCACTCATCGTTTCGGTGTGAAAGGAAAGCTTGCACCAAGATACATTGGTCCTTTCAACATTCTCTCAAGGCGTGCGGAAAATGCCTATCGTCTTGAACTTCCGGAAAAGCTATCCAAGGTGCACGATGTGTTTCACGTGTCACAGCTCAAGAGGTGTTTCAAAGATCCAGATCGTGCAGTTGATCACGATTCCATTGAACTGCAAGAAGATCTATCTTATGAGGAGCACCCTGTTCGAATTCTCGATGAAACCGAGCGTAAGACTCGCAACAAGAGCACCAAGTTCTTGAAAGTGCAGTGGTCTCATCATTCCGATAAAGAGGCAACATGGGAGACCGAAGAGGATCTTCGCAAGAAGTATCCGGACCTTTTCTCTTCTCAGTAGGAATCTTGGGGCGCGATTCCTTCAAGGGGGGGCGTTTTGTAACATCCCAAGTATGAAAACACCCCTAGAATGTTTGATTCTTGTTTAATTATTGTTTTGCATCATGGCATCTCAATCATTGCATTTGTTTTCCTTTTGTTTTCATCTGTTTTCCTTTGTTTGCACAATTGAAATTCAAACAATATTTCAAATGCTTGTTCATACTTGTTGTGTTACAACTTTCCAAATAAAAGGTTCAAACAAAACATCCATTTGTTTACATGAAAAATAAAAAGCTCAACTATTAATTTCTTCCTTAATAACTCACCTAATTCAAATTCCATTCAAAATTCAAATCACTTTTTTTTCCAAACAGCAACCTTTTGGAATTAATGATAATTACAACACAATTCTAATCATTTTGTTTCCACTTAAACCATAAGGTTCAAACTATTTAAAATTGGTTTTTTATAATTCACTTAATGCAATTTGCATTCAAATTCAAATAAGTTTCCAAACAGCGCCCAATTTGAAATTATGAAAATTACAAAATAGTTCATTCACTTGCTTCCAAGAAACTTGAATTTTACATTAATGGTATCATGTCAATTATTTTCAATTAATATTAATCTCATTCAATTTTTAAACAAATTTCAAACAACACCTAAATTCAAATCCTTTTGAACAAACAAAAGTGCACTTTGTGCTGTTAACATAAATAGGTAATATAAAATTTTTGCCCTAATTTTCTAAACCCCAAAACCTTGTCTATTTCTTCCTATTTCATTTCAGCAAAAAAAAATATAGAAGGAAAAAAATAAGCAAAAAAACGCGCAGAGGGGGAGAGGCACAGGCTAGTGGGCAGGCCCAGCCCACCGCACTGGCCCGGTACCCCTTCGCACCCTCCTCCCCTTTCTTCTCTGCGTACGGCGCGCATCCGCCGTAGCCACGATGGCGTACGGCGGAGCAGACGGCCAGCAGCGCCCTGCCGCCCCTATATAGCCTACCCTAGGCCCCCCCGAGCTGCCCTAGCCACCTACCACTCCTCCTCCCTCGCAGAGCGCCGCTGTTCCCCTCTCTCTGCCACAATCTCCACCTCTCTGCAACCTCACCGGAGCGCCGTCGTCTGAATCCATGGCGCTCGTCGCCGTTGCAGTGCTCCTCCACCCTAGCTGACCCCGGGAATCAGCTCCCCGTAACTTCCTCGAGCCCTCCGACACCTCCGTTGAGCCCGAGGGAGCCTGCATCTCCGCCGCCATCCTCGCCGCTGTCGGCGACGTCCACCTCGCCGTCGAGTTCCCCTTCTGTCCCTCGAGGTGATCACCTCCTCCACATCTCTCTCCTTCCACCCCTCTGCATCATGTCCGCGAGCACGCAGCACCCCACGCTAGCACAGCACACGGCCCGAGCAGCACAACCACGGCAAGCCGCCGTCCGCCAGCGAGTTGTTTCCGTCAGGTTCAGAAAGGCGCGTGTTTTCGTCAGTTTCAGATAGCAAACACGAACTGAAGAATAACCTCACTGCGTAGCGTATACTGACAAGAACCAGTTCGCTACCGCAGCGGTAGCACACAGCGCACGCACGCGTTCGCTCGCGGGTTCGAGCCCTGGCGCTCGCAAATAACCCAACCTTTTTTTGCGCTGGGCTGCTGACATGCAGGGGCCACCTGCCAGTGGCCTCTGATGCCACGTGAGCGCCACGCAGCCCAGGGGCCCTCTGTCAGTGGCTAGGGCTGGCCACTGCAGAGTGAAAATGGTTTTTCAGCTTTTCTTTTTCAAAATAAATCCTTTTTCAATTACAGATTAGTCCCTGTTTTTATTTTGCTAATAACTTTTAAGTTACAAATCCAAATAATAAAAATAAAACATGTTTGTTGAACCAAATTTAATTCTCTACCTAGTTAAACCATTTGTATTCTGCTTTGAATAATTCAAATGCATTCAAATTTTAAATTCAAACCACTCCTTTTAAATTTGATTAAATGCATAAATAATTCAAACCTAATTCAAATCACACAAATAAAATATGTTTTCCATGCTATTTTGAAAACCTTTCCAAATATAAATTTTGTTTCATGATTTGAATAATTAAAATTGCTTAAATAATTTAAACCTTGTTTAAATCATTTAAATTTGCTAAATTCATAACTTGCTCAAATTAAATTGTTTTTGAACATATAAAGTATGTTTTCAAACTAGAAAAGTATAACCTTTTCAAATATGAATTTGAATTTATGTTTTGAACAAATAAATTCAAATAATATTCATACTTGTTTTAAATTCAATTAAATCTTGTTTAAACTTGTTTAATTCATAATTAAATCATTGTAATTCCTTTTTCAATAATTGAAACATGTAATCCACCTAAAATTTTATGTTATTTTCAAATATGAACTTTGTTATTTGTTTTGAACAATTTAAATTGCTGAAAACAACAAATGCTTGTGTAACACCTTTAAGGAACCAAAATTTCCTAACTTAATAAATAAATTTCTAAACTTGGTAAACCTTATTTTAAATTGTTTCTATTGTTGTTATTTTTCTGTTTTCCTCATCCATGCATCATACTAATCCACTTTCACCTGTTGATTAGTTGTAAAACAAAATTCCACCTTAATTGATGGCTTTTCAGATGCAACTCAAATTGCATGTGGGTCCATTTAATCATGTTGTTACCATGTCAACTAGTTTATCTTGATGCATCAGTTAAATGGTCATGCATCATCCCATGATTGTGCATTACGCCATGTTATTGATTGTTTGTCTCTTTGCGTTGTTTGTTTGCTTCTTCTCGAATAGACGACGACGTTGAGACTGACGATACTTACGACACCCCTTCTGAGGATCTAGCTCAGTACCAGGCTGCTGAGTTTGCAGGCAAGTATTCACTCACATGAACCATTGTGTTCCTTTCAACCTTGGATACCGATACTTTCTGTTGTCTATTCTGCTAGCCCTATGAATAGTTGCTTCTGTTACGAACCTATCACATGTTATCCTTTAAATCTGAGATAGCCTCACCTCCACACCTATAACCCCCTTGCTTGTTGCCCGTGTCTTACTAGCATGCTTAGGGTTGTTTCTGCTCGAGTCTGTTACCCGTTACTTTCTGTTACTATATTTTTCCTTTATGTTCTGGGGCTCGATGTTAAACAACAACCTGTTAATTTTGAGGTACTAATAATTTGCTGATAAGGCACCGGCAGGAGGCCCGGCGTGGTTTTGAGGCCTGCAAGTGTCGACCCTAATTAGGAAAAGGGTCTTGTCTACTGATCCATGAAGAGCGCACTATCCGCATGTGGGAAGCGTGTATGGGCGCCCCCCTCAATTTGATTCGATTCGCATCTCGTCCAAATCGCCACACTTAGTTCGGGCTTTCCATTTGATGCACTCATATGCAGGTACGAACCCGAGGCCAGGGTGGAACTTTTGTAGTCGGCATTTAGGGCGGCGTGGTATTAGAGTGCTATGAGGGTCCCCTTTTCTTCGTGGGGCTCAATTAGCCGCGCACGCACAGCACGTGGTGCTTTGGGCTTGATGCGAAGAAGAGTTGAGTTGTGTAGAGTGCCTCGCTTGGTGGGTTTGATTCCCGTCTGGCGGGATATTCTTACGTGTACGGCCAAATTGATGCACCCCTGCAGGGATAAATCTTCTCGAGAAGCCGTGTTTTCCGCGGTCATGGTTAACTTGGTGAAAGTACTGGCTAACAAGTACTCAGAACAACTTACACCTAACTAATGATAACTTGACTAGTAATAGCTTTATTGCCACAATAACTTGATCCATCCTTAATCCAACTGTGTGAGTTATCCTCGGATTGCTTCTTTGGATAAGGGGCGAGATCCAGGATGGGTTTGTTTGGTGGTTAGTTATAGTTGGTTACGATACGCTATCTTATCTCCTTTCTGTTAGCCGGAAGTTGTAGTATGTATCTGTAGTTGGTTAGTGCAGCCAACTGCCGCATCTTTTGTATCACCCCTTTCTTCCGTTGAACCCAAAGCATCTGTGCTTGGTGTTGACGGGTTACACTTTGGTGAACTGTGAGTCTTGCTTGCCAGTACGTTGTTGTACTGACCCCTTTGGGGCTGTGGTTTCCGCAGACTACGCTCACAAGGATCCCCGTGATGGCTACTATGTGGAGTTTGACGAGGCTGCTGACGAGTAGATAGCGGACCCGGGCAGGATCCGAGACATCATGGATGGGCTCCGTCTTTTCGGTTCCGGCTTCTTAAGCCTATTTGGATTTTGTCTGTACTCAGACCCTTTGAATGCTTCCGCTCAGATGTAATGATGATATGTTGGGACATGTGTCCTCTGGATGATTCTATTCGCTATCTCTGCTCTAGTGAGAGCTATTTGCAACTTATTTCTATTTATTTGTGTCTTAGAGATATGTTGTGCTATCATTCTGTTAAACGTCGTTGACGTACCATGTGTGTATGGTATGAAGTACGTCAATGGTAGTATCCTGATTTCTATGGGATGGTTTACGTAGACGATGAACAGTAGGGTTGGTTGTCACACATACGTGTGTTGGCCTACTCGTAAGAGATGCGGGTGCCGGTAAGCCCCGTAATCCAATCAACTACTGTTCAACGGAACTGCGAGTATCCTCTAGAAGTCCGGGTGCGACATACTCCTTGTAAGAATTCATCTGGAAGTATTGTTACCATTGCAAAATTGCGTGTTACCTGCTGTTCCACTGGGAATAAGATGGTACAGGACCACCTCGTAGTCAGTGGCTACATTGTGCAAGCGTGTGGAGTTGAGAATATCCATTGGGTTGCAAACTGTTGCATTGGCATCAGGGATCAACCGGAGAGTTTTCAGTGGGACACGAGTTATCAAACAAGTTATCAGAGAGTTCATCGAGAAGATTGGGCCACCCCTTATCATCAACTCATGTGCTAGAGATTTTTATTTTATTAAACAGAGGTATAAAATGTTTGACACTCCGCCCAACCATCTTAGACAAACCATGGCTAACCGAACCCTCGGGTGCTGCCAACAATTACATACCATGGAGGAGTGTCTAATTTTTTAGGGAGGTCTATGCTTATGTCAACGAATGGTAAACAAAAAATGAAGTACGTCACAAGCCAACTATATTTCACAAGAGCGGATCGCATAGAAGGACGCATATGGGTAGAAGGTCATCCCTCTTTCTCTTTTGTTTACACAATTATGCTTTGACTGATAAATGAGGGGCAAAATTAGTGAAGAGAATTTGTTGTTATTAATTTGGGGCTGGGCACCCTGATGCCAGCTCTTCTATAAATTGGATAAGCGGTTGAAGCCACTAGTCCAGGGTATGAAAGTCCAATCAACAAGTGAGATAAAGATTCTCTATTAACGTCCTCGTGAGATAAAACAATAACACAAAACAGGAGCAATTTTGAAAGTTTTAAAGGTAACACAAGAGCAATTTACTTTAGAGTGGTAGTTAAATACCACAAGTAGGTCGGTATGGTGGACACATTTGGCAAACTTTGGTGTTTCGGAGCCTTTCCTAGCTAAAAGGCGTTAAAGAAAAGCACTTATTGGGAGATAACCCATGGTTTTATTTTTGCTTTGTTTTTCTCTGTTTTCTTTGAGTCAAGGGGATGTATACTTCTGTAGCAACTCCTTTGTATCTTTATTTTCAGGTTTTAGTCGTGCCAAGTAAAACATGTCATATTCATGTTTTAGTTGTCCCAAGATCAGAAATGTCTCCAAAGTTTGCCAAATGTGTCCATCATACCTACCTATATGTGGTATTTAACTGCCACGACAAAGTAAATTGCTCATGTGTTACCTTCAAAACTTTCAAAATTACTCATGTTTTGTGCTCCTGTTTTAGCTCACGAGGACGTAAATAGAGAATATTTATCTCACTTGTTGATTGGACTTTCACAACCTGGACTAGTGGCTTCATCTGCTTATCCAATTGATAGAAGAGCTGGCAGCAGGGTGCCCAGCCCCAAAGTAATACAACAAATTCTCTTCACTATTTTTGCCCCTGATTTATCAGTCAAATCATAATTGTGTAAACAAAAGAGAAAGAGGGATGACCTTCTACCCAGATGTGTCCTTCTATGGGATCCTCTCTTGTGAAGTCTAGTTGGCTTGTGACGTACTGTATTTTCTGTTTACTATTCGTTGACATAAGCATACACCTCTCTAAAAAAATAGACACGCCTCCACGGTATGTGATTGTTGGAAGGAACCCGAGGATTCGATTAGCCATGGTCTGTGTAAGCTGGTTGGGAGGAGTTTCAAACATTTTATACCTCTGTTTAACAAAATAAAAGCTCTAGCACATGAGTGATCCCTGCTTCCCTCTACGAAGGGACTTTCTTTTACTTGGGGTTTAATGTGCATTTGTCCCAGAAACATTATTAATTGATTCATGATGTGTTATTGTTTGTTCTCTAATTATTTGTTCTAGTCTTCCTCATGAACTTTTTAGGTGTCCCGGCATTTATGTTTTGCCCCACTCTTAAGGACAAGCGAAATATCACTTTGCAATGTTAAATCTATGCTTGAAACAAACGTAATCTTTCAGTGCATTATTATTCATGATCTTTTATTTGTGTTACTTCTCATGATGCAAGGTGATTGCTATGCTTTATTGTTAAATGTTTATCTATCATGCTTGTGTTGAAGTTGTATGATCTTAGCTTACACATGCTTTTTTATTATTGATGATCAAGTTTATGTTGGTAGCATGTCACTTCAGAAATTATGTGTTTTTATCGTTTACCTACTCGAGGACGAGTAGGAACTAAGCTTGGATATGTTGATACGTCATAAACGTATCCTTAATTTCTGATGTTCCATGTTGTTTTCATGTTGTTTCCTACATGTTTGCTATACACTTTATGTCATTTTTATTGATTTTTCGGACTAACCTATTAAAAAGATGCCATAGAGCCAGTTCCCTGTTTTCTGTTGTTTTTAGTTTCTAGAAAAGTTGTTCTGGAAATATTCTCAGAATTGGAAAATTCAAAGACCGTAAGTATTAGAATTCCCGAAGGTTCCACAGAGTCCCAAAGAGGCCCGGAGGGGGGCCTCACCATAGGGCGATGCACCCTCCTGGCCGCGCCTGGCGGTGGTGTGGGCCCCTCAGGCGTCCACCGCCATCGCCCTTTCGCCTATTTATACCCCCCCCGATACGTCAACCCTAAAAATATACCACTTCGTCCCGAGAAACACCTGAGGCCGTCGTCAACGTCATCCTGAGATCGGGAGGTTCTGGAGCTCTCCCCGGCACCCTACCGGGAGAGAAATTCATCACCGAAGGGGTCTACACCACCATGCCCTCCTCCGAAGTGATGCGTGAGTAGCTCATCCCTAGACTACGGGTCCATAGCAGTAGCTAGATGGTTGTCTTCTCCACTTTGTACCTCGTGTTTAGATTTCGTGAGATGCCCTACATGATCGAGATCATCTTTATGTAATGCTACAAGTTGTGTTTGCTGGGATCCGATGAATGTTGAATGCTATGTCTTCTGATTATCAATCTATCATGTTATCTTCATGCATATGATATTTATGATCTTGCATGCTCTACGTAATTAGTAGATGCTATGGCCAAGTAGATGCTAGTAACTCCAAGAGGGAGTATGATAAGGACATCCCTACTACGTTACCACTTAAGCAAGATGAAGTGAGACTTGGACCTATGACAAGGTCAAGGACCAAGCTATTGGAACAACACGTGAATTCACTCCTTATTGATTATGATGTTTGTTATTATGAGAATTTTATACTACCTAAGTCTATGCATTTATGTATGATCAGGGTTATTTATAACACAAGCATGAAGGGTGATAACAACCAAGAGGAGCTGGAAAACAACATGAAGTTGATGGAAAACAAGACTACAAGTGGTGAAAACAAGATTACCATGGTGAAAACAAACATTCAAGATAGTGAAAACAAGACTACTATGGTGAAAACAAGAGAACAAGATGGTGAAAACAATCATGCAAGTGTGGAAAACAATCACTAGTTTGTTATTCCACACTATAAGGGAGAAATAACAAGAGGGAGGCGCACCCTAGAAGCCCTATGCGCCCTATACAAATCCTACTACAAGTAGGTATGGTCTGTATACCATAATGGCCGCACCCGTTAATGGTGGGTCGGTTTGTATCCTCTCTTAGAGTCCAAGTTGGACTCCTAGTCCTAGTAGGAGTCCTAGTACAAGAGGGATAGGTGCTTGCGCAAGGGAACCCTTGTGGCCGCACCCCTCCCCCTTATATACTCCCCGCGTGCGAGTTGTGGAGGCAGAACAAGTTTTAAACCAAAAAACCACTATCCTCTAGATTGTCTTGCTATAAGCATTCATCTAGAAGCATATTACCTGTAACATCCCAAGTATGAAAAATAGCCATTAGAATGTTTTGCTCTCTGTTATTTTATGTTTTGCATCATGACATCATGTTCATTGCATTTGTTTTGCGTGTTTTCCATTTGTTTTCCTCTGTTTTGCTTTGTTTTCCAACTGTTTTCCTTTGTTTTCTATTTGAATTTCAAACCAAAATTTCAAACCTGTTGTTTCATACTTGTGATGTTACAATTTCCAAAATGATATTCAAATCAAAACAATCAATTGTTTCCATTAAAGTTGTGATTTCAAAACTGTTGATTTGTTTCAAATCAATAATTCATCTAATACCAAAAACATTTGAAATTCCAAACCAACATCCAAATAATTGTTCATACTTGTTATGTTACATTTTCCAAATAAAAGTTTCAATTAAAACAACTAGTTGTTTCTATTTAAATAGAACTATTAACTTGTTATTTTATTTAATAACTCATTTAACTCAATTCTCATTCAAAATTCAAATCACATTGTCCAAAACAACCACCATGTTAAACTTATAAAAATTACACAACAATTATAATCTTTTGCTTCCAATTAAAATTATATGTTCACCCTATTTAAATTCTTGTTTTCAATAATGTCACTTAATCCAAAATTCATTTAAATTAGAACCCATTTACAAACAACACTTATATTTTGAATTTTTGGAAAAACCAAAACTTGGCAAGTGTTGCTATTACAATAAAGAGATTTTACAAAATTTTCCCTAAAAATTTCTAACTCAAAAACCCTAGTTTTTCTTCTCTATTTCAATTCAGCAAAAAAAAATAGAAGAAAAATAATAAAAGTGGGAGCAAAGAGAGAGAGAAGGGGCAGCAGGCCCAGCCCATCCAACCCCCTCAGGCCCGATACCCTTTCCCCTCGATCATCTTCTTCCCTGTACGGCACCCCATCCAGCACCTCCACGTAGGTTCAGAGCAGCAGCAACGGCTGTGCTCTTCCCTCCTCCCCTATAACTCGATGCCCTAGCTCTCCCCTGCCCTAACCCTAGTGCCCTTTCTCCTCCTTCTCCCTCTCCCCGCCTCCAGTCTTTCTTCTCTCTTCCTCCTCTCTCTCTGAACCTCTCTATAACTGAACCTGTAGCTCCTCACCGAAATCCCTCCCTTCCCCTCCGGTGATCGCCGCCGGGAGACCTCCTCCTCGATGTTTGGGGCCGGGAATGGAACCCCCCAGCCGCCCTCTCCCTCCTCCACCACTCGGCGCGGGCCGGGGGGCACCGGAGCGCCGCCGCCGACCACCTCCTGTCGCCGTCGCCCCCTGCCCGAGCGCTGCTCCGCCTCCCTCTGTACCAGCCCGAGGTGAGCTCCCCTCGCCTCCCCTTCTCCTCTCGCTACTCCCTCTCTCTCCCTTCCCCACAGCACACCACGCACCCGCAGCACACAGCGACCACCGCTCGCCTCCACCCTCCGATCGCCCGCCGGCGGCCCCTTCCGCCCTGACGGAAGTTCAGAGAACTGAACTTCAAAGTTCAGATTTAAGCCCGCTGCTACACCATAACCCCCCCCCCCCCCCCCGCACCCCCTTCTGTTACAAATCGAGCAGCATACCCTACTGGCAATGCACCCTTGTGCTCACAGCGAGGGGGTGGGTTCGAATCCCACCCCCTGCGGATTAACCCCTTTTATTCCTCCTATTTTTTCCACGCCCTGCACAAACCCAGAATCACATCCAGGTCCTTGTAAATTCTTTTCTAGATCCCTGCTATTAATTCTAAGTCCCTAGCAGGTAATAAAATGGCAGATTACCACCTAAACTATAAAAATGCATAAATAAATCATTTTAACTCCAATTTCAACATTTTAAATATGTTTTCAATACCAAATCAAATGCTCTATCCAAATATAAAATTTGTTTACTGTTTTGAATATTTTAAATTGGTGAAATATTTGAATTCTTGTTTAATTCATTTAATTTTGCAAAATTCATAACTTGGGCATAAAAATTCCAAATTCAACAAACTAAATATGTTTTCCATTCAATTTTTCATGTACTTTCCAAATATCAATTTTGTTTGCTGTTTTGAATAATTTGAATTGCTGAAAACAACTGTTTCTTAATTATTGCATTTAAAATTGCCAAAATAATAACTTGCTCATTTTAAATCCAATTTCAACAAATAAAATATGTTTTCCATGCTAAATTAAACCCTCTTTTCAAATATAAATTTTGTTTCATGTTTTGAATAATTAAAATTGCTTAAATAATTTAAACCTTGTTTAAATCATTTAAATTTGCTAAATTCATAACTTGCTCAAATTAAAATATTTTTGAACATGTAAAATATGTTTTCAAATTAGAAAAGTATACCCTTTTCAAATATGAATTTGAATTTATGTTTGGAACAAATAATATTCAAACTTGTTTTAAATTCATTTAAAACTTGTTTAATCTTGTTTAATTCATAATAAATTCATCCTAATTCCTTTTTCAATATTTGAAACATGTAATCCACCTAAAATTGTGTGTTCTTTTCAAATATGAACTTTGTTATTTATTTTGAACCATTTTAATTGCTGAAAACAACAAATACTTGTGTAACACCTCTAAGTAACCAAATATTCCCTAACTTAATAAATAAATTTCTAAAATTGGTAAACCTTATTTTAAATTGTTTCTATTGTTGTTATTCTTCTGTTTTCCTCATCCATGCATCATGCTAATCCACTTTCACATGTTGCTTAGTTGTAAAACAATTAATTCAACCATAATTCATGGACCTTTTCCATATGCAATCAAATTGCATATGGGTCCATTTAAATTGTGTTACCATGTCAACTAGTTTATTTCTGATGCATCAATTAAATTGACATGCATCATCCCATGTTTGTGCACTATGCCATGTTATTGATTGTTTGTCTCTCTGCGTTGTTTGTTTGCTTCTTCTCGGATAAACGACGACGTTGAGACCGACGATACTTACGACACCCCTTCTAAGGATCTAGCTCAGTACCAGGCTGCTGAGTTTGCAGGCAAGTATTCACTCACATGAACCATTGTGTTAATTTCAACATTGGATACCGATACTTTCCGTTGTCTATTCTGCTAGCCCTATGAATCGTTGCTTCTGTTCGATCCTATCACATGTTATCCTTTAACCCTGATATTGCCTCACCTCCACTCCCATAACCCCGTTGTTTGAGCCCGTGTCTTACTAGCATGCTTAGGGTTGTTTTTGCACGAGTCTGTTGCCCGTTACTTTCTGTTACCATATTCTATTATGTTCCGGGGCTCGATGTTAAACAACAACCTGTTAATTTTGAGGTAATAATAATTTGCTGATAAGGCACCGGCAGGAGGCCCGGCGTGGTTTTGAGGCCTGCTAGTGTCGACCCTAATTAGGAAAAGGGTCTTGTCTACTGATCCATGATAAGCGCACTAACCACATGTGGGAAGCGTGTATGGGCGCCCCCCTCAATTTGATTCGATTCGCATCTCGTCCAAATCGCCTCATTTAGTTCGGGTTTTCCATTTGCCGCATGCATATTGCAGGTGCGAACCCTTGGCGCCAGGGTGGAACTTTTGTAGTCGGCATTTAGGGAGACACGTTCTTAGAGTGCTATGAGGGTCCCCTTTTCTTCGTGGGGCTTGATTAGCCGTGCGCTCAACTGCACGGGGTTCGTTGGGCTTGATGCGAAGAAGTGTTGAGTTGTGTTGAGTGCCCCGCTTGGTGGGAAAGGCCTTCCCATCTGGCGGGTTATTCTTACGTGTACGGCCAAATTGGTGCATCCCTGCAGGGTTAAATCTTCTCGAGAAGCCGTGTTTTCCGCGGTTATGGATGACTTGGTGAAAGTACTGGCTAACAAGTACTCAGAACAACTTACACCTAACTAATAATAACTTGACTAGTAATAGTCTTATTGACACAGTAACTTGAACCATCATTAATTCTACTGTGTGAATTATCCTCGGATTGCTTCTTTGGATAAGGGGCGAGATCCAGGATGGGTTTGTTTGGAGTTAGTTGTTAGTTGGTTCCGATACGCTATCTTATCCCTTTTCTGATAGCCGGAAGTTATAGCAACTCTGTAGTTGGTTAGAGCAGCCCGCTGCAGCATCTTTTGTATCACCCTTTCTTCCGTTGAACCCAAAGCATCTGTGCTTGATGTTGTGGGGTACACTTTGGTGAATTGTGAGTCTTGCTTGCCAGTACGTTTATGTACTGACCCCTTTGGGGCTGTGGTTTCCGCAGACTACGTTTCCGAGGATCCCCTTGGTGGCTACTACTTGGAGTATGACGAGACTGCTGACGAGTAGATAGCGGACCCGGGCAGGATCCGAGACTTCGTGGATGGGCTCCGTCTTTTCGTTTCCGGCCTCTTAGGCCTATTTGGATCTTGTCTGTACTCAGACATTTTTGGATGCTTCCGCTGTGTTGTAATGATGAATTGTTGGGACATGTGTCCTCTGGATGATTGTATTTGCTATCTCTGCTCTAGTGAGAGCTATTTGCAATTTATTTCACTCTTTTGTGTCTTAGAGATATGTTGGGATATCAATTGTTCAAATGTCGTTGACGTACCATGTGTGTATGTTATGAAGTGCGTCAATGGAAGTATCTGGATTTCTATGGGATGGTTTGCGCAGACGATGAATAGTAGAGATTGGTTGTCACACGTTTACGTGTTGGCCTACTCATATTGAGATGCGGGTGCCGGTATGCCCCGTAAGCCATTTATCTACTGTTTAACGGGCTGTGAGTATCCCCTAGAAGTCCGGGTGCGACATTACCATTGCAAAGTTGTGTGATATCTTGTTATTCCAATGGGAATAGGGGGATACAGGACCACTTGTAATCTTTGATTACTTGTGCAAGAGTGTGTAGTTGAGAATATCCAAAGGGCTTGATTGTTGTTGCATATGGCAACAGGGGTCAGCCAAGTGAGAGGTCTCAGTGTAGCACTAGTTATCACAAAATCCAGAAAATCCACAAAAGAGAGAGAAGCTCATTGAGAAGATTGGGCCACCCCATATCATAATATTTATGCTCGATAGTGGGTTCATGCCTGCTTTTCATCTGTGCTCGAGTGACAGAAACGTAACAGATGGAGGATGTGATGTTGCCATTAGGGAGAAAACAACGATGTTTACTTAGTTTACATTACACACTTTGCTTAATGCGATTATATGTTGCGTGCAACTTATTACCCAACGTTTGTTCGGATGATATTCGGAGGGTGGATTATTAGTCATGAATGCAGTTGGATGACGGTCTATGTATTTGTTGTAATGCCCATATGAATCACATAGTAATCTTTATGTCTTGCGTATGCACTATGGTGCAGCCTTCATTTCTGTCAATTGCCTAGCTGTAATTTCTTCACCACACATGTTATTCATCTTCCACGGAGAGACACAACTAGTGAATTGTGGACCCCGGTCCTTTTTCCTCATACTGATAATACAACCACTGCATCCACTACTTTCATACTGTTACTAATTCTTTCATATTGTTTTCCACACCATACGTTTAACCTCTTTGTGTTCAGCAAAACCCGATGAGATTGACAACCTCACTGCTTCGTTGGGGAAAAGTAATTTGATTGGGTTGTGTATGTTCCATGTTGCTTCTGAACTGGTAGTGCGCCCTGCCATCTCAGCTGCTTCAACCTTCTGAAGTTACTCCTTCCTCCTACTGGTCGATTCAACCTTGGTTTCTTTCTGAGGGAAAACTGTTGTTGTGCTCATCATACCTTCCTCTTGGGGTTTCCCACCGAGTGCAAGACTTGCACCATCACTTAACCATGAGATGAAGAATGTTGATCTTGGCCTTGACCTTGGCTAGTTTGAATGAGAGGAGATCTTGGTTCTTTCATAGCAACTTGGTCAACAAGAGGAGGGTCTTGAACTTGTTCTTGGGTTGGTGCTTCACTTGCTCCATTGGCATGTTCTTCCAATGTAGACGAGGTATCCACTTGAGTAGAGCATAATACTTTTTGATCCGCCACAAGGTGTCCCTCAATGGGGCGAAAAAATCCCACGCCCATTCTTCGTATGGATTCTTGAGGAATTTCAACATCTACATCGGAAACACAAAATCGCGCCACTTGGGAGCCATCATTTTCTTCGGACACCACACTAATAGATTCAATGAAAATCTGTGAGGCCTTGTCAAAGATTCTAGAAGTGTGGGATTCGACACCGTAACCAACAAATGTACCCTCAATAGTTTTAGCTTGGAATTTAGACAAACGAACACCTTTGATCAAATAGAAACACTTACAATCGAATACTCGGAAGTAGGAGACATTATGTTTGAGGCCGGTGAGAATCTTATATGGATTCTTCATTAAGACTTTGTGAATGTAGAGCCGGTTAGTTGAGTGACAAGTCGTAGAGATGGCTCCAGCCCAATGATATTGGGGAAATTGTACTCTGCCGACATGGACCTAACCATATCCATGAGGGTATGATTCTTCCTTTCGGCTACACCATTTTGTTGAGGGGTATATTCATTGGAATATTGATGACGAATACCCTCTCCACTAAGGAACTCATTAAGGGTGTAGTTCTTGAACTCAGAGCCATTTTCACTCCTAATAGACATGATGGGAACATTTTGTTGACGTTGAACTTGATTGGAGAAGTCGATGACGGCTTGTTGAGTCTCACTCTTCAACTTGAAGAAATAGACCCATGTGTATCTTGAGTAGTCATCAACTATCACCAAGCAATACTTCTTGCCTCCAAGACTTGCCTCGGTCACGACACCAAAGAGATCAACATGGGGAAGTTCTACAATCCTCTTTGATGAAATAACTGTCTTGATTGGATGCGAAGAATCGTGCATATTTCCTTTAACACAAGCCCTACACACACGATCTTTGGCAAAGGAAACATTTTCTTTTACTCCGGCGATATGGCCACCCTTGTGGAGGCTATTAAAAGTTCTCATGTTGACATGGGATAAGCAGTGATACCACAACCTCCCCACTTCGGCCTTACCGAAGAGACACGTCATTTGAATGTTGGTTGACTCCGAAAAGTCTACCACATACAAGTCATTTTTGACATGCCCACCGTAAGCAACATCGAGAGACTTGCTCCATATGATGACAACTTTGTCAGGATCAAAGAAGACGGAAAAACCCATATTCCCTAAAGCACGAACTTAAATTAAATTGAAACCAAGGGAGTTGACAAGCATGACATTTGTCAAGGGTCATATTAGGAGCAACAATCACCTTGCTGAAACCCTTTACCTCGGATTTTGATTTATCTCCATAAGTGATGGTTGCTTGATTTGTATTTGGTCTCAACTCCTTCATAAGTGCCTTTCTTACGGTCATATGACTTGTACACCCACTATCAAGTATCCATTTTGACCCACCAGAAGCATAGTCCTACAAGAAATCGTTGACTTGAGTTAGGAACCGAGGAGAGTTCTCTCATGTTAGCAAGAAGGGTCTTTAGAACCCAAATATAGTAATCAATGAAACCATCAATAGGACCAACATATATAGCTTGCACAACACCATAATAAAAAATAAGAAGTGGTGTGGATTGTTAGTTCCCGCGGAGTTGCTACCAGTAGTGTTGTCCCTAATGACAATTCCACTCGCACCAACATTCTTATTTGCTTGTGCTAGCTTGGCCATGTTGTTGTTGTTGTTGTTGTTGTTGTTGTTGTTCTTCTTCTTCTTCTTCTTCTTCTTCTTGCTCTTGGCAACATAGCCAAGATCTTGCTTGCCATTTGTGGTCTAGGAGCAACCACTTCTGGCTTAGGATCCACCACCTTCTCAACACTAGGGCCCTTGCCCTTCATTCTTGCTAGCTCTTCCTTTAACCTAGAATTATCCTGAATAAAATTTGCATGATTTTTATCTGGTCTCAACTCCTTCATAAGTGCCTTGCTTCCGGGCATATGACTTGTACACCCACTATCAAGTATCCATTTTGACCCATTGGAAGCATAGTCCTACAAGAAATCATTGACTTGAGTTAGGACCCGAGGAGGGTCCTCTCATGTTAGCAACAAGGGTCTTTGAAACCCAAATAGACTAATCAATCAAACCCTCAATAGGAACAACATATTTAGCTTGCACAACACCATAATAATCAAAATATAAGAAATGGTGTGGATTGTTAGTACCCGCGGAGTTTCTTGATGTCTATGCACGCTTCTATTCTTGTAGACAATGTTGGGCCTCCAAATGCAAAGGTTTGTAGAACAGCAGCAAGTTTCCTTTAAGTGGATGACCCAAGGTTTATTGAACTCAGGGAGGTAGAGGTCAAATGTATTCCTCTCAAGCAACCCTTCAATTACGATACAAGAAGTCTCTTATGTCCCCAACACACATAATACAATTGTCAGTTGTATAGGTGCACTAGTTCGGAGAAGAGATAGTGAAATACAAGTAATATGGATGATTATAAGTGACAATAGCAATCTGAAATAAAAATGGCAGCAAGCAAACATGTAGCAGAACTGATTGTAAATGGTGTTTCAATGCTTAGAAACAACGCCTAGGGATCCTAATTTCACTATGGACACTCTCAACAATGATAACATAATTGAATGCATAATCATCTCTTCACTATGCTACTCCGAACCAATATCCGGTCAGATAACAAACACCAATCCATGCGTAGGGCTGTAACAACACTCCTCAAGTATGTATTCCCTCTCTAGGGCACCCCCACGCTGTCACTATGAGCGCCCCAAATTAGTACTAAACAAACGCACAATTTCATAGGGGCATCCAACACAAGATGTAAATATCATGCTAAACCAAATGATGCACACACTTTCACCTTTACACCGTGATCAAAGTGTCTACGAAGATCTCATCACAAAACCACTTGAGTAGCATAACAGATGAAGAGTAAAATCTAATTATTCAACTAGATTACAAAGCTCATGATGACATAAAGATCACACCATGGGAGAGAGAGATGAAACACATAGCTACTGGTACAGCTCTCAGCCCCATGGAAGAACTATCCCTCCTCATCATAGGAGACAGCAACGGCGATGAAGATGGCGGTGGAGTCGATGGAGATGGCTCCGGGGGCACTTCCCCGTCCCGGTAGGGTGCCGAAATAGAGCTTTCTATCCCCCAAAACTTGTCGGCAGCGGCGGAGCTACGGAACTTTTCGTGGAAGGGGGCCGATATCGTTAGGTTTTATGCATCCGAAGGCATATATAGGCGAAAGGGCGATGGCGGTGGGCGCCCGAGGTGCCCACACCACCTCCCGGCGCGGCCAGGGGGCCCATCGTCGCACAGGCATGGTGTGGGGGGCTCCGCCCCCCACCTCCAGGTCTCCTTTGGACTTCCTTGACCCTCCGGGACTTCTAAGACTTCTGGATTTTGAATTATCCAATTCCGAGAATATTTCCAGAACAACTTCTCTGAAACTATAAACAGGAAAAAATAGGAACTGGCTCTGTGGCATCTTGTCAATAGGTTAGTCCCTAGAAATCGATAAAAATGACATAAATTGTAAGAAAAACATGTAGCATATGGCATGAAAACAACATGGAACATCAGAAATTAAGGATACGTTTATGACGTATCATTTCTAGGAGTAGTGTTGTCCCTAATGACAATACCACTCGCACCAACATTCTTCTTTCCTTGTGCTGGATTGACCTTGTTATTGTTCTTGTTCTTCTTGTTCTTGATCTTGTCAACATATCCAAGACCTTGGTTGCTATCTTGTGGTCTAGGATCAACCATGGCTTAGGAGCCACCACCTTCTCAACACTAGGGCCCTTTCCCTTGATTCTTGCTAGCTTTTCCTTTAACCTACATTCTCCTCAATAACATTTGCATGATCACAAGGATAAGTAGAAGTACTAGGCATATTGAATTGGTCTAGTTGAGTTTGAAGAAGTTCACAAGACTTGTTGAGGGTAGAGTGTTCACTCTCCAAGGCCTTGTGAGCTTCTCTAGCTCCTCGGTTAGTTTTTCATGACCAACCCCAAACTCAACCTTCTTATTTTTAGCTCTTTTATATTTAGCAATAGCATGATAACATTCTTTAGTTTGTTTGGGAATTAACTCATTATGTGACTCATCAATAGTTTCAAGTCTCTCCTCAAGACATACTCGAAGCTCATGATCTTCCTCAAAGGCATTTGAGAGAGATCCCTTGTCAATGCAATCTTCCCTCCCGGTCTCACATTTCTTCTCAAGAGCCTCTTGGGCCTCCCCCAATTGACTCATGAGAAGACTAAACTACCTCTCGGTCTCACCTTCAAGTTAGTCATAAATAGACTCGAAGAAGCAATTTCATCTTCAACACTAGGGCTAGCAAGTTTATTGTTTTCACTTTGAGTCTTAGAGTTGGAGGAAGATGATACCTCGGTGACCTTTACCATGAAGCACTTTGCAGAAGGCTGAGGAAGATTCTCATTGGGGGATTCAAAGAGAGATGGAGATGACAAATATGTAATAGCAATAGCGGCCACTTCACTTGTGGATTCTTCTTCTTCATCACCAGAATCATATGCTTCTTGAGTTCCTAGCACATATATTTAAGATGGTTTCTTTTTGAAAGATTTCTTCTTGAAGTGAGTCTTCTTGTTGGGGAGATTTGACTTATCCTTGAGAACGAGTTTTCCTCTTTGACTTTCCCTATTCTCAAAAGGGAAATCGGCAATGAAGTGAAGCCGCCAGCCTCCGGGGCGGCTTTCCTGCAAGTGCACATATGGAGGGAATATTCCCTATTTTCACCACCACCTACCCCCTAGACTATAAATATGCACCCCTTGGACCGGATCTAGGTTAGAGATGAATTGAGAATTGAGCTTTGATCCCCCTATGTTCCTTTTGTGAGGCTACTCCTTAGATGTGTATCTAGAAACGAATCAAGGCTACCCCATCTACTCGTGTATTTGGATCGAATCAAGGTTACCCCAGACTAGCCATCCTTTCCCCTTGGGAATCAGTTGGTGTTCTCCCAATCTTCCTTGACTGACCCTCAAGGATCTATTGGTGGGGTTGGCCCGCGGTGGGGTTGAATTGGTTCCAGTCAAGGTGAGTTTGAGTGGATTGTTTGCCGGAGGCGGCCTCGAGTTTAGTTCCCGGCTTTACGAATCCTCTAGTTAACACGAGGATTCGTAAAGACGACAACTAACCCCTTTGTTTTCCCGCGAATCCCGCCCCCCCCCCCCCCCCCCCCCCGCATTCTTCCTCGTGTTCTTGGTTTTCCCCCTCGTTTTTTTCGTGTTTTTGGTCAATTCGTGAGATCGGGCCACCCTAGAGGTTAACCACTTCCATCATAGCACCTATTCACCCCCTCGAGGTGCCCATATGATTCGTTCACATGTCTTGGGGAAAAACATTCACATACTCCTGTAAAATGTTAGCGACAACACGGGGCAAAGAGGGAGGCATATCCTCAAAAGGGAACAGTTAATGTTTGCAAACAACATAACAAATAAAAGTATTCATATCCAATTCAAAAATATCAAATTTTGAAGCAATTAAATTAGGATGTTTCAAACGAATTTCATTGGGAAGCTTACAACCAGATTTAGTCGAACTCGTATGTGGCATAACTTCATTAGCAACAATTTGATTCTCACTCTCTTGTTTCTCCTCGTTTTTTGCTCTACTAGATCTAGCAAGATCATCTCTTAAAATAGTTTCAGGAGTCATGGGTGTCGGATATATGCCAACTAGGGGTATGTCCGGCATCGGCCAAAGGCCGGATTATCAGGATGGCCCGCATGTAATGGAGTAAGGCCCATTGGGTGGCCCAGGAAGCTGACGTGTAGGAGTTCGGATTCTAAAAGAACCCAGACCATGGCCCATATGTGGTACGACTTGGAGAATAAGTCGGAGTCCATACTTTCCAAGATTAGATACTTTCCGTAGTCTTCAAGGTTTCCTCTCTGTAAGCCCAAGCCCGGCTATCTATATAAAGTCGTACGGGAGCAAGAGGACAGCAAAACAATAGCTAGAAGCCAACTCGTCGGAATTTCATTGATATGGGGTGGCCCGATCTTCTCAATGAGCTCTCTCTCCTTTTGTGGATATTTTCTGGATTTTGTGATAAATAGTGCTACAGTGAGACCTCTCACTTGGATGACCCCTGTTTCCAATGCAACAACAATCAATCCCTTTGGATATTCTCAACTACACACTCTTGCACACACAATCAAAGATCACGAGTGGTCCTGTATCCCCCTATTCCCAATGGAATAACAAGATATCACGCAAATTTGCAGGTATACTTCAAGATGAATGCTTAGCAGCAATACAATCTAGAGGCTAGGGTTTCATTGGTTTTGGTTTAAACTTGTTCTCCTCTTTCCACATGTAGGTGGGGAGTATATATAGGTGGAGGGCTCCTTGTGCAATCACCTCTCCTACTAGGACTAGGACTCCTGCTTGGACTAGGAGGACTCTACTAGGACTCCTACTTGGACTAGGAAGGGATACAAACCGACCCAACTTTAGGGGGTTCGGCCATTATGGCATACAAGCCATGCCTAAATTAATTAGGACTTTTACTATGGTGCATTTATCTGCGCCCTCCCCTTGTTTTCACTCTTGCACATTTGTTTTCACAACTTGCAGGGTTGTTTTCACCATGGCACTTTTGTTTTCAACACTTGTAAGTATGTTTTCCATCATATCCATGTTGCTTTCCAGCAAGTCTTGAGGGCTTCCTCCATCCATGTTTGTGTTAACAATAACCCTGCTAATACATAATGCAATAGCTCAGGTAGTATAACATTCTTATAATCACAAACAGTATTTATTACTAGGAAAAAATTCACCTTAAAATAAACATCAGTGCGATTCAATATTTCCTTCCAACTCAAGCATGTACATTCACCATGGACCCCTATTATATCCTGATCATCCTCCCTTTCTTCAAGACAAGACCTCCGTGAATTGTGGTAAACTGAACGTGGAAGAAACAAAAAGAACAACGTGTATGCACTATATATATCACATAATTGTCATATCATAAAAATTTCCACATGACATATGACCACGAAATTTGCATGTAAATATCACATAATTGTCATAGCATATCATCAAATACCAATCAGAATTGCAAGTATAAGTGAAGCTCATAAAATCATGATTATTAGGAGAAACATGTATGTATGTATTTTTATTGTTTAGCATCAAATCAAGTGTTCTTACTGAAGATCTATGATCAAATTTGATTGTAGGAGTACA